>CM012460.1:4566491-5773991 GCA_003999625.1 Oryzias javanicus | reverse complement strand
GGATGTGAGATGGATGGATGATGGGATGGATGGACGGATGGTAGGATGGATGGATGGATGGATGGATGGATGGATGGATGATGGATGGATGGATGGATGAATGGATGGTGGACGGATGGATGGATGGATGACGGATGGATGGATGGATGGATGGATGGGAATGAGATGGATGAGATGGATTGGATGGGTGGATGGATGGATGGATGGATGGATGGACGGACGATGGATGGATGACGGATGGATGGATGGATGGATGGATGACGAATGGATGGATGGATGGATGATGGATGGGTGGATGGATGGATGGGACGAAGGATGGATGGATGGATGATGGATGGATGGATGGATGAGGATGGATGGATGGATGATGGATGGGTGGATGGATGGATGGATGGATCATCATGCTTCAATAAACGTCTTTTGTCTTTTATCGGATGGTCCGATACACATCCATTCTAACAATTGCCACAAAAAAACAGATTTTTCAAAATTATTTGAGCAAATTATGGAAAAACGATCAAAACCGCCTCTAATGACATCTCCCCGCACACAAAAGCATGACAGTCTGTCATAGTGGATAGAAATTGTGATCTGTTGATGAATGAAAGAAAAACTTCTTGTTTCTCTAATCTGTTATTTTACCTTTTTATCAGGATTATAAAACGAGTATTTATGTTTTTAAAGTTTTTCATCTGTTTGAACCATTTGTTTACATTTAAAGTGCAGAAAAAACACTGAAAAAATAAATACACTTCTCATAAATAAGTTACTAAACTTACAAAACATTTTGAAATGTATTTGCTGTGAAAACACCAAAGCATTTAATGCAGATTCCCTTTGTGTGAACGTGTGTTTGTGTCTTCTTCTCTGACGTCCTCATGTCAGACCGCATTCTCTCCAGACCTGGTGACACTTCAATTAAGCCACATTCATTTATTGAAGAGCATATTTACATAAGTGCATTGAACGAGGTCCAGCAGTCGGAGCATCAGAAGCTTTTAGCTTCTCCAGCTTGAGGGTTCTGCGACGGAGAGATTCAGATTTTATTCAGGCTTAATTTGATTATGAAATGCAAAGAGAGTCTGACGAACGGCCGCAAAGATGAGAAAGAATTGCTTAAAAAAAACCCAAGAGGGATTTTTATTGCTTGACGCTCAGGTGGGTGTTTATGACTTTTACTTAATTATCTTCTAAAAAATAGATCTCATGAAAAGAAGAGAACTGGAAATGAAAAATGCTGAAAAAAAAACCCTGTGATGTTGATAAAGAAAAACTGAGATGGTAGAACGTTTGATGGATTTTACCCAAAAAACTGCAATAAAAATGCAAAATTAAGATTAATGTTATTGGTAAATGTGAAGTGTGCTGATCTTTTACATTATCCTTAATCAGTAAGAGTCTATGATCTAAACTTTTTTGGAATTTCCATGAACTTAAGATTTCAGTTCAAACTCTAAAGCAATTCCTGTTAGATTAACTAAAGATAAATAAAATTAATGTATTTATTAATAATGATTTAAGAGTAATTTTGTGATTACATGCGGATTTTTTTGGGTTTATGCAAATAAATTGACTGCATCACATAAAATGCTATGAAAAGGAATGAAAATGAACATTTATTTAAATTAGATTTTTGATGTTAGAAATCTTACATTTTAGAAACAATTCTGGCTTTAATCTAAAAATTCTAAACTTTTGCTTCAGGGATTAAACTCAAAAGTCAGAATTATGAAAAACAATCCACAATTTTAAGGTCAAAGTTAAAATTTTGGGAAAAAATGATAATTGTAAGACTTAAGAAAGAATTCTGAAAGAAAATGGTCAGAATTGTGTACATTTAAGTAAGAAAATATATATAAATAAATGAATAGTAAAATTTAAACAAGAATTTTAAGGAAAAAAGGAAGAATTATGTAATTCTCAGTAAGTAATCTGTACAAAAAATTTTAATTGTGAGATTTAAATGAAAAATTACCAGAATTAAACATTTTAATTAAGGCTTCTGATGAAAAAAAAACACCAGAATTGTGAGATTTTCAGTAAGAAATCTGAGAAAATGTCAGAATTATAGAAATTTAAGCAATATTTTTAAAGCGATAAAAGTTAAATGTGAGACTAGGGGTATTTTAAGTAAGAACATGATGAAAATAATCAGAATTGTACAATTTAAGCATGGATTTTTGAGGGGAAAAAGTCAGAAATGTGAGATTTTCTCAAAGAGTTCTGTGGGGAAAATTGCAAAAGTGAGATTTAAATTAAGAATTCTGGTTAAAAAAACAAAAAACTCTGAAACTGAGACATTTTAACTAGGACTTCTGGTGGGAAAACAAAAATTTTGTGAGATTTTAGTCAAGAATTCTGATGAAAAAAATGGAAAAATAATAAAGAATAGTGGTATTTTAAGTGAGAATATTGTGGAAAAAAGTCAGAATTGTGAGATCTTCAGTTAGAGTTTCGTGGAAAAAAAGGCAAATATGAGATTTAAATTTAGAATTCAAGTAAAAAAAAAAAGGATAAATGGTGAGTTGCATATACCTAAATAGCGCTTTAATACTTTTCTTGAAGGTCTAAAGCACTTTATGGTCTCACTCTCTCACTACTAACAAAACACAAAAGTCGGAACTGTGAGATTTTAGGAAGAAATTCTAAGAAAAAACCCAAAACCGTCTGAAATATGAAATTTTAATTTTTAGATTCTAGTGAAAAAAATAAGTGTTGTGAGATTCTCAGTAAGAATTCTGAGGAAAATGTAAGAATAGGGGTATTTTAAGTGAGAATATGATGAAAATAATCAGAATTGTATAATTTAAGCAAAGATTTTTGAGGGGAAAAAGTCAGAAATGTGAGATTTTCTCAAAGAGTTCTGGGGGGAAGATTGCAAATGTGAAATTTAAAAAAAGAATTTTGGTTAAAAAAAAAACTCAGAACTGAGACATTTTAACTAGGACTTCTGGTGGGAAAACAAAATATTTTGAGATTTTAGTCAAGAATTCTGATTAAGAAAACATCAGATATGTGAGATTCTGAGGAAAATGTAAGAATAGTGGTATTTTAAGTGAGAATATTGTGGAATAAAGTCAGAATTGTGAGATCTTAAGTTAGAGTTTTGTGGAAAAAACGGCAAATGTAGATTTAAATTTAGAATTCAAGTAAAAAAAAAAACAGGATAAATGGTGAGTTGCATATAGCTAAATAGCGCTTTACTACTTTTCTTGAAGGTCTAAAGCACTTTATGGTCTCACTCTCTCACTACTATCAGAAGAGGCAAACTGTGAGATTTTACGGGAAGAAATTCTAAAGAAGAAAAACCAAAACGTCTGAAAATAAATTTTAATTTTTAGATTCTTGTGAAAAAAATAAGTGTTGTGAGATTCTTAGTAAGGATTCTGAGGAAAATGTAAGAATAGGGGTATTTTTTAAGTGAGAATATTGTGGAAAAAGTCAGAATTGTGAGATCTTCAGTTAGAGTTTTGTGGAAAAAAAATCAAATGTGAGATTTAAATTTAGAATTCTAGTAAAAACAAAAAAAAAAAAGGTGAGTTGCATATACCTAAATAGCGCTTTAATACTTTTCTTGAAGGTCTAAAGGAATGTATGGTCTCACTCTCTCACTACTAACAAAACACAAAAGTCAGAACTGTGAGATTTTAGGAAGAAATTCTAAAAAAAAACCCAAAACCGTCTGAAATATGAAATTTTAATTTTTAGATTCTTGTGAAAAAAACAAGTGTTGTGAGATTCTTAGCAAGAATTCTGAGGAAAATGTAAGAATAGGGGTATTTTAAGTGAGAATATTGTGAAAAAAATCAGAATTGTACAATTAAAGCATGGATTTTTGAGGGGAAAAAGTCATAACTTTGAGATCTTTAGTAAGAGCTTTGTGGGAAAAATTGCAAATTTAAATTTAGAATTCTGGTAAATAAACAAAACAAAACAAGATTTTATGAAGGAATTCTGAGGAAATTAAAAAAGTATGTGAACTATGAAATTTTAGGTTTAGGATTTTAGTGAAAAAATTTCAAAAAATTGAAAAGAAAAAGTTTTACCTTTAAAGACCCAAAGTGCTTTACATTCACACTCAGACTGACAAAAAAAAAAAAAAAAAAGGTCAGCATTGTGATGTAAGTACAAATTTACACTTGATTCTAATGAAAACCTTACAGTTACTCTGTCATCCTGACTATAACTGATTTTTTAAAATAAAATGTCATAAAAAGCCCGTTTCAGTAATCCATCTGAATGACTGATCTTCTCAGTAAAAGGAGAGTGGCGCTCCGTCGGAGGAGGCAGCGGCTCATGACCCACACAGAGAAAGCCGCCCTGTCAGCTTTATTAGCATACCTGAATGGCGTTTGTGACATTCCAGCCGGCCTCCCAGGCGGTGATGGTGGGTGAAGGAGTCACAACCGTGGAAGCCGTGTGGGAGTTCTGAAGTGGAGGAGCCCGGCTCTGGCTCTGTTCAAACCCACTCTCCTCTCTGTTATCAGAACTTTCTGGTTTTTCGCGGTTCACGGACGAGTCTGCGGTTCCAGAGAAAACCAAAACAGCTGAACGCTTTTGCCCAACAGAACGATCAGATCTGGTGGTTTCATTGTGAGTCAAAGAGGTTGTGTTCTGCTAATGATGCTCCATCTCTTCTGCTTCTGGAGAATCTGTGGCTCGAGTCATCCCTTTGGGTCAGAACCAGCAACTCTTCATCTTCTTGGAAGAACAGGCTGATGAAAACAGACGAATACACATTTTTTACTTTGAATTTTGATGACAAATTCATGCAAAACACTTAAATCGACATGTACTTTGTGGACCGAACCTCTATAAAACCCACCGTTTGGTCCAGTCCAAGTGCAGCATCGACTGAGCCCAAACCCACAGGGACCCCCCGGCTCGGCCGTGACCCCCAAACCAGGCAGAAGAGCCCATCTTCAGCCGTACATCTGCACCTGCGGGGGTCTTCGGGCTTTTTATATACTCACAAAATCTTCAGTCTGAATGCAAACTTGCTCACACGAGTGCATCTGCACAGGTGCCTGGATGATGTTCTGACAGGTCGTTGGGCTGTAACAGTTTAATCAGCCGGGGCTTTCAGCGGTGGAGGGGTAAACAGATTTAATGGCCACAGAGTGCAATTTTAACAAGAAAAAATAAAGTTTTTATGAAGGAAAATAGTCGTTTTGTTTATTTTGGAAGCATTTTTTAGTCCAAGTTTTGCCCCAGACTGTGGTGAGTTGTGGCATACAGCAGGAGGAGCCATGGAGCAGCTGACCCAAATAGGAAAGTTTTGGTGTGGAACTGTACATCTTTAACCCCCCTTCACTCATCTCTGCTGTTTATAACTTTTAAATGTGCTTTTCTGAATCAGAAGCTTAAAACAAAAAAAAAAAAGTTGTTTCTAATTGGATTCTGCGCCAACATCTGTCTGAAATGTCCAACTCTGCGTCTCAAAGCTAAAAGAAAAGAAAAGAAAAGCGCACAAAAGAAATCCAGCATCTTCCCCACTTTGCCTCCCTCTTTCTCCTGAATCCCCCTCAAAAAGGGGAGGGGAAAACAGAGGAAGAGGAAGAGGGGGAGAAGGAGAGTCTTTTGGCTCAACTTGTGCGAAACTTTTTGTCATTCAACTCGGCACGGAGCCGCGCGCAACCCAGACGGCGTGAGGTCCGCGGCGCGCAGCGGGGGTTTCCAAGCTCACAGGACGGAATGGAGCGGATCCTGCCCGCGCTCATCGCCCTGCTCTCATGGCAAAGCTGCCGAAGCCAGCAGAGAGGTAAGATCCGCGGACTGATGGAGGATCCATACAGCAGCCACCGTGGATCCAGCTGCTGCAGGGACCGCGCGCACCAGCGGAGCGGAGCCGCGCGCCCGGCCTGGCTTGGACGCAAAAGCGGGTCACTTTGAAGGGACATTTTTGGCATTTCAGTCCCCCTCTAATTACACACAGAGTCACAAAAGCTGTCTAAACATCTTCTCCTGGTGGGGGGTTCTCCTTTTTATTTGCTTGACCCCCAACAAAAGGAGGCATGGAGTTCCCCTGGGGCCCGATTTAACAAACACGTGAAGAAACAAGTGGAGGTGTCAGAGCGTGGAGCCCAGATGTGGACCTGCAGTGTTGAGGAGACCTGGGATAGATTTGAAAAAAAAATCTATAGATGTACTAAAATATCAAAAAGTAAAATGTTTTATGAGGAAAAGTTTGAGCCAAAAAGGAAACTTATGAGACAAAAACCTCACATTTTGTAATGTTCTTAAGTAAATAAATAAAAAGTTTGGCTTAAAGTCAACCTTTATTCAGTTAAAGTTAAAACATTTCTCATTCAAAATGATTTAATTATATCAATTTATATTATTTAGTCATTTTTTTTATAGTTGTCGCATATTTTGGGATTTAAACTTAAAAAAAAAAATTCCAACATCAAAACAACCAAAATTGAGTTCTCTTTGCCTGAACAAAACAGAAATGCATAGATTTTAAGAATTGATTTAGATAAATTGATCCATTTAATGAGTAAATACCAACAGTCAAGTATAAATAGTAAAACATGGTGGCGGAGGTGTGATGGTCTGGGAATTGAAGGATTTGCTCAAAGCCCTGTTAGTTGTCACACACTTCAGTGTGAAGAGTTCTCTGCTTTTGACCCGTCTCCTGGGGGAGGGGTGAGCTGCAGACACAGGTGTGCTTGGGAGCCTTTTGGTGGATTAACCCCCCAATCCAACCCCTTAATGGTGGGTGTAATGCAGGGAGGCACTGGGTCCCACTTTTAGACTCAGACGGGATTTGAACTCACAACCTTACAGCCTCAGGGCGGACACTCTACCACAGGGCCACTGAGCTGGTTGTCTTTTGGTGACTGCTCCTTCAGGAAAAAAAAAAAAAGTAATATAATATTCAAGGTTGGGATTAAGATACAGGTTTATGAGCTAACATGCTATTTATTCATGATGGAGATTTTCCTGTAAGGATGAATTGAAATTTTTCCTGATCTGTCTTTACAAAATTGTGACGGTGGGTTTGGACTGGTTTTTTGACTTGTTGGCCCACAAAGCCGTCTAAAATTTGACAGAAGGGCCGAATCAGGAGTGGATGTGGCGATTTTGGTAATCCACCTGATTAGAGAAAGTACGGTGGTCTTGAAGTGCAAATCAATCCACACATAAACATTTTAGAGATCACAATTTAGAAAAAAAAAGTACAAAATGAAAAATGAAAAAACATCTCAGAAAACAAAAGGCCACAAACTAAAAATTTTGTTTTCTGGATATGTTTTTTTTTACATAGTTTTTTACATGAGTTTTATTTTTTTTTTTATATATATTTCATTTTTTTAAGGAAATTACTTTTCTTTTGTATTTTTTTTTTTATTTTACCTTTTGGTTTCTAAAATTTATTTTTCGTTTTCTGAGATGTTTATTTTTTATTTTCTAATATGTCATTTTGTTGTCTGAATTCTGTTTTCCACAATTTTGTTATTTTTCTTTTTTGTTTCTTTTTTAATATTTCATTTTGTTTTCGGAAAATTTTTTTACGTTTTATTTTCTTAATTGTCGTTTTTGTTTTCTAAAATTTTTTTTTTGAATTTCATTTTTTTTCAGAAATAAATTGATTTTCTGAAATGTTTTTTTTCTGTTTTTGTTTCTAAATTTCAGTTTCTGTTTTCTAAAATATAACGCTGATTTTTTTTTATTTTATTTTTTGTGATCTTTAAAATTTTTTTGCTTAAAGTGATTTGTTGATGTGATTTGCCCTTCAGGGCCACCGTAAGAAATATACTTTACTTCTTTTATTATATTACATTTATTTTATTATTCTTTTTTACTAAAATTTATATTATTTAAATTTAAAAAAAGACACATCAAAAAGACATAAATACATTGGCAACAAGGGAAAACAACTTCTTAAACTTGGATAAATATTGTTGCTACAACTTGTGACCCGTTCTGGGTGTGCCCCATCTTCGCCCAACAGGTGCCAGGTTAGGCTCTGGAAGTCCCAAAAGGGAAAAAAAATGGATGGATGTACTCGTGTGATGGAGTGAGATCTATGCAGGAGGATGTCTTCTCTGGTTGACACCTACATAAAAGACCGTCTGTGAAAGATCATCAGGCGATAGAAAAATCACTGCAAAATGATGCTCAGAACAAATGTCTCACTTGACAATAGCACGAACTGAAAAAGCTTGAAAATCTTGATTGTTTATTGCATATGTTGGACTGCCAGTTGAGGGATGATTCATATTTTCATATTTGTGGAGGTAGAGCTTAACCCTCCACATCTCTGGCCCCGCCGTGGCGCCGGGTGGGAGGATTTCTGCATCGTGATGTGTGCTTGTGTGTCTGAGAGGAGGAGAGAGACATAAGTGAGTGGAAGAGGACAGGAGAGGCCATCCATGTTAGGAGCCTCATTACCAGGCGTGTCAACCAGGCGTGCTCTCTATCAACGGCAGACCTTAGACAGACACCGGGAGATAATCAGAGAAGAGGAAGAGGCAGAGGGGTAACGCCGGAGAGGGAGGAGAAGTGGCTTTTCAGGAGCTGTTGACTTTGATAGTAGAGAGAAAATGGAATAAAGTGGTGTTTTGAAGAGTTCTGAGCAAGAGGTTGAACTAACAGATAAACAGGAAGGTAAACAAAATAAAAGCGTGAAGGAGAATGAAATCCGTCAAAGGTTTTCTGCATCATTGTTGATGTCTTATTTCTTTCATTTCGTCAAAGCCTATAAAAATGGGCTCAAAAGTGCCGATCAACACAATCCCAGATATGAATATCTAGAGTACTTATGGAATATTGATGTTTACCACAGTTTTACTGAAGATTATTGTTAAAAACCCAATGAAAATGGTGTTTTTTAACATACATTTTACTAAGGTAGTCGATGAGCCCCTCGGTGGCAAGGCTTGGGTGAAGGCCGCCCCAAGTACCCTCAGTCTCTGGATGCTATGGGAGTGTCTTGGTTGACACGTCTCTGCAGCATTTCGTGGTAGACGAGAACCGTACCTCTGGACTAGCAGACAGGCGTAGAGGTTCCCCTTTTCAAGAAGGGGGACCGGAGGGTGTGTTCCAACTACCGAAGAATCCCACTCTGGAGAGGAGAGTCCGTCCGATACTCGAATCCCAGATCCAGTGGTTGTGGAACGGTGGACCAGCTCTACAACCTCTTCAGGGTGCTGGAGGATTCGGAGAAGGTGTTTGACTGCGTCTGTCGTGGTGTCCTGTGGAGGGTGCTCTGGGAGTACGGGGTCCGGGGAGCCTTACTGAGGACTGTCCCGTCTCTCTATGACAGGAGTAAGATTCGCATTACCGGCAGTAAGTCAGACCTGTTTCTGGTGCATGTTGGACTTCAGCAGGGCTGCCTTTTAGCACCAGTTCTGTTCATAGTCCTTACGGACAGAATTTCTAGACACAATCAAGGCCCAGAGGGGATCTGGTTTGGGGAGCACAAGATATTTGCTCTTTTCAGATGATCTTATCTTGTAGGATGAAGCCGAATGTGAAGCAGCTGGGTTGTGTCAGGCTTTGGTGTGCGGACACAATTGCAGGACAGCTGCGAGCTCCAAATCAAAGTGTCTTTTAATAACAAAATCCAAAACGAAGGAAGAGCACAAGGCTTAAAAAACAGGAACAGTCACTAAGGTCAAAGTCCATAACTAACTAAGGCCAAACTCCACAAAAAACACACAAGAACCTGGAATAGGAGACAAGATTAGTGGGTAAGGATGACAAGACAAACCTGCAAGGAAGTGAGGGGAAGGAACCCATAATATACAGAAAGGGGGAGTGAAAAAAAACAAAGGACACAGGTGTAGTCCGTCAGGGAGGAGTGGCAATCAGCCCAGGGGAAACACATGACAGGATGAGGGTCGAGGTCATGGTCCTTGACCGGAGAAAGGTAGCTTGCCCTATCTCGGTGGATGGAGAGTTCCTGCTCCAGGTAGAGGAGTTTAAATATCTCGAGGTCTTGTTCAAGAGCGAGGGAAGATCAGAGTGTGAGATTGACTGAAGTTCTTGTACTGGTCCGTTGTGGTGGAGAGAGAGCTGAGTCAGAAAGCAAAGCTTTCAATTTATTGGTCGACCTTCGTTTTAATACTCACTTATGGTCATGAGTTCTGGGTCATGATTGAAAGAACTAGGTCCTGACTGAATACAAGCGGTTAAAATGAGTTTCCTCCAGAGGGTGGCTGGGCGCTCCCTTAGAGATACCGTGAGAAGCTCGGTCACCTGGATGGAGCTCAGAATAGAGCTGCTTCTTGAGGTGGCTCTGGCATGTGGTCCGGATGCCTCCTGGTCTCCTCCCTGGGGAGGTGTTCCAGGCATGTCCCACTGGGCGGAGGCTCTGGAGAAGACCCAGGACATGCTGGAGTGACTACATCTCTCGGCTGGCTTGGGATTGTCTGGGCATCTTTGCTTAGACTGCTGCCCTGAGTTTTTGGAAAAAGATGGATGGATTACATCTGGTAATATATTAAGAAAATACGGCTAAAATTGCATTTTTGAGTAATTCTTCATTCAAATTGTTGTGAATCGTAATAGATGAAAAAATATTATTTGAAAATAATTCCAACAAGGAGATAAAGAGGGGGTGGGGCTTTCTGTGCCGACGATCCTGCCCACAACTCTGAGGAGACTGTCTGATGTCCTAATAAACGTTACAAGTTTTTAGATTTAGGCTAAAAACGTCACAATCACAACTTAAAGACCGTTGGAACGCTTTGAAAATAGATCAAGGTGGTCAAAGTGTGTAATTTGTTAAAATAATATTCTTAACCATATTTCCCAGCTCTTGACACCTCATTTTGTTCCTTTGTCTGATATTGTTAGATAAATGATCATACAGGTTTTTGGTATTGACATTAGTGCTCAACCATAGTCAAAGAGGTTTGATTTGTTTTTCTTGTAAAAGAGAAATTCAAAGTTGCAATCAGGTTCAGGTCAACAAAAGATCATTTTATACACAATAAATTCATAATTAAACAAAAAGCTTTAAAGAAATCGTTCTAAGTAGGTCAAACAATAATTGGACATATCTTTGAACAGGAATTATCAATAAACATTAACTTAGTTTAGTTTAGTTTATTTTTATTTCATTTTCATAGAACACAAAAGACTTTAAAAAAATAAAATAATAATAATAAAAATAAAAAGATTAAAAAAATAAAAAAACTCTAGTCCTTAGTGATAATGAAAAGGGACAGAAAGAAGACTTATTATCTCAGCCCCCTTATACCAAATCAATCAATCAATCAATCAATCAATCAATCAATCAATCAATCAGTTCAATCGCATCTATTACTTTGTCTGTTACAATATTATGTCAACTGGCTGGCAAAGAGCAACAAAAAAAAAAAACAATTGAGGAAAAAAATAGATAAATAAACAAAAAACACTCAAGCAAACAGTAAGAACAACAAAACAACAACAATAATAATACCTAAATAAGTAACATCCAATAGACTAATTAAGCAAATACTTCAGGTTTTTTTTTCTTGTTAAAAGCTTACCTATTCCCAATGGCCTTATGATTCAAATAAAGAAAGCAATTGTTTTTTTTGTTTTTTTTAAATATAATGCCCTTTCAGGTTATACTTGCTCTCTGTTTTTTCAAACTTATTTTGTATGTTGTGCGGTAAACTTTTGTTATGTGCTCTATACATAAGTTTGAGTATAGAATGATTTACTAAGTCTTTAAATTTGAATATTTTCAGCTTTATAAACAGTGGTGTAGATGGATCCAAATAATTACTCCCAGAACAATCAATGAGTTATATATGAGGTATGATGATTTTTTGTCTAATGACCATTTAACCTTATATAACAGTTGTTTTTGCTATCTTTGTTTTTATGTAATTGATATGGGATTACTCCTGGGAACTTAGTTTCTTTTAACTGGTGTCCAAAGCAGTTTTGAAGCCATCAAAGATGAGATTTTTGTTGAGCATTGCATCCTATCCTTCTTGCAGATGAAAGTTTGGAAAAAACATGAATTGCAGACTACTTATTACATTTAACCTGCTTTTTTTTTTTTTTTTTTTAGGAAACTAAGCGATCTGTATAGTAAAAAAAAAGAACTTTCTTCAGTAAATTGGATTATAAATGAATTTATTTCAGTAAATATGGCATTTCTACCTTTGCATAAACCATTTTTTTTATTTCTTTGACTTTAATTGTGAAAACAATTGTTGCTTCTTAGAAATCGTTTATATCTATGGATCATACACGGATCTTCACTGCTGAAGATCTGGTCTCTGGTCTCCGGCTTCAAGCCTTATGATTGTCATTGTCCCAAAGACACTGATCACATGACTTCAACAGGTGTTTGTCAGGAAGCCTAAACGTGTTAAATTTAGCTGGGTGCTAAGTTGGACAGTTGCTCTGGATCTTTAGGATCTAAGTCTCTGCTGTGAAAAGGGACTTTTCTGTAACCACTGACTGAACTGGTGTTTTAAACATGCTCTTGTGGCAATTCTATGATAAAAAAACTAGGCTTAAAATTCAATTTCAAAGGTTGTTTTATTCAAATCATTGTGAATTAGGAGCAGATACCAAATGTAACTAGAAAAGTGCATTACCTGCGATAATGAATGTGTGAATACATTTTGCAAAATGTGGTTGCTGAAGATGCTAAAGATTTTTGTTTAAGATTAGCCCAAGAAACCTCAAAAGTTGCCAAATTAGCCAAAAAAGCTAACACGTTTATAATTTGTTAGCTTAACTCCAAATTTGCCCAAAAAAACCTCAAAAGTTGCCAAATTAGCCAAAAAAGCTAACACGTTGCTAATATGTGAGCTCAATTCCAAATTAGCCCAAAAAAACCTCAAAAGTTGTCAAATGAGCCAAAAAAGCTAACACGTTGCTAATATGTTAGCTCAATTCCAAATTAGCCCTAAAAAACCTCAAAAGTTGCCAAATGAGCCAAAAAAGCTAACACGTTGCTAATATGTTAGTTTAACTTCAAATTAGCCCAAAAAAACCTCAAAAGTTCCCAAATTAGCCATAAAAGCTAACACATTGCTAACATGCTAGCTTAGCTCCAATTTAGCCCAAAAGAACCTTAAAAGTTGCCAAATTAGCAATAAAAGCTAACACGTTACTAAAATGCAGTTTTTAAAGGATTTGAAAAATTCCCATTCCTTTTCAATAAGGCTTAACTCCAAATTAGCCCAAAAAACCAAATTAGCCAAAAAAGCTAACACGTTGCTATTATGTTAGCTTAAATCAAAATTAGCCAAAAAAGCTAACACAATGCTAATATGTTAGCCTAACTCAAAATTAGCCCAAAAAACCCTCAAAAGTTGCCAAATTAGCCAAAGAAGCTAACACGTTGCTAATATGTTAGCTTAACTCAAAATTAACCCAAAAAACCTCAAAAGTTGCCAAATTAGTAAAAAAAAACTAACACATTGCTAATATGTTAGCTTAACTCCAAATTAGCCCAAAAAAACCCTCAAAAGTTGCCAAATTAGCTAAAAAAGCTAACACGTTGCTAATATGCATTCAATGCATTCACACTATTTGAAAAGAGTGTTTTTGTGATGTATTGTGATTTGCTGGGCGGGCCACAAGTGTTTGAAGTAGAAAAAAGATCTGAAGCTTGATCATTATTAGTAGCATTTTGTGCTTAAACAAATGAGATTAACTCATAAATTGAGGAAGAAAACTCTTCCATTGATAGTTTTACTGCGTTTATAACAGTTTTTACTTATAGTGTTGGAAATCTGGAAGAAACGTATGAAATCCTACCTCAAACACCTTACAAAAAAACGACACATTATATAAGAATAGTGAATTTTCTCACAAATTTTTCTTTCCACGATTTGTTTTAAGGATTAAACTCAACAGGATCTGCATGCACACATAGAAGAAGAACGTTTTGGAGAGCAGAGTCGGTTTCTCTGAAGATTTGTCAGCTCCTAAGCCTCTGTAATATAGCTTATATTGATTTGTTTAGTTTTGCGAAATGCGCCGGTTCGCTTTGTTTCACGAAACAAAGCGGAATGCCGTCTCTTCCAGCACGAATCAATGAGACGCTCGGAGAATTTCTAGAAACTGATGATGATAAGAAAGAAGTAATCAAACTTCTATCTGTTTTGACGGAAGGAGAAACAAACGCGTCAAGGAGCGGGACGCGCCGACTCTCGGTTCTCTGAGACTGGAACAATTTGATTGATGTGTTTGTGGCTTCTTTTGATTATATCAGTGTTTAATCGAGATTAATTTCACATTTTGAAGCTTCAAAAATATCATAAAGAAAGTGTTGGACACAAACTGTTTAATTCATATTTATATTTCTTTTACCTTTTCTCAACTAATTGTAGACTTTTCCAAAGCAACGCCTCTCATTGAATAAAACCGTCAGATGAGCATGTATGTGCGCTCTGTGTGCGAGTGTGTCCTTCGCTGTTCTGTTGTCAGAACAGCATTGATAATGCTGAGGAGAAAATCAATAGTTAATTCTAGCAGGGACACAATAGCTGCTCTGCCCGGCTCAATTCCACATCAAGCTTAGCCACACAAAGAATCGGGCCATGAGTTGATGAATCGGTAAGTGTTTGTGTGCATGCCAGATCATACGCGGCAGGTCTTTGTGTTTGCAACAGCTGCAGGTTATTTTCTGCAACCAAAACAAACTCGGATTTATCATGCAGCAAAAAAAGCAAAACTAGAATAAACTTTTTAGAAGTTGAGCGCAAAATCTAAAATGTAAAAACCTGTATAATTTCCTAGGACACAGTTGCTGCAGAGTTAAAAAATATTTAAATGCATTTTCAAGGAGTAAGCCCGCCTTAACTTCCTGTCATCCCTGTTTACACACTGTTTGAAGAAAGACATGCAATTTTAAGCCTAATTTTATGAATAAATGTCCCTCATTATGAAAAAAATGTCACGAGAAAACGATTTTCTTCTGAGTGGATCTTTTAAGGGGTTACTGAAAAAAAAAAAAATCCACTTTTATTTCGCTAAAAAAGTGCTGATTGTTGGTCCCTGCAGAACTTTTGACTGTTAAAAATAAAATTGGTTAATTCCTAAAATTATAGTCTAAAACTGTCTCTGCACTGCCTCCTACAGGTTGAAACGAGGTATTAAAGTTGCATTTTGTGACTGATCAATTGGTGTAAGTATCGCGTCATTTCAGAAGTTTCATGTCATCGTGCTCCAGCTCAGGTATAAAAGCCCCGCCCATCTTTGAACGGTGGGGCTTGCTCCGCGAAGCCAAAATTTCTCTTCATTCCTGATAGCGGTAGAGCTCCCCCTTTGCAATGCTCCCGAGAGCGGCAAAGTGCTCACGATGCTAGCTTCAGTGAGCGGTGAAGCTTGCGACGCTAGCTCCCGTGAATGGGATTGCTAGCTCCTGTGAATGAAAAAGTTCACAACGCTAGCTTTCATGAACAATAAAGCTCGCAATGCTAGCTCTAGTGAATAGAGAAGCTTGCGATGCCAGCTACCGTGAGCGGCCAAGCTCATGATGCTATCTCCCGTGAGCGGTGAAGCTCGCATCGCTAGCTCCTGTGAATGAGTTCGCGAAACTAGCTCACATGAACAATAAAGCTCGCAATGCTACTTCCTGTGAACGGCGAAGTTTGCGAGGCTAGCTCTTGTGAATGACGAAGCTCACAACACTAGATCCTGTGATGAGCAAAACTTGTGACGCTAGCTCCCATGAAATGCGAAGTTTACAGCGCTAACTTCCTTGAACTTTAAAGCTAGCAACACAAGCTCCCGTAAATGGTCAAGCTCGCGACGCTAGCTCACGTTAATGATGAAGCTCGCGATGCCACCTCCCATGACTCGTGATGCTAGCTCCTGTGAACAGCAAAGCTCGCGATGCTAGCTACCGTGAATGACGAAGCTCGCGACGCTAACTCCCATTAAGGACAAAGTTTGCGACGCTAGCTCCCATTAAGGACAAAGTTTGCGACGCTAGCTCCCATGAACAACGAAGCTAGCAACGATACCTTCTGAATGCAGCGAAGTTTGCTTCCTTGCTAAACCTGAACCTTATGACGTATTTCTTATTTTATAATTTTTAAAAAATCCTTTAGTTACCTCAAGCTAACTACAATGTCACAAATCCAGACACCCCTCACCCCTTGGTTTAGTCCAATCCCCCTTTATTTTGCATTCTTCAAATTTGGGTGGAGTCAGCCTCCAACTGTCCTCTTTAAAGGTTTTTTTTTTTAAAGTGTCTTTAGTTTTTCCACAAAAAAACACAAATACTTACAATTGGCATCTATAAATAAAAATACGATTTTTCAAAGTAATCATTTTTAAATTCTTTGTATTTGATGAAACCTTTTTAATTATTTAAAGATTTTCCTTTCTGAAACTGTAGAGTTTTACCACCGATGGTTCTGCACATTGACACCACTTTTATCAAATATTCATTTGTCTACGTTAGGCTGAACATTTGTTGGACAGACTGACGGATTGGACGGGCCGCCTCTGGGACTCGACGCTGTGAAGCTGCACAGACAGATGTGCTGCAGTAAAAACAGATTCTGCTGACCTTTATCTGCAGCTGCAAAGACTTTGGAATGACCTCTTTTTCTGTCTTTCTCTCATCCCAGCCTTGCTCTCTGATCTTTCGGGGTGCTTATATTTTCCCAAGGAGCTTCCTGCGGTAACACATGGTGTCAATAATCAGCCCCCTCTGTGCCGGGCCACATGCACTCACGCAGTTTCCCTTCCTCCACTTATAATCCCCCTCTTTGTCTGCCTCTCTTCTTTACTTGCTCTTCTCTCCTTTCATTCCTTGGGTTCCAAATCTTGTTTTTTCTTTCATATTCACCAAAAGATTTTATTTATATTATTCGAAAATCAAATTACTGATTTGTCGTATGCCCAAAAAAAAAAAAAAAAAAAAGCCAAATTTGGACGTATTTCTTTATTTAAAAGAAAAAATGAAATTTCACATTCCAGCCCTCCTGTGTGTACATTTCTTTTCTCCAGCTTCCCTCCCGTTGTCTCCTTTCATCCTGTTGGAGTTCTGCTGACAACCTCCGTGGCCGTAGCCGAGCGGTGTCTGGCCTCAGTTTATTTGCTTCTCCATGTCTTCACCACTGCTTTCTGGAGGTTTTATTTGCTCTGTTTCAAATCACTTTGGTTGAAAACTTCTGTTTATCCACAGAGAACACGCCAAGCTCAAGCTGTCCTTTTTAATGAAAACCCGTGACAGACAAACAAGTCAAAGTGGACACGAAGCAACAGGAATGCACTAATATTTTTATTTTTTTGTTTAAATGTTTTTTTCATCTACATTTAAACTGAATCCTATTTTAACATTTTTTTTAATTCACCAAATTTTTAACTAAAATTAAAGTAGTTTGGATATTTTATGACAGTTTTGGCTAAAACAGAAGAAGTCCCAGGATATTACCAAGAGGAACTCCTTTTTTTAATACGTCTTTTGACATATGTGCACCCTAAAAAATAAAGTAGAATTTAGTTGGGTCAAAAGCCCTTCATTTCTTGGTGCACCATAGTGTTCGGTTCGTCAGGGTATATGAATCTGAAATTCCAAAATCCAGTCCGATGGAAATTTCCCAGAAGTCTGTGCATTGATGCTCCCACAATTGGTGAATAAACCACAATGCATTGTTATTTAAAAGCAAATGTATGCGCTTTATTTTGATAATCATCCAGGTTTTCGTCATCAGAACGCAGTCAATTCATAAATAGTCTTAAAAATATATATATAAAAAATATAAATAAATATTCTTTGAAAATTTTCTAATTTATTAGGTTTTACTTTGGCAAACGGGTGTTACCATATTATCCATGAAATGAAAAAAAGTAGTCCCGCACTATATAGTGTTAGGAAGTTGTGAAGGAATTTGGACTAACTTATTTATTAACCAAAGGACTTGAAGTTCCACTCCAACCATATATATATATATATATTATTTTATAGTGAAATTGTTCGTAGTGATCTTTTAATCATGGTTATGAAGTTTTTAGTCAAAATCAAGATATATTTATGCACAGTGGCAGTAGCTCATTAGAAATACATGTCTGGGTTGACAGAGCAACCCCGCCCCCTTCCCAGTCGCATGCTCACACACCAGTTTATAGGATCAAGCTAACATTAGCGGCGTAAAAATTAGCTTTTTTTAAGGCATCCATTTTTCTGATCCAACCCGATTTAAATTAAGAAATGCTAAAAAATTTACTTTTGATGGTGAATTATTTTATATTAGTCCTCTTCTGTAAGAAAAAAGCTACGAGAACATGTTAATAACACACATACAAAAAAAAGATTTTTATTGGAGTGGGGCTTTAAGGTCTTTTTTGGATAATTTAACATTTTAAAAACACAATTTTGCCTCCAATATTTCCTGTAAAGTTCTTTGAAGTATAAAAATAATTCTGTTTTTTTTTTAGAATTTCATCCAACGCCTTTGATTTGTAACATGCCGTCCTGATTAGAATGATTTAAGAAAAGTCTTGGTACAATACGGTGTTATTATTATTATTATTATTATTAACCACATTTTGGGGTTCACTGCTCCACCGGAGTGTTTCTTCAGACAGACATAATCTAATCTTCCCTTGAGCCGACAGTTCTTGGGTTACTGTGGTGTTAGAATGTTGCAGCTGCTTGTTAGACGTGGGTTTCTTCTAAAGCTGTTTATTGCTTGATACCAGCTGGTTTTAGTGGATGTTAGAAATTGCCAATTACCTCACCCACGATGTCCTTGTTCTACACGTGGTCCCAATATGTTTTGTTGAATTTCTGCCTTTTTTTTTTTTTTTTTTGTGCGTCTGCCCTTTTCAGACATCTGCTGGTTTTTATTAGTCTGGTGGTGACTTAATGAATATCTGCCCCCCACCCCCAACCCCCCACAGAGATTCCAGTAACTTTCTACTGTCAGTAATCAAACTGCATTAAAAGTTGTAGAATCTTAAGAATCTGTAGAAACTTTTATTTCTCCGTCAGAAAAATAAAAAAAAAGGTAAATCCACAAACTTCTCAGGTCCTAACGAGTTGAATCAATCTTTTTTATTTATTTATTATGACATATAAAAAGACTTTAAATGCATGTTAATTCACCTTTTCCAGTAATAAATGGTAAAATACGAAAATTAAGCAATTATCTCATATACAAGTTGATTTTAGCCAAACAAATTCATGGTGCTTCTCTTTTTTCAGACCGTTATGCATGTAACTCTGATCAATCAGATTGCTGAATTAGAATTGTTGGCTGTGAAGAACATTTTGACTGAATCTCCTCCTGATCTTCCCCACTTGCTCAATCTGTGTTTTTAGATGGATAGGCGGAGATTTTGGGTGGATGAGGATGCTGTTCGCCGTGTGGATGATGGTCAGGACTTTGTGATGCATCCACATGAAGCCAGTGCAGAGATCTGTGTCCCTTTAATAAAACAATATCCATGTAAACTTAAAGTTCAATGTTACAATGGGAATAAGATGGATTTAACAGACTCATTTATTTTAATATTATAAATGATTTCTATTGTTTTTTTTTTTTTATTAATTCCTTCTAATACATGTTTAATTTGTGCAACTGGTTTGACTGACAGTAACATAAATTCGTAAATAAAAGCTTTGACACCCAGACCTAAGATTTGCCAACTTTTGGCCTTATTGACAAATCTGTATGCGGTGCACACACCTTGTGTAGCACAACTCCAAGACACACACACACACACAGAGGGAGTAGGCAAACAGAAAAGCCATTATTTTGAGGCTGAATGTTTGTGTGATTGAGATGATAAGGCGCCAGAGGAATAAGAGTCCATTAGACTGACCTTGTTAGCTATGGATTTAGCATTTATACACACCTGTTCATGTGTGGGGACTCGGGGTTCGGGGGGGTTTGACAAAAAGACTCAAAATTTCAGTGTATGCAGTGGCGTTTCTGTTATTCCACTTGCTTTTCCCATCAGTTTTGGTGTGAAAATAATGCACAGAGTCGGGAAGTCTATATGCACATTCTTTATAGGATTCCTTTACTTTTTTTTTTTTGTGGCTTCATTGTTCTGGACTCGGGTAAAACCCAGAGAGTCCTATTGCAGAGTGAACGTTCGAGTGACATGTGAAAAATAGTATGGATGTGTGTGTTTGCCTATGGAGCCACAAGACAATTTCAGTGTTATAATAATAATAGGAAAATACCTTTCTGTGAATTTGGTTTGCTGGCTTGTGATTGGACAGAACTTGAATTAGATAAGATATGTCATAGTTTCATTTCTTTTTCACACCATGGTGGCTTTGTTGTTATTCTTCC
Organism: Oryzias javanicus; assembly: GCA_003999625.1. Classification (NCBI taxonomy): domain Eukaryota; kingdom Metazoa; phylum Chordata; class Actinopteri; order Beloniformes; family Adrianichthyidae; genus Oryzias; species Oryzias javanicus. The sequence goes on along the minus strand of CM012460.1, from coordinate 5,753,760 downwards.
CACAATTCAGTTTCTACTGATGCAAATACTGACATACAGTGACATATTGACCTAAGTCAATATTTTTTTTGAGTGTTCCTTATTTTTTATTTCTATAATTATTGGGGAAACTGTGTGCATTTTGCTGGTACCTCTTCATCCACAACATTCACTTATATCAGCAAAGGAAAGTGATATCTGTAAGCCAAACATTATCTAATTTCCTCTACAAATAACTTGTAAATACAGTCACATAACTTAACCAAAAACATGTTAAACATCAAGATCTAAAGGTTTAAAGTATGAACTTACTTCATCACAAACACATTCTCCTCTGACTCAAAAAGATAGCTTCAAATAAACACGTTCTGCCATTTTCCAAGATGGCCGCCCTAGGACCCCTAAGGTGTCCTTTGCTTTGCCTGAACAAATTACCATAAAACTATCAATACTGGGGGAATTTACAACAATACTAGTGCTATTTAATTTCTATATATATATATATATATATATATATATATATATATATATTATATATATTTTTTTTTTTTTTTTGGGTCAATTTTTTAGGTAAATTTGGAGTTTAGCTAATACTTTAGCTGCGTGCTGGCTATGTTGGCTAATTTAGGATTTTTTCAAATTTTTAGGCTAATATGGGGTTTAGCTAATATTTCAGCCGCATGCTTGCTATTTTGGCTTAATTAGGATTTTTTGTCAGGTTTTTAGGCAAATTTAGAGTTTGGCTAATACTTTAGCTGCATGCTAGCTATGTTGGCTAATTTAGGATTTTTTTCAAATTTTTAGGCTAATATGGAGTTTAGCTAATATTTCAGCCGCATGCTTGCTATTTTGGCTTAATTAGGATTTTTTGTCAGGTTTTTAGGCAAATTTGGATTTTAGCTAATACTTAAGCTGCATGCTAGCTATGTTGGCTAATTTAGGATTTTTTCAGGGATGCCACAATTCTCGGTTTAAAACTGAACCGTAAAAAGTGACTCCAAAAATCAAGGTTTAAGCAAATCATAGGGAAATTGAATCCTAATATATGTATTTTCGTTTGTTTTTTTTTTTTTTTTTTTTACTAAAATGCTAGTTTTTACACTTTATTTTCTACATTTAGTGTTCAAAACAATACATTTATGTAAAATGTTAACATCTGTGAAATTCTAAACAGCTGTTTGTTACAGAAAGAGTGAAGTAACTCTCTAAAAATGGCTTTATTTTGGGACCCAACAGTAATGTCTTTGAGTTCAAAATTTAAGAATAAATCGATTAACTTTTTTCAGAAATATTAAAGAAGTGACAAAAATTCAAGTCCTCCTTCTTAGTCAGCTAATTACCCGAACCTGTTATACATGTTTCAACTCAAGCTTAACTTCTCAATACCCAATTTATCTGAAGCAATTAAAAGCATAATTTTTATTTAAGAAAGTTCATGATTTTTATCTCTTAAAATCACAAGATAATGAGATTGTTATACACAAAACAAATAATTTTTGACATTTTTGCTGCTAAAAGTTGGTGTGTTGTAGCTTTTCTCTAAGTTATTGATTATTTATTTTTAATAGTGAATAGAGACAAGGAATACATGGAATGTGAGGCAAGATACACAAGTTTCACGTGATCTTTGACCTTAATTTCCTTAGAAATGAGTCCCCCCCTCTGGGAGCGGCATTGTTAAACTCCGTCCCAAATGAAGAACAGTGTTTCCTAGTACCTGACCAAAACGTTGGGGCATTTGGCTTCTTAATATTGGAGATACTCAGACTTTGTTCTGCTGACCTCGTTTGGCCTCGCGGTAGAAAGCCGACCTAAGCATCCAGCAGAACTCCAGGCTTGTTCTGACGGTGGGTGGAAGGTGGGTGGACTGTCAGCACATTTATTCCTAGAGGAGCCCACTGGTAGCTTCTCGCACTTCAACCATCCCATTGTCCAGAGTTGGTATGTGATAACAAAGACTTTAGTTTGTTTAATTTGGTTTTGAGTATCAAGTTCTTATTTTTTAGAAGTGGAATTCTGATTATTTCAATAAACGCATCACTGGACGCCTTGAAACCTTTTGATTAAATTAATCTCAAGCACATGTCTCCAACTCTGTTGAAGCTTTTGGAACATTTGTTCTTGATGACATTTTTTTTTTTGCTTTTAAAGATTAATGACCAAACTTTACAAAGAAAAAAAAAACAGTTAATTTTCAGGCAACAAAACTTTAAAGAACTAATATATTTTTTTTTTGAATATTCACGGTTCTCTGTATCTGCTGTAGATGGGGCTTTATGTTCTTTGATGTTTGCGAATTTTTAAATTTAAATATTTTATATTGAATTAAGGAAAAAATACTACGATATTGTAGATATTCCACTTTGAATTAAGTTTTTTTAAATGCTATCTATCATAGATCTTTGACAGTTTCTGCAATTAATTTAATTCCAATGGACTCTAAAATAAGCTGTTATGCACCAATGTGCAAAACTTTTTACAGTATTATCGACGCAAAAGCAACATTTACGTAATTGCGAAAACATTTTACTAGTATAATGCTGGATATACATTAATTGGATCAGCAACTGACGAGTTACCATATCCATATTGGAGCTGACCTCCAGTGTTAAAGAGTTAAAAAGTTTTTCCTTATTATACGTTAACTCAACATTGTTAAGAATGAAAAGCCAAAACCACCAAAAAGTATGTTACAACTACATTTAAAATTAATAATTGTCAATTTTTGCCGTCAAATTAATTAGGGCTGCCACGATTAGTCGACTAATCGACGACTAATCAACTATTAAAATAGTTGCCGACTAATTTATTAGTCGATTAGTCGTTACTTTATATTATATGGAATCAGAATGTAGTAAAGTTAAAATTTGTAATGGCATTATGCTAACTTTTTGATCTATTTTGGCATTTTTTAAGGTTTTTTAAGCTAATTTGGAGTTTAGCTAATATTTCAGCCGCATGCTAGCTATTTTGGCTAATTTAGGATTTTTTTTGGTCAATTTTTTAGGTAAATTTGGAGTTTAGCTAATACTTTAGCTGCGTGCTAGCTATGTTGGCTAATTTAGGATTTTTTCAAATTTTTAGGCTAATATGGAGTTTAGCTAATATTTCAGACGCATACTCGCTATTTTGGCTAATTTAGGATTTTTTTTTTGGTCAATTTTTTAGGTAAATTTGGAGTTTAGCTAATACTTTAGCTGCGTGCTAGCTATGTTGGCTAATTTGGGATTTTTTCAAATTTTTAGGCTAATATGGAGTTTAGCTAATATTTCAGACGCATGCTCGTTATTTTGGCTAATTTAGGATTTTTTGTCAGTTTTTTAGGCAAATTTAGAGTTTGGCTAATACTTTAGCTACATGCTAGCTATGTTGGCTAATTTAGGATTTCTTTCAATTTTTTAGGCTAATATGGAGTTTAGCTAATATTTCAGCCGCATGCTAGCTATTTTGGCTAATTTATGATTTTTTGTCAGTTTTTTATGCAAATTTGGAGTTTGGCTAATAATTTAGCTGCATGCTAGCTATGTTGGCTAATTTAGGATTTTTTCAATTTTTTAGGCTAATATAGAGTTTAGCTAATATTTCAGCTGCATCCTAGCTATGTTTTTGTCTAATTTAGGATTCAGTTATAAAGCCAATGATGGTTAAGATTAACTCTGATATTTTTGGCCATTTTTGTAAAATTATATTATCTTGGGCTTGTGAGGAGTTTTAAGCTAGCGGGAAAGAGTGTAAACAAAGGGTTGATGGCATGTCAGTGTAGGCTTATTTCCATGCCAACGGCCCCACCCACAACTTCTGCTGAACCTTTGCTGCTCTATACAAACTATGTCCCAGAAAACGACACCAGTTTTTCTTTTAAATGTTTGGCTGAAAACGGCATAATAATAGTAATTAAAAGACCACTGATAGAAGAGACCAGAAGATGATTGGGGTGGCACTTAAAAGCTATTAGAGATGATGGCTGTTCTTCAGTTCTATAACATTTGCTTCATATCAAATTAAGACATCACACTGACTCACATTCATTTGCCCCCTCCAACCCCAAACACTAGCTTTATCCATTTGGAGTTTGTGCCAACATAAACTAGGATCTTAGAAATCCGGGTCATCATTAGTTTGGTCTTTGGCCCCCATATACACAACTCGTCTAATCAAAGTTAGTAATTATAAGACCTGCACACTGACTAGAAATCATGGTCATTTACAACATGACCTGCCTTTGGTCTCTACTGAAAAATATTTATAGCAAAACAGGTTCTATCAGGGTTACATATGCAAGAGCCCACAAATATTTTCCCATTTTTCCCCCAGTGCCCATCATTCTGCATGACACAAACACTCAAAGACATTGTGCTTTTGCTGGGGAAAAAAAACCATTAGCTGTGAACCAAATGTGCTTATAATGTTTTTCCATGATATCTCCATCTTTTCAGTAATGAGAAGCAACCAAAGTACCTTCTGGTGTTTCTGTCATATTTTCTTGCTGCATTGTAATAATACTGCCAAAGCCTGTATTTCCTTTCTAACAAGATACAGTATATAGATTGCTGATGTGTTTTTTTTTTTTTTTTTCCTGTATACATGTGTATTTGCTGAGTAAGCAGATCTACACTCTTGTCTAACTCACACTTTTACAAAGCCCCGGTAATGCATGGCGAAATCAGAGTTCCAGCGGTGAGTGGAGTCAGCCTCTAACATGGTAATGTGTCATTCAGGGACTATCCATTTACTTAACGGCGTGCTTCCTTTTGAAACCTATTAGCTGTAATGGTAAATAGCGAGTCCCCTTTAACTCACATATGATCAATTTTCTTTTTTTGTTGCTGTTTCCTAATTCACTCCTGTTTCTTCTCTTTAGACTCTATTTTTTTATAACCTCTCATTAAGGTTTCTCCTTTTATGAACTTTGTCTTTCCTGTTTGTCCACGTCTTTTTCTCTTTCTTACTTTTTCTTCTTCAGCCCGTAGGGGCTCATTCATAACATGTACCCATTACCCACCAAGCTATTAGGTTTGCTAACAGTGAGATCCATTGGGTGAAAATCAATGTCTATCCAGGGAGCAGTTTGTCTGTAGTGCCACTGTAATGAATGCTATATACTCCAATACACACAGTGGAGTCGGTGTCTTTTACACACACACACACACCGCCGCACACATGCAGGTGAAGACGGAACACGAAGAACTGACATTTTGTCAACTATGCATTTGAACTTCAGCAAAAACAAATGCAACATGAAGGATGGTGTGGTCTGCTTCTTCTGCACGACACCAATACATTTCTGTAAATGATTTTGTCTGACTCTCCTTTGACTTCTGTCTCTTTTGATTTGGTCTTAACTTAACTGGACGAGTGGGAAATTTTCAATCTAATTAAGCAAAAGATACATTGGTGAGATTTTCCATCATTTATATTAAGATAGGGTGAGTGTAAACCATGGGTGGCCAATACACCAATTGATCACACTATATACTGTATTTATACAAATAAATGGCTGGAAGCAAATGAGCGAACTCAAATTTTTAGGCTAATTTGGAGTTTAGCAAATATTTCAGCTGCATGCTAGCTATTTTGGCTAATTTAGGATTTTTTGTCAGTTTTTTAGGTAAATTTGGAGTTTAGCTAATGCTTTAGCTGCATGCTAGCTATGTTGGATAATTTAGGATTTTTTTTCAATTTTTTAGGCTAATATGGAGTTTAGCTAATATTTCAGCTGCATGCTAGCTATTTTGGCAAATTTAGGATTTTTTTTGTCAGTTTTTTACTCACCACTAAATGTCCCCTGATTGACATGCAGAACGATCAATCAAGCATCCTCTGATCAATACACCACTAAACAGATATAGAGTTGTAGATAAGGAGTTTTTCTTCTAAAACGTGTTACGCCTGTTCACACTGGGAACAGAGGCCGCTTCCATTCGGCGCCCTTGTTAAACCTATGGTGTGGTTCACACCAAACGTGGAGCGCCGCGGTCAGGAGTCAGCCTGTCGTTTTCTCCTCCGACCACCAGAGGGAGCTCTCCCCAGAATATTAACCCTTCCTCCATCATTTTCCAGTTCCGGTTCAATCAGCTGTTTCCAATCATCTCATCACCTGGACTGTTTATATTCTTCCCCCCCACTATCATCCGTGCGTAGTCTCGTATAGTTACCTTCCACTTAAAGATTAAGCATTCCGATTCTGATCACCTCCTCGTGTTTTTGACCTCTAGCCTGTTTCTCTCGCTCTCCGCCTCGTCCCTACGTCCCTATTCTCCTTTTGAGAATCCATGTAACCCTTTATGATATTAACGCCATTATTTCACCAATTAAATTTTACAACTTTATCAGATTAGTAGAAATATATTCAAATTGCATAGTCGGCCTGTTAGTTGTTCCTAAGGTGAGGACCAAAACACACGGTGAGGCTTCATTCTCTCATTACGGTCCTCGCCTGTGGAACAGCCTGCCGGAGAAGCCTCAGGGCCGCAGAGACCGTAGAGATTTTTAAGAAGAGGCTCAAGACTCACCTTTTTAATTCTGCTTTTAGTTGATTTTATGTCCTTATTTATTCTATTAGTTTTAATATGTTATTACTTTTATATTTTACATTATTTATTTTATTTTATCTTGTGAATTCATTTTTATTTTCAACAATATTTTATGTATTTCATTTTAGTATTTTACTTTTATTTTTAACCCCAGTGTTTCCTGTGGGGATCTATCATATCAGGGCTTGCTGGCTTGGTCTGGGGTCGTTGCCGTGGTTCTCGCCCTTGCGGGGGCGGCTGGAGTCCTGCACTGCAGCTTCACAGCTGTGGAGTGGACTCCGTTGCTGTCCCGGTTTTGGTGGGCGCCGTGGTGATGTTCCTTTGACTGAGCTGGCTCCTGGTATGATAGAATCCCCAATACTGTTTCCTCACAGCAGAGCCAAGCCTTATGTCTGTTTTTACAATTTTCATTTATAAGTCATTTTTCATTGTATTCATTGTGTGTGGGATGGGTTGTATGTGTTGATAGAGGGTGGGGGGTTGGCTTTTATTGTATATGTTTTTGTTTTTAATGTAAAGCGCTTCGAGCTGCGCGAAGCATGAGAAGCGCTTTTTTTATAAATAAAGTTTGATTGATTGATAGATTTTTAATGGATTTCTAAAAAAAATGTCTGTGAATTTGAAATTGAATTGAATAATTGGAAAAATTGGAATCAAATGGAATCAGGCTCATGTGAATTGAATTGTTTCTGGAAATTATAACCGATACCGAGCCCTACTGTAACTCTTCAACAATCACTGTGAGTCTGCTGATTTTGATGCCTTTGCATGCATTGATTGAGCACTTCACTACTGTGGAGCACAAAGCTGCTTTTCTCTACTTTAGATTCTACTGGAATTAACTGAATTAACTGTTGACGAGTCACGGAAATGCAAAGAATTAAAGGGTTAATTCCAAAGTCAAATGCAGCAGGAAGGTGAATGAATGTGTAAAGCAGGTCTCCACATCTGCTGTGTATTTTGTTGGCTCGCAGCAATGTTGTCTATATTGAATTTGATTGTGGGCTGCGTCGGCTGCTAGCAGACTGTAAAAGTATGAGAGGTAATCTACAGATCGCAGCAGCTCTGCCAGAATCTACATGTTTTCAAACTTTCCTCACTAAAGTCATTTTTTTAAAGAAAGCAACTAAAACTAGAAAAGTGCATTACCTACGATAATGCATGTATGAATGCATTTTTGCTGAATATGCTAGCTAGAAATAGCATTAATTTACATTAATTTGCATTAATTGCATTAATTTGCATGAAATGCATAAATTGTATAAGGTGCATAAAGTGCATAAAGTGCTTAAATTGCATTAATATCTAAAAAAGCGAACACGTTGCTAATATGTTAGCTTAACTCCATATTAGCCCCAAACAACCTATAAAGTTGCCAAATTAGCCAAAAAAGCTAACACGTTGCCAATATGTTAGCTTAATTCCAAATTAGCCCAAAAAAACCTCAAAAGTTGCCAAATGAGCCAAAAAAGCTAACACGTTGCTAATATGTTAGCTTAACTTCAGATTACCCCCAAAAAACCTCAAAAGTTGCCAAATTAGCCAAAAAAGCGAACACGTTGCTAATATGTTAGCTTAACTTCAGATTAGCCCCAAAAAACCTCAAAAGTTGTCAAATTAGCCATAAAAGCTAACACGTTGCTAACATGCTAGCTTAGCTCCAATTTAGCCCAAAAGAACCTTAAAAGTTGCCAAATTAGCCATAAAAGCTAACACGTTACTAAAATGCATAGTTTTTAAAGGATTTGAAAAATTCCCATTCCTTTTCAATAAGGCTAGTAATTAGCATAATTTGCGTAAAACCCGTAAATTTTGGGAAAACCAAAAAAACTAGTCATAATGTCCTCCACGATCTGAACGTTTTGACACCAATATTGCACAAGTGTAAAAAGTGCACAAAGTTTTATAACGATTTGAAAAATGTCCATTAATTGTTAATGAGGCTAGTAAACTAGCATAGATTGCGTTAAAATCGTTAAGTGTACGAATTTCAAAAGTACAAGCATGAATGTCCTGAACAAGCTGAACGTTTTGATACCACTGTTGCATAAGTTGTAAAAGTTTCTAAAGGATTTGAAAAATTCCCATTCATTTCCAATGAGGCTAGTAATTAGCTCAATTTGCGTAAAAGACGTAAATTTTGAGAATACCAAAAATACAGGCATGAATGTACTAAATTTGCGGAACGTTTTGACACCAATATTGCATAAGTTGCAAAAGTACACAAAGTTTTATAACGATTTGAAAAATTTCTCCATTGACTTAACATGGGCTAAAAATTGCGCGGAATCGCGTAAACCGTAAAATTTGCTAAAACCAAAAATACAAGCAGTAATGTCCTTAATGAGACAAACGTTTTGATACCAAGATTGCATGAAGTGTGCTTGAGTTTTTACGTGTCAAAAAACGTACGGAAGAAAACGTAAATAGGTGAAAAACAATAGTGAATTGAATGCATTCACACAATGAATAGTGTTGTGAATGTTCTACATGATTACCGGCTGTACATGTTTAGTTGATTGGCCCCCTTGGACGCGGCCTTTAAACTCTAATTATACAGTTTCCTGTTTCTCGCGGTGTCATTCATCAGTCAGCTGAATGGAGAGCAGAAAAGAGGAGCAGAAAGAGTTTAGGGAAGAAGTCTTCAAGAAAATAGGAGGACAAAAAGAAATGAGAAGGAATAAAAGGAGAGCACAGACACAGATGAACAATATTAGCATTAGAATGTGTTCGGTTTGATCTCGGTGGTAACTGTTTCTTCCTGGAAGCTCATGCTCATCCATCTGGATTTCCAATTACCCAGCATCTCCTGTGACCCTTACCCACTGCCTCTAGAAAATGATGTTATTTTCTGGCCAGTATAATGCAAAACATTCGGAAGACACGCAGACCCACAGATTCTGACGAAAATACATCTGCAAAAGGCTGCATATGGACGGTGCAAGGCCTTATGTCAATAAGCAGAAATAAGGAAAATCTGTTTTTTACTGTTTAGCATTTTATAAAACCTTTAGAAAATAATCACCTCCTTGTTTGAAACTGTGACTTTGACTGCTGGGAGTTTTTAACCCTTAGTGTCTCAAAGGGGTTTGCAATATAGTTGCTTATAATGATAAGGAATGACACCTACTCTTAGGGCTGGGCGATATGGGATTTTTTATATCACGATATCGCTTTTTACATATATTATATTATATATATTATATTATAACTATATTTGACTATATTTATTTATATTAGACTACTAAACTGTTTCTTCAGTTCCATTAAAAAAACAAAGCATTAAGTCTAAAGATAAATTCTAATGTTTTCAGGGTTCATATAATAAAAATGTATGAATATACTACAAATTATTTTTGTTTTTAGTTGCGGTGTAACAGATCACAAAACACACGGCTTGGATCGTGGCTTTAATGTCATGGTTCGGATCATTTTTCAGATCAGTAACAATTAAAAAAACAACAGGAAAAAAGAAGATGAAAGCCTAAAATTACTTTTTCTTAAAAAGTTAAAAATTTTAAAAAAAGTACTTAAAAGCATTAACTCACACATTTTGAACTTTGAACATAAACAAAACATGTATTTTCTGATTACATGTACATGTCTGGAGACAAGTCTGCAAAAACTGAGAGAAAGGAATGCTTAATATGCTATCCCACCAAATTAAACTGCAATTTTGAAATTAAACTTTTCATTATTTTTGTTATTAATTGTTGTATTGAAATTAACTGTGGCAACATTTTAACATGTCAAATAAGTATTTTTTTTAATTGAGCATTCTTTCAATTTACAAAAGTTCACATTCAGTTGTATTGTCAAATAAGTATTATTAACCATAGCACATGTACAGGTGACGCACTGCCATACCCGCGTTTTTTCTGATTATTTTTGACCCTAACGGCTTGCCATAGGTCTACATACATTCCCCCCTGTCGGCTCTTGCCAGCTGGGTGCAGGAGTGCGACAGCGGCCGCTCCTCAATGGAAGGTCTCCTGAACTCCGACACGGAGATGTGTACCGATGTTTTTATTCAGCTCTTCAAAATAAATAAATCTCTCGGTATCCGCGTTCTTCACGAAGAGTTCCAGAAAAGTTTTGACGGAAGCTTCTTCCACACTCAGCGGGGCTTCAGAGCCATAGACTTTCTGATGACCGACAAGAATCAAATCTGACGCTTGTTAAAACTAATACAGTGTGCAGTAAATTAATTTGACCCCAAATGCATTCGGCGTGGACAGACGATTGATCGTAATAAAACGCGCGGGGTGCGAGGTCCGCTAGGCAGCGGGGGTTGCTGGGAGAAGTCGGCTCGTGCGCGTTTGTTTACCTTTCATGCAGACGAAGGACGCGGAGTGACCGAAATGAGAGCTAATAAACACAATAATTACATACAAACACTTACTCGCCCTGTGGCGACTAACTCTCTAACTTTTACTCGTCAAATAGGAGAAACTGTTCGCTAGCAAGTGTTATTTGCGGACCCTTCAAAATAAAAGTCTATCGCGATAGACTCATTCTTCTATTGAAAAAATGTTCTATCGCGATATCAATAATTATCGTTTTATTGCCCAGCCCAACCTACTAGTATTGTTTTCATTCAAAATTTTACGTGAAGACTATAAAACAGTTAATAGATTTGTAATGTGTCATAATTATGATAAATATGAATTAATCCCTGGAATTTTGTATATATTTTAGTGGAGGTTTGCCTGTTTTTTAATACATGTTTCACCTTATTTTGACCTTATTTTTACTTTGATTTTGGTTTTACGTGTTTTTTTTAATCTATACACTTTAGCTCTTTGATATAAAGCATAAAAAACACTTAAATCAAATTTTTTGGTGACTTTTGCTGACAAAAAAGACAACATTTACTTTTCGAAATTAAGTTTTTTTCCCTGAATTTTAGATTTATTCTGAAACTATTGTGTAATAAATGAAAATATGTTTATTAAAATAGAGTTTTAAAAACATTTCCACAAAAACATGGGATTTTTTTTTTTAGGAAATAGTAGTAAATTTGAAAAAAACGCTCCAAAAGATCCCAGACGACTAATGGTAAAACCATCTTTCATGGAAAATAAAACAATCCTATATTTGTAAAGAGTTATTAATCCACCAAACTCTGAGATGAGTTGCTGTTTTCCATGGATCTTGGTTATCCAGGGGGATACCGGAGTAGAAGGTCTCGTCTGTGCCTCAAATGAGCCTGTTGAGTGAATTTCAACATCTGGTCCGGATTCCTTCTGGTTGCTTAAGGGTTTCTGATACGTCCCACTGGCACCATCAAGAAAGACCTTCGACGTGGTGAGGAGTTAATAACTCCAGGAATAGTCCCTCTGTCGAGTTTCAGGAGGTATTTAATGCAGTTTATCCGATATATGAGTTTAAAGAAACATCTGAGCTGAGGAGACACTTTCTTTGAGCCGATTAATTAGTTTTAAAGACTTCTATACCACCCTTGAGATCTTAGAATGATAGAATCACCTCAGATTTATGCATTTACACCAATATAATAAATACTGCATATTTGATGGTCTTGAAGTATTTTCAAAATAAAATTATTTGAAGATTTTTTGCTTCATATTTCTAAAGACAGCTAAAAGAAACCTTAAATGTCTTTAAATATATATATATATGTATTAAAAACTTCGATAACTGGTTTATTACTTCATTTCTAAAAATTATATTGTTGAAAAAAAATATTAAAGATGTCTCCAATCCAAAATTAAGTTGTCTTCAGATCAAGAGGTCAAGTTTCTTTGTCCCGTAAATCTATTCACTGACATTTTTAATCATACTCCCCCATATTCTCTAGATACTGTGTGAGTACGAATGTGTGTGTTTGGCCTTCACTGCAGGTTGGACTGTGAGTACTTACCGAGGCTGCGACTAGTAACTGGGTCTTAAATCATACACAAGTGCAAACACTCACACCCGCTTTGTGAAGGGTTCTTGTGGGTGATTTAAGGAAGATCTCATTACAGTTTCATCAGTTTTGAACCCTATGTGAAGACAGATTTACGACCGGCTGAGTCGATTTGTTATTGCAGATTCTTCTTAAATAGTTTTATTGTAATCGAAGGCATGAATTAGGATTATATCTTCTTAATGATTCTGCTTTTTGACTGTGTTTATTCTCGCTTGAATATTCAACCTCATATTTCTGTAACTAATAAATCTGAAATCTACTAAATTTGATGTTGCTTGTTTACCCCATCATAGTAATGAAATACAGTGTGTTTTCATTCACTTCAGGTACTGGTTCATCTCACATAGTCCAATCCAGAGGTCTGCAACCTGCGGCTCCAGAGCCACATGTGGTTCTTTTATGTCTCCATAGTGGCTCTCTGGCTCAAGAAAGATAAAATAATTGTAAATAAAAAAAAAAAATGGAGATTAACAATTTTTTGAGCAACATGCTAACGTTTTCTGAGGAATTTTACGCTAATTTGGAGTTTTGCTAATATTTTAGTAAAATGCTAATGTTTTCAGCTAATTTGTCATCTTGTTTTTTTTGATAATTTAGAATTTAGCTTATATTTTGGCAACATGCTAACGTTTTTTACTAAGTTAGTTTTCTGAGGAATTTTAGGCTGTTTTAGAGTTCAGCTAGTAATTAAGCAACAAGCTAGCTTTTTTGGCAGATTTGGCCTCTAATTAGTTTTTTATGTTAATTTGGAGTTTAGCTAATATTTTAGCAATATGCTAACATTTTTAGCTAATTTGTTACTTACTTGGGGTTTTATGCTAATTTTGAGTTTAGCTTTTATTTCAGCAACATGCTAAAATTTTTGGCTGATTTAATTTACAGAGAAATGGTATGCTAATTTGAAGTTCAGCTAGTAATTAAGCAACAAGCTAGCTTTTTTGGCCTCTTATTAGTTTTTTATGTTAATTTGGAGTTTAGCTAATATTTTAGCAATATGCTAACATTTTTTGCTAATTTGTTATCTACTGGGGGTTTTAGGCTAATTTTGGAGTTTAGCTTTTATTTCAGCAACATGCTAACATTTTTGGCTGATTTAATTTACAGAGAATGTTATGCTAATTTGAAGTTCAGCTAGTAATTAAGCAATGAGCTAGCTTTTTCGCTACTAAAGTTATAAACGTAAAAAAATACCTTTTGAGAGATGCTAGTTTCTTTTTATATATGTATTTTTTGCTTTTGTTTGTGCCAAAAATAAACATTATTCACATTTATTAAAAAACAAAAAGCAAAAAGAAGGTTATGAATCCAAATCCAACTTTCTTAAAGGCTAACGTAAGTCAATGCGGCTCCTTCTTGGTTTTGATCAGTAGAAAATGAGCCCAAACGGCTCTTTTACTGTTAAAGGTTGCCGACCTCTGCTCTAATCCCACATGTACATTCACAGCCATGATTCTGTTTATTAGTGAAATGCCTTTTCTTAGCCAGTTACGTCTTAAATCATTACATCTCGCTCAAACCGGTTTTGATTTTTATAATTTTATTCATTTTGAACATTCCAGATCATATATATAGTGTGCATCATTCCAGTAAAGTGGGGCGGTTTTTATCCTTTTTGAGATGTTGCCAGTGACATTTAAATAACAAACACTCTTTGACATACCAAAACTCTAATATTTACACAATCAACATGAATCAGTTGACTTGGAAAAGTCCGTATCGCTTTTGCATCAAGGCCACTCCTCTCTATGACAAAATTATCTGATTTACGTTGACTGCACAAGCACTTCACTATTGTAAAGTGTCGCCTCTCTCTGTTGCCGAAACTGCTGGAATTACCGTAATTGAGCAAACATTTGAAGAGTTACGGTAGTCGACAGAACGTAAATACTGGTGCTTAAGCTCCGGAGTAAAAGGCCCGTTAATGAGAATACTTCAGAGAGAGAAAAAGTTTCTCCAAATTGAAGATGAGGATAAAACTTCCGTTGGTAACATTCTCAGTAAAGATAACCGTCTGCTGTGACCGCCCACACTCTGAGGGAAGACACAAAAAACACAGTTATATGACAAAAAGATAGGTAAATGGGATAATGGGAAGCATAAAATAAACATATTTTACAACACATAAGTTAATCCAACCATCAGAGAGCAGGATGAGTCTGAAATGACCCCCAGCAGTCAAAACTTATATTACCATACCTGATGGAGAGACTTCAAGGAGAGTTCTAAGGTCTGGACGACATGGAACAGGGAGGTCTTTGAGTTTTTTCTCCTTTTTGAATCTTTAATATTACACAAAGAACTGTGCTGACAACAGTAGGTATCTACTTGAGTAATAGTTGTAAATTTGTGCTAAAATATGAACATATCATAAGCTGCTCCGGAGGCGGATGACCTTATCAAGACAAATGTTAAACAGGTTGGAAAAAAATGTAAAATATATCACTGATGAGTTTATTTTTCTTAATGAGTTGATAATGTGAGATACTCTGTAGCAACAATTCCTGATCAATAAGCAAAGCCTTGTCTAATAGTTTCTCCAACACCTTTGCTGGTCAAAACTGCTTTCTTAAGCCAGAGTCACTTTCGCCTGTATGGAGGTTGATCTGTTTGGCTGTAGAAGGTTTATTGGTTGTCTGGACCCATGGAGGGTCGTAGAGAGGAGGGGCCGCATCTTAAGACTCGTTTGGCCACTTTAGGGGACGTCATGAAAAGGGAACATGTCATGAAGTATTTGTAAGGATGAATTACAAGGGCTGTAACGAGTATCCGGGTGCTCGAGTATTCGCGATTTGCTCCCGAAAATCCGAGTATGAATATTCGCGACGTCCAAGATCGCTGAATTGCGATCTTTATAAATATAGTAAACTGTAGTAAAATGTAATCAAAATATTATCTGTATTTTTCCTCTGGGCTGCAGATTAATGTAGAATTTTAAGTTTATGAACTAAAACAAAGCCGAAAGAGCCACAGTAGTAACAGGAAGTAAACAAATCTTCGTGACGGTGAAACTTCCGGTTTTCAAAGTAAAACTAGCAAGATTATTTTTCCGTTCAAAAACCGAGACTGAAGTTCTGTTCAGTGACATATTTTCTGAAAAAATGAATTAGCTTTAACATCTGAGCTTTAGCTCCAGTGTTTACATTATTTTGGTTATGGTAACTCTTCAACAGTTGACGCAATTAACAAAACTCCATCTTATTCTGAAGAAATTCAGCCTCGCACTGCTGAAAGGCGCATGTAATCATTGTGAATCAGATTTTTTTTTTTACCCAGGCTCTCCGCCAATACAGAATGCTTAGAATGTAAAAATATTGAAGAACTTCGAGGATAGAAAAATGTGGAAAACATTTTCAAGTTTTGTTGTTAAATCATCTAAAACAGCAGTAATATTTATCCCTTTTATGTTGCTTATGTTACTGCTGAACTCGAATTTTCGGGAGCAGATCGCGAGTATCCGAGCACCCGGATCCTCGTTACAGCCCTAGCCAGGACATCAAAAGACAATGAATTGGGGACATCAAATGCCAAGAAGTCATTTGGAGGGGTCCCGAACCATACGTCCCAACAAGTTGGGAGTGAAAATGTGTTGGATCAATTTTCGAAAAGTTTGGCTCTTCCGTGAGTTGGTCCCTACAGAAAGTGGAGTCCTCTGAATTTTCAAACTTGACCCGGTTTAACTTTCAGTGGTCATGTGTTTTGTGCCTGAAAACAGTTGTAGAAACTTGCGTAGCCTTCATATAAACGCAAGAGTTCTGAGCGCGGAACCCTAAAATATGTATTTATTTACGTTTTCATAGATTGAAAGCGGTCGCTTGATCGCGCGTTGCCAAGGGCGACGTGGATGTACCTTAAGGCTTTACCCTGTCGGAACCAACCTGACAGATCTGATCCAAAACAGGTTAACTTCCTTTGATCGTGAGGTTTTGATCTCACACCTGTTTTCAAAAGCTTAAGCATCTTTCGGCGCTCTGTTCGCATTTCGGGTGTCTGAAGATGAGCATGTGTTTCCACTTGGCTGCTGTTGGGTTGCTTTGACTGATCTGGGGCACTTTAGATATTCCCCTCATTTACGAGGCCAGAACTGTGCGTAAACTGTTTTTATGTCTTCCTGATCCATTTACAGCAAACACGCATAAGGCACAGCTGGTGGAGAGCACTGTGAAATCTGCTAAACATGACTAAGACGATGTCAGGTTTTAGTGAAATTCTGCCAGAACGCTGGAACAGGTTTAAAGCTCTGTGACTTTTGACTGCCAAACCTGGCGTGTCTGTTGAACTGGTATGACTTTGTTTCTTTGTTGTTAATCATATTTTGGTTCCTGAATGAATCAGACAACATTTGAGATTAGTAATCTAAATTCTGCGGATTTAAATTTTTCTAACTGGGAGATGAGTTCCAGTAATGAAGCCAAAACATTTCTTATAATTAATTATTATTTTGTTCCTCAGCTAAGGCTGAAAAAAACTGTGTAAATTTTGCAAAAGCAGAAACTGATAAATATAGAGCTTCGGATGCAGTAATAACAACAGCCGGCAACTCGACGTGACCCGGTCACGGCGGAGTGCGTGTTTGCTCTGGAGTGGGAGTGCATGTAAATAGGGGAATTAACTCTCTATAACTTTGTGGCTTTCCTGTTTAGTCTGAGTTTTCGACCGTCTGAGAGAGGACAAGCTTTTGCAAAGATCACATAGAATAAAACATGTAAACACTTCCCTTTGAGACCATTGAGGTAAAACCAACAGAGCAGGATTTCTGATAAATTAAAATAGATTTTTATAAATCATATTAAAACTGACATTACAAAAACATGTAGGTGGAGATAATTGGAAATATTTAACAATTTTCCGACAGGCATACCTTCATATTAACCTATATAACTGGTATTTTGCAGATGTGTCCAATAATATATTTAATTTAAAAATAGTTCAAAATGATCAGTTTGTGTCTAATATAATTATAGTAACAATTTCAATTTTTTTACATGAATTTTAAACTAAAGTTCTACATTGTATGTGGCTGTAACTTAAACGAAAATATAATACAAGCTTGTTAATCACGTTTTTGGCAGAAAATATACAATATAAGTTTGTGAAAAGCTTAAAATAAAATTTTATAAATATTTCTACAAAGGAAATTGATTAAATACAATTTTTTAAAAATATTTTACAAAGTAAGTAGCTGTAATGGGCAATATTAAAGACTCGCTCAATTTTTAGCCATAATAATAATAATAAAAAAAAAAAACTGGGTTGGTTTTTAGGTCATAGTTCATTCAAAATTTGTCTTGTGGCCAGGAATGTTAGCGCAGAGATATTCTGTCCCCCCTTTCTATCACTCATAACTGGCAGAAAATGTCCAGGTCTGACGAGGAAAACAAAGAATCTCATCGTCTGCATCAGAATTGAATAGAGCAGGGAGGTGGTAACTCACCCATCGTCACAAATACGACTTTTGTCAAAAGGAATTTTTTGTCTGATCCTAATTCAGATCTATTTGAATAAAGAAATACTCAAAAATGCAATTTTAAGATTAATTTTCCAAATTTACATCCTTTATCATCAGAAAAAGACCACAAGATCAAGTCAAAACCACCACATTCTCACTCCCAACTCGGTTTTGACTTCCTGGCTGTTCCCATTAAACCAGGGGTCCCCAACCTCCTGGTAACAAGCCAAACTGGATCCGAGGGCCGCTTGGTATTAAGCCAGTGCATATGCTAATCAGGGGTCCAGAACTCTCAGGGTGTAAACCAGTCTGGTTCCGGGTTAGGATAATTGTCCAACTCGTGGTACCAGATTATGGTACGTCCAGTATTGGATTCCTATCCGGTGACCAGACCAGTACCAGTTCTTGTCCAGAACTGCGCCCCAAGGGTTAGGGACCTGTGATTCACTGGTAATAGCCAGCACGTCAAAAAATGGCAAGTTAGGGACACCCAGAACATCAAAACGTGGAATATATATGAAGATTTGAATACATTTTTTTTAAATAAAGGACTTTACGTGTAACTATAAACACATGTGAGCTTGAGCTGTATATGAAAATGTATCTTCAGTATGTTTATCGAGGATTATTATAAGGAAAAAAAAAGCCCAAACAAATGTTTACTCGTGTCTTCTTGTCTGAATATCTGCCCTTACATCTGCTGGCTGCTGTTTTATAGACCTCTGGGGTTTTTTTAATGGAAAGCTGGAATCAAAACTAAAACAACATCCTGTTCTCAGGAAGATTTCCTGCACTTGAACTCACTCTGTGTGTGTGTGTTTAGTTTGGGTTTGAACAGAAATGACTTCTATCCTTGTGGGCAACAGTTGTAGACTGTAAGTTTTAACTTTCTTTGGTTATTTTTACAGTTTAGAGCAATGGAAACAGTTTATTTGGGCACAAATATCAAACCAGATTAATGTCGAGTGACTATGGAAACAGGATCATTTTCTGCTTTCTTTTGGATAGTTACATATGTTTCTTTATCAGATGATAGATGAGTTATTTTATCAGTTTGAAATTAATTCTGTTCTTGGTAAACATTGTTGCATAGACAGCAGTATTATTAGCTTTACTAATGTGTGAACTAATAGGCTCAGAAAGTAAACACTCCATTTGTAATCGCTATGAAACATTCATCAGTCGCCAGCGTGTTTTCCTATTTTTATTACGTGACTTCCGATTCTTTCAATTTGTTAACACTTGCAAAAACATCAAACAAGGTAATATATCAACTAAGGTAGATACATGCTGGGAAATATTGGTTTCTTGGGAAGAAATCCACGTATTAAACTGATATTTAAATATTGTCATCAAACTAAGGTCACGATTGGATACAGGACATCAGATCATCCTGTCCGCGTGTCGCTTTAGAAAATCAAATAAAGATCTTGTGCTCATAGAACAGCTCATTGATGTGTGATTAGATTGAAAATATACATATAATCTGCTGCAGGATATCATCAAATAGTCAAACAAACAAAATATCTTAAATATAACTCTCCCTTGTTGTGATAAAGTGCTAAAATTAAATGATACATTTAATAATTTATTCAGAATCATCAGGTAGAGGGAAATATCTTGCTTTGCATTTCCCAAAAGGGTTAACCACGTGTTTAAAAAAATCCTAGTTTCCCTTAAGACACAGAAAAAAAACAAATGAATTCTTAAAAAAAGTGTTGACAAAGCTTGAGTTCTAATTCCCAAAAATAAATCAAGAACTGCCAAACTGACATTAAAACTGCATTAAACCAGAAAGAAACAGAAAATAGAAAACCGGTGTAATTCACATAGTTTAAGAGCTATAATATTAACATGCAAGTTTCAATTATGTTTCATTAAATTCATGTCCCCAAGGAAACAATATTACAAATGCAAAAATGAGCCAAAACAACATGATTTTAATTTCACTAAAAGTCTTCATGACATCCCCATCTCAGCAATTATAAATTAGCTTCATTTAGAGTTTGTTGTATGTTGCCATTGGAAACAGTAACGAGCTTTCATTAACCTGGGATCAATCAGACGGTTTAGTGTCAGGAACATTATTTTACAGAGGAGATGTTTGACATTGTCGGAGCAAGCTTCTCCGCCTCCGCACTTCTCCAGCATCTTTGTTCCGATGAAAATAAGTTGCTTCTTTGGGTCTTTCACTCATTCTTATATTTGTGTTTGCGCTGTTCATGTTAGTGTGATTGAGATGATAACAAATCACGCAGGAAGGACACACCAGGCATATGATACATGTGAAAAAACGTGCTAAATAGGCATTTTTTAATGTGCTTTTAGCATATGGTGTTCCGACACTAGCGTACCTATAGTTGGAGGAGGCTTGGTTCAAATGATGTTGCTCCAGGCTTTTTCTTTCACAGCTACGTTTCAATATTTTCAATTAAGCCAAATCTGAATTCTTCCCCTACGGTTTCTTCCTACCCTTCCAATGGTAGGGACTTTTGGCTGTGTATCTTTCTGCTGGGAGAGTGATGGCATCACACAACATATCTTGACTTGGTGTGCTCTGAAGTACAGAAATTTACATTTAAACAAAACGAACAACTTTTTGTCTTAGAATGACTTTTAAAAGTTACAAAACTGATGTTATCAATTTTCTGATCCCTGGCAGCTATGCGCTAATGTAGATGACTGCTGACTATTGATGATGTCATTGAGGATTAGTAATGTCCAAATTTGATGACACTTTTTTCCTTATATCTCCCAATTGGAGAACTAAATATGGGGGTAGGGAGAAGCCATAGGGGTAGAGAGAAGCCATAGAGGTAGGGAGAAGCCATATGGGTAGGGAGAAGTCATAAGGGTAGTGAGAAACCATAGGGGTAGGGAGAAGCATAGGGGTAGGGAGAAGCCATAGGGGTAGGGAGAAGCCATATGGGTAGGGAGAAGTCATAAGGGTAGTGAGAAACCATAGGGGTAGGGAGAAGCCATAGGGGTAGGGAGAAGCCATAGAGGTAGGGAGAAGCCATATGGGTAGGGAGAAGTCATAAGGGTAGTGAGAAACCATAGGGGTAGGGAGAAGCCATAGGGGTAGGGAGAAGCACAGGGGTAGTGAGAAGCCATAAGGGTAGTGAGAAACCATAGGGGTAGGGAGAAGCCATTGGGGTAGGGAGAAGCCATAGGGGTAGAGAGAAGCCATAGGGGTTTAGAGAAGCCTTTTTGGTTAGGTAAAAGCCATAGGGGTAGACAGATCTCATAAGGGTAGGGAGAAGCTACAGGGGTAGTGAGAAGCCATTAGAGTAGGGAGAAGCCATAGAGGTAGTGAGAAGTTATAGGGGTTTAGAGCAGTGTTATGGGTTAGGGAAAAGCCATAGGGGTAGTGAAAGAATTGTAGTGGAATCTTCCACCTTGGTGTCGTATAATTTCGTCCAGTCAAAACCACAATTATTAATTTCTCCTTTACGATTGATTTTCAAATGGTTGGCACTCACGTGTTTTGAAAAGGACGCCATTCATACGTCACCACCAAATCCGAGTTCCCGATTGGTCAAAGTTGAACTAGTTCAACTTTTATTTAGAGCCAAAAACAGTTGTAGAAACGTACACAGCTATGTGTAAATGTGAGAATCTTGAACGCAGAAGCCCAAAACGTGCATTTATATAGTCTTTGTGTCGGAAGTGGTGCTTGAACGCATGTTTCCGAGCAAAGTATGCATAGTATTAGGTGTGAAGGGGTCTTAACGAATACATAAAAAACCTCCAATTGACACGACCACTGACTATACTGTCTCTCCATAAACAAAACCTTCATAAAGTTCTTCAACAAATATTTGCAAGACAATGTTAACCAAATGTGAGATGTGAGACGTTTGAACATTCTTAGTGCTATTTAATATTCTCGTTGGTGCTGTTGAGATGTTTATCCTTTGCATTTTTAGAGTTTGTCTGATGGTTTGTGTTGGATGTTCCTCAGTACATAAATATGGACGTTCTTGGTTTGTGTGTGTTTGTGCAACTGCATTTACAGAGTCGCGGCAGCTTTATTCTTCACTACTCTTCTGGCCTCGACCCTTTTAAACAACAATCTGAGTTTCTCCGGGAATCCCACCATCAATCTCTCGCTCTCCACCATTCTTACTCATTCTTTTTCTTTATTTTTTTTTCCCTCCCCCCCTTCAGCCATGTCCCTCTCACAGACTGTAGCAGCCCAGGATGGGGGGATGAAGATGGAAAGTTACAAAGAAACACGGGGAGAGAGATGATGTTGTCTTTTCCAACCCCCTTTTTATTCCATCAAGCATACATCTCGCCTCAAAACTCGGGAACAACACATCCATCACACGCTCTCGAAGGCGTGCACGCACACAGGCCAGCAGGACAGAGTCATCCACTACCATGACGGAAAAAGCTTATAAAGCTGCATTCATAATATGATCAGAAACTTTTATAAGATGAAAAGATGATGCTGTCACCCTGTGCTCAATGGGAGTGGTTTCTTCTAAAATCTACATTAACAAACCAAATTAATGTTTTATTCATTTTTAGAATAAAAGTAGCAAGATTTATGATCAAAATTGCACTAAAAATAGTGAAAATTGTTTTTTGCATTTAAATAATCTATTAGTTGGTGTGCATTAGCAATAGGAAAGTAAGTAATAGTTGTTTAAAAGGTGTTTTTCGCTGACTTCATGAAGAAATAGAGTTGATAAAGCGCCTGAATTGCCACAGGATGTTTTTTTTTTTTTTGTTTAAGTTTGTAATAATTAATGTTATTTTATTTTTATTTAGTGACATCACTTTAGTTAGTTAGTTACATGACTATGGATGTATTTTCTTGTCTAAACCTTCAGACTACCAGACCAAAAAAAAAAGCTGTCCAGTCAAAAAATTTTTTTAAATCCAACAAAAACTAAAATTCCCAGAAGCCGCTCCTTCACATCTGGTATCATTAAGAAGCCCCAGATGTCTTCTGTTAATACCAAAGAGGAATTAATTTAGTAGTATATACTGGTTGGATGGTATTCAATTTTAGAAATGTCTTCCACAGACAAACTTGTATTGCTGGTAGTCAGAAGGATAAACTAAAATAAATAATCAAGAACATTTTGCCTTTTGGGTTTGCAGAAAAAAAAATACCATACGTAGTTATAATAGTAGATAGTTATCTATAAATACCTTTAAACAATACTAGCAAAAGTAGCCCAAAATTATAAAAGTTAATTAAAATATTTTCTTTTTTTTTTACCTTAAACAGTTTGGTGTTCTGCCCGCAGTACACCAACCATCCACTAGGGGCTGTAGAGAGATTATTCCTGCTCATTTCAAAAAGGCTGCTTCCATTAGCACTTTTGTCAGGAACATTTTAGCTAATTTTAAAAACTTTATGGTGAGAATATTGTTTTTGAAATGTTTTGAAAGAATTTGTCGAAAATTAATTCTTTATAATTTGGTTACACATGGTAAAAAAAAATTATAAAATTTGAGACAGTGGGTAAATAAGGTGCAATTTTTCCTGAACACTCATGGTGATATTTTTTACATCTTAAACTGAAATTGCTCGGGTCAAAAAGTTACCAATCACTCAACGTGCCATAATTGATACCATTTATATCTCAATAAAAAAGGAAATGTGTATTTTTTGTTTCATCAAAGGGTTTAAAATAGCATTTTAGTTAGATTTTCATCAATGCTGTCATGTAATGAAGTTCACAGGGCTAATGTTGTTCAGCTGTAATAAATCATGTTTCAGAATCAAATCTTTACCCTTCAGGACTGCAGGTTTAGTTGGTGAAACTTGGACAAGTGGATGAATAGTAGGTGGTTCTAGATTTAAAACAAAAACGAAAACTCAACTTAGATTTGTGGGGATTTTTTTAAATTTAGGTTGAAGTTGAAGATTTCTAAATCAGCTATTTTCCATTATTAGAAAATGTGACAAAGTCCTAAAATAACTCTACTGAACACTGATACAGTTTATCTCAAACTGATCAGGATCCTTTCAAAGGACATTTCTTCAACATAACAGAGATTTTCAGGAAAAAAAAAAGAGGCCAGCGAGCACATTCAGCCACACAGGACCGTCGTTATCAGAGCAGAGAGGAAATATGAACAGGAATAAATGAGTGTGTGAACTACAAGTCGTCATTGTCTCCTTGATTCAATAGCAGCTGAAAAGTGAAACCGAGTAGCCCTCCAGCTTTCACCGTCATCTCATCTGCTGGCTTTGCATAAGAGTGTAAAGACAAAACAGTATTTTTCGGTGAAGTCGAAAGTTATTCTAAGAAGGGTAATTTCAGCAATATTTCTTGAGTCGTAGATATTTTGAAAGCCTTTGTGTAGAAAAACTTGTGACGTGGTGACCACCGTACTCTTGAACAAATATGGTTTCCTGTTCCTTGTATCACGTTCATGATTATTTCTTCAGAACGGACTCATTTTAGTAAGATTATGGCATTTGCCAATACAAACTGCTTCGGAAACTCTTTGTTGTGGCTTTCCTGAAAGTTGTGTTTCTTCACAGCTTACAGACCTCCAAGCATCTGTAAGAGATCTTTGTTGTTCTAAGCACATTCATCTCTGGAATGTATGCAATCCACTTGAACATATCACTGAAACAAAGGCGAAGTGTTAACTTAAGCATTTGCAGATGTTTACATTTACAAATATGTTTAGCCAGTTTGGCATGTTCTTGTCATAGATATTTTTACAAAAGCTTTGGAAAACAGATTTGTTTGATTGTGTAGTTGGGTGTGTTTGTGTGCAGAAAAGAGACTTTGAGTGTCTCAGATGTTCTTCACGGTTCACCAGTGCTGACATCTGGCCAAACAGCTGGAAACACATGGACTGTCCACTCACTCCCCTGTCCTTTTACACCACTTAGATGTCGTCCTTTATAAATTGTGTGTCATTTGTGCGCATCATTGTGCCGCTAAGTATGTTGACACAAAACTACAACTGATCTCCCACACAATCTCCGTTATCCAGACAGGAAATGTGAACCATGTGTATGAATAATCGTCCTCCAGTACTTTTATGTTAACCGAGCTTGTCATTCACTCGAAAAATTCCGATGTGGTTTTACTATGGGAACAAAACAAACGAGCAACAACTGCAGTTGAAAGACATGGAAATGATTCTGCGGATAGTTTTTTTGGTGAAGCAAACAGCCGTGACTTGATGACGGAGTCCAGAAGGGCGTCCAAAAGCCAAAAGGGGAGTTCTGTTGCATATATATGTTGCTATATGTACCAGCAAAGGTAAATTCATTATAAAACATGGAGTGATAAATTATTAGGTGAATGTTTCCACACGGCAATGATTAGAATAAAAGCTGTTTAACCACATCAGTCCTTATTTTCAGGCTTAAGCTGAGATTCCAGGAAAGGTTTCCAATGGATGAAGAGAAAAAAGTGAAAGAAACACAGAAGTGATGATGACGCTTGGTATTAATAGAATTCATTTCAAAATAATTTAGCATAAATGGCATGTAAAAGAGATCTGATGATAAAATTTTGATCCAGATTTACTTTTATTGTTTTGAAGTGCCACAATCTTAGGTGGCACTAAATATTACCAATACTGGAATCATATTCATAGAGTCCATCCATCCATCCACCCATCTTCATCCACTCATCATGGACCAGTAGTCTAGGCAAAGGTGGCCAGACTTCCCTTTCCCCAGCCACTCCCACCAGTTCCTCAGGGTGGACCCTGAGGCGTTCCTGGACGTAGTCTCTCCAGGGTGTTCTTGCTCTTCCCCGGGGCCTACGCCCAGTGGAACAACATCTCCAGGGTGGCGCCCCGGAGGCATCCGGACCAGATGCCCAAGCCACATCCACTGGCTCTTCCCGACATGGAGAGCCACCTCCATATCGGAGCCATCCTTTGGAGGAAACTCATTTCGGCCACTCCTCGTACTTCTTGTACAGCTTCTTGAAGCGCCACCTTAACATGGTGCAGGGGTTTGAGTCCTCGAGTGATCTCTGGAGCTATGCGGTCTGGGGTTTCTGCCCCAGGTAGGGTCTTCCATGGCAGACAGGTCCTGGGTGACGAGCCAGACTAGGAAGGGTTCAGAACCCCAACATGAGGAGAATCATGGATTGGCATCACCGGTACCCCACCCTGGCTCCTCCCACGGGCCCCGGTCAGGTCAGCCCGAAGGAGCAAAGTAGAATCACTCTCCAGTGGGCTCACCACCTGCAGGAGAGCTCAGAAGGGGTTCAGTGCAATGTGGTTTGGGTGGCAGTTGGTGGTGAAACTGGTATGGGTTTTTGGGTCAAGAAATCCCATTTCAAAGTGAATTGTTATGAGTAAAGAATGTTGGCACTTTCTACAAAAATGTTAATATGTTGGCAAGAATTTTCGTTTTTGTACCAAAATGTTATCAGATCCTATCAGATTGGAGACTATTATTTATTTTCACAATTACTTTTGTTTTTAAAAATTCCATTAATCATCTTTTGATCTGTTTTCAATGTGGTCTATAATTATGATTCTGCCATTTTTAGCCAAAATAAAAACCTGTCGTTTTCTAGAACATAGTTTTTGCAAATAAGCAGGAGTTTATTAAAATTCCCCTTCGAGTTGGGAACCGTTAGGCACCTTCCCACTTCTCATCATCCTTTGTTTACACTTTCTTCTGCTAGCTTACAGCTCCTCACAGCCTGAATCAGAAATTAGCGATGCAGCAAAAATGCTAAGAATTATGGGAGCTACTTACTTATTGCCCTTTACGCTTTGAGACGCTTAGGGCATTTCTGACAGTCATGGGCCAAGGTGTAGATGGTTCCCCAGGTGTGTCCACATTCTTTAAGCTCGGCTTCTACTCGGCGCCAGGTGAAAATGGGTCGTCCTCTTTTGTGCTGTCTTTATCATTTTTATTGGAGCTATCCAGGCATAACATTTTGAGCTAAAACAAAGACGTACACGGATCTAGTCTCTAGGCTTTACATCACACCTACAAACTTTTTCTAACTACATTTTTTTGTCCGTTACTGATTTACAATGACCTTAAATAAAGAAATACTTTCATTTTAAGCTTAATTTTCGTATATATTCTCCATCATGAGAAAAATGCAACAAGAAAATGTTAAAAATATCAACTTTCATTAAAGCCTATAATAATGTGAACATTTTTAAAGACAAAACTTGATAAATTTTGCCCAAGTGAAAGGAAGAGATCCAAACTGCATTAGATTAAACTAAAAATAAACTCAGATTAAACAACTTGGAAGGTATTGAACCTTTTCCCACCCCCTCATGTTCCAGACTAATAACTCATAATGTCAGTACAAATGGAAACACAATGAAAATAGACATTTTTTTGGCTCGCTTGAACTTGGAAGACTGCATGAAAACGACACGATGATGTTTCAAATATAACACTTAGATGCAAAGCGGGATGTGATGAGTCCGTCGAAAGTCTGTCTGCTTTCCTGATGAATCCGTGGCTTTAAATTTGATTCCTAAATAAATGTTCCTGGGTGTTTTTTGTTCTCTCTTTCAGGACTCTTCCCTGCTGTGCTGAATCTGGCTACCATGGCGGACATAAAGGCGAATGCCACCTGCGGTTTGAATGGTCCAGAGATGTTTTGTAAGCTTGTGGAGCACGTACCGGGTCAGCCTGTGAGAAACCCCAATGTAGAATCTGCAATCAGAACAGCACAAACCCGAATGGTAAGAAAATTCACTGACTTGCAAGACATTGTGTGGGATGACAGTAATTAATCATGCTGGATTAATTAACTCCAGCATGGCTGGGTAGATGTTAATCATTTTGTCTTAAGAGATAATTAGACGACAAGCGGAGGAATCAATCGAGATGACAAGACAGCAGTGCTACAGTAGACTGGAGTCAATCTTCTATTCATCAGAAAGGTTAAATATGGTTGATCAACGTAATAATTAACCACTTAGATGCAAAGCATAAAAAAACAGTCTGTAAAAACCAGAATAACAGTGAGTCATTGAAACGATCTATAAATAGTCTAGAAATTTGACTTAATTGAACCCGAGTGTCAGTAAAAGGGTCACAAAGGACGTAGAAATTGAAAGAATCTGAATGGGCTACACAGCCTTACTCCCAACTGGTCATATATGGACATATGGTTAAATGATGAATCCCCAACCTTCGGGACAGGGGCGGTTCTACACTGAATGACTCCCCGGGCGAGAGCCTCCCCAGACGCCGCCCCCCCCAAGAAAAAATTAGCTATTGGTTGCCGTCTTCAATCCTATGATTGGCACATTTTTAGACTGGTTACATTATGTTTTGTCACCATCGAGTAGTCTTTTATGGTTAATATTAATCTTAAAAACTACCAACAGATTTATGAATATACTATGGCCTAAACATAGAACCCAACATGATGAAACAAAAAATAAACTTCATCCACACAGGCTCACAACTAATCCACTTTAACAGTTAAAATCTCCAGTTAACTGGTTACAAAAATTTAAAATATTAAGGTTAAAGTAATGACTAACCAGAAAAAAACAGGAAAAGACAAGAAAATAAAGCTTAAAACTACTTTTGATTTTGATCTTTTTTTTCTTTCTTTATTTTGTAGCTGGACTATGTAATTTTTGAAGTCCTGCACGGTCCTGAATGTGTTTAAATGTCTTTTCCACATTTGACACATCCCCTGGTGGACACGTGAGCATCAGAAACAGCCGCAAAAACCTACAATTTGGTTTTAGAACCGTAAATGTAATCCTAACCTTAACCAGCATTTTTAAATGCGCCAGAGGTTATCTGATCAAGGGATCAAAACGAAACCTAAAAACCGTGTATTTTGTAGTGATGGTTGCAGGCTTGTTGGCTTGCTGTCAGATCTGGCAGCGCAAGGAATTGTGGGTAACCATTTCTTTTGCTTGTCTGGTTAGAATTGGGTTTAAGTTTGAATTTTCATTTACATATTTTGTTGTCGAACCGTTTAACACTGTTTCCATTTGTTATTTTTAGCCTGTTGTGTTTCACTTCTTCCTGCACCCTGAGTGAGAATGAGGGAGAGACTGATGACAACCCCTCTTGTTTTGTCATCAAGACATTGTTAAAAAGAAACCGCAGTGCAAAACTATCGCAGATATGTCTTTTCGCTGCGGCGCTGCAGTATAGATGATATGTTATAATTCTAATTTGTGAAATATATCTTCGGTGCGTTCTCCCTGCGACAATTGAATGGTGAGGTACGCACGCGTGTCGCTGAAACTGATGGAATCTGCGATGGAAGAGAATATTTTCACCCCTCCTTTTTCTCAATACACACCTTTCTACCAGGGGCGCTTACTCCACCTGGGGGGCGCTAACTTGCTTGTCTCAGGCCATTCTTAACACCACACAGTTAATAAACACCATAGAGGTCCAATTTTTGTTCAAGCTGAGATGTCGCCCCCTATCAACTGCCGCCCCGGGCTACTGCCCGCACTGCCCGTGCCTAAAACCGCTACTGCTTCGGGACATGGGATAGGATAGGGTGAGGGTACCAGTCCCCGTCACAAAGGTTGGGGAACCCTGATTAGTGTCTATGGTCCTGCTACCAAGCGGCTCTTGGACCAGTACTGGTTCGTGGCCTGGAGGTTAAGGACCCCTGATTTAAAAAGAAAAGCCAACATGTCGATAAACGACAAGTTGGGGGACACCCAAAAAGTGAACCTGAATCCCTATCTGACAAGCTGGGAGTGAAAATGCGTTGGATCAATTTTCAAATGTATGGCCCTTTTCCGTGAGTTAAAAGGTCTCGTTACCATCTTCTTTTTTCTCTAAACTCTAAAAAAGAAAGAAATACAAACATAATAATATAAGTAACAGGGGTTTATACTCAATAAACCCCTGTTGTGGCAGTAAAAGCTGCCCAACACAAGAGTATGGAGAGAAAATAGACTCACTCTGATCTGTGCATGCATAATTCTTGATTCGTGCATAACTTTGATTGTGCGTGCATAATTCTTGATTTGTAACTCATATAATACGTTTTTTACAAAAGTAAAAAAATTACAAAAATTAAAAAAATACAAAAACAATTTACACATGCACAAATTAAAATTACAACAGCCTTGCGTGCGTAAGAGTTGATCCGTGCGTGTTTTTAAAAGATTTTTTTGTTTAATTAGTTTCAGGCTGTTGTAATTTTAATTTGTGCATGTGTAAATTGTATTTTTTAAATTTTTTTACTTTTGCAAAAAACGTATTATGAGTTACAAATCAAGAATTACGCACAAATCCAAAGTTATGCACGAATCAAGAATTACGCACACACAAATCACAGTGAGTCTATTTTCCTCTCCATACAAGAGGCTCTCAGCCTGTATCTGTATGCTCAGCTATTGGACAGGACAAACTAAAAAAAAAAAAAAAAAAAAAAAGACCTCAGGGCGAGGCACCGGACACTGTACCGGTCATGATAACGAACACAGAACAGGAATAGGGTAAGGTACTGGTAGCAAGTTAGGGTACCTGTACTGGAACCAGAACTTGTCCCAATCCCAGTACTGGTTGAAGATCCCTGATTAGCACATGAATCTATCCCGTCTTTGGGTCAGTACCAAGTGACCCTTGGATCACTACCAGTCTGGAGGTTGTGGACCCGTGGTTTACTGGGAACAGTTTGGAGTGACATTGCATTGAAACAGGATCCGACAATACGTTTGTCCAGGAGCGAACATTTAAAAATTCAATTAAAACGTCTTTAAATTTGTGTGCATTTATTACATCTCCGTAAATATCCCATCCCATTGTGCCCAATAACTATTTTAAATACTTGAAGTAAACACTGACAGCCATTTTATTTCCACCTACAATAATATTAAAGACACAAATCTTAAGATGGAGATCAGCCTTTTGGAACCAAGTGGTGAACACATAAACCTAGGGGTTCATTCAGGGACCTGGTCTGCAAATTATCTGATATCTAGACATTGCATTGGCTGCACTTTTTTTAGATAAATAATAATATAATAATTTATTTTTGTGGTAATTACTCCTTTCTCTCTCCACGTCTTTGTGTGTTCAGAACGCCATCCAATTGAATACGCCATCGATGGGACAAACGATTGGTGGCAGAGCCCTTCCATTATGAAGGGAATGGTGAACCACTACGTGACCATCACTCTGGACCTGAAACAGGTATGAAAAAACATATCGAGAAAAAAACTCTAATAAATTGAAATCTACCTTTTAATATAAGAAAAAAATATCAATTGTGTTTTAGATTAAAAAGTGAAAGTTTAAGCAGATTTGTCAAATCCTAATTTGAGAAGAAAATGGTCAAATTTTATGCTTCTCAAGAAACACCATCGACACAAAGAAAGAAAAATGTCTGGAACCTTTCATAATATAAGGTAACACTTTCTTTTACAGTACACTAGATATCTACATGGTACCTACGAGGTACCTGTATGTACATGGTACTTGCGTAGATATATGTGTGGCACATAAACTTATCAGATGAGTATTAAAAAGGTACTTTTTGCATACCTACTTTGTTCTTACATACTACCATGAAATACACGTAAAGTTAAAACATAAATTCAAAGTACGAAAGGTACACATAACATGTATCATGAAATACACATAAAGTTTTCACATGAATTCAAAGTACTCAAAGGTACTTTTTGTGTACCTACTCTCTTTATACACATTTATTTATCCAGGCAAGCTAGATTAAGAAAATAAATCGTATTTTCAACTGTGACAAAAGGCTTATAGTCTCATGGGAAGTATTACGAAGCACATAAACTCACCACATGAATTCTTAAAAGATACTTTCTCCGTACCTACTCTCATAGTAAATACCATGAAACACACATAAACTTATCACATGAACTAAAAGATACTTTCTGTGTACTTGGTCTTTTCTTACACATAGTGAGTACAATGAAACACACAATAAGGAACCACAAAAGTAGCACATAGATACCAACAAACAAGAGTAAATATCTCATAGAAACTCAGTAGTACTAGCATGTAGGGACAATGTAAGTATCCTGTAAATACACAGTAGATATCATGTAGGTACCATATAAATACCCAGTAAGTACTGCACTGCAAAAGGAAGTGTTACCTACTATAAACCTATTTTATTTGTCTATATATGTTCATGTAAACACTTCTCTCTCTTCTGTATTCTTTGCACAGATATTTAGTTTTAAATTGGTCTGATACTGAATCAAAACTAAACATCTCAAAGCATTTATTCTCTGTTGTTCAAAGGTTAATTATGTTTTCTTTTTTTTTAGTTCGTGGAATGGTTTACAGATATTGCTTCTTTTTAGATAGCTTTTAATAATGCATCCACCAGACCTGTCCTATAGAATGTTGTAACTGCAGTCTATAAGAAAATATTATTTAATAAAAAGAACCTTTTCTAACAGCCTTAAAACACAGAAAGTCAGTAAAGACATTCTTTTAACTTGTGATTCTTTGACTTTGTACAAAAAATTGAGACTCTTTCATTTATATACCTGTAATATCGTCTTTATCTCTTTAGCCATCAAGAATCTTAGTAAATCAGACTCGACAACTATAAAAAACTCTTATCTGAGTACAGTTACTGCTGTTTCAAAGGTATTCTGCAGCGTCATGATGCCGCGAAGCACGAGGCAATTTGCTATTGGAGTAAAGAGCCCGACTGGAATTAGTCAAACTGGCTTTTAAATCAATCCATCACAGGGTGACGTTCTTTAAATATGGGTTTCCATTTTTGATTTGGAGAGCCTGCCAAAAAAAAAAAAAAATGATTTAATGACTGTGTACTGACATTGGATAAAATAGGACATTAACTGTAGTGTAGAAGTGTGATTAAACAGATTAGACTGCTCTATTATAATTATAAAAACGTCGAGTGAAAATAAGTAATGAGGCGGGGAGAGTAAGGTTAAGAGAACGCCAATATTCACAGAGAGAAGCCGGTTAAAAGTTTCCCACAAGTTTCTATTCAGGTTAAAAATAGACGAGTTATAGTGATGATTAAATAGGTCAGTCAGAGGAAAATTTTAAATCTTAAGGGGATTTAAT
Organism: Oryzias javanicus; assembly: GCA_003999625.1. NCBI lineage: Eukaryota > Metazoa > Chordata > Actinopteri > Beloniformes > Adrianichthyidae > Oryzias > Oryzias javanicus. The sequence continues at coordinate 5,720,866 of CM012460.1, read as the reverse complement.
GTCATATCCGAAATTAGAGAACATTATCACACCAGTTTTTTCTTGTTTTATTAATCCTGGGGTGACATGGTGAATTTTTAAGTTGCATTTTCTGTTCAAAAGGAATTAAAAGAAAGTGCAAATTGTGTGTTTCTTTTTTTAAACTCGGATCTAAAAAGTGGTATTTCCTTTAAATGCTGGATTCCAGGGGCGGAGCTTGTGGTCAATATTAATATCTTTATTGAGAAAAAAAGAATGTGAAAACTAATATCTTAAAATGTAGCAAATTACAGAACTTATGTTGATTGATCTAATATTTCACTTTTTTACGTGTTCTGTTAACATTATTAAGATCACCTTAATTAAAATATTAGAGAAGTCAATGTTAATGCGTTAATGCATGGGATTAATAAAAAAACAAAAAAAAAACTAACACATTAATATTTATTAACACCAATTAATTACAATTGGCAAAGTAACAATCATTTTGGTTCAGGCTTCAATGACGTACATTAATTTCTGATAATGCTCACTTTGTCGAGCATTATCCCGCTTATAACATGGTCACTTACAAAAGAAAGATATATTCATTCAATTTTTAGCATTTTATTTTATTTTTTTATTTAAAAAAAAAAGGCAGACTATTTGATATGTAATGCGGACCGCTGTCACATTACCACTACAATGCGCCGCTGAGCCTCGACTGCAAAGAAAGCGATATAAATGCTGATCATCACTATAAGGTTCAATAACCCATCATTTCAGAGGGAAAGATCACCTCTTACTGAAGGTTTTTGTCCAAATCCTGAAGCAAAAGTTTTTTTTAAAGAAGTCTGTACAATAGAGCATTGTGACCAGAACTTATTTTTTAGGCATGCACCCATCAGCCAATCATAATCAAGTATTCACCCGGATCATTTAAAGTGCAAAAACAAGTTTTTACTGTTTTTGTTTTTTCTTGTTTGTCTCTGGCCTATTTTTTATTTTATTTTTTTACAAAAGCAGCATGATTTTACCTTAAATTTGCCGCGTAAAAAATTATGATTAATCGCGATTAATCACGACCCAAAAGTGTCATTAATCGCGATTAATCACAACCCAAAAGTGTCATTAATCATGATTAATCACAACCCAAAAGTGTCATTAATCATGATTAATCTCAACCCAAAAGTGTCATTAATCATGATTAATCTCAACCCAAAAGTGTCATTAATCATGATTAATCTCGACCCAAAAATGACATTAATTGTGATTAATCACAGCTCAAAAGTGTCATTAATTGCGATTAATCTCGACCCAAAAGTTACATTAATCGCGATTAATCACAACCCAAAAGTGTAATTATTCGCGATTAATCTCAACCCAAAAGTTTCATTAATTGCGATTAATCTCAAACCAAAAATGACATTAATTGCGATTAATCTCGACCCAATTGTGTCATTAATTGCGATCAATCTCAACTCAAAAGTGTCACTAATTGCGATTAATCACAACTCAAAAGTGTCATTAATTGCGATTAATCACAACCCAAATGCATGGTTAATCGTGATCCCAAAATTGTGAGTAATCTGATTATTTTTTTATATTATTCATTGTATCAATACAAATAATAAAACAGTTAAAATAAAAATACATATTTTTGATCCTTACAAAGTATTTTGGTGCACCGTCTAAAATGTCTCAGCTCCACTTCTCACACCTTTTAGATTAAATCCATAAATATTAACATGGTGGTGGTAGGTTAATGATGAGGGGCTTTACAAACCCACAAAGAGAACCATGAGCAAACAGACAAAAATATCTACCTGTTTTCATTCTTTAGGCTGTTTTTTAAATGTATTTTTTGAGTTGTGACACTCAGCTGACAATAACTTTCAATGTTTTAGTCATAAACGATAAGAGATGCCTTTAATTGGTCACATTAAATAATCCTATTGAGCCCAATTTGTAGTGACAGAACGCTGGAAGTCACTGATGTGTGAAGACGCGTGTTTGAACGCTTCGATGGTTGTTTTGTGTATTTGTATGAGCGCGGCTCCACCGGTTTCCAAAAAAAAAAAAGCTATTTACCTGCGGAGCGCCGAATTTCCCCTGCGAGCGCGACGCTCTCGTTCAGAAAATGACTGCGGCCTCGGCTGCGGCTGTGAGTTCACGTCCGCTCGTGCGGCTCTCGCCTGTGACATCACCGCACTCATTCCTCCCTGGTATTGTTAGGCCTCTCCGGACAGAGAGACTAAATAATGAGGGAGTGGGAGTGGAGGGGCGGCAAACAGTTGATGTCTGCGTGACTTCTCTGTCGTTTTTTAAATTATCTCTTGAATGGTAATTGCACGTGGAGATGCATCCAACTTGCCGCTTCACTTGAAGCTTCCTCAGAGGCTTTTGGAGAAAAGTTGTCAGAATTCAGGAAAAGTTATTTATTTTAGGAGTTATTAATTTTTTTCAACAGATATTTTTCCATAAATCCATAAATTGAGCAGTAGGTAGAATTTAAATGACAAAATAAATAACCTTTTGTTCTGTTTTATGGAGAAAACAAACAAAATTAACCCTTAAATTAATTTCAATTTCCATTTTTTCTAACTCTTTAACTAATTTCTTCCATATTCACCTTTCATAATTTTGCAAATTGAGTCAAACATGAATGCTCCTCATGCATGAGCTCCTCAGAATTCATCTACATTTAAAATAGCAGATTTAACTTCAGTGGAAATACAGATTTTTCTTCACACCATCTCATTTCATAAACCAGAAATGCTGGAAGCGAATCACATTTTAAGGCCAACTGCTACTTTATTGGTCTGGCGAGATGTTAACGCGTTTTTATTTGAGACCGGAGACATTTTTAACAAGTCCAAACGTGCACCTGCATGAGAGCTTTTACTGTTTAGGTCAACTCTAAAACACAGCTGTTTGGTTCTCAAGCATCCGTTTCGTTCTGCTTATATTCCACTTTGCGTTTGCTGTTTTGCTCCAGAATAACATTTTTTGGGAAGTTAAACAAGATTTTTCTCCTAAAAGTCCCAACTTGATCATCTTTTGAGCTGTTTTTGAAAATGTTTTCTTTAAATATGATTTTTAGCCAAAATAAAATAAAATAAAAGTCATTTCTGACTAATTTTCCGAGGGGATTCATCAGAAATTCACCTCTGAGTAGTACAATTCAAGCCTCATTTTATGAATATATGTCCTCCATAGTCAAAAAGAGGCTGCAAAAACATGTCAAAACATGTTTTTCTTTGGAGTGACTCTTTAAAATAACATTTAAATACACATTCTAATTTTATACTAAGCTAAAAATCCCTCCTTGTCATATTTAGATTACTTTAGTTTAAATATATATATATAAATTAAATAAATGAGCAGAATCAGGGGTGGAGCTATGTTATTTTTTTTTGACTGGTTGCAAATAAAATGATCTAAAATGCAAATTTCTAACTGCTTTATTATTTTTTTTATTACATTTAAAAATAATGTTTTTTTTTTATTTTTGCAATGATTAATTAAGCTGGAATTAATAATTTTTTTTATTGTTGTCAATCGCACACCGCGGCAAAAATCCAAAACACAAGATAAACAATTATTAGACAAACCATCACGTTTTTTAAAACTTTAAAAATGTCATTTTTAAACATCAATATAAATAAAATAGACAAGAATATTATTCCAGAATAAATCAACTTGAATATTAAATAGCTTTCAATATTTTACTTTCATACAAAATATATTTTGTCAAAATTATTCAAGTTAGTTATAAACTAAACGTGAAATGAAAAACACTTTTTTTTTTCATTTTAGATATTCTATATGAAAAATTAAGCTTTTAAAAATCAGAAAAGATTTTAATTTCCATAAAATAAATCCTGCTACTCCTTAAAATGGAAATGAAGTTTAAGTTACAGCGAAGGATAACATTGAGTCATTAATAACAATAATACACTGGAAAAAATGATCTTCTCAAAACAAGTAAAAATAAATTTTTCACTTGTTTAAAGTGAAAAAATTTGCCACTAGTTGAGTTTGACTTGGTAAGATTTCTTAAAACTAGTATTTTTTGACCTGCACATTTAAGACTAAATTAAATCTTGAAACAAGATTCAAAACTTATTTTAAGACATAATATTATGTATGTAAACATAATTCTCAAAATAAGAGCTTAATATTCGTTAAACAGGTGAATAATGCTTAAAATAAGATCTTAATATTCATAAAAAAGGTTTATGTATACTTTTTTTTCCCACTTTTTTTTAGTCCATAATCATCCTAAATTGTAAGTAAAAAATAACTAGTTTCAAGACAGTCTTGAAAATATATTAAAATGCAATATTTTCAAGACAAATCAATTTAACAAGATATTTGAGATTTATTCTCTTAAAACAAGTCATTTTTAATTCATTGAAAAGTAAATTTCGTCTTAAAAGAAGTGCAATAAGATATTTACACTAGAAACTCGACCAAAAATCCTTGGTAAGATTTTGTGTTTTTCCAGTGAAAATGATTTGGCGGGCCGGATAGAATGAATTTGACACATGACTTAAAACCTATAGAACTGAATTATGGTTAATTTAGTTTAAAAAAGGAAAGATGCAGGAAAAAGGTGAAAATTTAGCCTTTAGAAAAACAACTATAACCAGTGGCAGATATAAAAAAAACAGCTTATTTTAGTTATAAATGTATGCAGCAGTGAAAGGAAAATAATAAATGTGACTTTTATCTGGGGAGAAGTGAATCACTGATTGTCTCCGTCTTTGACTTGAGCACTTTGAATTAAAAGTAAGCTTGTGTAGAGCCTGCAGATACGCTACAGTATGTTGTCTCCTTCGAGATTAAAGCAGACCTCAAAGGAGTCGGGTTAAAGAAAATGTTACTTCATGACAGCGTTTACATGCTCACTTCCTTTTGAAGAAAGTATTTTCACGTACTGTTTTTAGATTTCTGTTCTGCTGGAGATCCCTGGAGGAAGTGCTACAAAGCATTTACAGAAAGCAGTGGACTCGCTTCTTTTTTTTTTTCCTTTTAGGGATTTTTTTTTTTTTCTTTTTCTAAACAGAGTGTATTTTGTTTGCCTGGTTTTTAAGTGGAAGTAACAAGGTCTTAGACAAATATGATGAAACTTGCAGACACCCCGCTGCTTGAAGCTGAAGACGATAAACAAAAACACATAAAAGAAAAGTGTTTTTGAGCTGAAAATCTGGCCAATTAATTATCTCACACAAATGGGTTCACCTTAATTGCTTCTGACGCCAAATGTCGTAAATAGAAACGCTGATTATTTGCCAGTGTGTGATCTCTTTCAGGGCGGTTATTCGCCTGCTCGGTCGATTCTTCAGAGGCAAAACACAGATCCCTCGTCTGATCTGATCTGATCAAAACACAGAATATGACACGCTGCATCCCCGCACACGCCACACACTGCATTATTCAGCTGTTTTGATCTCGGTTTAGTTGCCGGAGTTGTCTGGATGTCCCGACGCCGTACGCGGACTCCTGCTCTCTTCCCAAAGACGCGCACTCCCACTCCCCATCTCACACCAGACAAAGCGTCTTTGTCGGGCGTTTGAATGACTGTGATTAAATTACACCGAAAACACTAACGAACGCACACACTGCAGCAATATGACACTGTTTCCCACATCACGAGAAGAAAGAAGTGATGCTTTTGATCAAATCTTCTGATTGCACCTCATTAATCTGCTTATATATGAATTTTAGTTGAGAAGGGTCTAAATCAGGGGTCTGCAACCTGCGGCTCCAGATCCACATGTGGCTCTTTAATCTCTCATAGTGGCTCTCTGGCTGAAGAAAAATAGAATAATAGTAAATAAAAAAAAAAAAAATTAGATTAGCTATTATTTTAGCAACATACTAATGTTTTTGGCTAATGTGTTACCTACTGGAGATTTTAGGCTAATTTAGAATTTTAGCTTCTATTTTAGCAACATGCTAACGTTTTTGGCTAAGTTTTCTGAGAAATGTTATGCTAATTTGGAGTTTAGCTTTAATAAAATGCTAATGTTTTCAACTAATTTGTTATCTACTGAATTTTTTTTTCTTATAATTAAGAATTTAGCTTCTATTTTAGCAACATGCTAACGTTTTTGACTAAGTTAGTTTACTGAGGAATTTTAGGCTATTTTAGTGTTCAGCTAGTACTTAAGCAACAAGCTAACTTTTTTGGCAAATTTGGCATCTAATTAGTTTTTTATGCTAATTTGGAGTTTAGCTAATATTTTAGAAATATGCTAATGTTTTCAACTAATTTGTTATCTACTGAATTTTTTTTTATATAATTAAGAATTTAGCTTCTATTTTAGCAACATGCTAATGTTTTTGGCTAAGTTTTCTGAGAAATGTTATGCTTATTTGGAGTTTAGCTAACATTTTAGTAAAATGCTAAAGTTTTCAACTAATTTGTTATCTACTGAATTTTTTTTTTCTTATAATTAACAATTTAGCTTCTATTTTAGCAACATGCTAACGTTTTTGGCTAAGTTTTCCGAGAAATGTTATGCTAATTTGGAGTTTAGCTAATATTTTAGTAAAATGCTAATGTTTTCAACTAATTTGTTATCTACTGAATTTTTTTTCTTATAATTAACAATTTAGCTTCTATTTTAGCAACATGCTAACGTTTTTGACTAAGTTTTCTAAGAAATTTTATGCTAATTTGGAGTTTAGCTAATATTTTAGTAAAATGCTAATATGTTCAACTAATTTGTTATCTACTGATTTTTTTTTCCTATAATTAACAATTTAGCTTCTATTTTAGCAACATGCTAACGTTTTTGACTAAGTTAGTTTACTGAGGAATTTTAGGCTATTTTAGCTAGTACTTAAGCAACAAGCTAATTTTTTTTGGCAAATTTGGCATCATATTAGTTTTTTATGCTAATTTGGAGTTTAGCTAATATTTTAGCAATATGCTAACATTTTTAGCTAATTTGTTATCTACTGGGGTTTTTTTGGTTAATTTCAAGTTTAGCTTTTATTTCAGCAACATGCTAACATTTTTGGCTGATTTAATTTACTGAGAAATGTTATGCTAATTTGAAGTTCAGCTTGTAATTAAGCAACGAGCTAGCTTTTTTGCAACTAAAGTTAAAAAACGTAAAAAAATACCTTTTTGAGAGATGCTAGTTTCTTTTTTATATTTTTTTTTGCTTTTGTTTATGCCCAAAATAGAAAACATTCATTTTTATTAAAAAAAACAAAAAACAAAAAGAAGGTTATAAATGCAAATCCAGATTTCTTAAAGGCTAACGTAAATCAATGCGTCTCCTTCTTGGCTTTGATCAGTAGAAAACAAGCCCAAATGGCTCTTTTAGTGTGAAAGGTTCCCGGCCCCTGGTCTAAATCAACCTCTTTTTTGAGCTTTTATGTGTAATATAACGATAATTAATTTAAAGAAACATCCTCAAAGCAGTATTTTCTCCATTTTCTCCTCCAAGCATTTCCCCCAATTCACAAAAACGAGTCGGTCCTCCCAATGTTAGCACCGCCCCAGGCTAACACCCAGCAATTTAATTTTATGTGCACGATATATCTTTGCAAAAGCTCGGATGCTGTTCGTTTTTGTGGACAGACACACTGCCGAGGCCGGCTCTAGGATGACGCGTGGTAAAAGGCGCATAGTCTTAAGAAGCTCCCGAAAATAAAACTAAATTAAATTAATCTTTTGTGCCAAAGGTAATATATTATCATAAATATGGACATATTTAGGGCTTTAGAATAACTTATTGACCCTTTAACGTGGCGTTTCTGTTATTATAAAACAGTGGTCACCAACCCCGGGACCGGCACCAGTCTGTGGGTCCCTTGGCAGCGGGACGAATAAATAAATAAATGCACTAAAATTAGAATATTTAAGTTTCATCTTTTGGGTCATGTGACCACCTGCAGCTACCTACATGGCTAACTAAATCGCTAAACTAGCAGCTCAACGCTAAACACAAAAAACAAACAAAAATACGTATTTTGGAAAGTTTTTAGGTAACAAAAGAGCTAGTGAGGAAATCGAAGAAGAGCCTTCGACTTCAAAAAAACAATAAAACTGGCAGTTTCTTTTTACACGGGTAATTGTTGAGACAGTTCATGTAGCAGAAGCTGCTCTGGCTAATACGTGGCGACAAACTCTCGACTGATTTTCACACGCAGATGATGAAGTTACTGACACGTTTAGATTATATTTAGAAAATTCCAGTTTTACTACAGTTGCTCAATTTTTTTGTACTTTATTTATCCATCACATCTTAAAAGTTAGACGTAGCGTCCGGTCGTTAGCCTCCACTTTGACGTTACAGGGAAATCTTCTTCACAAAGTTTGAAGCAGCCACGAAGATTCTGATTTGTGAAAAGTTGTAAAAAAGAAATTTGAGAATTTCGCTAAACTAAGGTTGAATTAGGAAGAAACTTTGTGTTGAAAAAATACCACATAAATTAGCAAAATATGATCAATATTTTTCCCTGAAAGATTATCTGAGCCTGGATTGAATGTTAAAATGATAATCTATGGGAGGTAAAATTTATTTTATAGAATTTTTTTCCAAATCAGAAAAGATTTCTGCAAATAACCAACTTTGTTTCATTGAATCTTCATCATCTGCATAAAAAATATCTACTGATAAAAAATATCTACTGATATTTTTTAGAAATTTTTAAACAAAATGTCATGTAATGGCATTTTGATGTTCATTTTGTAACCGGGAGCTAAAACTTCGGATTGGTCTGCAAAAATGTTGTTCAATTTAAACTGTAATAGAATAAATTATTAATACAGTAACCCTTCTTTCAATAAAGGAGTTAGTCATTGAAAATGAGTAACAACAGAGGATTTATTCTCTCCATAAAGTTTTGAAAAGTGTTTTTCATGGAAGCCGCCATTTTGAAAAGTGTTCTACTGCCTCTAGTGGGAGGATGAGGCACTACAGGGGCAGAAAACCTTGTTTTAAGGGAAGTTTGGATCATAAATAGGGCTTTCATATATGATTCAAATGGTTTTGTAGGGGTTAAAATCCAATTCTTATTTAATTGACTTTTTAAATCTTTTGTAGAACTTTGTTAGTTGAAAAAATAAAAAAGAACCAGATCCACGTCTCCAGTAACTAAAAAATATTACTTTTATCTATGTTTGTTCACTGAAGAGAGTTCAAAAGTTTAGAAAAATGTATCTGAGCTGAGCAGAGGTCTTTATTTGAAATTCTACGTGATAAATTTGCTTAATTATGTGTTTTATCTTGCTTTAAGAATAAAAGCAAGGCGTAATCTTTTGATGCTGCAGTGGTTTTTGTCAACTGATCCTATAGCTGCTTCTAACAATCTAATTAATAATGTCTCTGCTTTGTGCAATTTCTAGGTTTTTCAAGTCGCCTACATGATAATCAAGGCAGCCAACTCCCCCCGTCCAGGTACGATTTCTCTTTTACTACCAGTTCTTAGCTTTAAATATGGTTTCTATGTTCATTTCAGGTTTCAAACGCTACGACTTTTTTTAAACTAAGAATAACTTGATATGAAAGGAAAACAAAATGAACTGAAAAGGAAGGGAAGAGTAAACCTGAGTGGACGGAAGATTTTGGCATCAAGACATAAAGTTGAACACAATAAACAGGAAATTCTCGATACAAGCTGGAAACTAAGTTTCATCCAACAAAAATCGAATATCTCTTCGATTCTGAATATTTAGATGTTTATCTCTAAAATAAGTAATTTAAAAGCTGTTTTGGAAAAAAAATATTATATGGTTGAATATTAGGGCCACCACAAAAGAAGAAAAATTAACAAATATATAAGAATGAGTTGTAAAATAAAAAAGTCATAATTTTACCAGAATAAACTCATGCATTAATTTAAAAAATTAAAAAGATTAAGTTGTAAAATTATGAGAAAAAGTTGAAATTTGACAAGAATAGTCATAAAAGTATGAGATAAATAAACAAATTTTACAAGAATCAAGTTGTAAATCTATGAAGATAAAGTTGTACATTTGTGAAGAAAAAAAATCAAACGTTCATGAGAGATACGTGATGCAACGAAATGTTAAAAAATGTCTTAATTTAAAAGGGAAAAAAATGCTTTTTCAAAAATAAAATGTTACATTTTGCTTTTAAAAAATGTAAATAAACACAAACGAACATTACAGTTTTATTGATGTTGAAGAAAATTCAGAGACAAACATCACACTATTCAAGAATCTTCCTTTTTTCTTCATGAAATTAAAATTTTTGGAAAAAAAAAAGAAAAATGTAAAATAGCAACTTTTTAAATTTAGAACTTCATTTTTTCAAAAATTTACAACTTTATTCTCATATATTTATTTGTTTTTCTTTTATAGTGCCCTAATTCTCAATCATTCATGGTAAAAAAAATATAACAAATCATTTTGAGTTTGTCCTAATAATTCTTGTTAATAATATTTTAGTTGTCTGAGAGTTTTAAAAAAGTAACAAAAACACAAAAGAAACATTTCTAAATAATTAAGGTGAAATTTCCTTAAAAAAATATTAGAAAGTTAACATTTACTGCAGTTATTTTTCATTTTTATTTTTCTTTTAGCAAATTCCTATATTTTTTTGGATACATTTTCAGTTAAATAAACTTTAAAAGAAAAATTTTTAGTACTAAAACTAAAAAGAAAAGTTTTCTGCTGTAAATTATGAATATTTCAGACATCCTCGTGTTTTTGTTTGCTTTTTGACTCTTTTCTTTGATGCTATTTCTTCACCGGTTCCATCTGACTTTGCTCCGAACGCTGAAGGAGTTCAGATGTCACAGGTCGCATCATATTTTTGATAAATGTGAAAGTAAATGCTTCGTCAATTTTCTATGTTTATTAATCAGCATCATCTGAAAAGCACCTCAGTTAACCATCATTGATCTCGGCTCATCTCCACAACCCATTTTTGATGGGTGCGCTCATTAATATTTTCGCCCTCAGGTAATTGGATCTTGGAGCGGTCGATAGATGGCGTGACCTTTGAACCCTGGCAGTACTATGCAATCACGGACACCGAGTGCCTGACTAGATTCAACATAAGTCCTCGCAGAGGGCCTCCGTCCTACACCAGAGACGATGAAGTCATCTGCACGTCCTTTTACTCAAAGATTCATCCGCTGGAGAATGGAGAGGTAATGTGAAGCAGCATGGTGGCAACTTTACAGTTTACTGGATGGTTGACTGGTTGATTGAAGTAACGTAAAGTCCAACCAGCAGCTCTGGTCCCAGCATGCTGTAAGTTTTAAGGTTGGTGGAGGACCTCAATTACTTTCCCACGTTTTCAAGGGTATATATACTTTTTAGTGAGTTTGCAAATTTTACTCTGAAAAAAATGTTGATTCATAAAATCATGATTTGATTTTCCTTTAAAGCATTAGTTCTGGAGTTAAACATACTTTCATTTTTTTCAACTACTGTAACTCTTCAATCGTAGACATGTATGTAATTACCGTCATTCCAGCTGATTCTGAAGTGGAAAAAAAGCAGAAATGCTACACTTATGCAACACTCTACTAGACCCTGTACTCAGATGCAGCACTTGCATATGGGTACAAAGACAACACATTCTTATTCCCAGCTCATCACATATTGCCGTTTGGTTAAGTTTTGGGTGTCCCTACCCTGTTCCCGTTTAATCATGGGTCCCAACCTACAGGCGCGAACCTGGACCCGTCCAATATAAGAGCACACTGGTACCCTAACCCAGTATCGGTACCAGAATGTGTCAGTTACTGTGTCTTGAACCGCATCCAGTATTGCGTCCGGTGCCAGGTTAGGGTACTTGTACTGGGTTAGGGTACTGTACCGGCCGAGTACTGAGAACTAGTCTGCGTGTGGTACTGTATCCGGTACCACTTTCAGTATTGTGTCCGGTGCCAGGTTAGAGTACTGGTTCAGGGTTAGGGTACCGATACCAACCGCGTCCTGAGAACCAGTCTGCGGATGGTACCGCATCTTGAACCGCATCCAGTATTGCATCCAGTGCTGGGTTAGGGTACTGTTAGGTTACAGATTCAGTCCTCATCCTGAGGACCAGTCCGCGGATGGTACAGCATCCGGTACCACGTCCAGGATTGCGTCCGGTGCCAGGTTAGGGTACTCGTACTGGGTTAGGGTACCAATACCAACCGTGTCCTGAGAACCAGTCTGGGGATGGTACCGCATCTGGAACCGCGTCCAGTATTGCGTCCGGTGCCAGGTTAGGGTACTGGTACTGACCGCATCCTGAGGACCAGTCCGCATCTGGTACTGCGTCCCAAGGGTTGTGGACCCTTGATTTTACGAAGAGGCAGCACATCCAAACATGACGAGTTGAGGACACCCAAAACGGGATCCTTAACCAAATCTCAATATGTGATAACTTGGTGTAAATGGTTATGTCGTGTACTTATATTACTACCTTCCTCAAATGGCTAAAACCCTCTACACATGGGTGGGTAAGGTGGGAATTGAACCTGCAATCTTCTGATGAGAAGTTGACCACCCGTGCACTGCACCACGGCCGCCACATTCTCATTACCGCCTTAGAATGTGTTCAAGTAAATAATTTAAGCAAAATCTCTGATGTTGAGGGCATTAAAGAAAATTCTATTTTGGTTCCACCAGTCACCAATTATGGGAAATGTATACTTTAACAACTAACTTTAGATTAAATCGTAAAATGTATATAACTGAGTTGCAATAAATCCTTGATTTCAACAGAATTTGAATTTGTAAATTGCGCTAATTTAGTATTTTGGCGGTGAAACCCATTTTTACTTCACGGTCTATGGAAGAGACCCCATAATCTTTAAACTGTGAACTGGTGGTAGTCTCTATAAGATGGACAGACAAAAATGTGTAAAAAAAAAACATAATTGTGAGACATTGCTGCACCAACATGTCATAAGTGTTTCTAGTTTTTGATCTGTAGAGAGCGAGCTAAAACGGCTCTTTTACTGTAAAAGGTTGCCGACCCGTGCTCTATACACATCACACACTGACTCTGGACTGCTGGATGCAGAAACTGAAACCCCAATTTCCAGGTGGACCCGGGTTTAGATAAACTTTACTGTCTGTTCTATACAGAAACTCATCTTTCAACATGGCAGAACCTCCATGCAGACCAGAGTGTCGGTATTTTGTCAAAGCGTGGGAGTCTGTCACATCTACCACAAGGGCCACATCATCTGCATAGATCTGCATACTGCATGGAAATCAGATAAGCCTGACAAAATAAAGTAAACCTATTAATAAAATTGGTATAGGACAAACAATACCAAGTTTAACTGCCGTTTGTAGGTAAATTTTAAAAAGTAAACTTCATGTCTCCAAACATTTTCAGTAGATGTTTTTGCAATATGCAAATACATTTCATCAGAAACTCTTATAACAAGGAAAAAAACTATACATGTGAAAAGCTAAGCTTATAGAGTACAGTACATTGTGGTCCTGAGACTCTGAGATCCCACAGCTGCCAGCGACAGGCTTAACAATGCAGAAAAACCATCCTCCCATATGACGAAACCCAAACCGAAAACTCCTTTTGTTAAAGTGCACTGAAGGCTGCCGCAACACATTCAAAGGTCAGGATCTGCAATCTCACTGAGGCTGTTCACGCAAATAACATGGCTATGGCGCACATTAATAAACCCCTTTGACAAAGATATACTCCTGTGACCTATCCAGATGCGAAAGAAGATTTTTTTATGGATTCAGAAACATGATTACTGACAGAAATCCATGTCAAACCAGGATTTCACAAGCTGGGGTCCTCCGTTCCCAATTACAGAGGTCTGGTGATGTAAGACGGTGGTAAACAGCTCCTCGTATGCAATAAAGTTGAAACAATAATTTCTGCTCCCATTCAGTTTTTACTTCCAAAAGAGGTTTTTGTAAACTTACTAGCTTCGTTTCCAAAGGCTAGAAGGACGAAGACTGAAACTGCACGCTCAGGAAAATGTTCCGCGGTCCAGAGTGACGTGGTGGACTGCCTGTGACTAATTAGTAGGAGAGCTGCGCGGACAAGTGATGATCAGGTGATTAGTGGGGGCGCGGATAAGTCATTTTAATCAGAGGGAAAACTTTGTATTGGTCTTTGAAGTACACACTGTGTGCACACCAGTGTTTACTTTTGTGGTGCTTTGATCACTTGTGCGTTTGTGTGTGTGTGTATACAGTATAAGCAAAGCAAACCCCCCCATTAATGAAGAGAAAAAGCACCAGATACACAAATATGCATAAAAAAAAAATCAACCGATTGTGCACATAGTGGTGCATTGATATAGGTGCTGTTGTGTGCACGCTGTGTGTGCTTGTGTCCTGCGGGGGAGCGCCGGAGGGGGTGCGAGCTGGGAGATGTCAAGAGCTGCAAGTAACAACGGAGGTGTCGGGAGTGTGTGTGTATGTGTGTGTGTGCGGTTGACAGCTCCCTCGCCGTCTGATCACAGTGAAACCATAATGAGTCGTAGGCGATGTGTCACTGCATGGCGCACAAATACATAGCATCACCCCACCACTCCTCACACACAGAAAACACACACACAGCCGTCGCCTTCCTTACATCCAAGTGTGCTGCTTACACCCATCAAATGTTCCCCACTGACACACAAACATGGAGCCCGCTCCCTCTCAGACTTTTTCTTTTTTTATTTTCTTTTTTTTTTTACAGATGCCAAATGTTGTTCTTGGCCGCATTAGAAGGACAGACAGATGGACAGTTAGACGAGAGGACAGTTGGAACTTTGCTCTGCTTTTTATGTGGTCCTTTTTGGATTAAATGTGTTGTAAACAGAATCGTCTTCTCCTTCAGATCTGCTTTAAATGTAGGTCATCGATGGAACAATAGACAAATTTGTGGTTTCGTTGTACCTAAAAGCCATCTTCTAAATAAAAATGTTGTATTTCTTTTTTATCCATGTAAACTATTTGTGTGGAGAATTTAAATAATTTTTTTTAATATAAGTTAATATAGTTGGTATAATGACAGTCACACTATTGTTATTAAATTTGCTTTTTTTTGTTCTTTTTTTTAAGATAACTGGACTTGTGAAAAAAATAGAGTGCAGGACTAGATTTTAAAAGCAATTAAGATACCATGGTCACCATTTTTTTTTTATATTGGCGAATATGATGTCACCGATTTCACAAAGTGAAAACCCAAACAATACAAACATTTTACTATGATTATTTATGAATCCATTGTGTTTTGATGATGAAAACGTTGATTTAAAGGGTAACCGAACAGGACAGTTAGAGACTGACTTCACTTTCAGCCCAGGTTTTTTTTTTTAAATGTAAAAAAGGGGGCAGGGCTAGTGGAGGCGGGCTGAACGGAGGAGGAGTGGTCTGGATATGTGATTGGTAGTGACAGTAAGTTTAGCTTGAGGTAACTGAAGGATCTTTTTTTTATTATTGTCTCGGTAAAAAAACAAAAATAATAAAAATAATTAGGAAGTTCAAGCAGGCTGCCTCCCCATCCCACAGCGGCTCTCTGTCTGCCGGTCAGCCAGCATTCCACGGGCCAGTTTAGCTAGCAATATAGCTCTGCAGCTCTCGGCGTCCCGGGACGCCGGTTGCGTAGGGAGCTTCAACTCTCGAACGTGTTAAGCGCTCAGAGCATGATGACGTGGAACCTCTTGGACTTACACCGGTTGACCAATCACAAAATCCAACTGTAATACCTTGTTTAAACCTGTGGAGGGCAGCAAATAGACGGTTTTAAGCCAACATTTCTTAAATTAAACCAGTTTATTTTAAGTTGGAAAAAATTTGACAATGACCAACAAACAGCACTTTCAAAGCCCCATTTCTACACCCAAAAAAAGTTGATTCAGGGTTTGGTTACCCTATATAAACTTTTTTTTTTCAATTATTATGGTCCATACTCCTCAATCTAGTGAGCATCGATGCACACTGGTTTTTCGCTCAGAATTAAGCAAAATTCTCTTTTGAAATGATAGAATTGGACAGTTCCTTGTTTTCTGTTAAAATACTGTATGTTCAGTAAATTAAATTCGGTGATACTGTAAATTTATTTTCAAATATTCTATGTTGGATTCTAATACCTAAATTCCACTTTAGCCCATTAAGACCCAACATGGAGCGATTCTTCAAAACTAGAAACATCTAGATGCAAGAATCATAATGACAGTCAAACGTCTCAAAGAAAATATAAAGACAGAAAAAAGTTTTCCCCGTAAAAAATGGAAAAACTTGAGAAAGAAAAACTCCTGACACCAGTGGTTGATGACAAACTAAGATTTTCAGTTTTCTTGCGCAGCAGTTTATATGACAAATTTAAGATGTGACCTTTCACTGTGAAGTTGAAGAATGAGTGTGGAAAGGCTTGTTTATTTCTTTTTTTGTTTTTGTATGGAAGCTCTAATATAAATTTAATTTTTTATTTCATCTTTTATACTTTTCTTTTTATCCTCCAGCAACCAAACCTTTCTGAAGATATTCAATAAAATTTTGTTTCTGATAAATCTTAAATGAAAACATTTGCTCTAAAAAAAAAATACAACTTTATTGTTTCCTGAAGCTCTTTTCTTTTTCTTAAAAGTTTTACCTGTTCTGATAGACTGAGCTGTCCGTGTCTGTATAGATCCACACGTCCCTGATCAATGGCCGACCCAGCGCAGAAGACCCCTCCCCGACCCTGCTGAACTTCACGTCAGCCCGCTACATCAGGCTGGTGTTCCAGCGAATCAGGACGCTGAACGCTGACCTCATGACGCTGACGCTGCGCGACCCCAGAGAAATCGACCCCATTGTGACAAGACGGGTGAGGCTTACAGCAGCAGTGAAGTCGACACTCCACTTTTGTTGTTTCTTTTTTTGAGGTTGTTGAGTTTCTGTTTCAAAACGACACTTGAATCCATTGCTTTAAACATGTATTTCCATTTAATTTATAATTATATAATTCCATTTTTCTACTCTCTTCCCAGTATTATTATTCCATTAAAGACATTTCAGTCGGAGGGATGTGTATCTGTTACGGCCACGCCAAATCCTGTCCGCTGAACGCGGCTACTAAGGTAAAACACCCAACAGTGTTTCTTTAAACGCAGCCAAAAGTGTCGCCGTGCAACGAAAGTCTTCGATTGATGTTAACAGGACCAAAGAGGAGCCTTGAGCATTAGAACCTTGCATGTCTGTGTGTAGGGGACACAGGTGACACAGTGAAACGTCGTCTCTAGTGTCACTTCAAACGGAGGTGCGTTTGATACCAGACATCTGATCCTTCTTTCTTTTTCTCAGACCTTACACACACAAACCTGTGTGTGTGTGTGTGTGTGTGGAGTATGTGTTACATGTCCTGAGGCTGAAAAAAGTAGTCTACCTCAGATGTGACAGCCGTGTCTGGTCCCTCAGTGATGATGTCGGTAACAATAACTGATGTCAGTGATGTGTGAAGTGCTCCAGTTTCTTAGGATCTTAACAGCTGGGTTTTAGATGTCCGGAAAAGTTGAGAAAAAAAAAAAAAAGTATGGTCTGAAGCACTTGTTAAATTGTTTTCAATGAAAAGTCAATAACTATTAACGCATAATAGTTAATAACTGGGATAAAGCTCTAGAGCAGTGGTTCTTAACCTTGTTGGAGGTACCGAACCCCACCAGTTTCATATGCGCATTCACCGAACCCCTCTTTGGTGAAAATTTTATTTTATTTTTTTCATCTAGAAACAAGTTTTTTTACTGGTACACAAAATGAGCCGTCAGACACTTAATTGTCCAAAATGTTTTGGTATCCTGAAGTTCTCCCCGGCCTAAGCGACTCCCCGGCTTCCAGCTTTGCGCCCTGCGCAGTAATTGTCTGTCTCCCAGCGTATGGAGCGAGTGTAACAGACGTCTCCCACGTACCTCTGGTCCTTGAACGCCTCGCCCGTTTCTTGGCATTGTGTTGGAATAAAGGAGGATGACGCGTCTTCAGGTTTTCTCTGGTTTAATTTCTGACATGAACAGACAAAACAACTCCTTGACTGCAGGTCTCCAGAACATTAATACCTTCCTTAACGGGAGATGGCGCGAACTCATGTACACATGAACAAACAATCAAAAACACTCGCATAGGATCAATATTCTGTCCGATGATCGGGTCCGTGAAAACATCACGAGCCCATGAGTTCCTGATTGGCAAATGTGATGCAGCACTTGTCAAACTGTGATATGCAGACACACATGGAAGAGTTGCGCAGCGCGCGTTTTCGCCTAGTCAGCGACTTTATATGAGCCCGCCCACAATTGTAGGAACATAAAAGAGACTGGCTGGGATTTCATACTACTGACGTGAGTAGAGATGATTGACATGTCCACAAACAAATGAAATTTGACACCGACATGCTGCACCGTTTGCAGCAGCTTCTTTCGGTTTTGGCAGAACCGCATAAATCATAACGGTTCCTACTTGGAACAAAACTTCGGTGCCCAACCCTACTGCCGAACCCCTGAGATCAACACATTGAACCCCTGGGGTTCGATCGAACCCAGGTTAAGAACCACTGCCCTAGAAACAATAAACATGAGATCATTTTTAGCTCTTAAACATGTGGCCTGATGCAGATTGAGCCCAAAATGTGGCCTAAAAGAAGCTTAAGCCTTACGCTACATACACACCAGGTATGTGACACGGGTTCAAGAGCATGTATTTAGCCCATGGTTGTCATACTGGACCTTCTCTACGCAATACTAGCGCATGTCCACCACCCACAGTTCGAAATGTTGAAGCGGTGCAAATCTTGCTCCAGATTTTTTCTTTCACAGCTCTATTCCAATATTTGAAAGACTTGGTGTCATATATTTCCAGTTGGGCACAAACCCTAATTGTTATTATCTCCTCTACAATTAATTTCCAAACTGTTGGCACTTGACAGGAGTCAGCGGTCTGTCTCCCCTTCTGGTCACTGTAGTCTCCATAGTACTGATTGCACTTCATCTCCCAGCAACCCCTTTCCACAGTTCCTGGATGCTGCTCAGCTGACTCTCATTTGCTAATCACCTACAGGACACTCACGTACTACTCAGAGCCTCACTTATTGGAAGTATTGTTTGTGCCACTCAGCCTGGATAGCGAGTATTTCATCCTGACCAGATCTCCTGTTCACCTGATTCTTCTTCTTCTTTGATTCTGGTTCTTTGCCGCCTGCCCCGACCCTGGCCTCCTCTGGTTTCTCTCCAATGCTGATTCAGATTTGTGGATTTTTAGCTGTGTTGATAAACCTGCAGCACTTGGAACCCGCCGTCTGCGGGCGCATCCACATGTTCGTACCAACTTCTAGTCCCTAATTGGTCAAGGTTTGGCTTGTTTTTAACTTTCAACTTGTGTTTTATCTCTGTGCATTTTATATGTAGAGCCCAAAAACGGACGTAGAAACTTACATAGAAACTTATGCAGCTACATGTTGTTGTAGTTATGAAATCAAAATGTGAATTTACATACATTTACATTGACCTTTCTTTGAAATTGGTCACTTGAACGCTTATTGCTGAAGGCATGGTGAACATAGCTGTAGTCACATGCATCTGTACAGGGGGTTGACCAATCCATGTGCTATCCTGGCCCATAGAGGGTCGTGTAAAGTAGTGTCCGCATGGCACTGGGAGCACTAGTGCATCTTGTCTGTCCTTGACGGTTGTATGGCCACCCTGGTGAACATCATAAAAATGGAGCATAAGGTAGAATAGAATAGAATAGAAAATACTTTATTTATCCCTTTGGCAGTCCTCAGGGAAATTCAGGTACCAGCGTCCGTACAGCACAAAGATGTAGTAAAATAATAAAATAAATACAATAGAATAACAATAAGTGAAATAGACTGAATATGGCTAGATATGTAAATATAGAAGTAATAAATACGGCACATTATTGACATTGCACGATGCCCACAAAGTTGGACATATTGCCCTGATAACAGTATTGCACATGTCTTCCGGATTATTGCTCGTGTGATGTGTCAGGTAGCTACGCCCCTCCCCTCTCGACCCTCCCTCTCCCCCTCCTACCAAATGCAGAGTTATACAGCTTGATGGCTCGGGGGACAAAGGAGTCTCTGAGCCTGTTGGTCCTGCTCTTAGGGAGGAGCAGCCTGTTGCTGCTCAGGCTTCTCTGTTCCCTGATGACAGAGTGCAGAGGGTGACTGGTATTGTCCATTATAGCCAGCAGTTTGTTAAGTGTCCTCCTCTCTGCTACTGTCACTAGGGGTTCCAGCTTCATGCTGACTGTAGAGCCCGCTCGACTGATCAGTTTATCCAGTCTGTTAGCACTCCTCTTTGTCAGGTTGCCCCCCCAGCAGACCACGGCGTAGAAGAGAGTGCTGGCCACCACAGGCTGGTAGAACATCCACAGGAGCTTTTTGCAGATGTTAAATGATCCCAGTCTCCGTAGGAAGTACAGGCGGCTCTGGCCCTTCTTGTACAGGTGGTCTGTGCAGCGTGTCCAGTCCAGCTTGTTGTCCAGCCACAACCCGAGGTACTTGTAGTCGCCTACAATCTCCACTTCATCGCCTCCGATGGTCACAGGTCGTGGTTGTGGGCTGGACTTCCTGAAGTCGATGACCAGCTCCTTGGTCTTCGAGGTGTTAAGCTGGAGATGGTTCATCTGACTCCAGTGGACAAAGTCACTGATTAGACTCCTGTACTCGTCCTCCCCGTCATCCCTGATGCACCCCACAATGGCTGTGTCGTCAGCAAACTTCTGTATATGACACAGCTTCGAGGTGTAGCAGAAGTCTGAGGTGTCAAGGGTGAAGAGGAGGGGGGCCAGCACCGTCCCCTGGGGTGCTCCTGTGCTGCTGATGATGGTATTGGAGGTGATGCTCCTTAGCCTGACGTACTGCGGTCTCTCCGTGAGGTAGTCGGCAATCCAGGACACCAAGCAGGGCTCCACCTGCATCTCCCTCAGTTTGTCCAGTAGCATCTGTGGCTGGATTGTGTTGAAGGCACTAGAGAAGTCCAGGAAGAGGATCCTCACTGTGCCACTCCCCTGGTCCAGATGAGCTTGGACTCGGTGCAGGAGGTAGAGGATGGCATCATCCACACCCACACCTGCTCGGTAGGCAAACTGCAGGGGGTCCTGAGCCTGTTGCACCTGAGGCTTGAGGAGATTGAGGAAGAGCCGCTCCAGAGTCTTCATCAGCTGAGATGTGAGGGTGATGTAAGTGTATTGTGGACTTTTTGCAAGGGTAATAGCAGTTGCACTTGCTTACAGGTGTTGCGGTCACATCTTAGTCATTACAAGAATTCCATACCCATGGGGTGTACACATGATGCACAAGAGGCTATAGGAAGACTGAGGATAGGGGTGTCCAAATCCAAGCCTCCTGCTGGTTTTCCAGAAACCCTATGTGTTGTTGATTACCAGGATCGGGTGTGTTTAGCCAATAAGGAACTTCAACGGCAGGTTTGTTGGAAAACATGGAGGACACCAGCCCTCCTGGCCCCTGCTCCAGGATTTCAACACCAGGCTGTATGCAAGGAGTCTGTACTTAACACAGGTTCTTGCATAGTGTGCAGGGTTTAGGGAGAATCCATTCATCAAGCCTGCATCTACGATCTGCTGCCCGCAGCATGCCCATAGGAAAAAAATGTACCTAAACGTATTCGTTCTACGACCTTGATATATGTCCGTCTATTACCCGGCAGTCGTGATTGAGCCTTTAAGCCGTTCGCTCTTGAAGAAAAGGCCAAAGTCTGCCAGCAAAAGCAAACTTGGCTCTCAGATTGTTATTGTAGCGCATCGCTCCCAGTTTAACTGGCACTGTCCCCACATCAACCGCTTTATAGAAAGTCCTTAATTGCTCATTACCTATCGCAGAACTCTGTACCTGGCAAATATCCTGCTGCAGTTTGTGGACTGCATATGCTCAGGTCTGAATTGATTTTTCTCTGGGAGATAATAGGGGACCTAATTGCTTCTAACTGAAATCTGGAAAACAAACCGAGCTTTTTGATTGCAGCTGACTCTCCCGTGAGTCCACAGCTATCTGACAGGCTTTCAATAAAACACACATATTAGCGATTAACCAATTTGAGCCTCATTTGTGTTTATTTCTTAACCCACTTAAGTCATCAGTTGTACTTCTATTAGTATTTGATGTTGAAGTTTTTGATAGAACTCTGTTGTCATAATGAAAACAAGCATCTGGTGTTTTTTTTTTGTGTCTGGATGCAGAAGTTCAGCTGTGAATGTGAACACAACACATGCGGGGAGAGCTGCGATCGCTGTTGCCCTGGTTACCACCAGCAACCCTGGATGGCGGGAACTGTCCTCACTCGACACGTCTGCGAGAGTAAGACTTTTGAGATACTTCCACGTGAACTCATTCGAACACTCCTTCATCAGTTCGTCCTCCTAAAATCGCTCTCTGAGATTTGTTATGCGGCTTTGGGCCCTAATGGGTTTTATTGCAGTTTTGATATTTCCTTTATATCACGGTGAAAGCAAATGTAACATTTCTACTTGAGTTGAACTGGACGCTCTCTGCAGAAATGTAAAGTAATCGCACACCTGAGATCAGTCATATATCCTTTTTAAAGTATCACTTTTTAATTATTAGTCACGAATGCAGTAAAAGGAAGAAAAATTAGAGAAACTAAAATTTTGTGTTTGTGGTTTGATGGATTTAGTTACAGATTTGTCTTTCGTAAGACACAGTTTTGCCGAAATGATTAAAGGGTCAGAATATCTTCCATTTGTTATTAAAATATCTAAATTGGTCTTTTTTTCATATATTCGATAATTTATTTATTTATTGTTTTGGGTCATTAAACAAATGTCAAAATTATAAATCTGAGTTTTAAAGATATTTATGACCTATTATAATCTAAGACAAAAAAACTTCAGTTTCAGATGCTTATTTTTATTATATATATCATTATATTTATAGCATTAATTGAATAAAATGAAAGTATGTAAGCCTTTAGCTTTCATTTTTTTTTATTCTCAGAGCCGTTTCTGGTCATTTTATGTAGATTTAAGTACAAACATTTAGCAGGAAAGCTCTTTAGATTAAAGTAAATATATATTTTTTTCTTACTTTTGATAAGTTTTTTGGAGATATAAGGAATTTAAACTTAATAATCTGGACTTTTGCATAAAAAAAATATTAAACTAACAAAAACAGGCTTCAATAAAGAGAGGAAAAACCTTCAGAAGTTGTTTTTTTCAGCACTGAGGGGGAGGAGAAAGCATTGCATTTGATGACGAATGAATTTCAGTTAGATAAGATGATCCTTTGATTAGTTTTTCAATAGCATTACAGATAGAAATAAAGGTGGATAGTATGTTAAAAAAATAAAAAAAATCAGATATTATAGTGTTAGAAGAAAAATAAAAAAAAGGTTTAAAATAAAATTAGTGATAGAAAGTCAATCGTAATTCTGGAATTCCCCTTCTGATGTGCAAAACCCCTTATAATTGTAAAGCACGGCAGTGGCAGTATCATAATATGGCCCAGTTTTATAGCCAAAACTTGTGTGGCATGAACAGGCTCAGTTTTTCCCAAAAAGCACAATCCGATAAGATAAAATGATGGTGTACACTGTCGGCCCGGTTTTAGAGCAAAATCCCTGGAGGAGCGAACGATAACTGGGGTGAATTTCTAATTAGTCTCTCCTTCTCTTAATACATGCTGGGACCTGAGCGGACCTGATAACCCGTGAGGACTTCATCCACATGCAGTGTCCTTAGAAAAGGAGAATTAAACCATTTGACAGAAACTATTATTACCAGCTGGGGCACGGCGACACCACCCGACACTGTAATTCAAACGTCTCTGGTGTGTTTATAGAACGGGGTGGGCAAATGTTTTGACTCGTGGGCCAGAAAGGGTTCTAAAATTTGGCATAAGGGCCGGACAAGGAGCAGATGGAAGGAGAGATTGGGTAATCAACCTCATAAACTAAAAAAAATAATATGGAATTTAGAGAAAAACATGCTTTAATTTGGATTAAAATTCACATATATTGATTTAAAAACAGAAAATTTGGGAGATTTAATTTCTAAATTTTGATTTTTGTTCTCTTTGGGTTGATGTTCTTCAGAGGAAAATGTCAACTCAAAGAAATGCTGCATTTATGTGGTGTAGGAATAATCCGAAAGATCACCATCTGACTCAGAAAGGAACACACACAAACGTCAAAGAAAGAACACCATTCATGGGAAGAAACCAGAAATACAATGAAAATAAAACAATAATTTGGATTTTTCATTCAATGTATTTTAATTTGGAGGGCCACATTAAGTAGCTTAAGGGGCCGCATGTGGCCCCCGGGCCGCAGTTTGCCCACCCCTGTTATAGCGTTTGCCTCTCCTCTCAGAGTGCAACTGCCACGGCAAAGCAGACGAGTGCTACTTTAACCAGACGGTGGCCGACCTGTCGCTCAGCCTGGACGTCCAGGGCCAGTACAGAGGAGGCGGAGTTTGCGTCGGCTGTCGCGGCCACACGGCCGGGATCAACTGTCAGAGTTGTGTACCTGGATACTACAGACCTGCAGAGGTACGGTGTGCGTGTACTCGTCTGTACGGGGAGCGTGTTTTTAATAGAAACCTCTTCTTTCTCCTCCAGATAAGTGCCGATGAGCAGAACCCGTGCGAGCGCTGCTCCTGTGACCCGCACGGCTCTCTCAGCCAAAGCTGTGTTGCCGATTCGAGCCAAGCAACACCCAGTACGCACAAAAACTTCCTTCCTTTCATTTACCTCAAAACATTTATCTTGACTTATAGGTTTTTGTCTCCGAGTGAAATATACAGCCAGCACAAATTTCATTTTGTAATTGTATTTTAAGTGAGACGTCAGGAACTCCAGCAGCTTATTGATTGTTTCCTGTTTGATTTCCCGCGGGATGGTGGGAGGTGAAGTTCAGCGCAAGCGCCCAGGAGGTTCTTTTATTGAAGAATTTTGGCTGAACCCAGTTCACTCCCCGAGCGTGTGCGTTTTTGTTTTAAGTCGGTTATTTTCGGCACGGTCACCTTTAATGCGCGCCTGTCTTTGTGTGCTCGGATAAGGTCAGCCGGCAGGGTCGTGCCGGTGCAAGGAGGGTTACGGGGGCCCGCGATGTGACAGGTGAGACGCACACAAACACACTCAGACTGACAGACTCACACTGACAGGTAAGCTCTCAGAACTCCTCTTGTCCAAGTTCGTGAATCGCCAGAATCACATTCTACGAAGATGCTGGGACAGCGGTAATTAAAAATGACATTTAATTATGTTCAGTTCAATTATGAAATACTGCATTTATCACCGAAAGGAAATGGAGTTGTTGGCTGTCAGTTTAAGTCATTTTAAAGGCTTGTTATAGGCTGCGAGCAGAATTGATTTCGACTTGAAATGCATCTAATTAAAGCTTCAGCTGTGTGCAGAGGTTGTGTTGGGTTGTCCAAGACGTTGCGCGAATTCAAATAGTAGAAGTTGAGACTCAAGTAGTTGCACAAAATGGTGACACAACTGTATGTTTTGTTGGTACAAATAAATTCAAACTAATATAAAAGGTACATGCGTTTAAAGACACACTCCAATCATCTTTTGATCTATTTTCAAAGTGGAATTTTCCATTTTTAGCTGTACTAAACAAAAAAAAAAAAAAAAAAAACATTTATCGTTTGCTAGGACTTAGTTTCTGTAGAGTGGCAGGATGTCATAAAAATTCACCTCCGAGTTGTGGGCAGGAAATATGGTTTTGTCGTTTTTAAAGCTACTAATCCTTTATAATGTTGAAGCACGGTGGTGGTAGTATTATTTTATGGCCCGATTTTACAGCTTAAACCTGTGTAGCATGAACAGTGTGAGGTTTCCCAAAAATCTAAAAATAAGAGATATCAAACGAAAGTCAAAATCCTCACACGTCCAACGTAATGCTGCGTTCATCTAAAACACATACCCTACCTTTGTTAAGACGTGGTGAATTTGTGTGTCCAAAAATGTGTTAATAAACTTCACAGTTCTGCCACGAGTGGGAGGAGCCAAAGTTTTTAGTATCAGCTGCTGTTTTTCCTTAACACATTTGCGGAAAACTTGCGAAAAATGCGAAAAAAAACCACAAGAATTCCTGCATAATAATGTAAATACGTAATAATTAAACACAAACCAACTCACACACTAAGTCATCCATGAACATGGTGACAGATGTGAACAATACTTTGATTTAAAGCAGATACAAGTTTCTGCCGCTCGTCAGCTATCAAAGGAGACGTCGGCGTCTTATTCAGGTCATGGAGCTGCGAGCTAGGTGGAAGCGGCTACAGATGAAGGCTGTTTTGGGAAATCTGATTTTACAGAGGAGCTGTGGATCCAACAATTCCACATTAAACGTTTATTTTATTTATTTATTTTATTTACACATTTAAACTGAAGTAGGAGGATAAAAAAAACCCTAGAGATGGAACATCTCGTTTTCAAGGGGGTCCTCCGTTTCAAGAAATAATAACAGATGACAGAGTAGAAGTCAAACAAAATAATAGAAACAAATAATAAATACACATAATAAACACACACACACCATCACACACACCCACACAAAACAGGACAGGCTCTCAGCATCCACCCCTACCCAACATAATAATACAGAAAATAAAAGATAAACACATTTGCAAAGCTCAGAAAAAAATAAAATAAATATAGAATAAAAATAATATATATATATATATACATAGACATACACACACATATACATATATATACATACAAACATATATATATATATATACATGAGCTGTGATGCTGGGGGGTCTATTGAATCCGCCTGTTGGTCACATGACTCATGAAAAAGTGCCGGTTTTGTGAAATGTGTCTGTTACGATACGCCTCAAAAAACATCTCCTCAAAGCACAAAAAATTGTGTTTTCAATCATTTTTTTACAGTTTTATTGAATTTATTATCATTAATTCAATTTGTGCAATTTTATAGTCAATGGAAGCAAATGTCTCCAAGTCCGGGTTCATGAGGTCATTCAGAAACTCTCCCAGTACAGTGATGTTCATCATCTACTGCTGGAGCTGCGTCTTAGCGACTGCTGCTTTCAGCGGTACTTCCATCTTTCTGTGACCCAGTTGACTTCCTGTCCCGCTTTAGTCCCAGGACGGAAAAAATAAACAAAGTTAGAATGGAAGAACAGATTAATTGCAGGATGGATGGATGGATGGATGGATGGATGGATGGATGGATGGATGGAAATGAGGGTGGGTGGATGGATGGATGGATGGATGGATGGGTGATGGATGGATGGATGGAAATGAGGGTGGGTGGATGGATGGATGGATGGATGGACGGACGGATGGATGGATAAATGGATTGATGGATGAATGGGTGGATGGATGGACGAATGGACGAACAGATTAATTGCAGGATGGATGGATGGATGGATGGATATATGGATGGATGGGTGATGGATGGATGGATGGATGGAAATGAGGGTGGGTGGATGGATGGATGGATGGATGGATGGATATATGGATGGATGGGTGATGGATGGATGGATGGATGGAAATGAGGGTGGGTGGATGGATGGATATATGGATGGATGGGTGATGGATGGATGGATGGATGGATGGACGGACGGATGGATGGATAAATGGATTGATGGATGAATGGGTGGATGGATGGATGGACGAATGGACGAACAGATTAATTGGATGACGGATGGATGGATGGATGGAAAGGTGGATAGATGGATGGATGGATGGATGGGTGGATGGATGGATGGACGAATGGATGGATAAATGGATTGATGGATGGATGGATGGGTGATGGATGGATGGAAATGAGGGTGGGTGGATGGATGGATGGATGGATGGATGGATGGATGGATGGATGGATGGAAGGAAAAAAAAATACAAGGTTAGTTGACCTTTTTATAAATGTCTCGATGCGAATAAGAAAAAATATGAAGTTCAGGAGGAGAACGACTCCATCTGCTGATTGTGTCACCAACATGTCAAAGACCAAAGCTGAGCTCCTGATTGGTTAATGCGAATTCTTCACCAAAATTAAGATATTTGAAGTTGTGCGTCTGATTTTTCTCCAAACCACTACCAGACTGCCACACTCGGTCCTATGCATGAATCATACCGCAGATCTCTGATCGCATCTGTACGTCGACATGATATTGAAAATTGGTACCCTCGTCTTTGCGAACCCCGTTCGGTGTGAACTCAGCTTAACACGACCAGTGCAACAAAAATGGCGAGCAATATTGGAGCTAAACTTCTGCCAGCTCAGACGAGGAAAACGAGAATCTAGTCATCTCCAAGTGGAGGCATCAGAACGCCAAGTGTATTTTCTACCTCACAAATAAGGTTTTTTCAAGCTTCACTTTTACATATTTACAACAATTACAGAAATACTTCAAAATGCTCAATTTTCTATGCTACAAGGATATATTAATTGGATTTAATCAGTGTGTCTTTAATACGTTAATACTCCATCAGTATTAGTCAGGGATCTTGAATACCTCGCTGTCGTCTTCAGGTGTGCCGCTGGTTACAAGGGCTACCCTTCCTGTGAGCGCTGCAACTGCAGCATGGAGGGAAGCATCAACACTGACCCGTGCATAACACCGTGCGTGTGCAAGGTACAAACACACATCTGCGGAGACGCACGCTCACTTGTCATTACTTGTTAATGACAAGCACTCTGCGTTAACCTTTCTCGCCTCTTCATCATCATTTTCACCAAATTAACTCTGCAATTACATGCCTCGTGCTCGTAACTTCAGTTTGAGTGCAGGTCATAAACTTTCTGTGTCGCCTTCTCTCTCTTTTTTTTTTCTTTTTTATCCTTCTCTTCCTGCAGGAAAATGTTGAGGG
Source organism: Oryzias javanicus (assembly GCA_003999625.1). Lineage (NCBI taxonomy): Eukaryota > Metazoa > Chordata > Actinopteri > Beloniformes > Adrianichthyidae > Oryzias > Oryzias javanicus. Next base: position 5,692,112 of record CM012460.1, on the reverse strand, counting down.
CGGGAACTGCGATCGTTGTAAACTGGGTTTCTACAATCTGCAACGTGACAACCCGCGGGGATGTGAGAAGTGTTTCTGCATGGGCGTCTCCAGCCAGTGCTCTGCCTCCACATGGACCTACCAGAATGTAGGCACTGTAGCGCACGCCAAACTTAAAAAAAAAAAAAAAAAGATGACATAAAATCAAGTTCCTGCCTGCACAAGGGCCTCGCTCCCGATAACCTTCCTTCCTACATTTAATAGGAGAAATTTCAGTAAGTCGTTAATTTGAATAGAATCCATTTATGAGCCCTGCAGAAGAATTACTGGGGACGGGAGGTCAAGTATTTCAAACAAATTGCTCTTCACTGCTTTGCGGTAGTCATGGTTTTGTCCCATTTGGCATCCAGAATAAAAAGATTTCCAGCTTTAAAGTTTTTGATTTTTGGGTTTTGCTGTTATTTACCTTTAAGGCTTTTCAAATCTTTAATGTAAAGAATTTTTAAAATATAACAGAAGAATTCATAGAAAACTAAAATTTGAGGGAACTGAAATGTTTATTTAACTCTTTGATGAATTCCACAAAAATAAAATAATAATGCTATATTATTAAGTATCATCAATTATTAAATGTTGGGTGAGTTGGTAAATTTTTGCTCAAAACAAAGTTTAAGATGCAAAAATATTAGCACAAGTGTTCAGGTAAAATGGCACCTTAATTATCCGCCGTCTCAAATTTGATTCACACATTTAAATAATTAGTTGATAAAAAATGTTGCATTCCTTCAATAAGTATTCATTTAGTAACAATAAAGGAGTCATTCTCAACATCATGTTTTGAAAAAGCCAAAGCTACCATTTTGGACATGGATAAGCCCATCTACTGTACCTAGTGGATCGACCAAGGATGGATGGATGGATGGATGGATGGATGGATGGAAATGAGGGTGGGTGGATGGATGGATGGATGGAAAGGTTGGTGGATGGATGGATGGATGGATGGATGGATGGATGGAAATGAGGGTGTATGGATGGATGGATGGATGGATGGATGGATGGATGGATGGATGGAAATCAGGGTGGGTGGATGGATGGATGGAAATGAGGGTGGGTGGATGGATGGATGGATGGATGGAAATGAGGGTGGATGGATGGATGGATGGAAAGGTGGGTGGACGGATGGATGGATGGAAAGGTGGGTGGATGGATGGATGGATGGATGGAAAGGTGGGTGGATGGATGGATGGATGGAAATGAAGATGGATGGATGGATGTGGGTGGATGGATGGATGGATGGATGGATGGATGGATGGAAATGATGGTGGGTGGATGGATGGATGGATGGAAATGAGGGTGGGTGGATGGATGGATGGATGGATGGATCCATGGATGGATGGATGGATGGATGAATGGATGGATGGAAAGGTGGGTGGATGGATGGATGGATGGATGGATGGATGGATGGATGGATGGATGGATGGATGGATGGATGGAAAGGTGGGTGGATAGATGGATGGATGGAAATGAAGATGGATGGATGGAAAGGTGGGTGGATGGATGGATGGAAGGATGGATGGATGGATGGAAATGAGGGTGGGTGGATGGATGGATGGATGGAAATGAGGGTGGATGGATGGATGGATGGATGGATGGATGGATGGATGGAAATGAGGGTGGGTGGATGGATGGATGGAAATGACGGTGGGTGGATGGATGGATGGATGGATGAATGGATGGATAGAAAGGTAGGTGGATGGATGGATGGATGGACGGACGGATGGATAGATGGATGGATGAACAAATAGATGGACGAATGGAAGAACAGATTAATTGGATGATGGATGGGTGAATGGATGGATGGATGGATGGATAAACATGACTGTAACCAAAATCTGACAGAGATTAAAAAGACCCACATTGAAATATTTTAGGTTTTTCCAGTGATCTTTTTATAATGTTATGCAGTTTTTACCCAAAATCTGTTGTATTTTTTGACATAGTTTCTGCACAGTGGAAGTATTTCATTAGAACTTTATCTCTGAGTTGTGGGTGGGACCGTTGGTGCAAAGCAATCCCGCTCCCCCTTCCCCAAATATTTTCCCATCACATTTTAACATCCCAAATCCGACTATTTTCAACTGACATTTGTTTGTTTGGTCCTGATTTACAATTTGAATAAAGAAATATTCAGAAACACAATTCTAATCTTATTTTATTTTTAGTGTTTAAATATATTTATTTAGTTTTTTCAACATTATTTCAACATAAAGACAAACAAACAAACAAATAAATAAAAAAATAAATAACACCCCCCCCCCCACACACCCCCGCTGTCAACAATTACAGTGCGGTTGTACTATATTAACGGAGTATATATGTAATATTTATAAATACGCATAACCATATACTTGCACACACACATACATATGTACAATACGTATATATGCACCATACATACATATATATATATATATATATATATATATATATATAAATATATACATACACCTACATATAGACAAACATATACCACAACATTTAAATTAAGTTGGAAAATCCTTTCAAACAGGATATAGCATTGAATTCCCTAAAATCATGGAGGAAATAAATAAATAAAAAATAAATTATAATAATTATAATGATAGAAAAAAAAACACAAACAAACAACTACCTGATGAATAGGAAAGATGAATAAATGGATCAAAAGGATTAAAGAAAAGCATATTCATTCCGTTATCTTTGTAGATGGATTATTGACAAAGTTCAAAAAGTGATTCCACACTTTATAAAATTTATGTTCCGAGCCCTTCAGAGTGTATCTCATTTTCTCGAGCTTGAGATGAAACAAAACATCTTTAACCCAGTGCGACACATTTGGTGGTTCAGTGTCTTTCCATTTAAGCAGGATTAAACGTCGTGCTAATAGTGAGGAGAAAGCAATAATCTTGTGACCTCCAGAGGGTAAAGATAGCCTATCGTCACAAATCCCAAAAAGTAGCATCAGTGGGCATGGTGGAACGTTAAATCCAAAAATAGAAGTGTAGGCTTGACAAATACCTTCCCAGAAACACTGTATACGGGGGCATGACCAGAACATATGAATCAGAGTTGCGTCCGCTAGTTTACACCTATCACACGTAGGGTCAGTTTGTGGAAACATTTTTGACAGTTTAGCTTTAGAAAGGTGAGCGCGGTGAACTATTTTGAACTGTATGAGGCAATGTCTTGCACACATCGAAGAATAATTAATTTTTAGTAGAATGTTATCCCAGATTGCGTCACTAATGGAGATTTGAAGATCTTGCTCCCAAGCTAGCTTAATATTTTGCATAGAAGGGGGGCAGACAGGAAACTGATTTAAGCATTTTAGTAATTGACTTACTCTGAGTGGGATTGAAACAAAGAATATCATCCATTACATTCTTAGATGGTTTGTTTGGAAAACCTGAAATGGACGTAGCAATAAAATGACGAACCTGAAGGTAACGGAAGAAATGTGTGGCTGGCAAGCTATAGCTGCTAGATAATTGTTGAAAAGATACAAATTGATTTTTAAAAAAAAGTTGGTTAAAAGTTGTGATACCCCCATTAAGCCATTCCTGAAATGTAGCGTCCAATATTGAGGGTGCAAAGAAGTAATTTGATGCTACCGGAGAGAATAAACTTAATCCTAAATATCCAAAATGTTTTCTGAATTGGTGGCATATTTTGACTGACTCACGTACCACCGGGTTATTAATTACAAGAGATTTAGATAATGGGAGTTGTGCACCAATTAGTGATGGCAGCGACAGGGACCCAAAAGAAAGTTTTTCCATCTCTACCCAAGGAGGGCCAGCCTTGGTTGAATAATATGCCCAAAAAGACACACAGCACAAATTTGCAGCCCAATGATAATACCGAAAGTTTGGAATCTTATTTTATTTTTGAAAAATACCACAAGGACATGATATAAACACAATTTCCATCGATGTTGGTCTTTAAGGTGAGAGAGAGTGAAGGTGAGAAGTTAGAGGAGTAAAAACGACAAAAGCGAAGAGAAGACAGATCCGGAGAAAAGAAGGGGGAGCCCAGGCAGGAGACAAGAGGCAGCGGAAAGGTGAAGCAGGAGGGAAACAGCTTCTGAGTGACAGGTGGGGCAGGAGCGGGAGGCAGAGGAGAGGCTGACAGGATGACAGCTCTGATTTAGACACCGATAGTGACTTTCTGTGTGTTTGTGAGCGCCGGCGCTCAAAAGGGGAAGCCAAGGTTAGGTTAATTGCAACGACACGTGTGTGTCTGTGCTGTATACACCCTCCGTTACACACACTCACACAGTCTTTTGGGAGTTGAGAAAAGAAACTCTTTTAAGGCGTCAGCTGCGAGATGTCATGGCTGACGTTTGACGGATTTACAAAACTGTGAAACACGTCTTGAGGAGGATTTTTAAAAACAAATAACGCAGTTTTACCAAAATGCAACCGTGTTAAAATGAGTGGTTAAACAAGTGGATATAGTTACAGTAAATGTTCTGTAAACATCCTATTTTCAACAGAATTTAGTAGAAATCTTGTGGTAAAACACCTGACGATATGCCACCTATTAATGCACTCTTAGCTTTTAACTTTATATCACCATGATAATAAAAAAAGTACACTTTATTTAAAAACACCTTTCAGGACCCTCTGGGACACTGTACAAGGAGGAGCTTAAACATAATTAAAAGCATCAGAGTAAAACTGTTGACTGTGGTGAGGACAGATTTAGTGCAAATGAGGAGAACTCAGTCTCGTTGTCGTTGAGTTGTAGGGAATTGGGGGACAACCGAAGAGACAGGTTGTGAGGGAAGTGGGGGGTTTGGTTGACAGGTATAGTTGGGTATCATCAGCGTAACAGTGGAACTGAATATTAAATTTGCTAAAGATGTATTAAAGAGAAAGGAGGTAGGTTATAAAAAAAAAAAGGAGGGGGCCAAGGACGGAGCTCTGGGGCACACCAGAAGTGACGAAGGAGGGCTGGGACCAGGAGGAGGGGAAGGAAAAAAATAATCAGTCAATATTACATTTAACATATTTAATTATTTATTTATATACATACATAGTTCAACATCTTCCTTTTGTTTTCCACTTAAACCCCCCGACCACTAGATGGCAGTACAGCACATTGAGCCTCTTTGAACAGCTCTACACCGCGACCAAAACAAGAACACTCAAGAACCAGCTGGTGTTAAATGTCCAGTCAGCCTCGAGGTTTTTGTTGCTATGAGACATACACTTCGTAGATTTTATTTCCTTCATCCTGTCTCGCTGCTTCAGCACACTGAAACGTTTCTGGAAAGAATTGCCGTTTTTTGTTTTTCTCTTTATTTTTTCAGGCTCCTGAATCATTTAAAAGCTGGATTTAGCAATGTTGGAAATAAACATTTTATTTCCTTAATTTTCAGGCCTTTTCATTCATTTTTTTCTTTTATTGAAAAGAATTTCTACCTCATACTCTTTTAAAAAAAATAGTGATAAATCGATCTGGTACAGTCATGGTATAGATTTTGTGATAATATCGTATCGTGAGACATGTATCGCAATACGTATCATATGACTGGACTCTTGCCAATACACACCCTTTGTATTTATATGGAAAAGATGTTTTGTTCATGTTGGAGGCTCAAAATTAATTATTAAACATTAAAAGTAACTGATTAAAGATTAAGATCAAACTAATTCAAGATTAAATTAATGAAAAATACATAAAAGTCAAATTTTGGACATCCATTTCAAATGTTACATAACAAAGGGTGCTATTTTAGAATGTATCTCCACCTTAAGGTCAAATTGGAAGCTGACCTTTATTTTGAAGTTGACTACAGACGTGACTTTTACGTAAATATGGTGTCAAATCTAGACTTTAAGGGCTGCTTTTCTGCATGTTTAACTGCTTTCTATCACCTGGACTGGGTGTATTTTAGAAGCCACAAGGGTGGGGTTAGTTGGGGAAAAAAAGCGGGACATAAGCTCTCAGAGAGCGCAGGCGAGTCACTTTTTTTTTCTTTTGTCCTGCATTCAGGAGAGCAGCTTGTTGGGTTGGCACCTGGTCGGGGAGTCAAGAGGACGGATCTGGTCTGTTCACAGACAAACGCCTCCATATCTGAGTGTGAGACATTCGGATGTGGTGAATGAGCTTGGCTCCGCCTACTATTGGAACGCACCTGGACTATACCTGGGAAACAAGGTAAGCAGACACAATATAGTGTATTTGTTAATGCCTTGTACATGTGTAATTGCAATAGGGCTGTCACAATTAGTCGACTAATCAATTATTAAAATAGTCGACGACTAATGTAAAAGTCATTACTTTACATGATATGCACTCAGTGTAGTAAAGTTGAAAGTTATAATAGCATTCTGATAGATTTTTGGACTATTTTAGCATTTATTAAGATTTATTTAGCTAATATTTTATATTTAGCTTTGTTTAGCTAATATTTCAGCTAATATTTCAGCTACATGGCTAATTTGGGCTTTTTCAGTTTTTTTTTTTTGCTGCTATTTTAGAGTTTAGCTAACATTTCAGCTGCATGCTAGCTATTTTGGCTAATTAAGGCTTTTCTCAGTTTTTTAGACTATTATGAAGTTTAGCTAATAGTTCAGCTACATGGCTAATTTAGGCTTTTTCTTTTTTTTTTTTTTTTTTGCTATTTTGGAGTTTAGCTAACATTTCAACTGCATGCTAGCTATTTTGGCTATTTAGACTTTCTCAGTTTTTTAGACTATTATGGAGTTTAGCTAATATATCAGCTAATATTTCAGCTACATGGCTAATTTAGGCTTTTTCATTTTTTTTTTTTTTTTTTTTTTTGGAGTTTAGCTAACATTTCAGCTGCATGCTAGCTATTTAGGCTAATTTAGGCTTTTCTCAGTTTTTTTAGACTATTATGGAGTTTAGCTAATATATCAGCTAATATTTCAGCTACATGGCTAATTTAGGCTTTTTCTGTTTTTTTTTTTTTTTTTTTTGGTTATTTTTGGAGTTTAGCTAACATTTCAGCTGCATGCTAGCTATTTTGGCTAATTTAGGCTTTTCTCAGTTTTTTAGACCATTATGGAGTTTAACTAATATTTCAGCTACATGGCTAATTTAGGTTTTTATTTTTTTTTTTTTTTGCTATTTTGGAGTTTAGCTAACATTTCAACTGCATGCTAGCTATTTTGGCTAATTTAGACTTTTCTCAGTTTTTTAGACTATTATGGAGTTTAGCTAATATATCAGCTAATATTTCAGCTACATGGCTAATTTTAGGTTTTCATTTTTTTTTTTTTTTTTTTTTGGAGTTTAGCTAACATTTCAGCTGCATGCTAGCTATTTTGGCTAATTTAGGCTTTTCTCAGTTTTTTAGGCATTTAACTAATATTTTAGCTAGCTATCAGCTTCAGCGTTTTCAGCTATCAGCTTCAGTGTTTTTAGCTACCAATTTCAGCATCTTCAACTATCAGCACTAATATCGTCAGCGGACAAATTAAGCTCACAGCATTCACACTATTGCAGGTAATGTTATATATTTAGTTTTTAGCTAATGATGGTTAAGATGTGTACTTTATATCCAGTTTGCACATGACCTGATTAGTCGACTAATCGGAAAAAATAATCGCTGATTAGTCGATTATTAAAATAATATTTGTGGTTGCACTAAATTGCATATTTCCAGCCATTTTATTATATTATAATGCAGGTTTAATTATACAAAGATGTACCATCATTAAGATCCAGTTTTTGATCTAAAGACGTATCCTCTGGGTGGACATGCAGTTAAAATTCATCTCCCTTGGATGCCCACCTACCTCCTAGCCTTTCATGTCAAGGGTTTGAAACTGAGCCGTGTTTTTTTTCTTTTAGTGGCCACAATTAAACTTTATCACTCTCGCTGGTAAATAGCTGCAGTGCATGTTTCTGAAGTGGAGTTGTTGCCCTAGCACAACAACAAGCTGACTGTGATGTTTGTCTGCATGGCTTAGAGGAATGTACCACCGAATTTCATTACTTTGCGCCCTGCAGGCCTGGCTTGTCATCTCACCTCATTGTCTGAGCCTCTTCCCTTCTCTTCCTCCCTTCTCTCATCCCTCCATCCCTGCGTCTTTCTGCCGGCCCGCTCCTCTAACTTTCGCTCCATCTCTCCAGGACTCCCGTTTTTCTGTTCCTAAATCATCTCCTTCTACTTCCCTCCAGCGCTCTCTTCTTCCTCTGTCTCTCTTCTTTGCTTTTTGTCTCTCAGGGTAAACAGTGTTTCGCCTGTTGAACTCGATAATCAACTGCTTTTCTCTTGGCGCTCACGCAACCAAACACATACTCACACACGGTAACTTGAACGTAGACTCCCAGGTCTATATAAGTCAGATAATGATGTGTTTTGGAGGCATTAGAGACAGCAGAGCAGAACCGCATGCCTCCAAACATGGGAAACAAACAAATTACCACTCTCTGTGCGCATGTGTGTGTTTGTGTGTGTGCGACTGCTGGAAGCCGTATGAAAAAGCAATTCTTTGCCGCATTTTTTGATGGTGTTACAAAGATAGATTCTCCTTGACTTGATGTGACTCGCTCGCGCACACACAGCGGTCTGTCACGTTAGTGTGTGTCATTGGAACTGACAGGCTGTGCTTGTAATAACGAGCAAGCAATGGATGTATAGGAGCATAAACGTGTGTGTGATAATGTTCTGTGCCGCTTGCGTGACCTCCTTTATCATTAATGTCATGGATGCTCGTCGCCTGTTAGCTTGATTTGTGGATGTTCGTTGCTGCAGAAGCATGTTTCGCCGACGCTCGTTGGGTTTTTTAACGCTTGTGTTTATTTGAGGTTTTTGTGTTTATTTAATAGGGAAATATTTCTCTAGTTTGAATGGTTTTGTGGGCAAGAGAAGGGGGTTTAAAAAGATGAAAGCTTAAAATGTTTGTTTGGATAAAGTCATGGCCCGGGGGCCAGATCCGGCCCACAAGGTGATTATATTTGGCCCACCAGATTATTTTATGTCTTTCTCATTCCCAATTCGTCACTTGTTGACATAAGGACTCTTCACGTCAAAAATTTACATTTTGGGTGTCCCCAACTCGTAATTTTTTGACACGCTGGTTGTTACAATTAAAACAGGGGCACCGAAAAGGGGGCACAAAGGCCCCTTACACAAATTTTCTGCTGTGTTAGGGGCCCTATAGAAACTATTTACATGGGGGCCCAAAATCACTAGGTCCGATACCGGGATGTGGACCGGACCGTGGTCAGTACGGGATGCGGATCGGTACCGTTGTACCAGATGCGGACCAGGCTAGGGATACGCCTGGTTCACTAGGGCTGTAACGAGTACCCGGGTGCTCGAGTATTCGCAATCTGCTCCCGAAAATTCGAGTATGAATATTCGCGACGTCCAAGATCGCTGATTTGCAATCTTTATAAATATGGTAAATTTTAGTAAAATATGATCAAAATATGATCTGGGAACGATGTATTTTCCCTCTGGAATGCAGATTAATGTAGAATTTTAAGTTTACGAACTAAAACAAAGCTGAAAGGGCCGCGGTAGCCACCGAAAGTAAACAAACATCTTCGTGACGGTGAAGCTTCCGGTTTTCAAAGTAAAACTAGTGAGACTTTTCTTCCGTTCAAAAACAGAGACTGAAGTTCTGTTCACTGACATAACTTTTGAAAAAATGAATTAGCTTTAACATCTGAGCTTTATCTCATTGTTTACATTCTTTTGGTTATGATAACTCTTCAACAGTTGACGCAATTAACAAAACTCCATTTTATTCTGAAGAAACGCAGCCTCGTGCTGCTGAAGGGCGGATGTAAATCAACGTGAATCAGCTGATTCTGTTGTGGAAACAAATACTTTTTTCACACGGGCTGTACATCGAAAAATATTGAAGAACTTTGAGAATTAAAAAAACTGTGGGGAATATTGTCAAATTTTCAAGTTTTGTTGTTAAATGATACAAAACACCAGTGATTGTTATCCTTTTTTGTTTATGTTACTGCTGAACTTAACCAGAAAGCTGACCAAAAAAAAGTTTAAAATGGAAAACTAAATTTCTATCTGAATCTTTTTGGGTTTTTTTTAAATCAGTTTCTACTGTTGTAAATAAAGGCATAAATGTTGGTGATTCAATACAAATAATTTCAATTTTCCTCCATCTAGTAAATATTCACATAGCAATAAACATAATATTAAAACGTAAGAATCGTGGTTCGATTTGTGAATCGTTGAGCTTGATTCATGAATTGTATTGGATCGCCACCTAAGCAACGATCCACAGCCCTATGGTTCACACTGTACGTTGGAATGGAGGTCGCTTGTTAATCTATGGTGTGATTCACAACCGGCACGAGCGATCCGCGTCAATTTTGACAGGAAGTTACATCAAGATACATGAGAAAATCCTATTTATTTTCAAAATGCAACCAATTTTTCACAATTAAACACAGAGATTGACAATCATGTTTTTGTATCTAAACAGACTGTAGAGAAGAAATAAGTATACAATCAAAACACTTCTCTCTGTGTGACTCAACGAGAGATAAATTAAATAAGTGTAGGTCTACTAACTACTTGCTTCTTAGCAGAAACATGGGGTAATATTTTTAGGTTATTAACTTACCCATGATTGCAAAAACAAATAAAAAGCTCTAGCAGAAACGTACCCTTACCAAAAATAAGTATACTTCAAGTATATGTTTAAAAGTATACTTAAGTATAAAAAAGTAAATACCAAATAAAAAAAAAGACAACTAGTGGTTTACTAACAGGTATACTTCTTGGTACTAAATTGGCCCACTTTTAGTTTATAAAAAGTATTCTTAGAAGTATACTCAAAGTAAACTTTCAGGTATACTACTAGTTTACTGGCAATAAACTTTAAGATTAGTCTAAGTTTATTATAGGTAACCTTTCTAGTATACTAGTAGTTTACTTCAAGTTTACTTTAAGTATAATTAACTTAAAGTAAAGTATACTTTTTGTAAACTTAAAGTGGGCCAATTTAGTACCAACAAGTATACTTGTTAGTGTTAAGTATACTTGATATTTGCTTTTTTATACTTAAGTATACTTTAAGTATACTTTTAAACATATACTTAAAGTATACTTATTTTTAGTAAGGGTAAATTCATTTAGACTAATGAGTGCATAAAAAGTATACTAAAAATATACAATCTTAAGTTTAGATTAAAAAAGTATACTTAAAATAAACTCGAGTATACTTATTTTTTGTAAGGGTAGCATTAAGGTACAGAGTTGGGGTGCTGGTACCGGCTGGTTTGATGTATGTTAAAAACTTACGTTTTTAAAGTTCTAAAAATGTAGTTGTAGTGTATTCAATAAATGTTTATCCTGTTCGGCCCGCGATCTAAGATGTGTTTCGCATTTTTGCCCCATGTGCGATTCAGTTTGACACGCCTGGTGTCCTCATTTGGGTTCATATATGTAGCTAAATTCTTAACTACTATAATGCATCTTCTCCTCTGATGGAGACAAATTGACGCTTCAAAGGCGAACAGAGAAAAATAATAACAGATATGGACAGAAACAGAACTGAAGTAGGGAGATAAAAAGATGATGGATGAAGTTGGAGAAACATGGTTAAAATATGATGAAATAAAGTTTATGTCTTGCAAACTAATGAACAAATATACTGTTGCTCAGCTTTGTGATTCATTTTATCCCAACTCCTGCTGGAACTTTTTTTTTTTTTTATTTCTTCTACAACTTTCTATGATCATCTCTCATCCATTTTGTGTACATTGTGTCAAAGGCGGAGAAAAAAGACAAAATGAAAAATGACGAAGATTGAAAAAGAGGAAAACCTGCTGCAGGCAGAAACCTGAGGTGGAAAAAGGCCATTTGCTCAGAGAAATGTCCATAATTCACTTGGATGCTACAGGTTGGCACCAGCATTTGTTAGAGGAATGATATCAGATTGGAAGAAATGCATAGATGTCTTTATACACAAGTGCAAAGAAATGTATGCATTATACATGATGCTAATCTGGTTTTGATTGCAGGAGATGAAGTTTCCCTCCATTTCCTCCTATTCTATCTATTTCCTATTATTTTTTAATGCTAAAATAATCCTTGGTCACCTGCTTTAATGCAATATTACATCTTAATCTTGCTAGAATAGGAGTCAGCAAAACTAGAAACCACATAGTGTTTCGTTTGATACTAAATATGATAATTATTTGGTGTTTGGAAGCTAACTGGTGGCAGTATTTATTTAAAAGCACAAATATGCTACAGAATATCCCAAACCAAACGGTGCAATCACACTGTGCCAAATATCAAAGTGGGTATTTACATACAAGCATACCCATTGCTGTGGAGCTTACCCTTTTGCATCCATACTTAAGCTTCCAATTTCTCTTTAAAAAGTAAAAAAAGAAAACTAAAGTATAGAACAGAACCTAGCAGACGTGACTAGTTCGATGGTGCACAAGATTAATGATTTAGTTATGTATGAACATCCATATGAGATTTGCAACCGAACAAAACGCTTTGTCATACCCAAGTCGTCACATATTAACTTTTGGTTAAGCCCCTCCTCCACATCACTTTTTGACGTCCGGGTGTCCCCAATTCATCGTTTTTTGACCTGCTTGCTGTTTGTAAAATTAAAAGTCCGCAACCCCTGGCACGCGGTTCTGGATATGGTACCAGATGCGGATTGGTCCTCGGGATGAGTTCAGTACTGGTACCCTAACCTTAACCTGGTACTGGTTCGTGGTTTAGGTTCGGTACCACATCTGTTCCGGTGTCAGGTTAGGAAAACAGGTGTGGGTTAGGTCACCGGTACCAGATTTTGGTATTGGTGGGCCATGCGTTGTGGTTCTGGACGGGTTCTGGTTCTGGTACCAGTTCGAGTCTGGCACCACATCTGCTCCGGTGTCAGGTTTGGGTACCAGTACTTGGTTTGAGTACTGCGTTGAAGTACTGGACTGGTTGTGGCTCGCAGTCTGGAGATTGGGGACCTGTAATATTTTTTGATTTGTTTGTCACGGATTCATGTGGATTGTCTTTTTGTTGGTTTTGTTTGTGCTGGACCTTCTTGCCAAGTCATCATTCTAAATGAGAATTTGTTCTCAACTGATCCTCCTGGTAAAATAATGAAGAAGTACATGCACCTCAGGTGTAGATTCCATGAACACTGTTGTTCCGTAACCCTTCCGTTCTCCTTAGCTTGTTTACATTAAAAGTGGGGTCATCTGGACACCACAGGACAGTGCGCTGAACTTTTTTTTTTCACTGATTTCGGACTAATGTCCATGGCAGACATGTCCCCCTTCGTCCACATTTGTCATGGAAGAAATCGCATAACAATATGTGGTTGGAGCCATCTGGACCCCAAGGAGAGCGGAAGGGTGGTCGAATGCCCCTTAAAGGGCTAGTAATGGGGTTGTGGGTCATTTTCGGTGTTAACTGTATTTTGCCTTATATTTACAATTTCCAAATGTTTTGGTGTGTTTTGAGCAAGAAATATTGAAATAAAACGGCTTTTTTGCGGCCAATCCATATGCAAATTTCCATTTCCAGGAAAACGCTCCGTTTTGGTCACGTGGTGCGTGTGACGTCACATGGGTAACAGAAGCAGGATAACTTCTCCTTTGCGTGTCAGAGCTAGCGATAGCGGCGATATTTCAAGGTCCACAATTCTGTCTTCAGACTCAGATTGTGGAAACATTTGTTCTGAAAGTGACGCTGATTCAGAGGCGCCGGGTGTTTGTGGTTTGAGGACTGTAAAGCCCGATCAATTTGAGCCGGCAGTGCGTAAAGTAAGAGCTCACAACAGCAATGACACTGACGCTGAGAATGCCGATTTAAAGTCGTAATTTAATGAGAAAAGAAGCAAAGCTGTCAGTTTATCAGAGCCATGCTCGAAGCTGGAAGACGTGGAGCATCTCGTGAAGCTTTATGTACAGATCGGTTTGAAAAACAAAGAAATTCTGAACCTTTTGGCGACTCGAAATCAAATCATCATCAATGAAGCTGACTGTCCGGGTCGGTAATGCAGAGTTTCATATGCAAAATAAAGAGCTTAGAGACATGTTTGCAGGACCGTCCGCCACTTTATTATTCACTTTATTCACATACCCGGAAGCTCTTTCACCACCTTACTGCATGTCTCTGACATGCGCAGAAACCAAAGGAGAATGTAAACAGAGCTCCACGTGAATCGTCCCGTTTCAACACAACAACAACAGGGGATGACAACAGTCTGTCACGTTAGCTAAGTACACTGAAAATTCCAAAAACGATTCCTCTTCAGATGAAAGCATCACACAGAATGAATGAGATCTGATCTTTCACGGAGGACGAAATGACTGAAGTGGACAGTGTCGATGGTTTCATCAACGGAAGGAGATCCTGCAAGCCACCATCAATGATTAATAAACTGCAAATCAAACAAAGAAACTTCCAAACATGTGCAATTTTAACATTCAGTTTACCTGTTGAAATCAGAAGCTTTTCACAGTTTAGTCGGTCTGGTTCTGCTCAGTGTTCATCGCAATAGGCTCATTTCGATTGTAAATCTCGTAAATTTACGACTTTAAAAATCATAATTTAATTTTTTTTTCTTTTTTGTGGCCCTAATACTCCGTCGTACCATAACACCGACGTTTATAGGATTCAACTTTGCCGCAACACACACACATACACGTATCTGCAGACACGCTGGGTCCGCCTGCATTCTGCTGCTGGCGCTGTCTTACCCACATGACGTCAACGCGTCACGTGACCCAAATCGAGCCGTTTCTGAAGCAGGGCGAAATTTGTCGTTGATTTTGTCAAATTTTACAAAAACCTGCGTTTGTCAACGGTAATTATTTGTTATTTTTGATACATTAGAACATATGGAATATATCTGGATATGCATTTTAGCTTTGTCCCTGCCCATTACTAGTCCTTTAATAGAACAGCAAGAAACACTTGCACTCCATTTAAGATGCATTTTTCTTGTCTGCAGTGTTATGTGATGTATATGATTGATGTTCTTTCTATAATTGCACTTAAGTGCTGCCCGTGCTGTAACTTTTGAACTTTTCTTAACAGTGTTGATGTAGCCATGCACCAAATAACCGGAAAGTAGTCTAAATTTGAAAAAACTAGGAATTGAATTATTAATTTTCTTGCTAGTGTGTGTTTAAAAAAAAAGCATTTTTACTAATTGTAGAAATTGCTCCTCCCATTTAAGTTGTTTTACCATCTATCTGTTTTTCCCAAGTTAATTTATCATCGATAACCATGGCTAAAAGTTTGATTTCATTTACTTGCTTAATTACTGTTGCTTTTTACACTTGGGGTTAGTTTTGGATTTAGCATATTTAGAGCCACAGACCATGCAGATTGTTTTATTTACATTTAAAACTCTGATTTCATTGTACTATATGCTGGAATTCCCTGTGAAATATAATTTTAAGCGGATCTATAAATTGGTAAATCATCAGCATACATAATGACTTTAGACGCATTTAAAGTTAAAGGAGTATCGGTGCAAAAAGCTATAAAGTAACCGTCCAAGACAACTCCCTTGAGGTACACCATATTTAACACTACGTCAGAATAACAAGACAAAAACAGAAGTGGGTTGATGATGGATCACCATGACACTACGGAAGACGTACTATTAAAAGATATGCGTCGTTCTGAACCAGTGTGAGCTGGGGTCCGTTTCAAGAAGCAGGTTTTGTTGGAACTCTGAGTTCGCGAACTCCAAATTCAGCAGAACTCTGAGTTTTCGGTTTCAGAAAGAGAGATAACTCAAACCCGTGAAAGTGGGTGAAACCAAGCCCGTTTCAAGAAGCGGGTTAAGCTGAACTCAGAATCAATCGCTGTGGCAACTGAGTCTGTGAACGAAACCTGGTCTAGAGCAGGTTTTCTTCAGGAAACTTAGAGTTCTCTGCGGTCTCCGCCCCTTTTTAAAGTGAGAGATGTTCAAATCTGAGTTCTTCATTAATATTTAGAGAACATTCACATTAGAGACGTCACGTTTCCACCAGCAGAAACCAAAATGACATGTCCATTCATAGAGGATCATGTAGAGAGGAGGCTGGATTAATCCAGAGGAAATGTCATTTATGTCTGGAGAGGATTTGGAGGACACGAGTCGATTGATGCAGTTTCCCTGACTCATTTTTGTTTTAGCAACCATTATAAATAGTGAGTTTTTCCAGGGATTTACAATTAAAAATAAAGAGTTTTATTTTCATCGTTTGAAACCCTTAACAATGGAAATCATTAAATATCAAACACCGATAACTAATTTCAACTCCCCAGTAACCTGAATACCTCATGTATTAGCTCAGTTGTCAGTAACGCTACCTCCTATTACGGCGACTCAAGTTCGAATCCAGGCTCCGGCACATAGTTTTTATGGAAAAAAACCCTTTTCAGCGAATATTTTTTAAGTCTTGAGAATTAAATTTAAGTAAATGATTATTTTAACACATTCCAGGCAGCTACAGTGTTTCGTTTTAGCGTACAGTGATATCCGTGTGTGTATGTGGTGGTGGTGGGTGGGGGGTTGAGGAAAACGGTCATTCATGAGATTACAGAGATGACTGGTTAAATTATTAACAGATCAAGAACCATTCCTTACTTAGCAATTGACAAAATAACCTTCCTGATATTATTATTTATTCGTTATTTGAAATGATTCAAATGTAGACGTATGCATTAACTCTGCAGATGTTTTCTCTCTGTTTTACCGCTGCAGCTGCGTTTCTTTTCTTGCGGAAAATGTTCTTGTAGTCTCAAATGCTTTAGGAACTTATCAATTTCTCAGTTGTTTGTTCCCGTTGCCATGGTGAATCCTGCTGTCTTTGCTCCATTGATCAGGGCTTTTAATGGTCGCGACGCTCGCACCTGATTCTGGTTCCAACAACTTCAAGTTGATTGAATCAAACATTTTCAGCTGTTCTGAAACAGAAAACTCTAAGTTTGGGAATTTTGAGTCCAGTGACTCGAAGTTCAGGTTTCAACTCTAAATTTGTTGAACCTGCTTCTTGAAACGGGCACCTGATAGGACTGGTGAAAAATAAGTGGGTCTGATATTGTAAATAAAGTAAAAATATTTCAAATATTTGGTCTAATAAGTGTAATTTTATATTACACAAGGATTTAGAATTGACTCTTCAGCTGTTTCTTCAGCAAAGTTTCCAGACTTGACTTTTTGGATTTGATGTGAATTAACGACAGTCACTGACTAGCTGTAGGAGATGAGTTAAGTTCACTTAAGTCATCCTCCTGGGTGAACTGCTCTCATAAATATGTTATCGTCTGACACTTTAAAGTGCAACAAGATGGTTTCCTTTGTTACTTTTTTCAAACGGTGCATTCAGGAACAGCTTGTTAAACTGTATGTCGTTACATGCTTTAAAATTAGGGAGGTCTCTGAATGCAACTTGAACATTTTATTCTGTTAGTGTATAAATATTCAACAAAACGTCCAACATTATGGCTGTTAAATGAGTCACAATGATTTTTCTTTTCCTATACGTCTACCATGTAGAGAAACAGTAATCTGTCTATATCATCGTATATTGTTTAATATTCCAAAGTAGGTTTTAGAAGTTGATTTTAAGCACATTAAAAAAAATGTTTGAGGTGCATTTTCATCATATTAGCTGATGTGAAAGATCAAGAACACTATTTTCAAATTAACTGGTCAAACATAAGAAAAAACGAACGTTTGGGCCACATTTTATTGAGAACGGGATAAACAAATAGATTATCTAAAAATCTAACAACTTCATTATAACCTAAAATTAAATGCAATGAAAAAGAAAGAAGTAGCCAAATGTTGTTTATTGAAGCTAATTGTGTATCGATCCTGCAAAAATGAACTTGTCTTAGACGTTTAAAGAGAAAAAGGTGTTGGTGGCTCTCTGACCTCATTGTTTCTGCACAAAGAAGAATCATAAACCTCATTTCCAAAGTCATTGTTTTGGTAAATAAAGGAGTTTTTGGAGATAGAACAAGTACATTTATTTTCTATAAGAATACAGCCGGCATAAGAATAAAAATATATTATATAGGGTTAAAAAATTAAAACAAACAAGATCAAAAATATACGAACAAAGCCTTAAAGTCTGTATTCACATCCATCACAAATATTGACGACATCAAACAGTGTTTGTTTCTTTGTGTGTTGCTTCTGCTTTGTCCTTCCGTATGTGATTTTCTAAAATATAAATCAGCCGTTGTTTACACCGTTCACTTATATGGTCTTCGATCTGTACTTTGCAAGATTTATTGACTCTAACTTTGTGTTTTAGCAGGCAATATGTTTGGGTGTCTCTGTGCACTTCTTAGAAAGGTTGGCTTTTTTGAGGCTTTTTTATTTATTTCTTTCTTGGATTCATTTTCTATTTGAAGATAAAAAGTTCTTCGGTGAATAAAGAACAAAGACCGGAGTTCAGTCACAAAGCAAAGAAGCAGAAAAATGATAAATAAATGGTTATTGTTCTGAAATTCAAATAGGTTGGTCCATATGCCCAGAAAGACCTTTTATAAATTGTGACTTAAAGTCACTTGGACTTATTTTCTTGGATGTTGCAGCCTTGAAATGTGAAAAATAAGCCACAAATATATTTAAATATATATAAATATACCAGAGGTTGGCAACCTTAAACAGTAAAAGAGCCATTTGGGCTCATTTTCTACTGATCAAAACCTAGAAGGAGCCGCATTGACTTACGTTAGCCTTTAAGAAATTTGGATTTGCGTTTATAACCTTCTTTTTGTTTTTTTTTTTAAATAAATGTGAATAATGTCTATTTTTGGCACTAACAAAAGCAAAAAAATATATATAAAAAGAAACTAGCATCTCTCAAAAAGGTATTTTTTTTACGTTTTTAACTTTAGCAGCAAGAAGCTAGCTCGTTGCTTAATTACTAGCTGAACTTCAAATTAGCATAACGTTTCTCTGTAAATTAAATCAGCCAAAAATGTTAGCATGTTGCTGAAAAAATAGCTAAACTCCAAATTAGCTTAAAAACTTATTAGAGGCCAAATCTGCCAAAAAAAAGCTAGCTTGTTGCTTAATTACTACCTGAACTCCAAAATAGCCTAAAATTCCTCATTAATCTAACTTATTCAATAACGTTAGCATGTTGCTAAAATAGAAAATAAATTCTAAATTATTCAAAAAAATTTCAGTATATAAAAAATTTACTGAAAACATTAGCATTTTACTAAAAAATAACCAAACTCCAATTAAAATATATATATGTATAAAATTTATCAGAAAACTTGGCCAAGAACGTTAGCATGTTGCTAAAATAGAAGCTAAATTCTAAATTATTCAAAAAAATTTCAGTATATAAAAAATTCACTGAAAACATTAGTATTTTAGTAAAAAACAACCAAACTCCAATTAATATATATATATATATATATATAATATATATATATATATGTATAAAATTTCTCAGAAAACTTAACGTTAGCATGTTGCTAAAATAGAAGCTAAAATTCTAAATTAGCCTAAAAACTCCAGTAGGTAACACATTAGCCAAAAACGTTTTTATGTTGCTAAAATAATAGTGAATCTCCAATTTTATTTTAAATTTACTATTATTTTATTTTTCTTCAGCCAGAGAACCACTATAGAGAGAAGAAAAGAGCCACATGTGGCTCTGGAGCTGCAGGTTGGAAACCTCAAATAGATATACAATAAAAACTGATTAAATAAATGTTTAACAAACTTCGAATCCCAATTTTAGGGTTTATAAAATGTCTAAAATCAATCAATTTATCCATCTTCTTCTGCACATTTGGGGCTGGAACACGGGGGCAATAGTCTAAGCCAGTGTTTCTTAACCATGGGGCCGCGGCCCAATCTCGGTCCGCGAGCGCCCTCTAGTGGGCCGCGAAAAAAAATCTGTGCTAAACCTGAGGGCCGCGAGGGCCGCGGGACCTGAATACAGCCTCCTACCACTTGGTGGCAGTAAGCGTCACGCCGGGTTCACACTGACCCGAAAGCACCACGAAGCAGATTGTGCGCGGCTTCCCCCCCGCTCTGTGGTTTACAGACCAGACGCGCATTTTTCCGCGGCGGTCCACAGGGGCTTCAGCGAGAGATTCTGTTGTTTTTGCCATCATACAACCTAAAGATATCACCGCGTGTTTCTGCTAAGAGGAACTCCTCTGCTGCTGTTTTACACCCAAAATCCAGCCCCGCCCACCCGCTCCGGAGCCGGCTCACTGTGTGCGCGCGTCCCTGTCTGTTTTGTTTGTGTCTGTGCGCACGCGCTCGCATGTGTGTGCGTGAGTACATTCATAAACTAAAACTTTTACCCATGTCTCTGTTCTCTGCCTCTCTTGTCTGTTTACGTTCCTGAACCCCGCAGCGGAGTCTGCTCACTACGTTGATCTGTATGTGTCTGTGCTCGTGCACGCATGTGCGTGTTGTGATTGTATGTATACAGTTTGTTTAGATACAAAAACATGATAACTTTTGTCAATCGCGGCATTTTATTGTAAAAAATTGGTTATATTTTAAAAAGACTGATGTTATTCACACGTATTTACACTCGACCAGCATAGAAAATGATAGAAATTCATATTGAACACATGGAATACAAGCAGCCAAGATCTCATTGCTGCATTGTCTGCATGTATTCCAAGTGTGTCCAAGGCTGGATGTTTTTGTTGGACGCACATATTTAAAATTCAACTTAAAGTTAAAGTCCCATTAACTGTCCCGCTCCTAAATGTGTAAATGTGTTCTCCACATTTGACCCCTCCCCTGGTGGAACCGTGAGCTGCAGAGACAGCCGACCTCAGGAACCGTAACCATAATCCTAACCTTAACCTCTTTCCTCTGGTTCTGAGCGACTAAGAACAAAGTTTAGCACTGGACGCACGGTTTTCCAAAATTACGTGTGAATACACGCTTTATTTTAAAAATAAACCGTATTTTCTCTTGTAACTTTATGTAACTTTCTGCCAGAATTGATGCAGAACGCTCGCGGCTCGTGCTCAAACTAAAGCAGACGCCGAAATGATCCGCTGCACGGTGCGAGCCCTCAACGGAGGACCGCACCGCTCCGCGCCTGGTGTGAACGCCGCCATAGGTTAACATGGGCGCCAAATAGAAGCGGCCTCTGTTCTACGTTGTGGCATGAGCCAATAGTACGCAGCTATCGGCCCCTCATCATATTTTCTTTATACCGAGGCTCTTTGCCTCAGTTCATGTTTAGTTTTTTTTAAACAGACTGTTGTTGTTAATTTGTCACAGATTTGGAGAGAAATATCTAGTACTAAATTAAAACTTATAATTTGTCAAGTTCATCAGCAGGTTATAAGGTAATCTTTTAATTAGCATTTTATTTAAATGTCATTTACAGTTTGTTTAATTTGAAACTTATTTGAAGTGTTCTTGTTTTATTACAACACAATTTAATTGATCAAAATGCCTTATAGATATTTTTGGAATTCTAATTTGTGTTGAGGTTGACCACTGTGGTTTACCTGTTCAGTATGAAAATAAATGTCTGAGATGATCACGTTGTATCATTTTTCCCCACAAGATTTTACTTTGATAAACCATAAAATGACTCGATTTAATTATCAAATACAAATCAAACAAGATCTGGATCAGTTGACATTAACATGCTTATATTTGAATGGGCCTCGAATCACTTTGTACCGGGAAAATTGGGCCCCAGTGTCAAAAAGGTTAAGAACCTCTGGTCTAAGCAAAGATGCCCTTCCCTATCCTCCCCACTTCCTCCAGCTGAAAGACGTAGTCTCTCCGATAATGGGTCTTCCCCGGGGCCTTCGCCCAATGGGACATGCCCTTCCCAGGGAGGCGTCCAGGAGGCATCCGAACCAGATATCTAAACCACCTCAACGGGCTCCTCTCGATGTGGAGGAGCGGCTCTACTCCGAGTAGCTGAGCTTCTCCCTGTAATTGATAGTAGTGGACCCAAAATGCAGGACCACGGTGAGTTAGAGGGTAGTAGTACGGGATGAGCGGAGATCCTGGTGTTCTCAGGATGGCTGCAGGTCGATGATGTCACAAGGAAAAATCCCGGTGATCCTTAATGAGACCCAACTTTGGGTTTGTGACATTTTCAGTGACTAGAGCAGAGAGCGTTCCCGAAAACTATCTCAGTTACTGTTGGGGAAATGGAAATGACTTCAAACAGCAACGTAAACAGCAATGATTTTTACTGTTTTAGCAAGTTCTTTACAATTCGGAAATTAACTATTCTGATTTTCTGAACGCTAATTGTAAAGCCATAAAACAATTACCGTTTTTTACTTCTCTTGCTCAAAACAACTTTTTGTACAGGTGACCATCACAGTTCCTGTTTATTGACATTAAATCCTAAATGAGTCTTCTTCTTCTTTATCTGTAGATTAAATCATCTCTGCCTAAAAGTGCAACATATGCTTTCGTGTCTCCATTTTATTCCCTACTATTCCTGTCTATTTTAGTCATAATTTGTGTATCGTTTGTCCTTTTATTTGTAATTTATACATATAAAAGTTTCTCCATCATCTAAAGCCCTGGCAAATTTAAACAAAAAAAAAGAGGAGACAATGACTTAAAACATTTTTTAAACTTTTATAGAAAGCTGCATTACAAATACCACCTTATTTTTTTAACTTCTGAATAAGAAATGAAATATTCCTATAAGCTTTATGTGTTATAAGCTTTGGAAAATGCATACATTTGAAGTGTAATGGAATAATTTGCAGAACATAAAATATGTAAGTAGAATACTTACAGATAATTTGTTTCTTAAAGCACTAACCCTGACATTCCACAGTTTAAAAAAGCTGTATAACAAAAGTAACTTTGATGGAAATTAAGTTAACAGAAGAAAATGGATTAAAAAGAAATAGTAGAAATTGAAAACTCCTTCTACCTTTTGTACCAAAGCTCTCATTTAGGTTTTCTGAAATCAGATTCTTTAGCAAGAACACGACCTCTTTCATAATAGCAGCAGCACGGACATAAATAGTTGGATTAAAGCTGGCAGCGCATTCAAATTCTCTGACTTGATGATTAAAAGTCGTGGAGAAAGAGGAGGACTGAGGTCGGCGATGACTCACTTTAACTCCTCTTCCCACTCCGTTCACTGCTTAGCAAGAGCACAGAGCTAAATCTCAGAACTTTTGTTGTTGACAAGTCACCATCCTTCATGTTCAACTCTTATTTCAACAGGAAGCAGATTCCTGCCAGCTCGATCTGTTTGAACTCCTTTTCTCCTCATTAGTCAAATTTCGGTTTTTGCTCCTTTTTGATGGAAGCTAATCTCTCAGTATGTGGTAGCCGCTTCTTTACTTTTTTAGCCACAAAGGTTTGGACTCTGATGAAGGCTGCGTCAGCTTCTTTAAAATGTTTTTTCCGCCACTAATAAAGTCCAATTCCAGGAATATCGGCTCACGTGGATCAAAATCAGATTTCCGGCTTGGCCGAGTGTTTACTGTTGGTTTGTTTGTAATTTCATGCTCCTGCTGTGCCTTTGCGTTACTCTGCTCTCTATCTTGCATTTGATTCCTTTATTTCCTCTCCCTGGGGAAGATTCGGGTCTTCAAGTTGCCATGACAAAAGCTTTGATTGTTGTCCGAGTTTAGTGGATGATGTCACAGAAATGAGTTTTCGGAAAAAGTCAATAGAAGTCCGCTGCAAAATTCAGCATATGAATTCAAAAAATAAAGGCTTTCATGTTTCAGTGTAATGAAAAGCACAGTCAGCTTTGACCCTAATCAACATGCAAACATCCTCCACAGTTTCCCCGATCATTTAATTGAATTGAAGATTTTTTTAGGTCATTATCCAAATGTTTTAGGATATTTCGGTAAACACAAAAGGTGGCTTGGGACCTGTTACACTGTAAAATGTGAAACATTGAATCAATTAACATTAAAGAGTTTGTTAGAATTACAAAATATATTTATTTTTTTAAAGTTTATTGCATATTTAAGTTGGGTAGATTTTAATTTGATTAAATCTAATATTTGTTCAAAATTAAACGAATTGTAGAACTTTTGTTAATTGATCAAATTTGACTAAATATCTATGAAAAGTTTTCAGTTTTAAAGAACATTTAAACCTATTAACTAACAAACATAGCTTTATTTTTTATTTAAAAAAATGTTGACCTTTTCAAATATTCAATATAAGTGACTCAAAGTAATTTTTTTTTACATCCAGATTTTTTAGGATATTTCGCTAATCATCACAATTGGATCAATTTCATTAGATGTAAAAAATATTTGTTTTCATCAAATCATATTTTTAAGTTGGGTAACCCTTCAACTCAAAAGTTTTATTTTGATGAAAACTAACACTTTCAAATTTAACAAAATATATAACTTTTGTTAATTTATGGATGTTTCACTTTTTTAAGTGTAGATTTACACTAAATGTCTGTAAAAAATTATCCATTTTATTAGGAAATTGTAACTTATTAACTAACAAACAACTTTATTCTTATAATATTAAAATTTTGACTTTTTCAAATATTCAACAACTTTTAAAGGGAATTAGTTTTTTAAGGACATTATCCAAATGTTTTAGGATATTTCGGTAAACACAAAAGGTGGCGTGGAACCTGTTACACTGTAAAAAGTGAGACATTGAATCAATTAACATTAAAGAGTTTGTTAGAATTACAAAATATATTTATTTTTTTAAAGTTTATTGCATATTTAAGTTGGGTAGATTTTAATTTGATTAAATCTAATATTTGTAAATTAAACGAATTGTAGAACTTTTGTTAATTGATCAAATTTGACTAAATATCTATGAAAAGTTTTCAGTTTTAAAGAAAATTTAAACCTATTAACTAACAACATAGCTTTATTTCTAATAAATTTTTTTTAGCCTTTCAAATATTCAATATAAGTGATTTAAAGTAATTTTTTTTTTTTTTGACATCCAAATTTTTTAGGATATTTTGCTAATCACAAAGGACGGACATTGGATCAATTTCATTAGATTTGTTTTCATCAAATCATATTTTTTAAGTTGGGTAACCCTTCAACTCAAAAGTTTATTTTGATGAAAACTAACACTTTTAAATTTAACAAAATATATAACTTTTGTTAATTTATGCAATGTTTCACTTTATTTAGTGTAGATTTACACTAAATGTCTATAAAAAATTATCCATTTTACTAGAAAATTGAAACTTATTAACCAACAAACATAAGTTTATTCTTATAATATTAAAATTTTGACTTTTTCAAATATTCAACAACAGGGATTTTAAAGGGAATTAATTTTTTAGGTCATTATCCAAATGTTTTAGGATATTTCAGTAAACACAAAAGGTGGCTTGAAACCTGTTACACTGTAAAATGTGAAACATTGAATCAATTAACATTAAAGAGTTTGCTAGAATTACAATATATATATATATATATATTAGTTTTTATCAAATTGCAAATTTAAGTTGGGTAGATTTTAATTTGATTAAATCTAATACTTCTAAATTAAACGAATTGTAGAACTTTTGTTAATTGATCAAATTGGACTAAATATCTATGAAAAGTTTTCAGTTTTAAAGAACAAACATAGCTTTATTTTTTATAAAAACATTTTTTGGCCTTTTTCAAATATTCAATATAAGGGACTTAAAGTAAAATTTGTTGGGTTTATTAGATTTAAAAAAATATTTGTTTTCATCAAATCATATTTTGAAGTTGGGTAACCCTTCAACTCAAAATTTTTATTTTGATGAAAACTAACACTTTTAAATGTAAGAAAATATATAACTTTTGTTCATTTATGGAATGCTTCACTTTTTCTAGTGTAGATTTACACTAAATATCTATGAAAAATGATCAATTTTGCCAGGAAATTGTAACTTATTAACTAACTAACATAAGTTTGTTCTTATAATATTAAAATTTTGAGTTTTTCAAATATTCAACAACAGGGATTTTAAAGAGAATTCGTTTTTTAGGTCATTGAAAACTGTTACACTGTAAAAAGTGAAACATTGGAACACTTCACAAAAAGATTTATTATATTTAAGAAAATTTGTTTTTATCAAATTACATTCAACGTACGTAAACAATCAACTCCAAATTTTAATTTTAGTGAAGCTAATACTTTAAAATGTAGCAATTTATTGAAATGTGGTTAATTGACTCAATGTTTCACTTTTTTTCCGTGTAGATTTCACTAAATATCTTTGAAAAGATCTAAAAACATCAGGGATTTAAAACAGAATTCAGTTTGCATTGAAGTAAGATAGGAAAACTTTAAAAGAAAAAAACTTTCTGAACATATGTTTTTGAGCATTTTCTTTGCGTTACTTAACTTTTAACAAAAAAAAAAAGGAAAACAAACGTTGAGGGTATAAAATCCATCAGTCATTCTTAATTCATTCTCAACCATTTACAGACTCCAATGAAAACGTTTTTTTTTTTAAACGTTCTTGTGGAATTTTTCTGATAAATATTGAGAAAATGTGTATTTCTTTGTTTACATTTTTGTGAATTTTAATTTTAGGTTTAAAAACTGGATTATTATTATTTAGAAATAGATCAAAAGATGATTGGAGTGGGACCTTTGCTTCCCAACTAAAATTAAAAAAAAAATTTAAAAAATTACAAAAATAAATTCAATCTGTCATTCTTAATTCATTCCCAACCCTTTACAGACTCCAATGAAAATGTTTTTTACACGTTTTTATGGAATGTTTCTGATAAATATTGAGAAAATTAGTATTTCTTTGTTTACAATTTTTGAATTTTAATTTTAGGTTAAAAAACTGGATTATTATTATTTAAAAATAGATCAAAGATGAGTGGAGTGGGACCTTTGCTTCCCAACTAAAAAAAAAAAAAAAAAAATACAAAAATTAAATCCATCTGTCATTCTTAATTCAGTCTCAACCCTTTACAATGAAAACGTTTTTACACGTTTTCATGGAATTTTTCTGATAAATATTGAAAAAATTAGGATTTCTTTGTTTACATTTTTGTGAATTTTAATTTTAGGTTAAAAAACTGGATTATTATTATTTAAAAATAGATCAAAAGATGATTGGAGTGGGACCTTTGCTTCCCAACTAAAACAAAAATAAAAATGTATCCACTACTTGGGTGAATAATACACACAAATAATGATTTAAATATATGTCGTGCTCTACCGTTTGGATGAGCAGGGCTAAGAATTAGAAACGAACACAAATGTGAAATAATGACTTTTTTCTGTCTCCACTATCTACCAAATTAAATTGTGACCGACTCACACAGGCAAAAATGAGGTTTTAGGCCCGTAGAAACAAGCGGCGTCCTACTGCTCGTCACGTTTGGCGTTGAGTCACAATCTCCAGGACAAATGAGGTGTAACATTGTTGTTTGTTAGAACCTCAGTCCTAATCTTGCCAGCAAAGAAAATGAGCTTTCTCTATAAAATAAAAAGTACATGACTGACTGCTGGCATGCGTTGAGCTGAATTAATGGAATCCAGGTTGTGTTTTCTCTGAACTGTTTGAGGTGGAGAAAGAAACGGGCTTCAAAGCTCAGAGGAAGAAAGAATTCACTGAAAGATGCACTTTAAAAAGAGTCGGTGAATGCTGGAAGTCACTTTGAAAGTAAAATATTATGTTGCTGACATGCTAATTTTACCATTAGCCTGCTGTATTGATTTATTCTGAATCACACGTTAATGCAAAAGTGGAAATTTTCCATTTACGTTTCAGGATTTAGTCCTGTGTTTGATCTTTGGTCATATTCTGACATAAAAACAAAGAACATTGTTCCCTTCACCTTTCCTGATCTCACGGTTTTGCTAATTTTCTCCTTATTTATTCACTCAATTGATAGTTTTGTTGAAATTTGGGTTGTCAAAAATATTTCGCGTTCTGCTGCAGTTTCGTGTTGAATTTTCGATGGGTTGCTAATACTGTTTTCCTTTTCTCTTTGTTTTGTTTGTTGGGTTTGTTTTCCTCCTCTGACTATTTTTTCTACTTTTATGCTAGTTTTTTTGTAATTTGTAGAGCTACACTTTAATAAAAAGTGGTTTTTGAAAAACAAAACTCACTCACTCACTTAATGAATTGTGTTCTTCATCCTGATTGGCTGTTGACCTTGCTCCTGAAAAGAATACGTTCAGTTTGACAAATGTATAGAATCTTAAATCGCGATCAGATCTTTGTTTTCATTCTATAACTCTGGACTTATTTTCCAACACGTTCTCTTTCCCAACTCATCATTTATTGGTGGATGGTTTGGTCCCCTCCACTTTTTGACGTTTTGAGTGTCCCCAACTTGCCAGTTTTTGAACCTTTTGGCTGATCCCATTAAATAAGGGGTCCTTGGTACTGGGCCACAGATGCTTATTAGAGGTACCAGGACGTGGACTGGTACTGGGACGCGTACCGGACTGGGACCCTAACCTGTTCCGCGTCCCCGAGGGTTGGAGACCAGTGATTTAATGGAAACTGCCAACACGTCAAAAAAACGACCCAAAAAGTGACACAGAGGGGGGCCCGAACCACATGTCCATATATGACTAGTTAGGGGTGAGAATGTGTAGAATTTTTTTCCTTTGAAGGTTTGATGTGTTCATGTTATCTGAGGTGTTTTACCGCCTTAAAACATTAAGGCTATGTCCAAATTCCCACCCTAATACCTGGAACTATATGGTGCAGGACCATCTAGATCAGGGGTGGGCAAACTACGGCCCGGGGCCACATGCGGCCCCTTAAGCTACTTAATGTGGCCCTCCAAATTAAAATACATTGAATCAAAAATCCTAATTATTGTTTTATTTTCATTGTATTTCTGGTTTCTTCCCATGAATGGTGTTGTTTCTCTGACGTTCGTGTGTGTTCCTTTCTGAGTCAGATGGTGATCTTTCGGATTATTCCTACACCACATAAATGCAGCATTTCTTTGAGTTCACATTTTCCTCTGAAGAACATCAACCCATTGGATCACCCAAAAGAGAACAAAAATCAAAATTTAGAAATTAAAACTCCCAAATTTTCTGTTTTTAAATTAATATATGTGAATTTGAATCCAAATTAAAGCATGTTTTTCTCTAAATTCCATATTATTTTTTTAGTTTATGAGGTTGATTACCAAATCTCTTTTCTTCATCTGCTCCTTGTCCGGCCTTATGCCAAATTTTAGAACCCTTTGTGGCCCACGAGTCAAAACAATTGCCCACCCCGGATCTCGAGCCCTGAACTTTAAAAACAATTTAGACACCACGCTCACTACTTTTTTCTTTAAACTGTGAATATGAGATCACCGATTTCCTGAAGTGAAAACCTAATTACAACAACCACGTTATGATTATTATTTATTAATCTGTTGTGTTCTTATGATGAAAACGCATATCATTGTTTAAAAAATACTTTGTTTTTTTTCTAACCCAATTCATTCTAGTCCGTGTTCCCAAATCTAGTGAGTGTTGATGGTTTTTCTCTCAGAATTTGGGGAAATTTCTAGATGGGGACAGCACTACAAAATGTTAAACTCACTATATAGTGAGAGGTTACATCCATTAACTTCTACATGTTCACTGATGTGGAAGAAAGTGACCAAAAAGGTCTCTGGTATAACAGACGATAACCATATAAAATGGACTCTGCAAGCTTAATCCTAGAGGTGGGCCATTTTTGTCAGGACAGGAGAAATCTCCCATAGTCTTTAAGACTTTAAATAGTCGTCTTTACCAAGTCTAAATTTTACACAGCTTTGTTTTTCAGTGGAAAATAACCTGTTACGTCCCCTATGGGGAGGGGAAAAAATACAAAAATAGAAATAAAAGTCAGATAATTAGTGTGCCGGTCCAAACAAAAATACAAACCAAAATGGAATTGAAGTCAAGACCAAATATGAAACAAGTCGTAGAGACTCTTCCATGTCAACCATTTGAGTCAGCAGCTCCCCCTAACCAAAACTACTTAAAAAAACAAATAAACAAAGCCAGCAAATAAAGACTACCAAAGTCCAACCCTAAACTAAAATAATAAAACTCAACAGTATAAGACGACCGAGGAGGAAAAGATCAAAACATACCAGGATAACTCAAAGTAAACCCCAAAGGCTACACAGCCTGATAATCTTTTATTTTTTTATTGTAACCCCTGTAATAAACGAGGAAACACTGTGAACTGAAACAACTTTTTACATAAAACCATCACATTTCCTGAAGTCTGTAAAAAACTGTTGTGATTTTCCAGAGATTTCTTTCCTTTCCCCTAGTATAGCGAGAAACAGACGTTGACTTATGCAGATGCAGGGGTTCTTTGTTGACCTGATATTTAACATTCATGTTTTTTTATTGGCAGTTTTATTTATAACTCTAAACATATGTCAAATTATGCATTTTTTTGATGTTAATGTATTCAGATTTAAACATTCAGACAGAAAAAATAGACTTCCATATTTGATGAGTTAATGATTGCCCTGTAGGTCTTTACATTTAGTCGATGGACTCATAAACATACATGGGTGAAGACTTCTAGAGCGATTGTTGTTGCTTCGAAATACAGATCATTTCAGATTTGCTGAAAGAGAAGAGGTCAAACAGAAGAAGTCTGTAGGCTGCATGGCGTGGGTCCCAGCTATGATTTTACAGTCCTCTGGAGTCAAAGAACTGCAAATGAAGGTACTCAGAGTTAAGTGTTATAGAATAAAACATCCACCCAAGTATCCTCGGAGGTCTGCCGCCGTTCGGGTGTGTGCGTGCCGTTTCGGTCAGCGGCGAAATGGGTATTTCCCTCCTCCTAGTTTAAAAGCTCTGGGTAATGATGTGGAATGGAAGGAGGTTTATGGAGGCTCATCTTTTACTTCTTCTCTCGCTCTCAAGGTCTATTTCTCCAGCTTTTCTTCAGTGTCCCCCTTTTCTCTTTGTTTTTATGACGGCATTATCGTCTCACTCCCACCCACCCCCACACCCACCTTCCTATTACTGTTGAGGTCGGAGCAGAATAATAAATTTGAGGATCATGCCAATGCAGCGTTTATTCAGCTCTTTTCAGCTTTTTTCTGTTAAGTCAACAGATACCCCCAGAGGCTGCAGTGCGTACCTGTCCACTTTTATTATTTAGGAGTTTTTTATACTGTTTGTTGACAAGATTTGGTCAAAGGAAGACTCACTCTGAGGAAAATCGTGGGTTTTAAACACGTACTTGTGACATATATTTAGAAAATTCAGCTTAATGTTGCATTTCTGAATATTTCTTTGTTTAAATTGTCGTGAATAAAGGACGATCACAAATATGCCATTTAAAAAAAGATTGTTTTTGTCCTAGAAAATGTCATTTAAAAAAAATTTGGCTAAAATTGGCATAAATTTAATGAAAAGATCAAAGATAAGGCTTTAAAACAATGGATTAAAAGGTTATTCAAATGTTGTTTAAATCTGAAATCTATAGAAAATATAAAACGTCTTAATTATAAAACTATTTTAAAGGCTTGTTTCGGTTGCTGTGACTAAACCTCAGTTCTCACATTTATTTCTTCACCTTTCTCTCCACAGATTTACTTTTGACTTTTTAATTCGCTTCCTGCCTGTCGTCATTAAATGTAAATGCTAAAATTCTATTCCAGTCGCAATCAGACGATTCTGATGAGCGGCGGAAAAGTGCAGAAAATGCCATCTCTTGTTTGTGCACTAATGGATGATTGAGAACGCCCCTCACCCCCGAAAAAGATGCATTGATTAAACTGAAGAAAATCTCCTTGCTACAGAAATATAATTGAACTTTAGATCGATTGCAACAGATTTTTATTCATTTTTAACTCCTGTTTTCCCTGTTTTTTAGTTGACAGCATATGGCGGGACGGTGACTTTCACCATCTCATACACTACGGACCAGCAAGTGCAATCAGCCATCAGAGTCACCTCAGAACCTGACCTCATCATACAGGTATGTTTTTTCTATCAATCAATTCATTAATAAATGTATATAAGCTTTTTAATAATTTTAATATTTTTAAAATAATTTTTATAATAGCACTTTAACTTTTTAATAATATTTATAATAGCACTTTTATATTTTTTTAATTTTTTTATATTTATATTTTATTTTTATATTTTTTACATTTTTTTATATTTTTTAAATTTATATTTTTTTTTTATATTTTTTATATTTTTTATATTTATATTTTATTTTTATATTTTTTATATTTATATTTTATTTTTATATTTTTATATTTTTTTTTATATTTTTTATATTTATATTTTATTTTTATATTTTTTATATTTATATTTTATTTTTATATTTTTTATATTTTTTAATTTATTTTTATTTATATTTTATTTTTATATTTTTTATATTTATATTTTATTTTTATATTTTTTATATATTTTTTATATTTTTTATATTTATATTTTATTTTTATATTTTTTATATATATATTTTTATATTTTTTAATAGCCCTTTTCTTTACAAGTGCAATAAAAAGGCGAAAACAACAAAAAAACATAAAAATGTCAGAGTAAAAGAAAAGAGTGTTGTCTTCGTAGATTAATACAATTTGACTAAAATCTTTTTTTTAAAGATAAAGGATTACAATGTTTGATAAAAAAAATATATAATTAGGTTAATTTATTAAAATTAAAAATACTCAGAATTTGAATTTTAGTTCAAGAATTGTTCTTAGATCCACTCTGAGGACCTGGAAGTTGTGGAGGTCTATAATGTAAAAGACGATTAGAGATTTAAAAATAAGTAAAAGAATCATAAAATGAATCCTGGAGCTGACAGGCAGCCAAAGACCTAAAACTGGAGTAATGTGAGCTCTGCTTCTGGTTCCTGTTAACGGCTGAGCAGCTCGGCACTAATTGAAATATGATAATAGAGCCGTTAGGAGGAGCAGAGAGGAGAGCTTTACTGTAATCAAGCCTACATGAAATAAAAGCATAAATGAAGGTCGCTGCTGTGGCTCCAGTCTGACTGTAGCCAAGAAGATGAAACCAAAGGAAAACTCTTCAGAACCGAGGATGGGCTTTTTTAATTACAGCAATACCTAAATGTGTGTTATTGGTTATCAATTAAGAGAGAAATAGCTTTGTGTTTAAGGAACTAGATAACAATTTTTTCTAAAGTAACTTTTGTTGATTTTTTTTTTTTTTACTGTTTGATTTTTCTAGTTCCTTTTTTACTGGGATAACATTTAAAAAATGTTAAAATGGGTTACAAAGAACAAATGTTTGTGTTATTATCCTATTAAACTTTTTCAGCAAAATTTGCTATATTAGCTAAATTTAGTCATTCTTAATAAAAACACCTAAACTATACTCAAAAAAGACAAAAATATGTCCAAGACCATGATGCAACTCATGCAGTTTATCTGCTTTGTTTGGGCAAATGTGAAAGCTAATCTTTTGTTTTAATGGATGTATTCTTTCATTTTGCTTGTTTGTCTAAAGATATTAAATTCTTAAAAAAGGAAAAATAAAAATCTCCCAAATAAGCAGCTTTTGTAACTGGGTGATAAGTCAGTCCTCTCTCAAAAGTGCAATGTGAACACAAAAAATGGTGCATTCCAAATATTTAGGGTCTGAATGCACCCTAATGGTAAGAGATTCACGATTCAGTGACTTGGTTGAACTTGCAATCATTGGTTGTAGAAACAATGGACTCTTCCTGGCTCGTGTTCCAAACAGGAAGTACCTGCTGGTCAAAATCCCATAGACTTCTATTGAGAAATAGACAGATATTACTCAGTCATAACCATTCTTGCTCTGATAGCTTCTTCTTAACATCTTCTTCCTAATCCTTATTTTTTATCTAGATATTTTGTCTTTATTGCAAGTTATTCAAGTTAGAAACTGACCAATCAGATGCCTCAGTAAAAGCACGTGTTGCCTGCTGGCCCCGCCTCAAACGTTTGATTGACAGCTCCTCCCAGTGCACTTTCAGCGGAAAGACTTTGAACGTGACTCTGACCGACTTGGACCAATCGTTGTCGACAGGTTTCAAAATGGCGGCGTACGCATCTGGAAGCTACGTAACAAATTTAACCCGTGTAAGGCATTTTCTTTGTATGTAGAGCCTGAAAAGGACTAGATTAAAGTTTTAATGTTTGTGTTCTTAGTTTAAACATGTGCTCATGTTTGGGGTCTTCCATCATTACTGTGCTGAAAGCCTGGAAAGTGGTTGTAGTTCCTGATAAGTTTGTTTTTCTAACTAAAAAAAAGGAAGGACCTTGAAAGTAATGGAAGTGTCACATTTTATGTCTGTTGGAATATTGTTTTATAATGTCTAATTTTCAAAAATGTTTTGAAAGGAAAGGGAAACACTTTAGACACACTTTAAAATTTTAGTCTGTACTACAGAGTTCAGTATTATAATTTATTTTAAAAAAATGTGTTTTTCAGAATATAGTTTCTATAAAGAAAAATACACACAAAGATTACCTCTTAGCATTTATTTATATATTATATTTATATATTTTTATTTTATGTATACACATTTATTATGAGGTAAATGCAGATACATGCAGTCAATGCTTGCACATTTTTCCAGTAAAAAGAGCATTGTTGCTGGAGTTTTGTTGTTTACATAGATGTCATGTTTTAAATAGTTCATGGAAAAATGGATACATAAAGAAATGGGATCTGACTCGGTTGAAATCGAAGTATAACTCTAAAGTTTAATTACGTTTTATTAGATTGTTAACATGAAGTATTTGTCTGATTCAAATGTACTTTAAGAAGTACATTTGCTCAAAGATTAAAAACTGGAATATATCAACATTATACGTTCAGGTTAGATAGTGCAAAACATTTCAAGAGTAAAAATCTGAACTTATTTATTTTAATTTAAAAAAAGTCAAATTGATTGGTTTTCTTCACCTCACAGAGTCAGTTAACTGAAATAAATAATTAGCATTTTTTTTTTATTAAATGCGAAAATATTAGGCGTGACAGATAACTTCATTTTTTTAAGGTAAGCCAGTATTATATTTTTCAGTGTACATGTGAGAGTTTTAAACGCAGAAGCCCAAAATGTGTATTTAAACGTGTTTACATTGACTTTCCATTGGAAGTGGCCGCTTGAACACGTGATGCCAACATAGCTTAACCTGTTAATTTTTTTTTTGTGATTAAGCTTAACACAGCGGTGTCATCTGCGAACGTGATGATCATGTTGGAGGGGTAGAAGAAGCCTCAGCTATTTAAAAAATGATTTAACAGCAGGCAATGGCTGCCTTAGCTTTCCCCTCACTGTTTACCAAACCAATAAAATAATTTAACATATTTAAATATGACATAATGTGTGTATATTAAAACATAGGCGCAAATTACATCAAATATTTCCACATTTCCGCTTGGTCCACTTTACTAGGATGTTTGGAGTTCCTTATGTAGGAAATAAACTTATTATGAAAATTTCATAAACTGAAGTCATCTTTTAAACCCAGTGAATAAATTGAAGAAGCTGCTGAGGAGCGGTGTCATGGCGGAGCCCAGAAACGAGCTCCACCTCACTGAGCAGCTCCTTCCGTTTGACACATTGACAAGGAGAGTTTAACAAACACCCCGTTTCGCGCGCGGGGATAAATTTCCGCATAACTCCCCAGGAAAATGGGGTGTAGATTTATGTACCTGTGTCCTCAGCATTATTTTTCTTGCCCACAAACTGCCGGCTTTTTCAACGCGGAGGAAAATAATGAAGCAGCAAACGTAATCTGTAAAAAAAAAACCAGACAGACAGATGTACGCGTACACACGCGGGCAGCTGCAGCTCGCGGAGAAATGCTGAACTTAGCAATAAAAAATGCAGATAGGGTCTCTCTTACTTTCTGTCTCTGTCTTATAATGAGCAGGTTGCAGTATGATGCATGGCAGCAATAAGCAAAGCAGCAATGCTATTTCTTAACAGTTAATGGCTTCTATATCACTAAACAACACAGTTTGTGTGTGGGTACAAACATGGAAAGGGATACAGTCACTGGAGAACTTTTTTATTTAGGCTTTTGTATGTTTTATCAGTAAAAAAATAGTGAAAACCTTTGTCACACCTGTACATCTTTGTAATGTTTTCAGAAAAACAAATATTTATTTTTAAGGATATTTTTCGCAGCTTAAATTTGTACGTTACATTTAGCACTTTACGTCCATTTAAATTGTCACAGTAATCAACAAAAGTGTAAGAAAATATAGAGAAATATTAAAGATACATTATGATAAATGGAACAAAACCAGTGTTATTTAAAGGTTTGTCAGTGAGATGGACAGACTGGGAGGAGGAGGAGGAGGAGAGGACAAGTGTTGATCTTGTTGTCAACAAAAAGTCTCGCCAAATAATGACAATAATGAACCACCTACGCACTGTCAGCCAGATCCGTCCCTCTTCTCCATCTCATCTACAGTCTTTGTTTTTCAGGATCTCTTTTTTTTTTGTACTATTATGTCTCAGAACATAAGACATACATCAGGTATATCCAAGTGGAGGTTTAATGAAGCGCAGATGAACATTTATGGCATAATCCTTAACGTTTAATTACATTTCAGGATGCAATTTTTCTTAAAGTCTCACTCCAACTTAACTTTTTTCCTTTGTAACATTTTTCCCGGTTGTTCTTTAATTACAATTGTGAAATTTTTAGCCAAAATCAAACAGCCTTTGTCGGTTTTTAAGACAATTTATGTCCAGCAGCTTAGCCTCAAACTAGCATTAATATTGCTATAACATCAATATAACATCAATATTGGATCAATCCATTCGGACGGTTTTGAGCCAGAAGTCAGCTCAGACAAGCACATGAGTCGATGGCTCATTTTTTCTCCCTCATCTAAGCGTTAGCCAAACAGGCTCATTAGCTTTTTCTAGCATCCGGTTTTCTGATCCAGCAACACTTGAATTAAGAAATACTCAAAAACGCACTTTAAATCATAAATGATTTTCTATTTGTCCTCAACTATGAGAAAAATGTGACAAGAACATGTTAAAAAATGATTTTTATTGGAGTGGATCTTTAAGACCTTTACACAGTAAAATGAATTAAATATAATTTAAATAAAAGTAGTGACTTTACTTATGATAGTTCCACAAAATGTACCTTTATTTAAGGAAATCACAGGAATAATACGGGAAATAATTTGGAAATAAAAGCAAATATTAAAATTAAAAAAAAAAAAAAAGTAATTTAACATTAACTTTTATTAAATTTAAGATGGCGGCCTCCTTCTGAGGTCAAAGGTCAACAAAAGTTCAGTTGTGGTTTTAGCCTTAACCGTGTGGGAAAGTTTGTGATGACCGGTCGAACAAACAATTTCTTTTCCAATGTTGTATGAAAATGTGTAAAATCCACAAATTTTACACTTTGTTACAAAATGGCCACCAAGCCGTCGGTTCTGTTACCATCCCATAATAGTTTAAAAACTTCATTTGGATATCCCTGACAAGAGTGTTTGTTTTTTTTTCTTTTGGTTTAGTTTGAGGATTTCCAAATATTCTTAGCCTCATAAATGATTTTAGACCCATTCTTTGTGATGACATCATTTTAGTAAAGTACCGGTCTT
This sequence comes from Oryzias javanicus, assembly GCA_003999625.1. Lineage (NCBI taxonomy): Eukaryota > Metazoa > Chordata > Actinopteri > Beloniformes > Adrianichthyidae > Oryzias > Oryzias javanicus. The sequence goes on along the minus strand of CM012460.1, from coordinate 5,654,649 downwards.
TTAGAGTATTTAAGTGGGATTTACCTAGTAATTTGTTTTTTACCACTGGGTACTTACAGGGTTTTTAACGTGATACTTTTTATGGGACTTGCTGGCTACTTACATAGTACTTTTTGTAACTACTCGGTACTTATTTGGTACTTATGGAACTTCAGGTATTTATATTATATCTACTGGGTATTGTATACACTGGGTTTTTGCATAGTACCTACTGGGTATTTACATGATGTGTTAATGTTTCTTTCGTAGCACTTAGCACGTAGGAACAAGTACATATAAAGTACTTTGAATTTATTTTTTCACATTTTTTGTGTGCTTCATGGTATTTACTATGTGTAACAAGATAGTAAGTACTTTGAAGTGCTTTGAAAAAATCTCTAGAATTTACTTTCTACTTATTTACCAAAGTTATATACTCATATGTTAGTTAGAGGATGGCTAAATACATAGTATTTTTGTGGTACCTTATTGTGTTTTCATGATACTTATTATTGATGAGAACAGAGTAAGTATCCAGAAAGTACCATTTATTGTATGTGAATTTTACTATTTATAGATCATTTTGTGGTACTTACCATTTAAAAAGCAATAGTTATATAGAGGCGACCTTTAAAGTAAAATGAAACTGCTCCATAAATGGAAGCATTACTCTGCGTACTTTTGGTTAGTTTGCAGCCCATTTTTTATTTTTATTTTTTATTTTTTTGTCCTTGCAGTCCAGGGCATGAAAATGAATTAAAATGAAAAATAATAGTTGCAGAAAACAAAAGTAATTCCAGAAATCAAAATTTAACAAAAAAAACTGAAGGAAAATAAGAAATTAGACAGGGTTGGTAATTATGGGTCATGGTTGTTCACCTTTAGATTTTTGTCACGACGATATTTTCAGACAGAAGAGAATTCTTTCAGCTTCTGGCCACACCCACTTCAAAAATTGCAAAACTTTTACAACATTTCAGCCTCTTCTTTAAAACTAATTTCTGAAAATTACTTTAGTTTTCCTAAAAAATGTTTAATGTCTTAGTTTCTTGAATTTTGTGTTTAGTTCCTGAAATAATGTTTTGTTTAGTTGTAATTTGTTGTGATTGGCCCTTCAGGGCCACCGTACAACAAACTCACAAAATATAAAGCATTTGTTTTTATTGAATTTATGATATTTTTGTTAAATGTTTTATATGAAATATCTCTTTTGAAATCCTTCTGTCCTTGCCGGCTTTTATTTTCTCACAGAATTGATTGAATGTTATCTGTCGTTTTGATGCCCTCTCCTCTTGCAGCTCTTTTAATTAGTTTTCATTTATTGGTTTATCGGCGCCCGCTGCTGTTGTCACTCCGCGTGAGTCGTTACACGCCGCTGATCTATAGTCTGAGCATATTCAGATGCTCGGTTCACTTTGTCCGTTCGAGATGTCAATAGAGCCCGCAGCTCGTTACCTCGTGACACATCGCTCTCACTCTGAAAGGTGCGTTCTTTATCGTTTTCAGGGAGGTGGGATGAAGATCATCGATAAGCGCTACGGTCAGCCCGTGTACCCCTCCTCGCCCAGCACCAGTCGCGTCCTCCTCCTTCCCGAGAACTTCCTGGTTTTTGAGACGGGACGGCCCATCGGCCGAAGGGATTTCCTGATGGTGCTGGCCAATGTGACCGGCGTGATGGTGCGGGCGTCCTACAGCACAGAAACCAGTGCCGTCTACAGGTGGGGCAGGCACGACAGCACAGCAAGAAAATAACCAGATCATTTAACTCTCAATTATTACCCCAAAACGAATAGTTTCAGACTGACCGTGAAATAATATTTTCCTATGTTTGTAGACTCCACTCATTCTCAATGCAAGTAGCAAGTCCTTCTGGCAGAAGTGAGAGGACAGCGTCATCTGTGGAAATGTGTTCCTGTCCTCCTGGGTATGCTGGGACATCCTGTGAGGTACATTTAATTTCTTTTTCTTTAAGTTAATTTAAAAAAAAGTGTAAATGCGTGAGATTTAATAACAGTAACAATATTTTTAACTGTATTTTTCTAAATTTAGCTGAATTTTTTTAAGCAAAAGCTTTCAGGGGTGTCTTGTGTTTTTTTTCAGACGTGCGTTCCCGGCCTTCGGAGAGTTAACGGTAACCTCTACGATGGCGTGTGTGAACCGTGCCGCTGCCACGGACATGCGATGCAATGTGACGAGGTCACGGGACACTGTCTGGTAAGAGAACTTACTGCTCGTTTCATTAGACTCTATTGCGTCGTGTCCATTGAGCGGTTCAGACCAGAACGAACCCCAGTTGGTTGTATGTCCATAATGGAACAGACCAGTTAGGGCGGAGCTACTGTCATTACACGATGAAATCCATTGATTGGCAGAAAGGTTTTACGATAAAAGCAAGAAACTTCCAGCGCTTTTCTGGACTCGAGATCTTTGCATTCAGTATTTTATGGACCGGAGACACTCTGAATCCTCAAATATGGAGAACCGCTTTAGTCGCATCAGCTACGTCATTGGTCTACATCCCGCATGGCACCTTGATGGTCCAACACTTAATGGAACCGGTCCGGTCTCAGTGGAAACGAGGCGTAAAAAAGTCCTGATCCAATCACATTATCTCACATCGGGCCTAATAAGTATTTTAATAAATGTTTTAAACTGATAAAAAGTGTCTGTGGTTTCTCTAAAGCCGGGGTGTCAAACACACGGCCCGCGGGCCGCATCCGGCCCGCCAGATAGTTTAATCCAGGCATGAAGAGAAAAAAATATAAGGATGATGAAAATAATTTCTAAAATGATCTGAGGGTCTTTTTTTAATTTAGATTTAACAAAAATTAGGACCTTTAAAGGAAATTTCTTTTTAATGAGAATAAAAGGAAGAGACAGCAGTGAGACGTCTGTCAAGGGACTGTCTACAAAGTGCAACTTTGGTAAAAAGTGATAAAAAAATAATAATTTTAGAAAAAGAAATACATTTAAGAATTTTTAATTGAGATGCATCAGATATGATCAAAAATAATCTCTGAAGGTATTAATTATTAATTATTTTTAATAGTTAACTATTTTTTCTAGCTGCATAGTTTTTGCTTTATGCTCAAACTACTATACAGAAGTAAACCGCTTAAGTGTTAAATGATAAAATAAGGTTAATAAAAATAATAAAATCCAGATGTGTTCATTCAATTTGTTCATTTTATTAATATTTTATGACTGTATCGGATTGGGAGATCAATCGGCAGATTCTCAAAATCAATTATTGACAAGAGGAATGGAATAGTGACAATTAAAAAAAAAAAATCTAAAATATTCCTTTTTGTGCCACATTTTCCTATTAAAACTGGACCCAATGTCATTATTTGCCCTCAGGAAGAAAAATGAAGGCAGGTTTATCATATAGATTGTTTTAAAGACAAACACCTTCACTGTCTCCCTCAGGACTGCTCCCACAACACTGCCGGCCAATACTGTGACACCTGTCTACCTGGTTACTACGGCAACGCCACCCGTGGGTCACCGGCAGACTGTCAGCCCTGCGCCTGTCCGCTTCTTCTTCCCAGCAACAAGTAGGTTCTGAGAACCCCGAGGTTAAAACACAGCACAATTTAATGAAACGCTTCAATCTGTGGCTTTGAACTTTCACTTCGCAGGGGATAGAGAGCAATATGAAGAACATTTTTTTCTCTATAGGAACAGTTTGAGAGCAAAATGTCACGGCGATCCATAAAAATCAACTCGTCTAGACCTAAATGACAAATGTCAACCGCCGAACGGGCGGAAAAAGTTTGAAAAATCCTTTTGTTGTCCTAAAATCCAGGGCAGGGACACAAAAAAATGACACGAAAATTATGAATACTATTGTAAGCGCACAATAATGGACACTTCACATTGTCTGTAACTTTTCTCAGATTGGTGGATGGCAGCAATTTCTCTTTAAAAAGCTGCAAACGACAGTTTTTTTTTTCCTTCTTGGAAGTGTGTTAATGCACACATGATTGACAAATCGCCCAAATTTCTGCTTCCAGCACATCAATGTAAAAGCAATGCTCACAAATGAGTAAAAGCAATGTATTCTGATGAATATTTTTAAATGATCAAAAATACAATTAAAAGCGCAATTTGTAATATTTTCCTCGATCTGAAGAAGACGGAAGAGGATTTTCTGCTGGTCCTGATATAGAAACGGAGTTTACTTCCTGTTAGAAGCTGCTGTCACAGAGCGACGGCAGCAGCTGAGAATTTCCATTTAGTCATGTCACGTCCAAAACACACAGGCTAAAGAAAGGCTAAACTTTCCATCTTTACCCCCCTCCAACTCGTGCGAGAACAGCTTGAATGTTTCACCCCTTTCAAAAGCCTCTCAAAGAGTTTTAGCTCCTAAAACACTGACTTCAGGTTTTCTTTGGGCGTTGAAAGTTTTGCTTAGTCAGGATTTAAATGTTGACAGAATCAAAAAAATCCAGTTATTTCTTGGGTATTATTTTATGTTTTAGGGACAGGGGTCTGAAACCTGCGGCTCCAGATCCACATGTGACTCTTTCATCTCTCCATAAAGGCTCTCTGGCTGAAGAAAAATAAAATAATAGTAATTAAAAAAAAAAAAAATGGAGATAGCTTTTATTTTATTAGAATATTTTAGCAACATACTAACGTTTTTTGGCTAATGTTACCTACGGAGTTTTTAGGCTAATTTAGAATTTAGCTTTATTAGCAACATGCTAACGTTTTGGCTAAGCTTTCTGAGGAGCTAATTTGAAGTTTAGCTATTATTTTAGCAACATGCTAACGTTTTTGGCTAAGCTTTCTGAGGAGCTAATTTGAAGTTTAGCTATTATTTTAGCAATATGCTAACGTTTTTGGCTAAGCTTTCTGAGGAGCTAATTTGAAGTTTAGCTATTATTTTACAACATGCTAACGTTTTTGACTAAGTTTTCTGTGAAATGTTATGCTAATTTGGAGTTTAGCTAATATTTTAGTAAAATGCTAATGTTTTCAGCTAATTTGTTATCTACTGAATTTTTTTTTTTTTGATAATTTAGAATTTAGCTTGTATCTTAGCAACATGCTAACGTTTTTGACTAAGTGGTTTTCTGAAGGATTTTAGGCTATTTTGGAGTTCAGCTAGTAATTAAGCAACAAGCTAGCTTTTTTTTTGATAGATTTGGCCTCTAATTCGTTTTTTATGATAATTTTGGGGTTAAGCTAATACTTTAGTAGTATGCTTACATTTTTAGCTAATTTGCTATCCACTGGGGGTTTTAGGATAATTTTGAGTTTAGCTTTTATTTCAGCAACATGCTAACATTTTTAGCTGATTTAATTTATAGAGAAATGTTATGCTAATTCGAAGTTCAGCTAGTAATTAAGCAACAAGCTAGCTTTTTCGCTACTAAAGTTAAGAATGTAAAAAAATACCTTTTTGAGAGATGCTAGTTTCTTTCTATATATTTTTTGCTTTTGTTCGTTCCAAAAATAGACATTATTCATATTTATAAAAAAAAAACAAACAAAAAAAAGGCTATGAATGCAAATCCAAATTTCTTAAAGGCTAACGTAAGTCAATGCGGCTCCTTTTAGGTTTTGACCAGTACAAAACGAGCCCAAATGGCTCTTTAACTGTTAAAGGTTGCCGACCTCTGTTTCAGGACTAACTTAAGTTTCTTTCATTGGCCTCCTTCACCTTTTAATAAAAATATTGTGTCTTTTAAAGTTGACATATATGCCAAAACGTCAGAGAAAAACCAAAGCTGCTACTTTCCGTCTCTTGTATCCATGGCGATGCCTTTTCCTGATACATATAACTGAGAAAAAAAATCATCTATTTTATACATAAGAAATATTTTACACACCTACAGGTTTTTGGCGGGTCGTAGTAAGTTGTTTGGTGTACAGGATAAGCAGGGAAGAACTTCTTCGTCTTCTTCTTTGTCTTTTTCTAATGTTTGCTAGCTCATGTCTGCCACCTACAGTTGGAAAAAGGTCAGTGCGAAAGATCAAAGTGGTGCAAATATCGCAAATCCAGCTCCTGGCGTTTTCTTTCTCTCTTTATTCCGATACGTGAAAGATTTGGTGTTGTATACGTCTGGCAAGGTTGGCCCTTCCATGAATGAAAAGCTGATAAGTCACGACAAAATCCTAGTCCAGGGCTGGGCAAACTACGGCCATATGCTACCCTTCAAACTATGTACTCTCCTAAAGTCCAAACAGAACTCCAAATCGTTCTTTTTTAGAAAATACATACATTTATTTTCGATTAAAATAGGTTTTGTCCAGATTATATGATACTTGGTAGATTACCCTTTGACCCTTCTGTCAAATTTTAGAACCCTTTGTGGCCTACGAGTCAAAAAGTTTGCCCACCCCGGTCCTAGTCCCTGATTGGTCAAAATTAAACTGTCATAGAAACTTGTTAACTTTGCAACAGTTTTGAATGCATAGACCTTTCATTGACCAAAGTAGAATGTAGGTTAATAGTCATTATGTCCAAAAACAAGTTTTCAAAACTTTTGAAATGAATCCACTTTTATGCTCAAGAGTTATCTTCCACATTATCTACACACCCTAGTGAACCCGGATCATGTGCAACTGTCTGGAATCCAAGCCAGCAACTATCTATAGTTCGTAGCAGTGGGTGGGAGTCGGGAAGAGGGCGACGGGTCGTCACTTACTCTCGGTTCATTTACACGCTGTGGACGTCTCTTCTAAAGACCAGGAGAGTGAAAACCTGTAGAAAAGCATGTTTGTATGAGAGGAAGCGGAGGCTGTGGCGGGAAAATGGCCTTAACTCGCCTCTGTCTTCTCCTTCCGCTGTGCTTTCTCCTGCCTTCCGCCACGTCGGGACAACGCTATCGACTTCACCAACAACCGGGGAACCACCAAAGCTTCAGCCCCACCTGCCACCTGGATGAAGACGGGGAACTGGTGTGCAACAGGTGTCAGACGGGCTACACGGGACCCCGATGTGAAAGGTATCGGCGCCAGAATAAAGTCTAAAAATGAATTTAGTCTGAAAGATAATAGGATAAAATAATAGATGACAACTGCATTCAGCTCATTAGCGCGACCGTGAGAACCTTGTATCTATGCCTGCTCCGCAGTCTGTGCATTTTATTGGTTTGCTGACATTCTTCTTCCATTAGCTGTGGGCTTTTTCAACAAGTCCAAGAATAATGAGAACACTTTGTCTCTGGATGCCAGTCATGGTAAAACTTCTGTCTTGAAAACTTCTCGGCATCTGAGCTAATGAAAACCTACAGAATTGTTCCAAAACTTAAATAATTAAATTGGAAAAAACTTGTTATAATATTTGCTTTAAAGATCTGTTATCTCAGTAGATGTGAAGCTGCAATTAGCCCGGCGGCTGGTCAGCCCCGGGGTTGCTGCCCTGCATAGTTGGCGTGCTCAGCCGTGCTGCCCACAGCAAAATCTGTCCGTCTTTGAGGCTTTTTATGAAGCTCATTTGTCACCGAGAAGAAGAAGAAGCAGCACACTGACTCACGGAGTATTTTCTTCTCTCTGCCTCAAACAGACCAACAACCAGTCGGGTTTAAAATAAACCCAACATCCACCCTCGTTTCTTTTCTCCAGTTGATGTGTTTTAAACCAAAAACAGAGATTTACAGTCAAAGGTTTTTCTCTAAATCCCGATATTTATAAATGTTCACTGAAATCCATCATAATTTTAAACAATTTACTGTTTTTTACCAAAAACGATCTAAAAAAAATGTCAGGACATGTTATTTTCAGTGAGAAAAATGACACATTTTAACTGCTGCCAATGAATCTTAGTGAGAATCTTGATTTTTATGTCCAAAAATATTTTTATAAATAGCTCCTGATAAGATTTGATATTTTTTTGGGTTTAAAGTTCTCCAAAAAAAAAAGAGCGGAAGGACCTATGTGATTTAAATAGGTCTCAAAAATCTGATTTTTTTTTTTTTTGGTAAAAAAAACGTGTAGAACTCTTTAAGGAAATGACAATTAAGATAAGAGATAAGATAAGAAAGACAATTATTCCTCCCACAAAAGAGAAATGAGGGAAAAAATTTAAATAAATATTAAAAAAATATCTTATAATGTGCAAAAAGCGATTATTTTGCACAGACTATGTAATTAGTGGACATATTTGTCTCTAAATTGCATCAAAAGTGGTTGATTTTACTGACAAATTTTTCATTTTTTAAATAAATTGTAAAGTTCTCGGTTTTCTCCTTTGATAACCTAAATATACAGAAATTAGGTGTTGTAACTATTTGAAACAATGAGACATTTTTAAGGAATAATAAACATATACCATTTGGACCAAAAAAGCCAATTCTGCTTTTAAAATGCAAATACTTAAAGTGCAAAAATGAATCTTAGTGAGAATCTTGATTTTTATGTCCAAACATATTTTTATAAATAGCTCCTGATTAGATTTGATATTTTTTGGGTTTAAAGTTCTCCAAAAAAAAAAAGAGTGGAAGGACCTATGTGATTTAAATAGGTCTCAAAAATTTGATTTTTTTTTTTTTTTTGTTTAAAAAAATGTGTAGAACTCTTTAAGGAAATGACAATTAAGATAAGAGATAAGATAAGAAAGACAATTATTCCTCCCACAAAAGAGAAATGAGGGAAATGTCCACGCTGCAGCATCAGAGTTAATATAAGAGAAAAATTTAAATAAAAAAAAATATCAAAAGCGATAATTTTGCACAGACTATGTAATTAGTGAACATTTTTTACTTTAATTTACATCAAAAGTGGTGGATTTTACTGACAAATTTTTCATTTTTTAAATAAATTGCAAAGTTCTCGGTTTCCTCCTTTGATAACCTAAATATACAGAAGTTAGGTGTTGTAACTATTTGAAACAATGAGACATTTTTAAGGAAATAATAAACATTTTGGACCATAAAAAAGCCAATTCTGCTTTTAAAATGCAAATACTTAAAGTGCAAAAATGAATCTTAGTGAGAATCTTGATTTTTATGTCCAAAAATATTTTTATAAATAGCTCCTGATAAGATTTGATATTTTTTGGGTTTAAAGTTCTCCAAAACAAAAAAAAAAGAGCGGAAGGACCTATGTGATTTCAATAGGTCTCAAAAATTTGATTTTTTTTTTTTTTGGTAAAAAAAAACATGTAGAACTCTTTAAGGAAATGACAATTAAGATAAGAGATAAGATAAGAAAGACAATTATTCCTCCTACAAAAGAGAAATGAGGGAAATGTCCACGCTGCAACATCACAGTTAATATAAGAGAAAAATTTAAATAAATATTAAAAAATATCAAAAAGCGATTATTTTGCACAGACTACGTAATTAGTGAACATTTTTTACTTTAATTTGCATCAAAAGTGGTTGATTTTACTGATATATTTTTCATTTTTTAAATAAATTGTAAAGTTCTCGGTTTTCTCCTTTGATAACCTAAATATACAAAATTAGGTGTTGTAACTATTTCAAACAATGAGACATTTTTAGGGAAATAAACATTTTGGACCATAAAAAAGCCAATTCTGCTTTTAAAATGCAAATATTAGAATTTTGTTTTATAGCTGAGAGAAAAAAAAATCTTTAATGTATTATGATAATGTAAGAGCAACCAAAAACATAAAATAAAATACAAAGCCAATTCCAACTTCAATTGAAAAAAAAAAGAAGATAAGTAAGTAGAAAATGATTCTAGAGCAGCCTGCCTTTATATGCTGATAAACACTGACAAAAACATAAAGATAGCGATTTATCTTTGCTTTCTTTTAAACAGAAGCAATAAAGCAAACTGTCTTTTTCAATCGGATATTTTTGACTAGCTGTTTAATACTGCTTTTACTGCATATATGCAGGGATAGAAAAGAAGAGAAAAACATGGAAACAATATCAAAAAAACAATATATCTTGTCTCAAAATGAGATTTCCAGAGCAGTTCTTCACTTAATAAGAAAAATGTACTTTTGGCACGGCTCTACACGACCTACTCCTCCGTGTGCACACACACACTTATGTACACACACCGAGGCAGCAGCTAATAAACCTGTTCTGTTGAGTACCAAGAAGGGTCAGTGGTAATAATGAACGGCTGCTCTTGACTCTTTCTTCTCCCACATCTCTAAATTATTTTTCCTTTTTTTTTTATCCATTTTTCGCTCTCACTTTCTCCTTCCCCATCCTGTCCTCCGACTCCATTTTTCTAATCCTTTTTTTTCAGCCTGTGACATCTTTATTTAGGGTTACTGATTCTTGTGCGGGTGTTGAAAGCTCTAAACAATATTTTTTACTTGGAAGGTCCAACTGATAAACATTTCTGTTAATGGTTCATCAGTTAATCTGTCCTTGGCTTTGATGAAAAGTTTAGTAAAGTAACCCTTTTTCGGTTTGTTTTTATGCGTAGTTTCACCCATTTGTGAATAATAAATAGCAAAAGAAATGAATGAAGCTGTTATTACTTGTAATATGTTGTTTTTTTATTTGAAACCAGATGCAGGAAGATGATTTAAACTTCAAATTTAGACATAAATAGTGTTAAATAAAAATTTAATTGAGTATAAGTAAAAAATGCATTAATGTTTAAAATTTAAGTTACCAAATTAGTGACAAAAATTCAATTTTAAGGTACAGAAATAAAGTTTTGGTTACATTTATGTAAAAAATAATAGGACACCTTCATTAAATAATCAATTAATTTAGCAATAAAATCAAACTAAAATATTGCGATATTCCTGCTTATAGAAAAATTAATTAAATTAATTATTTATATTTTAATAGAGCTCAAACTTTTTTTTGCTTATTTAGCTGAAATAACATAACTGAGACTATTTTTTGTGGCACCTACCAGTTCATTAAATGTGACTTAAGTGTGAAGTGTCTGAACTTAAACAAATTACATTTTATAGAAAACAAGCTTAAAGAATTTTTCAATGTCAGAGTATATCATTTGGATCACTCAGTGATATTCAAAATAATAATATGTGTGTATGTGAATATGTGGGAAAATGTACAGGCTTCCATAGGGTGTCCTCATTTTTACACAACTACATAAAAAAGACGTAGTTTTTAGTAACAACAATGATCTCGTAGACTTTCTTTTTTTAAAGATGCACGGTCATAAATTTGACTAAAACAGTATTTTTAAAATATTTTCTTTAAATTTGACTAAAACAGTATTTTTAAAATATTTTCTTTAAATTTGACTAAAACAGTATTTTTTAAAATATTTTCTTTAAATCTGACTAAAACAGTATTTTTTAAAATATTTTCTTTAAATTTGACTAAAACAGTATTTTTTAAAATATTTTTCTTTAAATTTGACTAAAACAGTATTTTTAAACTATTTTCTTTAAATTAGACTAAAACAGTATTTTTAAAATATTTTCTTTAAATTGACTAAAACAGTATTTTTAAAATATTTTCTTTAAATTTGACTAAAACAGTATTTTTAAAATATTTTCTTTAAATTTGACTAAAACAGTATTTTTAAAATATTTTCTTTAAATTTGACTAAAACAGTATTTTTAAATATTTTCTTTAAATTTGACTAAAACAGTATTTTTTAAAATATTTTCTTTAAATTTGACTAAAACAGTATTTTTTAAAATATTTTCTTTAAATTTGACTAAAACAGTATTTTTTAAAATATTTTCTTTAAATTTGACTAAAACAGTATTTTTAAAATATTTTCTTTAAATTTGACTAAAACAGTATTTTTTAAATATTTCTTTAAATTTGACTAAAACAGTATTTTTTAAAATATTTTCTTTAAATTTGACTAAAACAGTATTTTTTAAAATATTTTCTTTAAATTTGACTAAAACAGTATTTTTTAAATATTTTTCTTTAAATTTGACTAAAACAGTATTTTTAAAATATTTTCTTTAAATTAGACTAAAACAGTATTTTTTAAATATTTTCTTTAAATTTGACTAAAACAGTATTTTTTAAAATATTTTCTTTAAATTTGACTAAAACAGTATTTTTAAAATATTTTCTTTAAATTTGACTAAAAAAGTATTTTTTAAAATATTTTCTTTAAATTTGACTAAAACAGTATTTTTTAAATATTTTCTTTAAATTTGACTAAAACAGTATTTTTAAAATATTTTCTTTAAATTTGACTAAAACAGTATTTTTTAAAATATTTTCTTTAAATTTGACTAAAACAGTATTTTTAAAATATTTTTTTTTAAATTTGACTAAAACAGTATTTTTTAAAATTTTTTAAATCATGACTAAAACAGTATTTTTTTTTTAAAATATTTTCTTTAAATTTGACTAAAACAGTATTTTTTAAATATTTTCTTTAAATTTGACTAAAACAGTATTTTTAAAATATTTTCTTTTAAATTTTACTAAAACCAGTATTTTTTTAAAATATTTCTTTTAAATTTTACTTAAAACCAGTATTTTTTAAATATTTTCCTTAAATTTGACTAAAACAGTATTTTTTAAAATATTTTCTTAGCCGTGTAATACCATAGATGTCACAGGCGACACCTAAGGATACAGTCACTTAATGTTCTTGGTCCTATTAGTAGTCAACTATGTGCAAAACTGAAATTTGTTCTCTGCATTGGACCCATCCTGTGGGGGAGGGGTGAGATGCAGACACAGCTGCATTCAGGAACTATTTAATATGTAATACTGAGGGTCAAGCAGGGGGGTCTATGGTATGACTCGGCCTGGATTTGAACCCATGACCTTCCAGTCTCAGTGCAGACACTCCACCACATGGCCCCTGAGCTGGCAAAAGCAAGTTTTTTTTTTAGCAAGTTTGATTTAGAACCATTTCTACACACATAAATTACATGTGTGAACAAAATGCAAATTGTACGCAGTTTCTTATGGGGTAAGATAGCTGTCAAAAAGAAACGTATTCATAAATAATATTTTATATTCATATAAATAAATTCGTATTCATAAAAACAAAGTTGTGCATACATTTATATTTTGTGTACAACTTTACAGAAAAAATATGAATACAACATTCAGTTTTACATTTAACATGTCTCTTTTGAATACGACTTTTCTTCGTTTAGAATACGACTTTCCTACAAATTTATTTTTATGACTACAAAATATTATTCATGAATACGTTTCTTTTTGACAGCTATCTTACCCCATAGTTGCTGCCCAGAAGTTTTTTGTTAAATAAACCAAAATATGAAGAATTTCTGTCAATTTCATATTTGTCTTTTATGAAAGTTGCTTAATTTAAATCAGAAATGTTAAGAAAAACTTGCAAAGAAGTCACGTAAATATACCAATAAAAGAAACTCCCAACAAACAACTTTTACCATCTTTAAAGTGAACAACAGCTTGGAGCTGACTGACTCTTCATCTCCCTCGTGTCCCAGATGTTCCAACGGATTTTACGGACAGCCCGGCGTTCCTGGAGGATCCTGCCGGCCCTGCGATTGCAACAGCAACCTGGATCTGTCCGTTCCTGGAAGCTGCGATCACATCACAGGCCAGTGTCTGAAGTGTCGCCAAGGTTACGGCGGTTCGGCTTGCGGGAGCTGCGCAGATGGTTACTATGGAGACGCTATCCGGGAAAAGAACTGCCAACGTAAGTTGTTTTTTTGCATTTATTATTTTGGAAATTTAAAAAAATTAAAAAGAGGAGATTACACTGATAAAAGGGAAACATTGAGTCAATTAAAAAACAATTAATTAATTTTTATCAAATTAAACTTTTGAGTTGATGGTTTATTCACCTTGAGAAATCAGTTTGATAAAATCTATTTGATCAGAGCTTTTGTCAATTGATGCAACGTTTCACTTTTTACAGTGTGTAATTATTTTGCTGGATATATTTGTATTTTTTGGTGATTTAATCAAGTTTAGTCGACTATAGAGACTGAAAGGGTTTTAAAAAATCATCAGTAGAAAAATCAAGACAAAAAATTAAGAAAAACTGAATACTGTCTTTTTTTCCAACAATTATAAATTTTGCCAATATATCTATATTTTTTACACATGATGGTCATTATTATCTTTTGAAACTCTTCAGATCTTATTACCAATGCTCACTTTACTTTGTCAGAATATACTTAAAGTAAAGCAAACTCCCTCTTAGGCTTTGTTTTTTCTATGCATCTTTCTTATTATCAGAGGTTATTGAGCCAGTAATTATATATTTATAGTTCACAGTCATCCGGTCAAGACACAACTGTATCAGCACAACCTAACAGCGGAAACAACCGACACTTAAAATTATATTTGATTTGAATGTCTTCCAAGATGAAGCTTCTTTAGGTGGAAATAAAAAAAAACTCTTCAGGTAGAACGTCTTTAAAACAGGATCCTATTTATGTTATTTTATTCTTCCAGTGGATTTATTTAAAAATGCTTTAATGGAGTCGCAGCAAATGAAAAATCATTATTAATTGCAAAAATATTGTAATTTTTTTTTATGTGTAGTAAAAATAATTTTTTTTTCCAACTTACAACAATAAAATGTAATGTTATACAAATGAAATAAATTAAAAAAAAACAATAATAATTTAGTTTAATAACTTGAATTATCGCTATTGTTTAAGAGTGTAGCTTCACAAAGATCCCACATTAATGGACTTTTTCATTGTACTTCTATAGGACCACATGTTATTGTTTTATCCTAAGATTCCCTAATAACCTAGTTATAACACATCACCAAGCATTTATTATGTGTTTATAAGCATTTACAGATCATTTATAAGACAATAATTAGCATGTATTAATGGCCAATAAGTGCAAAAATGTTGCAAAAAATTACATTTATTTGCATTTATTGATAATTATTAATAATAAATCACTTAGAAGGTGTTTTATTAGGTCTGTAAATATCACTGTTTTTGTAAGCATTCCAATACCACCTTTAAGACATTTATGAAACATTTAAATGTCCTTATAAAGACTTAATTAACACCTATAAGACATCAAAAATTTTAGTTAATGTTTTGTAAATACTTTACAGATGCTAATAGTTTTATAAGAACATCTACAAATGCTAATTCATGCCTAATAAATGTCCTTTTAAGGCTTATAAACATTTAATAATGTTAGTTTTTTTTAAATCTTGTTATTCTTTATTATTATTATTTTGTTTTTTAAAAGTCTTTTGTGTTCTATGAAAATTAAATAAAAATAAACTAAAAAAATATTATGAAGTGTTACCTAGTTTTTATGTGCGTCTGACAGATATTTCTCCATATTTACACTTTGCAACAAGTAATTACCGTCTAAATGCTATTTTCTGTCAGTAATAATTAAGGCTATACACTGAAGCACAACATCCTGTTGTGCTACTTGGATAAATAGACTCAGAAAAATAAGTTGAATTCATCCAGCTAAGCATTAAACGGAGGGCCTAGCATCTGGAGCGTGGCTGCGCGTTTGCGCGGATGTGTGTGGGGACGAGCAGCTGTGCCGCAACGAGGTGCGATGTTGAATAAGCCCAATTATTTCCAGTTGTGTTTGAAAGTGAGAAAAAAAAAAAAAAAAAACAAAGTACTCCACTTGTGAAAAGGGAACGATGGATAGCTGGGGATGGACAGATGGTCCCGCGTTGCATTAAAACCCGCTCAAAACTGCGGCACAGTCAAAAAGACGGAAAAAAGAGATGGGCAGCAGACAGGAAGACGGATAAACAGACAGATTAAACTGTCAAAGTGGCACAAAAGCAGGTAGACAGGCTGACAGAGGGTATTCATGTGTGTTTAATAGTTCATTGTTCTGTAGCTGTTCCCCCCCTCCACCAAGCTAAATGGCTATTGATTAATCAGACTGATCTATTGCTGTCCTGCAGTACTGATCAGCTGCTCTCGGGGAGATGGAAGACTGTTATTGATCCAGCAGGAATGACAAAAGACCACCAAGAATTATTAAAAGACTACAACTCTCTCGCTGTCTCTCGGTGTGTTTTGCCTCGCTCTCCCAATCACTCCCGGTCCTAATGAATTTTATTGAGTAGGGCATGGGAGTTCAGCCCGAGTCCATTTATGCGCCATTAGACTATAAAGAAGCCATTTTTGCCGTGGCCATTTTGCATCCCCCCCGCTCCAATAATGGCTCCATTCAATTCCTCCTCTGAAGGAAAAATGGTTTGATTTTCGCAAGCAAAGTTGACCACGAATACATCTGTCCGAGGAACAACGTGAAGGACTCTTATAGTTTCTCGCACGAAGCGTCATTACTTTAAAGTAAATTTGTCAGAGTTTGTGACACAGAGCGGTCAACAGACAGGCTGTTTACTGGGAGGGAGAAAGACATCGACCCATTGGACGACAGACGAAGAAGAAAGAAGAACTCTGAGGGGGTATTTAGACCAGGGGTGTTTAATTCCAGGCCTCGAGGTCCGGTCTCTTGCTGGTTTTCTAACCAACCTGCCATGGATCTGGCAACACATTTGGCTTGCTTAAAGTATCAAACTACAGATTGTTGCTCCCAAATTTACAGACCCCAGAAACCGTTCTCGTCCTGTCCAACAGCTGAGCAAACAGAAACGGGCTGAGAGTCTCTTGCGTTGGACAGATTTTAATGTTCCAACAGGGGTTTACTAAGTATAAACCCCTGTTGTATTTTAAACTAAACTTTATTTATATTGATTTGTACCGTTTTTCTTTTTTCTGTCTTCCATCTTTCCATCTTTTCAGATTGAATCTGGGTCAGGGGTCGGCAACCTTTAACAACTAAAGAGCCATTTGGGCTGATTTCTCACTGGTCGCCACCCAATAGGAGCCACACTTTTACAAAAATAAGACTTTGTATTTACGTTCTTGTTATTTAAATAAAAACTATAAATACATTTTTTTTGGCATAAATTAAAAAAAAAACTTTAAGAGAAAACAGATTTATTTCCCCCAAATCTGAAACAATTTGTAACTTTTAACAGAGGTTGACACGATTCCTTTTCAAAATAAAAGACTTCCTGTGTCACATAGGATCATCTTGATGAAATCTAGTAAATTTTTCTTTAAATATTTGTGGTTCTTCTTAACCAAAAATTCATAAATCTAACTTTCTAAAATTAAAACAGAGCTAAATAACTGTATTTTATTTAACCAAATTTATCAAAATATTTAGTTCTCAATTATAGAACCTCTGGGTTTTTCTCAGTCTGACTATGCTCTGTGCTCGGGGTGGAACAACTGGACCAAACACACACTGTAGCCAGGAATTACGAGATGTGAACAGAGTATAGAGAAAGCATCGAGTAGATTGAAACAGCAACTCATTGATTGGTCAGATGAATGCAGGCTCAAAACCAAAGTTGTATTCCTGGAAACCATACTTGAGTAAAAGTACAAATACCTTACTATAAATGACTCCATTACAAGTCACCAATTCCAAAAATTCTTGAGTAATCCTTGAATTATCTGACTCTAAAAGAACTTAAGTTCTTCACTCGTACTGACTGTAGAACCAAAGAAGATCAAGAAATGTGAAGAAGACTTTTTATGAGATTTTATTTCCTGAAATAAGAAATGAAATAAAATTTAACACTTCAATGTTTCAAAATGAAAGAACAAAATAATAAAATAGAGCAAAAATCAGTTTCCGTCACACTCAAATGTTCAAAAAAGGCACAAATACGGTGGCCTTCAAGGATCACAACACATTAGATCACGTTCTTGGATCTTATTTTAGCTCTTTTTGGTGTGAAAATGACGCCAGCGCTGCTAAAAAGACACTCCCATGAGAATGTTTTGCTCACTCTAAACACCTGCCTCTCTGGTCACTTGTGGTACTGCAACGTTTTGTTACAGTACCTTCAGTACCCTGCAGGTGGCGATATCGTCTAATCCTGCCAACAAACCAGCCATGATAATGTAGAATAAAATGCGGACTTATTGTGCATAATCACAATGTAACGAGTCACGGTAGGTGTCCATTCATTTGGTTTGTTCACAGGCTTTAGTTTGAAACATAAATGTCCGGTTCAGGACTCGATCTGGACCAAATTAAGTGAAATCAGTCCAGACAAACAAACTTTTCTAGTCTAAAACCACCCTTAGACAAGATAAATGCCAAACAATCATTCTGTTATGGATGAAGTACAAGAAGCGGACTTGGAGTAGCAGAACGACCGCTACTAGAGCTGCAAGCGTTAGCTCAAGTCGTCCGTAATGAAATAAAGAAAGAGCGATTAAGAGGAAGAACAAAAGCCTCGACACATCTCCAGGAGTCATTCTGCTCCACATCAAAACCAGAAAGCTCTTAAGAACACACGCTGGCTATTCATCTCACATTCAGCGACCTAAAACGGAGCTGTGAGGGGAAGGAGAGACGATGTAAAGCGGGAATTATCAATGCCACTAGACCTCTAATCCCTTTTAAACAGGTCATCCACAACATGAGAACCACTTTGTTTCAGGGATCCTATATCGGGTCCAGAAGTGGACTGATGTAATTGAAAATGTTACAGTTGGCCACACCCACCCGCTGTCAAAAATACGCCTTAATCAATGACAGCCGACTGTTTGACTGATGCTAAAACACATTAAAGACTCTTGAGCTGCTTGGAAACCTTTTACTCTAATAAGTTTAGTGCCATAATACATGAAGATGTTTGGTCTGAAGAATGTGTCATGGATAAAATAAAATAATTATTCGATACTAAAGGTTAAAAAAATATGGAACAAACTGATGAGGACACATTTTATTGTACTATTTAACCACAAATTATATTTAATGCGTGCATTCTCATCTTTAAGTCTTCACATGCTGAAGTTTGGTTAAGGACCCCTCCACATTAGCTTTTTGACGTTTTCGGTGTCCCACACTTGTCGTTTTTTGTCGTGCTGGTTGTTCCTGAAATCAAGGGTCTGCATCCCTCGGGACGCAGAGTTGGTATTCAGGAAGCATCCAGTACCCAAATCCAATACAGGAACTGTAACCCGGCACCTGATGCAGTACCGGACGGGGTACCAGACACGATACTGAACCCAAACCAGTACCGGAGACGATAGCCCGGACAATGTGCCGGGCGCGGAACGGTTCAGAGTTAGGGTACCGGTGCACCTGCGCGTCCCAGTACTGGACCAGTTCGGAGGTTGGGGACCTGTGATTTAGGCCCGATCCGAATATTCCCCTTCTCACTTCCCCGTTCACTTCCCCTTGATTTGAAGTGGCAGTTGAAGTCAAAGTTGTGTCCAGAATTATTATTTTTTACGCTACACACTCCAAACAGAGGGGTCCAAAGTCCGCTATCGCGAGAGTAAACCGCGCCGCGCTACGAAGCACTTTTCTTCACTTTGAACCACAGATGTTTACATTTAAACGTAAGTAATAACTTTATGTTGCAGTGTGACTTCTTTACATTTATAAAATTGCTGCTGTTATGTATATACGAGCGCTGGAAGCTCCGCGCTAACGCGGTGATTGTGTTGACGTCACTGAACGAAACTCACGTCAGAAATATTTTTTACCACCCTCCGTTTGGAGCAAGCACGGAGGGGTAAACGAAGGCGGAGGGCTAAGGGTAAGGGAGAAGGGATAGTATTCGGATCGGGCCTTAATGTGAATAGCCGGCACGTCAAAAAAAAATGAAAAAAGCGAGTTGGACACACCAAAAACATCCGTTTTTGACATGAAGGGGTCCTTAACCAAACATTCATATGAGACGAGCTGGGAGTGAGAATATGTTGATGACTGACACCCTTGTATCAATAGTATGATCCAAACTTTTCTTTAAAAAAACTTAGCTTTTCTGTAGTTCATCATCATTCCACTAGAGGCAGTAGAAGTTCTTTTCCTGCTCATTTCAAAATGGCTGCTGCCATGAATCTCAACAACACTTTTGTTGTTTAGCTAATTTTCAAAACCTTATGGTGACAAATACTCATCTATTGTCATTCATGTTTTTAAATGACTACTTGCTGTATTGAAAGAAAGCAGAATTTGATTATAATTAGTTATTTATAATACAGTAACACAAACGTGAAACAGTGGGTAAATAAAGGGCATTTTTCGTAAACGTCTCATCTTTAAGCCAGCACTTTTGCTAGCATAAATGGACCAAATCACCCATTATTGATACTATTTACATCTTATTTAAAAAATGATCTTGCACAAACAGTTTTTGCCAATTTCATCAAAGAATTACAAAAAAATGTTATTTAAAAAAAAAAAAAATCTTTGTAGTGAGCTTTATAGAGTTATGTTTATACCCCAAATTTCCTAGAATTCTCCGTGGAGTTTTATCCATACTGTTTGGCTGATGTTTAGGATAAATTAAAAGTATATGTTATCTTTTTATGTCACATACCTTTAAAAAATATCTATTTTTTGACTAATTAGCTTTTCCAAATCCACAATATGATGTTATGCTGATCTTAAGGGAGCCAGTATGGTTAATACATTGAATGAAATAATGCTAGCAAGTCTTACATTGTGGTGACTGAACAGAGTACAGATGGTGCGTAAAGGTGTTGCTAGGAGGCGACGTGAGAGGCAGAGAAGCATACATGTATAGGACGTTCTTTGATGGTGTTCATGCATTGGTGTGTGGACATCTGCTGTGGACTGTCCCTCATCTCCCTTCCGATTCCATTACATCTAATGGCAGAAAACAGCAGGAGGCAGAGCAGACTCGGATCCATGTGCGTCCTTTCAACGAGACATGATGTGTGCCGCTAATATCAAATGAAAGCGTACGTTGGCATCTGTACGTTTGTTCTGGTGTCTGCTCATTCGCCAGATGGAAGCTGTGATGTTCAGTCTTTTATTTGTTCTTCAGAGGGTTGATTGGCAGATGTAGGTGTCTGTTACCGTCAGGGATGTTAGTTACATAACTAAGTTTGGGAAACACTAAAGTTGTGCCCAGTGCCAGAATTTTCTGATATTTGTTGTTTCTGTTGAAATATAATTCAAAATACAAAGTAAAAAAAACAAAAATCTAATATCGGGATAGGCGACTCTAGTCCTCGAGAGCTGCATTCCTGCATGTTTTTGGCTGGACACACCTGAACTGTAATCAGTCACGAGTAGGACTTGGATATCTGGAAATCAAGCAGACACAGTGGCCTATCCCTGCTGTAAAAGCTGTAAAAACAACACGAAAGCTAAGAATAGAGCAGTTTTATGTCAGAGGTTCTGTATCCTTCATTTTAATTCTATTCAATTCAATTCAATTTTATTTATATAGCCCAAAATCACAAAGAAATTCGCCTCATTGGGCTTCATGCAGGTAATTTTACAGATGCAGAAAATCTTTTTTTTTTTTTTTTTAAATAAAAAAAATATATATATATTATTTTTATTTTTTTTATTTTATTTTTAAAATTTTTATAAAAATAAAATAAAATAAAAAAATACAAAAATACAAAAATGAAAATAAAAACATGAAGAAAAATATCTAAAGACTAAGCAGACTAATAAACTAAATAAACTGGATATCCTGCCCTTAGACCCTCCCTCTCGGTAAGGAAAAAATCCTAAAAAACCTGAGTCAGGAAAAACGAAGAAACCTTAGGGATTCCCACATGAGGGAGAGATGCCATCCCAGGACGAACAGGCGATACCAGAACTAGTAAAGAAAAATTACCTTCTGCAACTACGTATTTGAATAGAGTTCATTCAGATAGAGCTGAGGGACAAGTGGTGATGAAGTCCTCAGTCAGACGAAGCAGAAGTGCAGTTCACGGCCAGGAGCAGGAGCGTGGGGGATCCACCTGGATCTGAAATCACTCCAGAAGAAGAACAACATGTGAATCGAACTGCACCAACAAAAGCATGGAGAACTAAATACAATACAGAATAAACAGTAGAATAGAGGAGAGGAAATGAGAATAGAGGACAGAACCCCAGAGCCGATGCAGAGAATAACCAACAGAAAATCTAAAAATTACATTTAAACATATCAGTCCTTAGATTGTGAGCTGGTTCAGATTTTTTTTTCTATGGGCGTGCTGCGGGCGCAAATACTTTTACAACATGTAAGGGGGAGACATGAGCTCTTCGTATGAATTTTTAATTTCTTCAATCTGAAACGACAGAACATAATTTGCAGCTTTCTATCTTTTTTTTCCTGTTTTCTTTAAATAATTTTTATTTTTTTTTTTTTATATACAGCCTGCCAATGCCATGTTAACGGCTCTCTGTCCGAAGTGTGTGACAAGGATAGCGGTCAGTGCCCGTGCAAAGAGGATGTGTTGGGTCGGCAGTGCAATAAATGCAAGGTAAGTTAAATAAAAATAAGTAGAGAAAAGTCTTTGTAATTATAATTTATTAGCTATATTCTTATTTTTCCTCTTTGTGCAAATGTAAAAAGATGGCGGATGTGGTTCGGTTTTCTTGCTCTGATTCTTCATTCTTGCTGGTCCCTTTATCTCTAAATCCTGATTGGTCCAGCCCAGCTACTGGTGGGACGCGGAGCATCACGGGTGCACGCCCTGCCGCTGCAGCCCTCGCGGTTCGGTCGCCCAGAGGTGCGACCCCGAGGGCCGCTGCGCCTGTCGGCCCGGCTTTGCGGGCGCACGCTGCGACCAGCGCCGCCCGGGTTACGAGAGGCGGGAAACCCGGCGGCCCGTGGCGAGCGTTCCCATAGAAGCTGTGCTCCAGGGACGGGGGGGCGCTTCCCGCTCAGGGGGTTGTCCCAGGGGAGCGTACAAGCCTCAGGCGGGGGTAACACTCGCTGCATGGGGCAGTGGTGTGCGGGGGTGTGCAGGAAAAAATAACTTTTGTTGGGTTGCATTAACCGTTTTATTTTGCATGTGTTGTCATTTTTTTTTTTTTATCTTTTGTTCCAAAGAGTGGATTTTGTGGATTATATTAGGAAGTAAATATGGATATTGTTTGATAGTTGGTTGCAGTGAGCAGTTCTGGAGTGACTTTTACAAAAATATGCACTTTCTGGTTGCAACTTGCATTTGCAATAAACCTAATCCTGTTTATTCGATCTTAATAATTTGACATAATTTACCTTTCCCTCTTCATCATCTCATTTTTCCCCATTTTTGGTGCTCCACCAGCCGGAGACTCACGGCATCACCGCGGGCGGCGTGTGCGTCCCCTGCCACTGCAACTCCTTCGGTTCCAAGTCGTTTGACTGTGATGACTCGGGTCAGTGTCGCTGTCAGCCAGGTGTCAGTGGACCCAAGTGTGACAGGTGCTCACGAGGGTTCTTTAACTTCCAGGAGGGCGGCTGCACAGGTAAAGAGAAAATGTCATCGAAACTGGAACATTTGCTGAAAGTAGTCATTGAAGATGCTGAAGCTTTTTGTTGAAAATACAAAAGCTATTTATAAAATGCTAAATTTGCTAAAAGGAAATTTCATTAAATAACTATGAAAGATCGCTGAAGTTGACCTAAACTTCTTAAAATGCAAATTTTGCAAAGAATATTTAGTGATTTTCTTAAATATTAGCTGGACAAATTTACCCAAAAAAACCTTAGTAGATTTCAAATTAATCAGAAAAGCTAGCTTGTTGCTTAAATACTAGCTAAACTCCAAAATTAGCATTAGCATCTGGCTAAAATAGAAGCTAAACTCTAAATTAGCCCAATAAAACCTCAGTAGGAAACTATTTAGCATTTTTATCAAGTCAACTTTTTTCTTTCAAGTGAAATATTGTCTTTGGTATTGTCTGGTGATAAATCATGATATGTATTGTGATACGTATATATTGCGATATGTATCGTATCGCCAGACTCTTGCTAATACACATTGTGGAATCTGATACATTTTTGATAAGTCAACATTTTTTTTTAAAAAGTAAAAATTTTGTCCTTGGTACTGTCCTGTGATATATCATGATATGTATCGTGATACGTATATATTGCGATATGTATCGTATCACCAGACTCTTGCTGATACACATTGTGGAATCTGATACATTTTTGATAAGTCAACATTTTTTTTAAAAAAGTAAAAATTTTGTCCTTGGTACTGTCCTGTGATATATCATGATATGTATCGTGATACGTATATATTGCGATATGTATCGTATCGCCAGACTCTTGCAAATACACATCATGAAATCAGATACTTTTTTATTAAGTCGACATTAAAAAAAAATGAAGTAAAATATTGTCTTTTGATAAGTCATCTTATGTGCTATGACACATGTATCTCGATATGTATCGTGTTGCCAAAATAACCCCTCATTTATATTATTTTTTAATTTTATATTGTACTCCGAATGAGTTTTTTTTTCTTTTAACTTAACAAAAATACTCAAAAACCTTTTTTCAAAAAAGTTTTTAGACCACCTTATCACCAGTATGAACTGTTGATTCACATGTACAATTTTCTTGAACTAAAGGAAGTTAGAAAATTGTTAAACTTGTCGTTTTTGTGAAAATTGTCTGTCATTTATTAAAAAAATCTCCTTCCTCCTCTCAGCCTGCCAGTGCAGTCATGTGGGAAACAACTGCGATACAAATACCGGACAGTGCATTTGTCCTCCCAACACAATCGGCGAGAGGTGCGACCGCTGCGCTCCAAACCACTGGGGACACGATATTACAACTGGCTGTAAGGTAGGATGGAACCAGTATGTGTAAGAATTATAAGTTCAAAGTGTCTGACAGGTTATGCTGGGCCAGGTTAGAATTTTTCCTTTATTTTTTCTTAAATTAAAGGTTATCTGTGATGGACAAAATCCACTCAACTCATCTGTATTTTTTACAATTAATACAGATATTTTAAGGCTAGACACCTTCTCACACACATTTTTCTCAAACATATTTGAACATTTTTTGCTTAAACTCTCAAAGTTTAAGCAAAAAACTTATTTTCAGTAAAATATAAACATTAAAGTTTTATGGAGATTTGAAAAAATGAACACAGAAAACAATGTTTAAAAAAAAAAGCAAAATTGTTGTTCAGATGTTCAACCGAATTGAAATATTTAAAAAAATATTGAAGTGTACTCCCTTTATGATCGTCATGGACAATATATTAGACGCAGAACACCCCAAAAAAGATTAAATTCAGACTATTTATTTCTGTCATAAGTCTCAATTCTACTGATACTGGATTTTAATATTTATTTAATCTAAGAGTCTAATATGCCTCTAAATATATAATAAATACCGCTTGTGGATTTTATGGAAAAGATTTCTTTTTTTGGGTAAAACTTTATTGGATAATCAAAGTACAAATATAACAAAAAAAGGGGAAAAATAAAACAGATACATTTAAACATCTGTTATAATCATTATTTGTTTGAATCTATCATTAAATGATTCTTTTTTTAATTTTTAGTATTCCAATTAGTAGGTATTTTACATATTTTCTACTATTTTCCTACTCATATGCTAACAGTGACTTTCTGACTTTAATCTCATGTTTTGGGATTTTGTATTTCTCCGAGGAACTGTTTATGGAAATCACCTTTCAGCACTTTAAAGATCGATGACCAGAAAAGTCTGTTTTCATTTTCAGACAGTTGATGTTTTTCCTGGCTCGTGTTGCATTAACGCAGCTGAGTTTTCTGCCAACATTTTTTCCTTTTACGACCCAACAAAAATCCTGAGCAGGAACTATGAGCTAACGTGTTGTTTTTGTGTGTATTTTGATTGGGTCAAAATATGGCTTCCTCTAGGAGTGCGGCTGCAACGTGGTTGGCTCCTTGAGCCAGCAGTGCAACATGAACACCGGCTGCTGCTCGTGCCGCGACTCCTTCAGAGGAGAGAAGTGTGACGAGTGTCAAATCGGATACCGAGACTTCCCTCAGGTAAACCGCACAGATCAACACTGTCTGCTCTAATGTGTCGGTAGTGGAAAGTGTCTTTCTATCCCGTTTATTCATCACTTTCACATCAAATCAACGACACGTGCTTCTGGTGTCAGAGCAGAAGAAAATGAAAAAACAAGGAACTGTTTTGATGAATGTGTCTTAATGGCGCATACATAAAAAATAGATTTATTCTGCAAACATTTAGATCTGATCCATCTTTTAGCAGCAACAACAGTTTGAACATAGAAAAACAAACATTTCAGATTTAGTTTAAGTGTATATTTTAGAAAAAAATGGTCATTAGCATTAAAAAAAAAGACTTTATAATGACCTAAAGTGTACTTTAAAAATGCAAAATAAAAACTTCATTCTCAATTCTGATTGGCTACAGGGTTTTAATTAATAAATAAGTTCCACTCATTAGTAGCATGTATTTCTTTTTTGTTTGCCTTATCGCTTAAAACAGAGTAAATACGATTTAAAATTATTGATTATTAACTTGTTAGATGATATACATTAAATTCTCAGAGTTTTTGGTGACTATTTCTTTCAAGAAGACTGTTTTTCTAACTTTCTATCGATTTCTGGCCTTATCAGTTTTGTAATGGTAATGTTATGAGTGAGATGATTGAAATTGAATGGACTTTGCAGAAGCAACTGTCTTACGAAGCCCCAAACAATTATTTTAATATTCGACTAATCGCTGATCATTTTTTCCGGTTAGTTGACTAATCGGGTCATACCCGAAGTGGATCATTAGCTTTAAATTAACAATACAAACTTTAAAACTTAAAAAAAACATACAAGCTGTCACTGCTGAATCTCTACAAGGATTGACATGATCAGTACAAACATGTACAAATATCATTGTACATACATTTTAACCAAAGTGATTTTGAAGTGTTTTGAAAAAAGAAAAAAAAAAAAAAACTGTAAATAGACCAGGTAACAAAAAAATGCTGTAGAAAGGGGTGGGACCAAAAAAGAATTTTCTTCTACCCACTCCGTTTCAAGCACAATGTTTGCTTCACTTGTATATTTGTATTTTTTTTTTTCGATTTTCTTATATTTGTATTTTTAGATTCTTACGTTTATTTAGCATTTTTGTACTTTTAAATTCTTATATTTGTAATTTTCAAATTCTTATTTTATTTTCATTTTGTGTTTGTGTTTGAAATAAAGAACAATAAAAAACTAACAATTAAGATAATAGTTTATTAAACTTGTATTGAATTGTGCAGCCTCTGTTCTTCATTAGTTTCTGGTATTAAAACAAGATTAAATCTGATGAGGTCGACATTTGAAACAAGGAACTGTTTTTCACTAAAGATAAACTTTTGGTTTCACTGACTCAAAAAGAAAAAAGTGCTTTTTTTTGGTGCTAAACACTCGCGAACGTTCCACTTTACTACTTTTTATAATATAAAGTAACAACTAATCGACTATTAAATTATTAGATTAGATTAGAAATTGTTTATTTCAAGCAATTATCAGCGTAATTATACGTGCTAGCAGCCCAGCTGTCACCCAATTCTGTAAATTTCTCAGCATTTATGACCATATTAGTCAAAAAAATCGTGCATCTAATCTTGAACATTCTGCCGATGCCTTCTCGCCGCACACTGGCGCTTTATTGTGTTGACGTAGCTTTAATAAGAAGTTGGAGGGACCCAAAAAGTTCAAGTTGCAGGATGGCATTTTTGGTTAACTATTAGCTGGACAAATTTACCCAAAAAAACCTTAGTAGATTCCAAATTAAACAAAAAAAGCTAGCTTGTTGTTTAAATGCTAGCTGAACTCCAAAATTAGCATTAGCATCTGGCTAAAATAGAAGCTAAACTCTAAATTAGCCCATTAAAAACTCAGTAGGCAACTAATTAGCATTTTTATCAAGTCAACTTTTTTCTTTCAAGTGAAATATTGTCTTTGGTATTGTCTGGTGATATATCATATATTGCGATATGTATCGTATCGCCAGACTCTTGCAAATACTCATCATGAAATCAGATAGATTTTTGATAAGTCAACTTTTTTTTTTAAAAAGTGCAATATTGTCCTTGGTACTGTCCTGTGACATATCATGATATGTATCGTGATACGTATATATTGCGATATGTATCGTATCGCCAGACTCTTGCTAATAACATCGTGGAATCAGATACACTGGCGCTTTTTTGTGTGATCGTAGCTTTAATAAGAAGATGGAGGGACCCAAAAAGTTAAAGTTGCAGGATGACATTTTTGGTTAAATCCTAAATTGTGAATAACTTAATTACTTAAAACACAAACCATTTTTTCTCTTAAATAATTAAAAACCTGGTGTCCTAAAGAACAGATTTTGTCATTAGCTAAGAAAAATAAATCTGGATTAAATACGGATGAAGATCTGAAAATAGAAAAGCAGAATCTGAGGTTTCTCTTTTATTTTTTTTTTTAAACTGAATTTTGATTTTGTGCGTGCTTGTTGTTTCTACAGTGCATTCAGTGCCAGTGCAGCTTTGCAGGATCCGACAGCCAGACCTGCGACCCGGAGAGGCGAGTGTGCGCCTGTGCAGATCAAACCGGAAAATGTAGCTGCAAGGTACAGAAACACATCTTTATAACAAATGTTTATTTTTTTTTTGTTTTTTTTTTAAGTTTAAGGATATTTATGATGTCGGAGAAAACTTGTGTGCACGCTTTACAATGTATTATTGCTGAGACGGCAGCTTTCTGCATGCATCAGCCTCCACATACAGGCGCTTTCAACGCTCCATCCCACACGCATGAAGAAATATCAATGCATACATTTATATAGAAAGCTTTGCATATTTACAGAAGAGGCAGCTCTTCTATTACAGAATATAAATGATAAAATGTCACAGAAAAAGCAGCAAAAACACGATTCCACAGAGGGTCAGAGAGTTAATCAAACAGCAGCCACAACTGCTGTTATAAATGACAGATTCCATATCATCCAGACTTCTTTGTTACATCTTTAATTTATTTTTAAAAATGTAGGAAAAAGATTTAATTCCTTCTGAGAGAAAATGTCGATAATGAACAATTTTAAAGGGATAAAATGTCAAATATTTTTCTTTTTCTTTGATTTTTATGCCTTTATTATAAGTTTTTATTAATTAACCAATCGTCTCAAAGTCTGTTTCTATATTTTGACCAGCAGCAAATAGGAAAACAAGTATTCAACCTGATTTTGTCAAAGAAAGAAAATAGAAAAATAGCATTTTTATAGCTTGAGCTGGAAACTTAGCAGTAAAGATTTACACAAGTACAGATCCATTTTTAATAAGGTAGCTTAGTTTTGACCTTCCACATTCTTTCAAAAATATTTCAATTTTTATGGAGGTTAAAAAATAAATTCCTGAAGGCAAAATATACAAGATTTTTTAAAGCATTTTACATTTTCCTGGCATTTCTGAATATTTTACCAACTTTATATATTTTACTTTATTTACACTGTACGTATAATTGCTATTATTTAAGTGAGATTGTACTTTTTTTCTTAATTTTTAATTAATTTGGGATTAAAATCTTAAATATTATATATCTTTTAATGTATTTTTTAATTTTTATTGTCCTTTTCTTTTGTTTTTATGACCAATTTGCCTTTCAATCAATATTCCAGCAACTTATTTTTCTATTTGAGTTTTTATACCAAAAAAATCAAAATGTTTTTTGTTTCTTTCGCGCAGATTTATCCTTCAGAGTTTTATGATCGGTGTATCTTCACGTCTGTCAGACTAAAAAATACATTCCAACCATTCATTTTAAAGAAGAGATAATAATTACAGCCTAAGAGGATCAAATGTGTTCATGAAACCAGCTGTAAGAACAAATGCTCTCTGCATCCCGGACAAGCCCCCACGTCTGGGGTAGGGGTGGACAAACTTTGACTTGTGGGCCAAAAAGGGTCTAAAGTTTGACGGAAGAGCCGGACCAGCACCAGATTTGTGGAGTATTTTGCTAATCCACCTAATAGAGCTGCCGCGATTAGTCGGCTAATCGACTTTTAAAATAGTCGACAACTAATTCAATATTTAATTAGTCATTAATTTATATTATATGGAGTCAGAGTTTAGTTAAAGTTGAAAGTTATTTTGCGTTCTGCTAGCTTTTTGGACTATTTCGGCGTTTGTTAAGGTTTTTTCAGCTATTTTGGGGTTTTGCTAATATTTCTATGCTAGCTATGTTAGCTGATTTAGGATTTTTTCAGTTTTTAGGCTAATTTTGAGTTAAGCTAATATTTTAGCTAAATGTTAGCTATTTTGACTGATTAAGGCTTTTTTGTCTTGTTTTTGAGGCTATTTTGGAGTTAAGCTAATATTCCAGCTGCTTGCTAGCTGTTTTGGCTAATTTGAGCTTTTTTGTTTTTTAGGCTTATTTGGCATTTTACTAATTTTACAGCTTCAGTGTTTTCAGCTATGAGGTTTAGCTACGTCAGCTATCAACCTCAGTGTTTTTAGTTATCAATTTCAGCATCTTCAACAGCCAAATTCAGATTACAGCATTCACACTAGAGCCGTATTACTGGTAATTCTATATGTTTAGTCTTTGGTTAGTTTAAAGGTATTGATGGTTAAGATTTGTGCTTTACATCGAGTTTGCGAATGGCCCGATTAGTCGACTAATCGGAAAAAATAATCGATGATTAGTCGATAATTAAAATAATCGTTTGTGGCAGCACTACCACCTAATAAGAGAAAAAAAATAACAATAAATCTGGATGAAAACTTGTTTTAATTTTGATTACAACTAACATAAAATGTGGAGTTTTATTTTAAGACTTTAGTTCTCATTTTAGTGCCAATTGCAACAGTGGTTTGATGTTTTTCAGGGAAAACGATAAATTTACAGAAATGATGCATTCATGAGGTGTTGGAATGATCAAAAAAAGGACTCGGAAAACACACATGAACGTAATATATATATTTTAAAAAAAATCTTCCAACACTACAGAAATGCAGAATAACTTTCTGCATCTTAACAAATGTCAACACTACAATTTTATTGAAAATAAAGCAAATAAGCATTATCATTTATTCCCAAATTAAAAAATTTAACAGGATGTAGTCTGCCCACCTCTGCTCTACGGGATTAAGGAGCATAGAAGTAAACTAAACAACAAACATAATGTTTCCAGAACAGAAGATAACATATTTATTTACATGAAAACACTAAAGGACAGATAAGAATAACTTAAAAGGTGAAACTAAAGACTTCAGGATGAACCAAGGTCAAAACAACAAATAAAACTCCACTTAGCTGAACCCAGGGAGCTTTTCTATATGTCTATTTTTGAAAACTTTTCACTATAATTGATTGTTTTATTTCAGTTGTATATAAAAAAAGAGCTAAGACTCCAAGTAGTTTTGTCATTTATTGCTATATTTCTTTTATTGTGTGTTTTTTAATTGTTTTACCAGTTTGAAATTATGGCATTTAATAGGAAAAAAGGAAAATAAATAAAGAAAATGTAAAGAATTCTGAAAGAGATGCAATAATATTGACAATATCTTATTATTTCTCCATTATTAAAGTCATATTTTTTATTTTTTTTAATTATTTTTCTTGATTTTCCTTCTTTTATTTATTGTTTTGCCTGTTATTCACTGACTTAGCCTTTTACATGTATTAATGGCCTCTTAACCCCATCAGAAGTGTGTTTATCGTTCATTTTTGCGTCTGCATTGCAGGTAAACGTGGAGGGCAGCAACTGCGATCGCTGTAAGCCCGACATGTTCGGGTTGGCGGTGAGGAACCCACTCGGATGCAGCAAATGTTACTGTTACGGACTGACGCACTCCTGCACCGAGGCGCAGGGACTCATCCGGATGTGGGTGAGTGAAGCTTTTTATTTTAATTAAAACATACCATCCTAACAGTCTGATGTGTACATTTTTCCTCCAAATAAAGTCAAATTTAACCATTTTAAATGAGGATCCTAACTGGATTTTGTCCCCCTGTGGTTCTCAGTGGATCTCATTTCTCAGCCAATTAAATTTGGTTAAAAACAGTTCTAAATGTATGTGAACGACGCTTTTTAATCCTTAAAAAATGATTTTTCTGTAATGAATCAAACTGAACTTAAGAAACTAGAAGTTTCTCCATTTGATTCTGCTATTTATTAAGCAAATTTTAATTTTCCAACAATACATGAATGAACGTGAAATTATTTCTTCAATTTTTGTGGTTTTTACATGCATTTTACCCTAAAAAAGGAGCATTTTTCTGTCCCCGTAGGTGAAAAAAAAAAAAAAAATGGATTGGCAAACATTCACTTCACTGGAAGCTGCAGAGTTTCATAACGGGGCGGCCGCAGGAATCTTTATCTGATCAACAAGTATTCACTTCATTTTTTTGTTGACAGAAGGGGGAGGCAGGGAGGGATAACAGGGCAGAGAAGAAGACATTAAAAATGGAAAGTTTATTGGAAAAAGGGAGATTTTCTCCAAACCACTGAATCGTGAGATTACACTGTGTGGATTGGGACGTACACACACACACAAACACACACACACACACACAAACACAATCTCTCTGCCCAGACTTCATACACGATCCAGACAGTTCACCTACACACTCAACTCTATGGAAATACATAAAGGACAGCACAGGAAATGCTATTGAAAATATTTTTTTAAAAATAATAAAAAATATTTTCTAAAAATTCAATTGATCATTCTGGTTAACTAGAGTGTTTTGAAGTTAGCTGCATTTCTTTATTGAGGTTAGAAGTTTCTATTTCATGTGTGACTACCTCTGCCGTTGCCAAAAGCGTTTAAGCTATAATAACCTATTTAAGATTCTTAACTTTCAACCTAAAAGCATCGGCCCGGAACGCCTCGGATATCATTTCAGAGCCGCAGACTCGGGCTCAAGCAGATGAATCTATTTTAAAACCGCTCAACCACAATAACGGGGTTTGTCAATAACAAATACTTAGGATTTAGTCTCTGCTGCCCTTACAGGCCGAAAAATAGGCAAACCTGTGCAGACCTGTGTGTAGACTGTAGAGCAAAAGTTCTCTTACATGAGCAATCTGCTGGTCGAAACGAAAACATAAAGGTTTGTGAAGGTGAAAAGACGAGGGCATGAGCTACGAATCTTTCAGTTTTCATACCTGATAGTCTGCTCATGGGACAAATGACTGTTAGAATTTATAAAAATTAGGCAATCGGAGTGTAGATTCTTTGGGTATTATGTGCACAGAGTGTTGGATAATGAATTCCAATGTAAAAAATACTGTAGTTTAGTTGCTTTTCTTAGTAATAGAGTAATGTAATGAATTGCAGTTCAAATAATTGTAATTAACGTACAATTACTAGTCTACAGAAACCCACATTACTTAATTACTCACATTTTGATGCAGTGAAGATAAATAAAAAAGACTGACACGGTCTTTTAGTTGAATGAAATAAAATAAAAATTGCTAAAAATAAAAGAAAAAGCAGAATTATTGATGCTAGTGCTGGGCGATATAGAAAAAAAACTTGTATATCACAACATAAATTATTTAATATCACAATAACAATATATGTTAAAATACATATAGATATATGACGTAAAATATTTTATATCACAAAAACAAAATATAGTGCGATAAATATTTTTATTGTTATACACATTATTTTATTCCACAATAACTATTTATATATATCGCGATATCGATATGTGAAATAAATTATTTTTATCACAATAACAATATGTATCATGATATATATCGTTATTGAGATTTATTTAATGCCACAGTAACAATATTTATATATCTCAATATTGATATATTTTTATCACAATAGAAATATATATTTCGACATATACCGTTATTGTGATATAACTAATTTTATCTCCCAATAAAGTATCGCAATACAAATTGGCATGTGATATAAATCATTTTATACCACAATTTCAACATATGTTGTTATTGTGATATAAATTATTTAATATCACAATAACAATATATGTTAAAATACATATAGATATATGACGTAAAATATTTGATGTCACAAAAACAAAATATAGAGCGATATACATTTTTATTGTTATATACATTATTTTATTCCACAATAACTATATATAAATATATATTGCGATATCGATATGTGAAATCGATTATTTTTATCACAATAACAATATGTATCATGATATATATCGTTATTGAGATTTATTTAATGCCACAGTAACAATATTAATATATCTCAATATTGATATATTTTTATCACAATAGAAATATATATTTCGACATATACCGTTATTGTGATATAACTAATTTTATCTCCCAATAAAGTATCGCAATACAAATTGGCATGTGATATAAATCATTTTATACCACAATTTCAACATATGTTGTTATTGTGATATAAATTATTTAATATCACAATAACAATATATGTTAAAATACATATAGATATATGACGTAAAATATTTTATGTCACAAAAACAAATATAGAGCGATATACATTTTTATTGTTATATACATTATTTTATTCCACATAACTATATATAAATATATATTGCGATATCGATATGTGAAATCGATTATTTTTATCACAATAACAATATGTATCATGATATATATCGTTATTGAGATTTATTTAATGCCACAGTAACAATATTTATATATCTCAATATTGATATATTTTTATCACAATAGAAATATATATTTCGACATATACCGTTATTGTGATATAACTAATTTTATCTCCCAATAAAGTATCGCAATACATATCGATATGTGATATAAATTATTTTGTACCACAATTTCAACATATGTTGTTATTGTGATATAAATTATTTAATATCACAATAACAATATATGTCAAAATACATATAGATATATGAGGTAAAATATTTTATGTCACAAAAACAAAATATAGTGCGATATACATTTTTATTCTTATACACATCATTTCATTCCACAATAGCAATAACTATATATATATATATATATATATCTATATTTCGACATATATCGTTATTGTGATATAACTTATCTCCCAATAAAATATTGCAATACATATCGATATGCTATATATATCATTTTATGCCACAATTTCAACATATGTTGTTATTGTGGTATAAATTATTTATATCACAATAATAATATATCTCGCAATATATATTATTCTTGCAATATACATTATTTTATATTACAATAACATTATTCTAAAGATATACCACCAATAACGTTTATTTTCAGTTATTCTCTGGAAAAATGTGACTATTTTTTCAGGTAACATGTAACGTTACAAATGAGAAACATTTCTTTTAGGTGTACAAACAGTTTCAAGTTTCTTAGCAGGAAAACATATTTTTGCATAAAAGTTCAGGAGTTAAAAAAAGCAAAAGAAAACTATAGAAATGATAGAAGAGAAACGGCACGATAGACACTTATTTATCGTCATATCGCCCAGCATTAACTGACAATATGGACACATTTGTAGAAGCATTGAGCAACTGGAGATATTCAATTATGTTTATTTTGTTGAAAACAAAGATTAAAAACATTTAAGTTAGAAGAATTGATTATTCTTTAAAAGTAATTTGCTGAACAATATGTGACGAAATAAAATGTCTAAATTAACTCAATTTTAGTTTATTGGCAACAATGCATGAAGTGAATTATCTCATTCCAAAAAATATGTTGTTTTTTAGTTTAGGATCACCCACTGAAAGAAAAATGCTGACTATTTGTCTTTGAAACAAGGGTCTTAAAACTAAATCTGCTGTCTGGCAAAGTCAAAGAGTTTTGAACATTGACTGAGTCAGCATTTTCAGAAAATGGAGAAAAGAGCAGACTGAGAAAAACTAAAGAATATAAAAAAAAAGTGCAAAACCCCTGGACATGTTTATGCCTGATCCTTTCTTTTTACAGGGTTTAATATTTCACACAGAAGCTACAGCAGCTGGAAGCTGTGTTGAGAAAAAATGAGTTTAGAATCTGTGTTTTTTTTTTTTGTTTTTTTAACGCTATAGCTAACACTGAAACCAGAACAGACAGAGCTCCCCCTGGTGGACAAGTTCAACACGGTAAAGACGAGAAGCGGCATCAGCTTCCAGCACCCGGAAATCATCGCTCGCGCAGAACAAGTCCCAGCGACGCTCTCCGAGCCGTTCTATTGGCTTCTGCCGGAGCAGTTCACCGGCTCCATGGTGGGAATCATCTCCTCGGTTCTTCATTTTTTCCTGCTCAGATGTGACCGAATCCGCTTCGTCTTTAGATCACGGCGTACGGCGGGCAGCTGAAGTACGCGGTGTACTACGAAGCCAGAGACGAAACCGGGCCGTCCTCCTACGAGCCTCAGGTCATCGTCAAAGGCGGTCCGAACCACAACATGCTGATGTTCCGACACATCGCAGGGATTCAGATCGGACAGCTCACTCGGCATGAGATCGACATGACGGAGGTACAAAGAGTTTCATTTTGATGAAAAGAAAAAAAAAGTATCAAACCTGCAACGTGGGGGTGTTTGTTTTTGTGAACAGCACGAGTGGGCGTTTGCAGATGGACGTCCAATGACTCGAGAGGACTTCATGGACATTTTGTTCCATGTTGACTACATCCTGATTAAAGCATCTCATGGCAACTTGATGAGACACAGCCGGTAAAAAACACAGTTTCAAGTCATTTTCAAAAAAATAAAAATAAAAATGAGAAATTAAATTACATTTCAACCTGTTTTTTTGCTTGTATCTTTTGGTTTGTTGACTGTTTTACTTTCACTTCTTCGCTTTTATTTAATTTCAATACGTTTTTTTCATTTGTATTATATTTTTTTTCCTTATGTGCCATCATATCCAAAAAAATACAAAAAAACAAAAGTAATTTTCAGCAATAAACACAAATATATATATATATATATATATATAATACATCGATTTGTAAAAATATTTAATATAATTCATTAATTTATTGGATATGAAAAGACATTAAAAACATCATAATTGCTCCTAATCATAAATAGACATATTAATAGACTAAGTAACTAATAGATAATAAAGTAATTGCTTGTAATTTATCTATTTACTGAACTTTTTACATAGTTGTGAAACTTGAGAGTTGCCCAACAAGTTATAAGCTTTAACATAAAATAAATGTATCTTGATTATCTGAGATATTAAAGTATCTGCTGAACTGATGTTCTCCTCTTGTCCACCAGAGTTTCAGAGATCAGTCTGACGGTCGCAGAGGAGGGAACGCCGTCTGAAGACAGCGAGAAAGCCCATCAGATCGAGAAATGCGAGTGTCCAGCAGGTTACTCTGGACTTTCCTGTGAGGTACGTCCTGAATGTGGAAGATGAACTCATGTTTTATTTTATATCCCAATAAAATATCGCAATACATATCGATATGTGATATAAATCATTTTATACCACAATTTCAACATATGTTGTTATTGTAATATAAATTATTTAATATCACAATAACAAAATATGTTAAAATACATATAGATATATGACTAAAATAAAATATTTAGAGAGGCATAAAATATTTTATGTCACAAAAACAAAATATAAAACATGTCAACAAGTTTCTGAGACAGATTTTAAACCAGATAGATCAGTCAAGTTTCTAATATCTTAACCCACAAAACATATTTTAGTAAATAAAAAGTGAACAGGAACGGGCTTCATCTTATTCCAGGGGTCTATATTTTTCAAATAAAGTATTTTTTCTCTCAATCTGCAGGATTTCTATTGTATCTGAGAATTTTTACGAGTAAAAAATTTTAAAAAGTAATTTTTAGTGAAACCAAACTTATAGATGAGCGGCAGACAACACGTCCCTCTTTAAAACTAAAGTTATTTATTTATTTTTACAAGTTTATGTTTTAGTTGAATCCAGAAATTTTACTTTTTTTTTATTTTACTATTATTAGAATCATCTGGTCTGAATTAAATTAAAACATGATCTTAAAGAGTGGAATGATTTCACTGTTTTTATCTTTTCTTGTATTGTGCCTTCATTCAGAAGAATTCGTGGGGGACAAATTATTAATATATTTTTTATATTTTTCACAATTTATTTGAACTTTTTGGCTGCTGTTAAATCCTGCTACACAAAACGAACAAATGAAAAAGATATAATAACTCCAATGTCTCAGAAGAAACTGTGTTTAAATTAAACTTTATTAAAAACTTCAATTAATTTAACTATAGAAATGAAAATAAATGATGTTTGGGAAAACACATAATTGTAAAGAACTTGACTGAATGTGAAATGTACATAAAAAAGTATTATTATAAAAGAGTGAATTGATAGAATTCCTCCCACTCTTAGATAAGTTGTTTTTTTCTCAGATTTCTGATTTTGCATTCAGTGTTTAAGCTTTATAGTCTTACTTTTAAATAAATGCATTTTTCTTTGATGTGATTAATCCTCACTAAGAATCTCGTCCACTCGGTTGTGATTTTTGTCAAAGCAATTGGCATTCAGCTTTGCTCCAGCTCCTTCTATTAAGCCTCAGACAGCATCCAGCAGTAACTCCATCTTTAGCTTAATGAGGATTTTGTGGCGACAGCTCGTTTTACATGTAAGCTGCAGTCCTGGGGAAATCAGCTTGACCTCAGCTTCTGGAAGAAAAAAAAAATGTTCAAAACCGTTAAAATCTCAGATTAAAACGGCGTTTTTAACATTTTTGTAATGGATTTTTTTTCTCTTTTTATTGTGTCATTGCTCTCTGGGTAAAGCTTTATATGTCACAGGAATGAATGGACTAAAGTCTCCAGTATTTTATTTTATTTTATTTTTAAGGAATCTATTGTCCTTAAATTCCTAATTTTTTTGTAATTTTCAAGCATGTCTTTCATATATTTTTATTTTCCATTGTGTTACAGTTAAAAATCAAATAAAACTACTCTAATTTATCACTTTTTGTGATATTTTGATTTATTTTTTATAAGAAAGACTTTTTTATTGCATCAAGTAAAAGTGTTCTAGGGTTAAGGAGAAAATGCATTTTTTTTAATTCAAATATTTGTGACAAAAAAATTCAGTTTGAAAGCGAGCTAACTCCTCAGCAACTAGGAAGGGAAATGGGGCGGGGTTTCTCCAGACCTACATTCCAGGTTTTTGGATTTCGGCTAAAAATTGCATAAAGTTAATTAAACTCCACCTCAAAAAGATGCTCAGAGTAGCATGTTTTTAATCATCACTTGTTTATCTTGCAGGTCTAAATTATTATATATAAAACAAACTATTTATAATTCAAAAGCTGTACATTCTGCTGTAAACCAAATGGCTAACGGTAGCTAAACTTGAAACGTTCAGGTCTAGAGGCCTCCACTGACAGATGGCGGCTCTATTTGTAGCCGCTGTCACTGCTAATAAAGTATTTTTAAACGGGCGTTTAGTGCTAGCAGAGGGAACAGATGGCTCTTTAAATGGACTCCATTAATTATTAGAGAACAGGAGAGAGCGAGAGAGTCTGTGCGGACGGATGCGGGGGGATGTGTGTCTGTGCTCAAAACTTACTGAGGGGAATAACTCTTAATCGTGTGTATACGTGTGAAACGGTTGTGACCGGCCGGGATAATCATGTGGCTGCAGGACAGAAATATTTTAGCGTGAAGAATAGTTTGGGGTCAGCACATGTTTCACTTCTACCGTCTCTGTGCAGGAATGCGCCGCGGGCTTCTACCGTCTCCGCACCGCTGGGTCGGCCGGGTCTTTCCCAGCGGTCAGAGTGCCCACCGCTGCTGGCATGGGCAGCTGCGTTCAGTGCCAGTGCAGCGGGCACTCCTCCACGTGTGACCCCGAGACGTCCATATGCCAGGTAAACCAATGAGTGCGGACGTGCACGCGCTCAGAGATGTGCTGTGTACATTCTCTGTTAAACTTCTCATACAAATGAATACATTTTTTGATAGAATAATACATTTGAACATTATTTTTTTCTATAAAATAAGGTCTGGAACTCATGACTTAAGTCAGAGGTCGGCAACCTTTAACATTAAAAGAGCCATTTGGACTAATTTTCTACTGATCAAAACCTAGAAGGAGCCGCATTGACTTACGTTAGCCTTTAAGAAATTTGGATTTGCATTCATAACCTTCTTTTTTTTTTTTTTAATGAATGTGAATAATGTCTATTTTTTACGACGGAGTATTAGGGTCACCGAAAAAAAAAAAAAAAAGTAATATTACGACTTTTAATCTCGTAGATATACGACTTTAAATCTCGTAAATTTACGAGAAAAAAGTCGTAACTGCTAAATTATGAGAATAAAGTCGTATATTTATGACTTTAAAAGTCATAGAAAACAAAAAAAAAAAAAAAAAAAGTTATATTACGAGTTTTAAAGTCGTAATTTTACTACTTTTTTCTCATAAATATACAAGTTTTTTCTCGTAAATGTACGAGATTAAAAGTCATAAGTCATAGCCTATGACTTTTAAAGTCATAAATATACGACTTTATTCTCATAATTTAGCGGTTACGACTTTTATCTCGTAAATGTACGAGATTTAAAGTCGTATATTTATGAGATTAAAAGTAATAAATTTAGCCTATGACTTTTAAAGTCATAAATATACGACTTTATTCTCATAATTTAGCAGTTACGACTTTTTCTCGTAAATTTACGAGATTTAAAATCGTATATCTACGAGATTAAAAGTCGTAATATTACTTTTTTTTTTTTTCGGTGACCCTAATACTCCGTCGTAATTTTTGGCACAAACAAAAGCAAAAAATATATATAAAAAAAACTAGGATCTCTCAAAAAGTATTTTTTTTTTTTTTTAC
Source organism: Oryzias javanicus (assembly GCA_003999625.1). NCBI lineage: Eukaryota > Metazoa > Chordata > Actinopteri > Beloniformes > Adrianichthyidae > Oryzias > Oryzias javanicus. The sequence continues at coordinate 5,614,292 of CM012460.1, read as the reverse complement.
GTTTTTAACTTTAGTAGCAAAAAAGCTAGCTTGTTGATTAATTACTAGCTAAACTTCAAATTAGCATAACATTTCTCTGTAAATTAAATCCGCCAACAATTTTAGCATGTTGCTGAAATAAAAGCTAAAGTCAAAATTAGCCTAAAACCTCCTGTAGACAACAAATTAGCTAAAATGTTAGGCATATTGCTAAAATATTAGCTGAACTCCAAATTAACATAAAAAACTAATTAGAGGCCAAATCTGTCAAAAAAAAAGCTAGCTTGTTGCTTAATTACTAGCTGAACTCCAAAATAGCCTGAAATTCCTCAGAAAACTAAGTTTTTCAAAAACGTTAGCATGTAGCTAAAATAGAAGCTAAATTCTAAATTATCCACAAAAAAATGAGTAGATAAAAATTAATGAAAACATTAGCATTTTACTAAAATATTAGCTAAACTCCAAACTAGCATAAAATTTCTCAGAAAACCTAGTCAAAAACGTTAGCATCTTGCTAAAATAGAAGCTAAAATTCTAAATTAGCCTAAAAATTCCAGTAAGTAACACAGCCAAAAACGATAAAATAATAGCTAATCTCCAACTGTTTTGAAAATTATTATTTTATTTTTCTTCATCCTGAGAGCCACCATGGAGAAATAGAAGCTAAATTCTAAATTATCCAAAAAAAAATTCAGTAGATAACAAATTAGCTGATTTTACCAAAATATTAGCTAAACTCCAAATTAGCATAACGTTTCACAGAAAACTTAGCCAAAAACGTTAGCATGTTGCTAAAATAGAAGCCAAATTCTAAATTAGCTTAAAAACCCCAGTAGGTAACACATTAGCCAAAAATGTTAGTATGTTGCTAAGATAATAGCTAATCTCCAATTTTTTTTAAATTTACTGTTATTCAATTTTTCTTCAGCCAGAGAGCCACTATAGAGGGACAAAAGAGCTGTGCATTCATTTTGCACATGCTAACACACCAACACAATCCCAACCTTTCTCAGGCCTCTAACTGGTTTAATTTCAGACAATATTTTCACGAACGAGATTGAAGTGAACATCTGATTTTTCTTTTAAGTTCCAATTTCCCTCAACTTTTTGTGGTAAAGTTTATCCTCATCCTCTGCAGCTGCTTTACACTAGATTTGGTGTAAGAACCAATAAAATATGACAGATTTTCTCTTAGCCGATAATTGTCAAAGTGTAAGTCACAAAACTCTCGTCCAACTTTTATTTATTTTTTACTTATTTATTTAACCTTTATTTATACAGGTTGGTCGATTGAGAACAATTTTTCATTTACAACGACGACCTAATTAGGGATCAGCAGTAAAAGTAGAACAGGGTAAAAAGTTACACACAGATTAAAAATATAAACTTCTGACAACAATATTTTAAGGTGTGACAGATAAAACCTGTCATAAAACTGTAATTTTTAAATAAAATGAAGACATTTTAGTTTTGATTGTTTTCTCGAGATAATGAGATCGACTGTCTCATTATCACGAGATAGTGTTAACGAGATATTACAATAAAGTTGATCTTGTGATATCTTGTCACTATCTCGTTATCACAAAATAGTCATAACGAGATATTATGAGTGGATCTCATGATATCTCGTTATCATGAGATAGTGACCACGAGATATTACAAGATAGTGGATCTTGTGATAGCTCGTTATCACTATTTTGTGGTAACGACATATCACGAGATCCACCATATTCTAATATCTCGTGATCACTGTCTCATTATCATGAGATAATGGTCAATCTTGAGATATCTCGTTTTAACTATCTTGTGATAACGAGATGGTGACAAGACATCACAAGATCCACTATATAAGGATATCTTGTGATCAATTATGTAATATGTTGTGATCAGTCTCGTGATATCTCGTTATCACTATTTTGTGATATCACAAGATAGTCAATCACATTATCTCGAGAAAACAATACCAAAAAAAAACAAAAAACAAGATAAGCCGTTGTGATCATTTCAATATTATGTTTAATTGTTTTTTTGAATTAAATCCTTTATTTTAATTCAAACAGAACAGACAGTTTGATGTAAGGGGCAAAAAGAAAACATACTTGGCCTTAAAATACTTTTAATTCATTGTCTTGAAAAAAATATCGAAAGAAACTGAAATCGTGACTTTATAAATGTGAATCAAATCAAATCATGGCTTGACTAAATCGTTTCATCCCTATTGCCCATCGGTTACAAAGACTCCAAGGATTTGTTGCTGCCATTTTATTTTGAGCATGAAACAGATGATAAAGCTGAATTCTTGTTAAAACTTGAATCTGTCTGTGGTTGAACTCTCTTCTTGTCACCGAAAACTTTAAAGTCCCACTTCATCCACTTTTTTGTGTTTTTTCTCATGATGGAGGACTCATCTCTGAGTACTGAGCAAGTTAAATGAGCGGACAAAAGTATTCCTTCTCCACTCCATTTTGATGCATCCACTTGCAGACAAATAGATCAGTTAACGTCTTCTTCTTCTTCCTCGTGGAATCTGGATCAGAATTCTAGCTGGAAAGCAACAATATTTCTCCCAATTTTTCCTAGTTTTGAGTTGCTAAAAGCTAGCAGTAGGGAGTATAAACGAAGGGATGATGGGATATCAGCAGAGGCTTACTTCCGTGCCACAACACAGAGGCGAATTTCTGATGAACTCCTGCCGCTCTGCAGAAACTATGTCATATAAAACAAAATTTTTGTCAATTAAAAGACAACTGATTCTATTAATTATGATCAAAATATTATTAAAGTAGGAATATAAGCAACACGGATTTTCTTAAATATTTTGTGCAAAAAAAAAAAAAACTATTCTTTCAAAGAATAAATATAAAAGGAGCTCTTTATAAAAGTGGAAATATCTTCATATTTTTCTATATATTTCGGTGAAATTATATCCAGTCCCAAACAAACCATTATCCTCTTTCTATACATTGAAACTGACAAATAAAGAAAAAAATGAGCGTATTCAGAAGAGAGAAAATCTTCTGCAAGGACTGCCTATCATAATGAGGCTATTAAACTCGTCCTTCAGAAATATGCAAACCTATGAAGGAAAACGTCCATCTAGGAATGAACATTTAGTGTATAGAAGCAATAGAAAACGTTCTCATTTAACGTGCAAATGCGGGAATAAACCGTAGCAAGGTCTCCAACGCCTAGCAGCAGCTCCTGAAAGTGACAAACACTCTTGATTGTTCTGCTCAGATACGCAGAATTGAAAATAAGTTGTTCCTTCAGTTTTTATCGAGTCTCCCCCTGCAAGTCGCTTTGCTATCCCCGAATAAGACTGTCAATCTTGATTGATTTTGGGTTTTTTCCTCTGAAACTTTCATAGAAATTCTAGAAATACATGAATTTCATGTTAGTCGTTGAAATCTTGGAACGTTCATGAGTTTGATGAAAACAAAAGCTTCCAACGAATGACATAAATGCTGGTCGCCCTTCAAACTCCCCAAGTGCGTCTCATGTGATGGACTTAATTAAAAACTTGTCTCGGATCCTCTTTGCCTTCAGCACAAACATTTTAAAACTCACTGGTCTGTTAAATATGATATGGGAAGAGGAAGTTGAACAGTATTTAGAGTAGAAATGTACTATATTTGTGTTGTTTTTGCAGCTAGTGCACACAAAACAAGGCTTTTCAGTGGTTGATGCTGCTTGGACATAAAAAGTCTTTCATAAAACTTGAACGTGTGGGTGGAGATTTACTAACTGGCATGTAAAGAAAATGCAGTGAAGTAAATTTGTGTAAAGTTAGAACAGAAAAAAGATCAAAATCTGCAGTTGTTATATTTAAAAATATAAAATTGCCACAAATGCAGCATTCCTGGGTATAATCTGTATAATATAACACAGTTTATATTATTTGGCAACACTGGTGTTGATATCAAATGATTTTTTATAAGCAAATATTTAGTTCAGTGTATTTTGTGTTGTGCTTTGCATGTATATGAGATACATTTGTAATGCTTCATTTTTAATAAAATATTTTGTTTCTTGTGACAGGTTCATTAGTATTCCTGATATATTGTCTCTGTTACAGTCTTGACATATATTGAGACTTAACATTTTAAAAATATTATGAATTGTGTTACGTTTCGTATCACCAGATTCCTGCGATCTACTCATTGGGAAAAAATAACATCATTTTGCAAGTTGAGTCATCTTTTCAAAAAGCAAAATAAACAAAAAAAAAAATAAAAACCACACACACCCTATATATACATCATTTTTTAAATATTTGTACCTTATTTATATATATTTTTTAGACAATTGCAACACCTTACAGTCATTTATTTCATTAATTATCTATCAAACATGCGTTCATCTTCCATTTTCTCCATTAGCGGTGTTTCCATTGACTATGAATTTGTGCAAACAGACTTAAAAATGATTTATAAAAAAATATGAATTTATCAACAAAAAAAAAAAAAAAAAAAACATTTTTGCACTCGGATGAGATGGTTTTTGAGACGTATCAAATTTGCAGTATATTGCAAAACAGCATCACGCGGTGTTGTTGGATCAACAGCTCTTCTCTAAAATCACGATTTACCACGATCGCTTGCACCTTGGCGCTCTGTGACCTGAATGAGGCGCCGACGTCTCCTTTGATAGATGATGATGATCTAGTGTGGTGACCCCGTCCCTAGGAGACCACCTGTAACGGGTGCCCATGGACTGCCACCTTGTCGTGGTTGGGGGGCTTGCACGTCTTGAGGACCTGGATAGCTATGCTGGCTGGAGCTTTACGCTCCAGGTTGGGTCTCCCATGCCAGACAAATTGAAGGGTAGGGTGAAGAGCAGTCCACTGGCCCTCCAAGTTGGGGGTTTGGCACAGGGCTAACCACCCGGTCCTATAAAACCCAACATGGTTACGTAAACAGCACTGCTGCCCTAAGCGTCTCAAGGCGTAAAGGGCAGTAAGAAGAAGAAGAAGTGTCGTGACCCCGTCCCTAGGAGACCACCTGTAACGGGTGCCCATGGACTGCCACCTTGTCGTGGTTGGGGGGCTCGCGCGTCTCGAGGACCTGGATAGCTATGCTGGCTGGAGCTTTACTCTCCTGGTAGGGTCTCCCATGCCAGACAGATTGAAGGGTAGAGGCCAGATCAAGAGCAGTCCACTGGCCCTCCAAGTTGGGGGTTTGGCACAGGACTAACCACCCGGTCCTATAAAACCCAACATGGTTACGTAAACAGCACTGCTGCCCTAAGCGTCTCAAGGCGTAAAGGGCAGTAAGAAGAAGAAGAAGTGTCGTGACAGAAATTTGCTGTAAATCAAAGTATTGTTCAGCTCCATCGCTGTGTTTTAGAATGACTTATCAAGAGAGTTGTCATGTGTTTACTCACATAATTCTGATTTAATGGAAACAGTAATTGCGAAATTGCATTTTTCGACAATTCGAGAACTTCAATAAAGGTTTACACACAATGAAAAATGTCTTATTTGGCTTTTAGTTCGTTCATTTCTTGAAGCTGACAAAAATTCACCAAAATAGTCAAACGTCGAACTAAATACAATAAATCAGACACTACATATTTTCAAATTATTTACAAACAATTGCTTTTTTTTTAATTTTCATTTCAAATGATGTCATAAATTAGCTAAAACTGAAATTGGGGGTCTCTTTATTTATATTTCTGGGACTCTTAAAGTCTAATAGCCGAGAGTTTTTAAAAGGTTTTATCACAAAAATAAATAAATAAATAATCAACAGTGAAAATTATTTAGTGTGAATTGTTGTTTTTTTGTTGACACATCACACATTTGTGACCTCAGAGGCTTTAGGAAACAGAGGTCGTTTCAGAACTCCATTTGTTCTTAAGGAAGTTGTGCACAAAATCATTGTTAACACTCATGAGATTTTTGATCTGTTTTTGTTGATAAATAAATAAATAAAAGTGTGATTGTTAACAGACAGTCTCAGCATAAACATGTGGAAATCTCCACCTACACAAATAAAAACATCATGAAAGGATTTTCTTTCCATTATGCTGCATATTCTTTAACTTAAGGGATGTTTTAATGTGATGCCAGTGTTTTAGTGTTTTATTCCACATTCTCTGCTTTCTAGTTTTTTTTTTATATTTCTGTCAGTGTGTCTGCTTTCTTTCTTCTTTGTTATCTCTGTTGCCGTTTTGTTTGTTTGTTCCCCGCGCAAGCTGCTTTCACATCTCTTTCATTCTTGCCCGGTTTTGATTATTTTCTTCCTTTTGTGTTTCTCTTTGCCTTCCAGACATTTTTTTTCCCCCATAACTGCATCATTAGCATTTTCTAACTGAGTGGGCTAAATTGAAAAAGCTAAACGAGTTTGTTTCAGTGGTAATTAGCAGTAACGAGGAACACAGGAAGTTAATGGAAATGACTTGCCTCGTTAAGAGGCAACTTCCTGTTGTACCGGTTGATGTTCCCATCTTTAATAAACATGACAGACACATAAGGCGTAACCCTGGGGATATGCAGGGGCAGCAGCTGGGAGTTGTGTACTGTATAGCTCTGTTTAGGTTGTACACTTTTGCGATTAACTTCTATTCCATTGTAAAGCATTTGTGTGCATACTCACTTTTACACAATCTTGTGTTTTTTTATGGATTAATGAAGTCATGAATAAGCAGAAAACAACCAGGTGAGAGAAAATGTTTTTTTTTTTTTTCGAGGGGCTGCTCTTAAGGAAGCTTATTAAACTGAATGACGTGCGGGATCATAACTGTCATCCAACCGCTAGCTGATGCTGATGCGAAAAGGCTCGCTGCGCCTCGTTATGTCAGCCTGGAGTTAGAAAAACACCATTATTATGTGCTGTTGACGATAATAAAGGTCTCGGTTTAAAAAATAATTACATATAAAACAAATATATGTATATGGAGAGAAATATTAGTGTATACTCATTTTTAATGCTGCAAAGCAAAGAAGCTCAGAGCAGTTATGGAGTAGTTTTATCTATTTTTAAACCTTTTTTTATGATTTTGACATTTTTAGCTTAAATCAAAAAATATGTAATAACTACAGAGCAAAGTAGTTCATTTGAATTTTCCTCTGAGTTATGGGTGAGACCAACGCCGCTACCACTTCCTGTCTAAGAACTCTCTGTCAACACACTCTCCCACTAGCTTACAGCCCCTCAGTGGCAGACTTACTTAGCAGTTATATCGTTTATAATCTAAGTTTAAAACTACTGATAAGAAAACTCTGATGAACGAGCATTCTAGCAGCATCTAACCCAGAGGTCGGCAACCTTTAACAGTAAAAGAGCCATCAAAACCTAGAACTTGCTAGAACTTTAAGAAATTTAGATTTACATTCATAACCTTCTTTTTGTTTTTTTTTAATAAATGTGAATAATGTCTATTTTTGGCACAAACAAAAGCAAAAAATATATAAAAAAACTTAACATCTCTCAAAAAGGTAGTTTTTTTTTACGTTTTTAACTTTAGCAGCAATAAAGCTGGCGTGTTGCTTAATTACTAGCTGAACTTCAAATTAGCATAACATTTCTCAGTAAATTAAATCAGCCAAAAATGTTAGCATGTTGCTGAAATAAAAGCTAAACTCAAAATTTGCCTAAAACCCCCAGTAGATAACAAATTAACTAAAAATGTTAGCATATTGCTAAAATATTAGCTAAAATCCCAATTATCATAAAAACTAATTAGAGGCCAAAAAAAAATCTGCCAAAAAAAAAGCTAGCTAAGTTAGTCAAAAACGTCAGTATGTAGCTAAAATAGAAGCTAAATTCTAAATTATCAAAAAAAAAAAAAAAAATTGTAGATAAAAATTAGTTGAAAACATTAGCATTTTACTAAAATATTTGCTAAACTCCAAACCAGCATAAAATTCCTCAGAAAACTTAGCCTAAAACGTTAGCATGTTGCTAAAATAGAAGCTAAAATTCTAAATTAGCCTAAAAACTCCAGTAAGTAACACATTAGCCAAAAACGTTAGTATGGTGCTAAAATAATAGCTAATCTCCAACTGTTTTGAAAATTATTATTTTCTTTTTCTTCAGCCTGAGAGCCACCATGGAGAGATGAAACAGCCACATGTGGCTCTGGAGCCACAGGTCGCAGACCCCTGATCTAAACGCATCACTTACGGACAAATTTGTGAGACGTGAAGAGTTTCACGATAGATTTGTCCGTAACTGAAGTTTTGTCAGTTCGTAATACACGATTTATGCGAAATTTGTTATTGTAATTAGCTGTAATTGTAAATGTAAGTAGCTTCAAGCTGTTTTGTAATTTTGTTATTTTTTTTACTTATACACAAAACCTATTATATGAGTAACAAAACCACAAATCCTAATTTACGCTCAAATCAAGAATTACACTCCCACAAATCAAAGTGAGTCTATTTTCTCTCCATATGTGTCCAAATTCCCTCCCCAATCCTATTATATAATGCGGGACTATTTAGTTCCTAAATTTTTTGTCCCATTCACCCCATTATTTATTTATTTATTTATTTTTTTGTTCCCCTGTGATGTCATCATTTTTTGAGGCGGGGTTATTTACTATTTGCAACATTTATTTGCAATGTCGGTGATATTGACGTCTAAATTATGGAGTTATATGTGTGCCACCATATTGCAAGCAAAAGTCATAGTTTTGAGATCAACATTTTTTAAGTTGCAAACAAAATGTTAAGTTTTGCAGATAAAACAAATTTTTTTTTTTGCCTTGCAAACCTTTTTTTGCTTTGCAAAATTTTTTTTGCTCTCAAAAAATATATTTTTGCTCTCAAAAAATATATTTTTGCTTGCAACTTTTTTTTGTTTGCATTTTTTTTTTGCCTTTGCATCTTTTTTTTTGTCCTTTGACAAAAAAAAAAAAAAAAAGATGCAAAGGTCGGGGTCCTGTCTACCTAGAGACCCATTGAATGCACGACACTTTATTGGATGGAATCTAGACCAATCAGGAGGCTGGCACAAAAAAAGTTGAACGCAAAGCCAAAGATGGGGTGAATGGAAGATACTGGGCTGACTGAAACACGTTTGTTCGAACTTTTTTTTTTTTTTGTCAGGACAAAAAAAAAAAAAAGTTGCATCAGGCAAAAAAAATTGCAAGCAAATTCAAGGAAAGCCAATGATTTTTTTGATGAGCAAAAAAGCGCAAGGAAAACTGAATGCAACTTATTTGTTCTTAAAAAATTTTGATCTCAAAACTATGACTTTTACTTGCAATATGGTGGCACAAATATAACTCCATACTAAATGTGCATTAATAAAGAAAAAGCATCATTAAAGAGTTATTTTTTATTTTTTTGTGCACATATTTCGTCTCTAGAACTGCCAGGACAACACAGAAGGCGACCGCTGTGAACGCTGCATGCCAGGATTCTACGGCGTAGTCCGAGGTTCCCCGGACGACTGCAAACCCTGCGCCTGTCCCCTTCCCAACCCAGAGAATAAGTAAAGATGAAACGTCTGTTTTTATTTGATACAATATGCGCATGAACTTGATTTAAATGTTTCCGTTTTAAGCTTCAGCCCAACGTGTATTGCTGAAGGAGTGGACGACTACCGCTGCACCGCTTGTCCGGAGGGATATGAAGGGAAATACTGTGAGAGGTCAGTTTAGGAAAATGGGAATTCATTGAAGATGTTTATTATTTTTTTGTTGTTTTTGTCACCAATTTTTTCCACAAATAATTTTTTTTTTATAAATATATATATGGGGTCAATTTAAGCTGATCCTTAATTGACCCCATATATATTTATATAAGTGATCCATATTTGACCCTATATATATGAAAAATTATAATAAAATATAATGATAAATAATGTAATATGTGGTAAAGAATAATCTAAAGTGAATGAAAAACCAGATTGTAATTGTGAAAAAAATAAACATAATTTAAAATGAAATTGTAAATAAAAAAATATATATATTTTAAAATTAAAAGAAAGATAAAAATTGTAGAAAAAAAATTATTGTAAATTTAAAACTTGATCAAAAAGAAAAATTTAGACCTAAAACTCTTACCAAATATTTTTTTTTTATTATTATCAGCCTTTTTTTGTTTGTATTTTCCTGTTTGCTTTCAGTTCTCAGTTTTCAAGTTTTCACTTCTGAGCTGATCCTATTTTACGTGGGGGCGGGGCTTTCAGCTCATTGGCTTCCGGCACATATTTTTTTTAATTACAAATTTTCAATTTTTTATGTCAAATTTTCAAATTTGTTTACAAATTTTCTTTTTTTTTAATTTACAATCTGGCATTCATTCCCTTTAATCTGATTCCAATTAGGCCCCATAAGTATTGATCAACTTTCTTTAAACTTGAGTTTAATGCAAACGTTTTTGCCTCCAATTAAGCTTTCAGCCTTCAATTATAAAAATTAACGTTTTTGCACACTGATATTTCTTATTCTCCTCAAGAATTGCTGCATATTTTTCAACATCCATCATTCATAAAAAACACGTTTTTATATTAGATTTTTTATTAAAGAAGATTCATTCTATTGTTTCATCAAATTAATTTAATTGTTTTTTCTGTGTTGTAAATAAATTAAACAGTAAAGTGATGATTTATTTTATCCTAGTAAAAACACAAGCTGTCTCCTTTGACCATTGCAGATGTGCCACCGGTTACCACGGTAACCCGAGGATGCCAGGCGGTCGTTGTGAAGAGTGTAAGTGTTCCTCTTGGGGAGCGTTTGCCGGACCATGTGACTCTGTGACCGGCCAATGCCAGTGCAGGGTGGGGGCGTCAGGAACGTCGTGTGACCAGTGCATGGACAGGCATGTGTGTGGAGCCGCTGGGATCATCTGTAAGACTAACAACTTTATTCCAGATATTTGGTTGTATTTACATTTTTAAAAAAATCTTGTCTCGTATGTACTGTATTTTTATTTTTGTTTGAAAAGTCCTACTGAAATTTTGAGCCTAATCAGAATTCATCTCTTTACGCCTTTTTTAAATTTTACAATTTTTTTTTTTCATTTCCAACAATTTTACAATTTTTTAAGCACTTAATGTAATTTTAGCAACTTAAGTTATTTAGCAAATAGTTTTAGCATTTTCAGAAAATCGCCTGAGCAATTACAGTAAATTTCTTCAGCATCTTTGGCTTCTTCAGCAAACAGCATTCACACTAGCATTATTGCAGGTAATGCAACTTTTTAGGTTTTTTTTTTTTAATAAAAATGACAAGTATATGAATATAGAATAGATGACATAAATGGTTGAAAAAGTGCATCATTTTTTATATTCTAAACCAGAGGTCTGCAACCTGCGGCTCCAGAGCCACATGTGGCTCTTTTATCTCTCCATGGTGGCTCTCTGGAGGAAGAACATTTTTTTTTAAATTTTGGAGATTAGCTATTATTTTTGCAACACACTAACATTTTTGGCTAATGTGTTATTTACTGAAGTTTTTAGGCTAATTTAGAATTTTAGCTTCTATTTTAGCAACATGCTAACGTTTTTGGCTATGTTTTCTGAGGAATTTTATGCTAATTTGAAGTTTAGCTAATATTTTAGTAAAATGCTAATGTTTTCAGCTAATTTGTTTTCTACTGAACTGTTTTTGGATAATTTAGAATTTAGCTTCTGTCTTAGCAACATGCTAACGTTTTTGACTAAGCTAGTTTTCTGAGGAATTTTAGGCTATTTTGGAGTTTAGCTAGTAATTAAGCAACAAGCTAGCTTTTTTGGCAGATTTGGCCTCTAATTAGTTTTTTTATGGTAATTTGGAGTTTAGCAAATATTTTAGCAATATGCTAACATTTTTAGCGAATTTGTTATCTACTGGGGGTTTTAGGCTAATTTAGTTTAGCTTTTATTTCTGGCTGATTTAATTTACAGAGAAATGTTATGCTAATTTGAAGTTCAGCTAGTAATTAATCAATGAGCTAGCTTTTTCATGCTAAGTTAAAAAATTTTAAAAAATACCTTTTTGAGAGATGTTAGTTTTTTTTTATATATATTTTTTGCTTTCGTTCGTGCCAAAAATAGACATTATTCACATTTATTTAAAAAAAACAAACAAAAAGAAGGTTATGAATGGAAATCTGAATTTCTTAAAGACTAACGTAAGTCAATGTGGCTCCTTTTAGGTTTGGATCAGTAGAAAACGAGCCCAAACGGCTCTTTAACTGTTAAAGGTTGCCGACCTCAGCTCTAGATAGCCACACATCTGTAGTATCATCAAATGTTGTGATTTTGACTTTACTTTCCCAAAGAAATGCAAATGAGATGCCTTATAACTTGTTGCCAGGGGAGACAAGAGATGCTGGCAGAAGTCAGTTTGAAGTCATTCAGAAAATAATTTCAATGTCATTTGGAGCTAATTTAAACTTAATACGACCATAATGGCAGAGCAAATTTGGTTCCATTAGCACGTCTAGAGGTAAGTGCACGCAATCAAGGAAGAACATGCGAGAAAAGGGTCGAAAGACAGAGGCTGATGGGAAATTGCTCGCTGTCAGGTCAGTGGGAAAATTGCTTGCTCACGTCTTTATGTGTTCTGACACGCGGCGTGTGTTCGTAAATTGGCAGGACGAGGCGCTTTGGTGCACCCTGACACCGAACCACTCGCTCCTCCATACCAGCCATAATCATAACTTCTGGTTTGGATGTTTTTCACTGCGGAGCAATTGAAATGTTGTAGAAAAACAAGTTTAGAGTCTCCGATATTGTGCTCTGTGATTTAACAAACTTTCAAGCTTGAAAAACTTTCTTTTTTTTTTTTTGCAAACCATACAGAGAAATGTGTTTGTCAGTGTGTTTTGCCGTGGTGTGTGCTCGTAATGCCTGGTTTTGCCTCTCTCTGATGGATTTCATGCATCAGCAAGCTTGTCTTTTCAAAGCCACAACCACTTGGATAGAAACATACAAGCGTACCCCACAATCACAGACGTATGCATCTATGACTTTTTTTTTTTTTTTTTGCTAAAATGAAAGCAGAATTGTCAAACACAGCTTTCATATTTTTCCTCTGTTTCTTTCTCCAGCCTGTGATGATGAGTGCTCCGGTTTGCTGATAAGTGATATGGATCGCTTGTATCGCATCATCACCGAGGTCACTCTGACCACACCCCTCCCACCACCTTATAAGGTGTTGTACCGGTTTGAGAACATGACGGACGAGCTCAAGGTAAATATATTTGATGTGGCAAAAAAAAACATATATATGTATATTGTCTATAGCAGGGGTTGGCAACATTTAACAGTAAAAGAGCCATTTGATCTCGTTTTCTACTGATCAAAACCTAGAAAGAGCCGCATTTACTTACGTTAGCCTTTAAGAAATTTGGATTTGCATTTAAAACCTTCTTTTCATTTTTTTTTTAAATAAATATGAATGTCTATTTTTGGCACAAACAAAAGCAAAAAATGTATTAAAAAAACTAGCATCTCTCAAAGGGATTTTTTTTTACTTTCTTAACTTTAGTAGCAAAAAAGCTAGCTTGTTACTTAATTACTAATTAGCATAACATCTCTCTGTAAATTAAATCCGCAAAAAGTATGTTGCTGAAATAAAAGCTAAACTCAAAATTAGCCTAAGACCCGCAGTAGATAAGAAATTAGCTAAAATATTAGCAAATTGCTAAAATACTAGCTAAACTCAAATTAGCATAAAAAAACAATTAGAGGCCAAATTCGCCAAAAAAAGCTAGCTTGTTGCTTAAATACTAGCTGAACTCCAAATTAGCATAAAATTTCTCAGTAAAATAACTTAGTCAAAAACGTTAGCATGTTGCTAAAATAGAAGCTAAATTCTAAATTATCCAAAAAAAATTCAGTACATAACAAATTAGCTGAAAACATTAGCATTTTACTAAAATATTAGCTAAACTCCAAATTAGCATACAATTCCTCAGTAAACCAAATTAGTCAAAAACGTTAGCATGTTGCTAAAATAAAAGCTAAAACTCTAAATTAGCTTAAAAATCCCAGTAGATAAAAGATTAGCCAAAAACGTTATTATGTCACTAAAATAGTTGCTAATCTCCAATTTTTTTACATTATTTTTATACGTCAACCTTCATGAACTGGAAATTAAATTAATGTGTACTGGTTAGAAAAAAAAAAAAATTTGCTGTGGTGAAAAAAAAAATGTAATAATGACCCAGTGTTTTAAAACTGAGTGCAGTTTTAGGTTTTTTTTTTCCTTTTTTGTATTTTGCTGTTTGTTTTCAATTGTAAAGTGCTTTGATCTGCACGCGTAAAAATCACTTTTTATAAATAAAGCTTAATTAATTGATTGATTGATTATTAAAGGTCATTTTATACCCAGAACCAACTCTTTAAATTTAATATATCAGTAAATTACAGATAAAAGGGTGAAAATTAAGGTTGAATTTATTGATAAAACCAGATAAAACTTTGACATTTTTCAGATCTGATCCAATATTTGGCAAAAGTTTCAAATTTAAACATCAAAGACATCCAGAAAAGAGGCTTTTGTTAATTAATTATCTATTTTTTAAGTTTTTTCTTAATATTATCACTAAAAATAACATAAAAAGGAACAGGTGAATCTGTCATGTCATGATACTATTACTACCACATGGAGGTGGTACATTCATGATGTGGGCTTTAAAATAAACTATTAGATGTTTTGCCTATTCAGACATTTTTTAAAATAAAAAACAGATACTGCATCATTGATATGGAACAAATATAATTTTTTATTAGTATAGACTATGCAAGTACTCACATAGAAACAGTTTCTATTGAGTATGTTGTTTTTAGTAGTCACATCTACACTGTGTGCTTCTATGATCTTCACTCATCTGCATTCAGAAGAAGTTCTGAAACTTAAGATCAAACTTTTCCCTTTTTTTACGCGTTCTTCAACTCACCTCTTCTTTCTGTTCTTCCCTAAAGCACATGTTGTCACCTCAGAAAGCTCCAGAAAGATTACTGCAACTCGCCGACTCCAACTTGGGATCCCTTGTTGTTGAGATGGACCAGCTGCACAGCAGGGTGCGGACCGCCTCCTTATTTTCCAACTGCATGCTGGTTTGGCTCTTTGATTGCTTTTGCTTCTCATTTACTGACAGTTTGTTTTTGCAGAGACAGACAGCAAAGAGGATCAAGAGTTTAGAGAAACTTGTTTGTTTACAACAAATCCTTTTGTGTGGCCTATATTAAGTCTCCTAAATGAATAATTTATAGCTCTCTTTCCTGCACATTGTGGATTTTTTTACAATAAAAATGGAGTCTTGGATTAAATGGTACAGTGTAACTTAGAGAAATGTGGCGTGAAGCGGTGATTTTTCACCCACTATTTTTTTATCACTAATACTTATCAATTTGTATCTATAAGGATGGCATTTGTTGGAATCATATAATTAAATTGATATCACAGTCTATCAAATGCGGTTTTTAGACAAAAAAAGATCAATTTATCCATTTTAAGCCCACTTATTCCCCTTTAAGGTACTCTGGTTGCTGGAGCCTATCCCACTCCTGGGTACATATGACCATATACACTCACAGGGACAATTTAGAGTCATCTATTAATCTATGACGTCATTTTTGGTTTTGGTTTAGAGGTTTGCACCTCCTCCTTAAAGTAAGTCGAATCCTGACTTGAACTTTTCAGTTTACTTTAAAAAAAAAAAACATTTTTTAATCTATCTCAGTCAACTCATCTGCCCCCTTTTTTACATTCTATTAACTACATTTTTTTATTTAAAAAAAATTAATATATTAAATTCTCAGGGTCTTGACTGAAAATCAAACGTTTTTTGATCTGAGGAGAGAATAAACTTCAACCTTGACGTTTTTTCTGACAGCAGTACTACCTTTCACATTGTGTGAATGCTGTTAATAAATAGTGTTAGGTCAGGTAAAGTAGTTGTCAAAATGTATTCTCTCGTGTCCCTGATACTGCGAGTGCCTTAATGTGTAAAGTTTTCTTTTTCTGTCAGAAAGTCATCAAACTCTGCGCCTGCACTAAAAATATTGACGTTTTTTACCTGTCATTCTTTTGAATATTTTCCTTCTTTTTTCCCCTCCTTTTCTTTTTCACCCAGAAGTCAACATGTTCATTTATTTAACACTTGTTTATTATTTTATGGCGTGCCTGTTTGTTTGTAGGCCACTAAGGTGTCGGCTGACGGGGAGCAGGTAGTGGATGATTCTGACAGGATTCACAGACGAGCCGAGGATTTGGAAAAGTTCATCAAGGACACGCTGCTCGGAGCCAGAGGTGAAGTTGATTGAAACCAAGAGTTCTGGTCTGGTTTTTGGTTATTGTGAAATGGCATAGGGCAGGAGTCTGCAACCTGTGGCTCTTTTATCCCTTATAGTGGCTTTCTGGCTGAAGAAAAATAAAATAATAGTAAATTTAAAAAAAAAATTGGAGATTAGCTACTATTTTAGCAAAGTACTAACGTTTTTGGCTAATGTGTTACCAACTGGAGTTTTTAGGCTAATTTAGAGTTTTAGCTTCTATTTTAGCAACATGCTAACGTTTCTGACTAATTCAGTTTACTGAAGAATTGTATGCTAATTTGGAGTTTAGCTAAAACTTTAGTAAAATGTTGATGTTTTCAACTAATTTATCTTATCTACTATTTTTTTTTATAATTTTGAATTTAGCTTCTATTTTAGCAACATGCTAACGTTTTTGACTAAGTTATTTTACTGAGAAATTTTATGCTAATTTGGAGTTTGGCTAGTATTTAAGCAACAAGCTAGCTTTTTTTGGCGAATTTGGCCTCTTATTGTTTTTTTATGCAAATTTGGAGTTTAGCTAATATTTTAGCAATTTGCTAACATTTTTTGGCTGATTTAATTTACAGAGAAATGTTATGCTTATTTGAAGTTCAGTAAGTAATTAAGTAACGAGCTAGCTTTTTTGCCACTAAAGTTAAAAACGTTAAAAAAAAATCCCTTTGAGAGATGCTATTTTTTTTATACATTTTTTTGCTTTTTTTTGTGCCAAAAATAATTTAGAATTTTACCTTCTATTTTAGCAACATGCTAACGTTTTTGGCTACGTTTTCTCAGAAATTTGATGCTAATTTGGAGTTAAGCTAATATTTTAGTAAAATGCTAATGTTTTCAGCTAATTTGTTATCTACTGATTTTTTTTTTTGGATAATTTAGAATTTAGCTTCTATTTTAGCAACATGCTAACGTTTTTGGCTAAGTTTTCACAGAAATGTGATGCTAATTTGGAGTTAAGCTAATATTTTAGTAAAATGCTAATGTTTTCAGCTAATTTGTTATCTACTGATTTTTTTTTTTTGGATAATTTAGAATTTAGCTTCTATTTTAGCAACATGCTAACGTTTTTGGCTAAGCTAGTTTTCTGAAGAATTTTTAGGCTATTTTGGAGTTTAGCTAGTAATTAAGCAACAAGCTAGCTTTTTTTTTTGGCAAATTTGGCATCTAATTGTTTTTTTTATGCTAATTGGAGTTTATTTTAGCATATTATGTTAGCTTATTTTAGCAATATGTTAACATTTTTAGCTAATTTGTTTTCTACTGGGGTTTTTAGGCTAATTTTGAGTTTAGCTTTTATTTCTGGCTGATTTAATTTACAGAGAAATGTTATGCTTATTTGAAGTTCAGCTAGTAATTAAGCAACGAGCTAGCTTTTCTGCTACTTAAGTTAAAAACGTAAAAATGCTAGTTTCTTTTTATATATATTTTTTGGTTTTGCCAAAAATAGTCATCATTTACATTTATTTAAAAAAAACAAAACAAAAAGAAGGTTATGAATGCAAATCCAAATTTCTTAAAGGCTAACATAAGTCAGTGTGGCTCCTTCTAGGTTTTGATCAGTAGAAAATGAGCCCAAATGACTCTTTTACTCTTAAAGGTTGCCGACCTCTGGCATAGGGGGTAATACGATTGCAGAAAAAGTAAAAATTATAGTCGCTGCCCACCTTCAACATCCTTTTTTAAACTGCTGCTTTTCTGTTGGTTTTATCCCCATAGCAACCATATATTTTTTTGTTCACCTGGAGGTAACGAACAGTTCTATGTAACTTTTAGATGAATCAGCAAAAGTAAATTTTTGGATTTCCTTGGCAACCAAGGTTTTTGTTTTGTTAGCGACGCCCAAATTCCTAATATTTTTATATGGTATGGCATATCATTTCGCGAGCCAAAGATTTACGTATTCAATTTTGTAAATATTCCGGTAATAAATGTGTGAGCAACAATAAAACAGCACTTTTGATAGCTTGCTTTGCTAACGCCGTTCAAAGTCTTCAAAACATTTTTCTGCGAAAAGCTCCCTGATGATGCTCAAGAAGTTATGAGCGATTCATCAAAACTCATGGGAGAAGCTTAAACTTAAACTTGTAGTCGGTGATTTTTAGGGAAAGTTCAAGATGGCGGCCTCTTTTTTGAGGTCAAAGGTCAATGATGATTTTTTTGCTTAACCTGTTAGTGAAGAACATATGTTTTTTTTTTTTCCCCATATGATGCGAAAATATAAAAACTGCCAAGTTTCACACTATGCTAAAAAAAAAAAAAAACAAAAAATGGCCGCCAAGCTGTAGGTCCCGTGACCATCCCATAATAATTTCAAAACTTCCTTTGAATAACTTTTTTTGAACTACTTTTTTTTAGCTCCTTAAGAGATTTTGGCCCCATACTTTTTTATTTTTGATGGTTTTTCCTGCTGTGATGTCATCATTTTTTGGGGGGAAGGGGTATACACTATGGTCAAAATGTTATTTTACCACATGCTAGGTTTTTTTCAGTATGGGACAGCGTCAAAATTAAAGAAAGAAGAGTTACAAAAACAATCTGGTCCTCGAACATAAAAGACATCTTCAAAATTACATTTTAAGCAGTCAATAATTCTTTTTAATCAAAAAATAATGTTATTTTTAAGCTAAACCTTGGTATTTTTTTCACTTGAAAAGCTGGTAGCAATGGATACAAACTTTAAGCTAAAGTTTTATTCCTCTACCTGCAAAATTTATCTTAATAAACCGAAGCAAATTTCCAGCTTCCTCTTCAACTCGTAGGGTTTGAAGGCACTTTCAAATGACCAATTCAGAAAAACACAAACATTCTCTTTGCAAAAATTGAAATAACTTTTTACTTTGATTCATTTTATACATTTTTCTCATACCTCCCAGTTACTAAACCAACACTTTGTGACTGGCTGTGATGAAAGCGTCTTCTTCTTGTTGTTGCTTGCAGCTCTCTGGCCATCTGCCTAATCACAATGTGATTATGTTGTGTGTGCGCCGGCGTCCGAGCCAGCGTGTTCGTGTGCCTCTGAAAGAGGAAAAGGGAGAGACTGTCGTGGCTCGCTGGATGATTGAGAGTAGCAATTAGAGACTTAATTAGTGGCTATCACAAACACACACCTCTACACACCAGATGCACAAACACCGATGTTTCTACAACCGCACACACATAACGAGGTAAAAAAAATAATGTCGGCACTTCCTCTGCCATGTGTGTCCGTGTTTACGAGATATCATAATATGATTCCATCCACGTTTTAAGTGTTTAATTGGTTTTTAAATCCCACTGTGTAATTATACGGCTCCGACACACATTCGCAGGCTCGAGAGGCGTGCACGCACACGTGCACGGCAGCTGTTCATTAGCATGATGGCCTTGCTGGCTCTAATCACTAAATGTTTATATTTCAAATGAGGGAATATGCTGCATTGTTGCAGTCGCACACAAACACTCGCGCACATTAGGCTTTCAGATTTAAGCAAATATGATACAAGAATTTTCCTTTTAGACGCTCAAGTCTGACCGTTGGAGATAAAAACTGAAACCTGGTGCTGTTGGAGTCTGATTCTGAAAGTTAAGGGAAAACCTCTTTGGCATAACAGCTGCTTTTCTATTACACGTATGTGCAAAACTTTATCGAAATAATTATATAGTTTCCATTAAATCATAATCATGCAATAATTCAGTCAAAAACACGGCGACAAATATGAACAATCCTTTTATTTTTTTAGAGCAGATACATTCACATTTCTGCCACAGCACTAACGCTCTATCAAAGGAGACGTTGGCGTCTTATTCAGACCTTATTCGAGCTTGGTGGGAGGGGCTACAGATGAAACGATTTTGGGAATTCATGGTTGGTGATTTCACGGAGGAGCTGTGTAAAATCTCAACTTTGAGCTGAGTGAGGCTGTGGGATCTATTGTGGTGTCCAAGACACTGTGCAGCTAAGCGTTGTATCTGTTGTTGGTCACGTGACTCAGCTAATTTTCATTCCAGTTTTGCAAAATATGTCCATTTTAATACCTACTCCAAGCGTAAAAACATATTTTTGTATTTTTTTGATAAAAGCAAATTTTTACAAAATCGTTTCCATTTGGCGAATTTATTATCTACTATGCATAATTTTGTATACAATGGAATCACAGCTAATGAAAGTGTGACAACTGTTGAAAAAAAAGGATCTAAGTCACACTTAACCATTGTGGTATCCTAGGCATGTTTACATTAAAAGTGGGGTCAATCTTTTTTTCTTGAATTTTTTATCTTCACTGGTGTCTGTGGCAGACATGAAATCGAAACACGTCAACGTAAAGCTTGGGTCATCTGGATCCCATAGGATAGCAAACGGGTTAAAAAAGGGAAACTTTGAATCTGTAATATTTACATTTTTTTTATTTTTTGTTTTCATCAAATTCAAAATTTAACGATGTTTATTCAACAAACTAATGTTTTCAAATGTACTAAATTAGAGACGTAATCATCCAACATTTTACTTTTTACAGTGCAATGTCTAGATGTTTACAGCAGGCATGTCCAAAGTGTGGCCCGTGGGCCAAATGCGGCCCCATCCAAATATCCAACAGCTCTCGTGCTCCTTTAATAAAATCAGTAAAATGTTAGCATTTTCTAAAAACTGTGTGTATGTTTCTTGATTGTGATTGGTTAAATTATGTTTTTATATTCACCACGAGGGGCCGCTAATAGACGAGACATACCATCTACGACTTGCAAACTGGGAATGAGCCGTGTGAAAAATGGCAAATTGGAAGGGATTTTGGTAAAAATCATATGCATTTGTTCTATGGTTAGAAAATAGAAGTATGTCATTGCTATAAAGTGTTCATTAAATAGTTCATTTAAATAAAAAAATAGCTAAAACTGTCAGATAAATGGGCTGGCCCTCAGATTTCCACCTTACCGAATCTGGCCCTCTTTGGAAAAAGTTTGGACGCCCCGTTTTATAGAGAACAAAATCACTGCAACTTATATTTTTTTGTGATTCTTCAACATGTTGCCCCCATTTCTTTTTCTCACAACCTGAACAACCAAGATACTGTATTTTCAGGAGTATAAATCGCAAGAGCAAAAAATGTCTAATCAAGAAGCAAAAAAAGAATTATAAGCCACACTTTTAGGAGAAAAGTTTGACATTCAGAACAAAAAAATTAATACAAGACTACTAATATTTTGATTTGTATAAAAAAATATTAAAGTTTAAGAGGAAAAGCATCAGATTTTCTTCCTTGTTTGTTTTAGACCAGTGTTTCTTAACCATAGGGCCGCGGCCCAATCTCGGTCCGCGAGCGCCCTCTAGTGGGCCGCGAAATAAAAATCAGTTCTGAACCTGAGGGCCGCGAGGGCCGCGGGACCTGAATGCAGCCTCCTACCACTTGGTGGCAGTAAGCGTCACGCCGGGTTCATACTGGACCGGGAAGCACCGCGAAGTCGAGAGCGCGCGGCTTCCCCCCGCTCTGTGGTTTACAGAGCAGACGCGGATTTTTCCGCGGCGGTCGACAGGCGCTCCAGCTGGAGCTTTTGTTGTTTTTGCCATCATGCGTGATAAGTTAATAACCTAAAGATATTACCGCGTGTTTCTGCTAAGAGGAACTCCTCTCTGCTACTCTTTACACCCAAAATCCAGCCCCCGCCCACCCGCTCCGGAGCCAGCTCACTACATTGATCTGTGTGCGCGTCTGTGTCTGTTTTGGTTGTGTCTGTGCGCACGCGCTCGCTCGCATGTGTGTGCGTGACTAAATTCATAAAAACTAAAACTATTCTGCCCACCATGTTGATGTGTGAGTGTGTGCTGGCGCATACACGTGTGTGCTGGCGCATACACGTGTGTGCTGGCGCATACACGTGTGTGTTATGGATGTGTTTTTTACCTGTCTACAGTCTGTTCAGATACAAAAACATGATCACATTTGTCAATCACTTCGTTTTATTGTAAAAAATTGGTTATATTTTAAAAACACTGATGTTGTTCCCATGTATTTACATGCGAGCAGCCTAGAAAATGATAGAAACTCATATTGAACACAGTAATACATGCAGTCAAGATCTCATTGCTGCATTGCCTGCACTCATTCTAAGTGTGTCCAAGGCTGGATGTTTTTGTTGGACGCACGTATTTAAAATTCAACTTAAAGTTGAATTCCCATTAACTGTCCCGCTCCTAAATGTGTAAATGTGTTCTCCACATTTGACCCATCTCCTGGTGAAGCCGTGAGCTGCAGAGACAGCCGACCTCAGGAACCAGAACCAGAATCCTAACCTTAACCCCTTTCCTCTGGGTCAGCAACTAGGAACAAAGTTTAGCGCTGGACGCATGATTTTCCAAAAGTTACCTGCGAAAACACTCTTTCTTTTAAAAATAAACCGTATTTTCTCTTGTAACTTTATGTAACTTCCAGCCAGAATTGATCCGGAACGCTCGTGGCTCGCACTCAAAATAGAGCAGAAGCTGTAATGATCCGCTTGCACGGCGCGAGTCCTCTGCGGAGGACCGCACCGCTCCACGCCTGGTGTGAACGCCACCATAGATTATGGGCGCCGAATAGAGGCGGCCTCCGTTCTGCGTCCAGTGTGAACCCGGCATCAGTAACGTGTTGTGGCATGACTCAATAGTATGCAGCTATCGGCCCCTCATCATATTTTCTTTATACGGGGCTCTTTGCCTCAGTTCATGTTTAGTTTTTTTTAAAAACAGACTGTTGTGATTGTTGTTGTTAATTTGTCACAGATTTAGAGAGAAATATCTAGTACGAAATTAAAACTTATAATTTGTCAAGTTCATCAGCAGGTTATAAGGTAATCTTTTAATTAGTATTTTATTTAAATCTCATTTACAGTTTGTTTCATTTGAAACTTATTTGAAGTGTTCTTGTTTTATTACAACACAATTTTATTTATCAAAATTCCTTATAAATATTTTTGGAATTCTAATTTGTGTTGAGGTTGACACCTGTGGTTCAGTATGAAAATAAATGTCTGAGATGATCACGTTGTATCATTTTTCCTCACAAGATTTTACTTTAATAAACCATAAAAACTCGATTTAATTATCAAATACAAATTAAACAAGATGTGGATCAATTTACATTAACATGTTTATATTTGAATGGGCCTCGAATCACTTTGTACCGGGAAAATTGGGCCCCGGTGTCAAAAAGGTTAAGAACCTCTGTTTTAGACAACACTTCTGCCGCAAATACTTCAGATTCAGCGCTCTCTAGTGGTTGTTAGCGCTAAAAGACAACCGATGTTTACTGGGAAAATAACATGACTAAAAAAAAACACAAATAAGTCACACTCCTGGCTAAACTCTGAAAAAACTGTGACTTAGACTCAAAAAATAAAATATTTATCTCTTCTTTTTTATTTGGGAAAAAAACACAAATTAGATGTTAATTTTGTGTAGCATAACCAGAGAATTAAAACATGAGAAATGAACTGAACGAGTGATTTTACACATAGAAATGTCTTTCTTCCAGTTTCAATCAAATTAAAATCACTATATGGTCATCTCCATGTTGAGCCAGACAACATGAGTAATCAGTGCTTTCTGCTGAACAATCTGAGTCAGTATTTCTACGACAGCCACTGGCCAATCAAGAGCTTGTTGGAAGCGAGATACACGGTCAAACATTTCAACAGGAGCTTTTATCGAGGTCTATAAGTTTATGACACTTATAACTTGGACTATGGTTCCATTACTGTTTATTTCTCAATAGAAGTCAATGGGAAACTAGAAGGGTGTGCAATAGTCTTATACAGTCAAAGGTTGTAACCAAGGCAGTATTTTCAAAAAACAATAAAAGATATTTCAGAGGATGTATCTTTGTCTTTGACATCTTTTTTGTTCTTAGCATAACTGTTGACTGTGTAACGTTTGTTTCTTTGGCGCGTCCAGACCTTCAGTTCAAGGCCGCCGAGCTCAACAAAACCCTCTCGAGGAAAGATGGAACTCCAGACAAAAGCCTGAGTGAGATGAAGGAGGACATCCAGGCCATGCTGGAGGAGATGAGAAAGCGACAGCTCGGACGAATGAAAATAACTGCAGACGAGGAAAAGGAGTAAGGACACACACCGAGTCCAGAGCAACATTTGTTTCAATCCTGCAGAATCCTTAAATACTTTCATCTCTTGTTTGGTCAAATCCGATGCATATCCTGAAGCCATGTTTTGTTGATGTTGTAACAAAGCCTGTGATATCTTCTTTGTTTTGTCTTTACTTTGTCACTCTCATATATTGGCATTTCTCGGAATCTTTTCTTTTGCATCTTTTGCGCCCGTCTGTCTCATTCAGCGGTAAATGTGGACGAGGTCGATGAGTTAATTAAAAGGCATCACCGCAGGGCCAGAACAGAGACACAAAGAGGCAAGAGCATGCAGGGAGATGGATAAACACTCAAGAAGAAGAGAAATGGACACAAATGGAATAGTTTGACAAAACCATTGTGGTAAATTTCAATAAAAAAAAGTTCATAAATTGAGAATTCAAATAAAAAAAGAAGGCATTTTGCATATTTCCTATTGCTGGAATCGTCTATTTCTAACGTTTAATAAATTGAAAAAACAATAATTTGTTCTTTTTCAATCAGTTTAAAGTTTATTTTGTTATAAAAAACACATTAAATGTACTCACGAACCTTCTCTGTTCTTGTAGTCTCGCTGAAGAGTTGCTTCAAAAAGTCAAAAGGTTGTTTGGTGACCCCCATCAGGCCACAGAAGACCTCAAAGCTGAGGTGACCGTAACTTCTCCTGACAGTTTTCTTTGCTTCGATCTAGGGCTGCCACGATTAGTCGACTAATCGATGACTAATCGACTATTAAAATAATCGACAACTAATTTAATAGTCGATTAGTCGTTACTTTATATTGTATGAAGTCAGATTGTAGTAAAGTTGAAAGTTATAATAGCCTTCTGCTAGCTTTTTGGAATATTTTGGCATTTATTAAGGTTTTTTAGGCTATTTTGGAGTTTAGCTAATATTTCAGCAGCATGCTAGCTATTTCGGCTAACTTTAAGCTTTTTACTTTTTTAGGCAACTTTTGAGTTTAACTTAAATTTCAGCTTATGCTAGCTGTTTTGGCTGATATAGTATTTTTCCATTTTTTAAGGCTAATTTGGAGTTTAGCTAATATTTCAGCAGCATGCTAGCTATTTCGGCTAACTTTAGCTTTTTTACGTTTTTTTAGGCAACTTTTGAGTTTAACTTATATTTCAGCTATATGCTAGCTGTTTTGGCTAATATAGTATTTTTCCATTTTTTTAGGCTAATTTGGAGTTTAGCTAATATTTCAGCAGCATGCTAGCTATTTGGCTAACTTTAGCTTTTTTTACGTTTTTTAGGCAACTTTTGAGTTTAACTTAAATTTCAGCTATATGCTAGCTGTTTTGGCTAATATAGTATTTTTCCATTTTTTTAAGGCTAATTTGGAGTTTAGCTAATATTTCAGCAGCATGCTAGCTATTTCGGCTAACTTTAGCTTTTTACGTTTTTTTAGGCAACTTTTGAGTTTATTATTTCAGCTATATGCTAGCTGGTTTTGGCTAATATAGTATTTTTCCATTTTTTTTAAAGGCTAATTTGGAGTTTAGCTAATATTTCAGCAGCATGCTAGCTATTTCGGCTAACTTTAGCTTTTTTACGTTTTTTTTAGGCAACTTTTGAGTTTAACTTATATTTCAGCTATATGCTAGCTGTTTTGGCTATATTAGTATTTTTCCATTTTTTTAAGGCTAATTTGGAGTTTAGCTAATATTTCAGCAGCATGCTAGCTATTTCGGCTAAACTTTAGCTTTTTTACTGTTTTTTTTAGGGCTACTTTTGGGTTAACTTAAATTTTAGGCAACTTTTGAGTTTAACTATATTGCTAGCTGTTTTGCTAATATAGTATTTTTCCATTTTTTTAAGAGGTTAGCATGCTATTTCGGAATTTATTAGGCAACTTAAATATTTCAGCTATGCATGCTAGTTTTCCCTAATTTGGAGGCTAAGCAGCAGTTTCGGCTAGCTTTTTTATTTTTTGGCCTATTTAGGCATTTAACTAATTATTTTAGCTGGGCTTATTCAACGTTTCAGCATCTTTACATCCACTTTAGCCGATGGAACAGATTTAGTCGACTAATCGGAAAAAATAATCGGTGATTAGTGGACTATTAAAATAATCGTTTGTGGCAGCCCTACTTCGATCATGATGAACAATTGAGGTAATTGGGTATCTGCTTGTTGGCGTCTGAAGATAACAAAGAAGCTGTCCGACCACGACGAGAAGCTCCAGGAGGCCCAAGATCTTCTAAATGAGGCCCAGCTGAAGACGAGACAGGCCGGCTCGTTGGCCAACCAAAACCTGGCTAACCTCACGTCACTGGAGGTACGAGGACTCATCGGTTCTGGTCTCACAAAGAAGCAAAGATTTGACGCTAAATAATAACAAGAAAAACATTTCCCTAAAATTATTTTTTAAATGTTAGGTTCAAATGAGTGAATATCCTTAAATGGGGTTTTGGGGGCTTGCACAGAAAAAACCTGGAAAACTATTTTTTTTAATTGTGGCTTTTAATCTAAATCCACTACACCACACATTTACCATTCAGCATTTCAAAGTGCTGAACGTTTAGACTACACGGGGTCTATAATTAATGGTTTGTTTATCTGCAGAGGAAGCGAGCTGCAGTGAGTGAGATAAAGGAAGACGTACAGAAGGTCTTTGGAGAAAGTGAACATCTACTCGAGGATGCAAACCAACTCTCGAATAACATCAAAGAAGAGCTGCAGGTACACAAACTATTCTTCGAGCTTTTGTCTATTTAATATCAAATGGAACATTACAAAAAAGGGTGAAATGCCACTTGGATTCGGTCTGCAGGATTTGGAGGAGATGGGGCGAGAACTCAGTCCTCTTCACGACCAACTGGACGATAAAGTCAGATCCCTCACGGATGGGTTGAGCGATGGCAGTCTGGCCGACAGCGTGCACGAGGCGGAGAAGCACGCCAAAGAGCTAAACGAGTCTGCCGCCATTCTAGACAGGTGAGGGTCATAAGAAAGTAAAACGTGGTTTTTAGACCTACACAATATTTATCTTAAAGCAAAGCTTTCTGAGCACTGAAAAGAGGTATGCATTTATACTTTTTATCATTTTTACATTATTTTTTATTTCTGTACTATTGTTGTAACTGTATATTTGTCTTCAATTGATCAAGAAATCTTGTCTCAGTGGTACTTACTCGTAAAATAAATGTTATATTTAAGAAAGTTACGAGTCTTTGGCTAAAAAAGTATTTTTTTTGTAACTCTATTCATGCAGATCTTTTGTAAATGTTCATAGTCGTCTTCAAGCATCAAGATGAAACTCAACAGGGAGCTTATAGTTTCAACGTCACGACTGAAAGCTTTTCCAACACTCAGAAAAACAATTTTAAGTTTTCATTTCTTTATTTGTGCTTTAACATCTGATAAATGCCACACAAATGTGGTAAAACTCCAAAAAATACAGTTTTTTTTGGAGTGGGTCTTTAAAGGTGAAAAACTGAACAATATAAACGTTTTTAAAGGGGTGAAAATACTCAAAATGTTACATTTTTATTTTAGGTCACCAAAGTTCTCAAATATATTAAAAAAAAATTAAAAAAAATAAGAGAGAAAATTATGGAAAAAATGAGAAATGTGTAAATACATTGAAAAAATTAACAAATTAATCGCAAATAGGAACAAATTAATCACGATTAATCGCAATTAGAAAATGAATCACAATGTTTTAGTTCCAGTATTTGCCAACCACTTATGAATTCACTTGTTAATCACTAAATAAATCACAAACAAAAACTTTACATTTAGAACGTAACTAAGGCCGGCTACCGATTAAAAAAAAATCAAATTAATCAAACTTTTGTGTTTTATTATTCAAATTAATCTCAATGGTTTACTTGGTAAAGTTTATACAACAATAAGCAGCTTTTCAACAGAAACGTCTTATAAAATCTAAAAATGTATCAAGAGATACAAAACATATCAACAGTAGGATAAGCAGAACTCTAAATACTTTTTTTTGTCTGCAGTATTACTTACAGCCATAAGAAATGAACAGGAAGTTTGAATGTGTGCTTTCACAATAAAATGACATGAATTAAAACAAAAACCTGCACACATTTTACATACAAGACTTGTTTCCTGCCAAGTAAATTTAATTGACAAAAGGTGTAAAATGTTGAAAATGTATGGTATAAAAATGTATTTAATATTCATAGTTTTTTTTTTTAAATGAAAGAAGAACTAATTTTGTTTAAGAAGTTATCCTTACATATTTTTTTCTGTTTTCTCCAGCATTTTAGCGGAGGCTAAAAACCTCTCCTTCAACGCAACCGCTGCTTTCCATGCTTACACTAACATTAAAGACAAAGTGGATGCTGCAGAAAAAGAGGCGAAAGAGGCCAAGCAGAGGGCAACCGAGGCACTGGAGCTGGTAAGAGCACACAATGACTTTTTTATCTTTCTTGGAATTATTTTTCTTGTATCCTAGAAAATATTTTTTAGGATTTGGTGAGCTTCAAAAACTCACTATCCAAACGCAGGCTGTGCTGTGTGTTAAAGAAAGCTCTCCGACACTATAGGCAGAAGCACTTCAGCTATCCATATTATGAGAGTTCTCTCAGCGCTGAGTGTGAACACTCTGTATGCAGCAGCTGTAATGGAAGCTTGTCGTCCTCTTTAGCTATGGCACAGAGATCAAAGCGTCTCTGGCCCGCTTCTTTCCTCCTTTTTTTATTATAAGACCATCACTGTGCACCACAAAATTCATTTTGCTATCATATTTTTCCTGTTTTATTCTTTTTTTTTACTGCTTCTTTTCATGTTATTGTCATTTTTTACTCAGATGTTTTTCATTTACTGTACAAAACCCACTTTATGTTAAGAATTTCTGATATTATCCTTTAATGTCTATTTTTTAAATATGCTTGAAAGAATGCAATATTAACTACACAATGCAGTTTTCTACAAGCCATTTTTATGTAAATTTTGCTTATTTTTTTAAACTGTTTGGAGAGATTGCGATTGTTTGATCATTTTCATTTTTGTTTGTAGGCTATGGGTCCAGACGTCCCAGTAAAGGAAGCGGCTAAGAGTGCACTGCAGAAGAGCCACGTTTTACTGAACAAGGCAAAGCAGCTGGAAAATGATGTCAGAGGTATTTAAAAGAGGCTGTTTATGGTGTTTTTAACATGTTCTGAAAAATTAAGCTTAAATTTGCATTTCTTAGTATTCTTTGTTCAAATTGTTATGAATCAGAAGGAGACAAAAAAATGCAGTTGTGTTTGGGACGTAGGAAGCAACCGGGAGGGGAAGGGGGCGGAGTTGCTCTGCACCAACGGTCCCGCCCACAACTCACAGGCAAATTTCTTAGGAACTCCTACTGCTCTGCAGAAACTATGTCCTGGAAAATGACACAGCTTTTTTTAGATTTTAGAATTAAATAAAAGGCATAACTATTTCTTTTATTTATCTCCATTAGTTAAGGGGCGGGAGGTGTGGGGTTATCTGCAGGTCTGGGGGAGGAGACTATTTTAATTTCGTGTTTTTGCTTGTTTTGTTGTAAAAATATATTTATATAAAAGGTGCTATTTAAGTAATTATTGGTTAGTTAGTTGGTCAGTTGGTTGGATTGGAGTGGGTAGTTGGGAATTTGGACATTTTAGGCTTATGAAGTTAGCTTTGGAGTTCCACAAAGATCTATTCTGGAACCAATATTTTTACCAAAATTTGCTTTTCTTTAATTAAATTCAGATTAAACATTAAATTAAATTAAAAAAAAAAAATATGGAATTGTACATTTTTATGCAGATGATTATCCGATTTATGTGTTACGTAAAGTGAGAATTTCAATGTGAATTTAAGAAATGCTTACATTAAAAAAAGTGTCTTTATTACAGATTTAAATCTTTTGTTTACAGATCTTTCCAGAAAAAAAGTTTTAAATATTATAAATGATGTAAACGTTAGTAGTATGACCTTATTTCTAAGGATGCACCGTTCGTTTTAACAACAATTTTAATCGTATCATAATTTTTGATTTGCCAAAAAAATTCAACCAGTTTGACTCAAATATAAATTTCTGGTACTGAACAGTGAAGCTTTCTTTGCATTTCTTGCAAGATAATAATAAGTGTAAGAATTAATATCAAATCCATTCACATTTGACTTTGGAACACTGTGAGCGCTTTAAAAATATCTCAAAAGTGGGAGTGGCTTTTAGGACTTTTTGCAGCATTCAAACTTGCATTGGGTTGGTGTCATCATCATTTGCTTCCTGCGATGATCGTGCATTCACAGAAAATGCCGCCAGCGTGGCGGGCCTGAAGGGCCGAGTTAAAGCAGCGAAAGACAAAAGCAAAGACCTTCTCAAAGCCATCAATGGAACGAAAGCGACGCTCGGCGCCATTCCCAACGGTACGTCTCCACAAATCCACCGCCTGTGTTTGTGTGTGAGCAGGTGGGGAGAAATACGTGCCGACTTTGCTCTGAGATAAGAAGAGGAAGGATCAATAGCTGTGTGCTGATAAAAGTTAGCTGTTCTTAGGTGATAGAGATTAATACTCTAAATTAAATAAAGCCTTTAATTCCAAATTCAATTGAAAAGAGTCACTTTGAAGCAAAATATCTAAAAGAATACTTTTTTTTTGGTAGTTATTAGTGTTGAGACAGTTTAATGTGATAAATCATGAAACTGTTTATTTGATAAGACTTAGAGTTTAACCTAAACAAAAAAAAAACTTTTAATAATTTGAAAGTAAATATGCAAATAATGCATCTAAGTCAGACGTAATAATTAGAGCTCTATCCATGAAAATAGAAATAAAAAAGTAAATGAAAAATATTCTTCAGTAAAGCATTTTTGATTATGTCCCAATTTGAGCGACACTCACTGGAAAAAAGGAAACATTATATCAACTAACAAAATATTTATAATACTTTTTTTAATCAAATTAAATGTTTAGTTCCTAATTATTTGAAAAGAAACAAATCACAGAGCCAACATTTCACTTTTTTGAGTTTTTGTAAGAGAATAAAATAATTGTCTAGATATTTCAACTAAAATTTGTAATTGTTTTATTTTATTTATAGCAACAGTTGTGAAAATGATGTCTCTTTAAAAAATGTTTGAAGTGGTTGCAGAGGTTATTAGTTTCAGTACAAAACCTTCTCATTTTCTAAAATGTTATTTATGAATTTGTGTCTGATTTCTTTCTGATTTTATTCTATTGTATTTACTGTTTTTTGCATCTGATTCCTTTCTGTTTTTATTCTATTTTTATTTTCTTAAATCTCTTAACCTCTTTCCTTTTCTCAAAAGGTCTTGCCTTTTGCCAGGCCACAGTTGCAAATAAGAATGTTGTTCTTAATCTGTCCTGCCTGGATAAATAAAGGTTAAAAAAAAAAAAAAAAAAAAATCAAAAAAATAATTTTTATTCCAAAATAGTTAGTTTTTAGTACCTGATAATAAACTTGTATAAGTGACCTTTCAAGCAAAATGCAACAACTTTTAATATCTAAGTTTGCAAAAATGTGATTTTCCAGTTGTTGCACATGGATGTCCCCTCAGTTTGAGCCCAGATTGTGTATGGAGACTCACATAAACAGTAATACACATAAACTGCAGTATTTGATGATACTTGTAGGATTGTACAATAACTAAACCAAAAGAAGATTCAGGAATTAACTTCATTTTTTTTTTTTAAAAATGTGTTGTGTTCACCTACAAGTCAATAAAGTAATTATACCACTGTTTAATACATTTTTTAGCTCCAACCATTAATATTAAAAATTAGGCAATAAGCATGAAATAATGGACACTTTGCTGTTTTATGCGTTAATTTGAATTTTTTAGCACTGGAGTCAATTTTAAAGTATCAGCCTCTAGTGGTCATTTGAGGAACTGCAACATTTCGTCTTAATTATTTTATATTTGGGAGATTTATTGTTATTATATGTAATTGTAATCTTTTTTTTTTATCTATGCACCATTCTTTCACAGACACATCAACTAAGCTGGCAGCCACAAAAGCTGTAGCGGCTGACGCCAACGCCACCGCCATCGATGTCCTGGAGCGCCTCGGAGAGCTGAACCTGCGCCTCGGTGGTCTGCAGCTCAACTACAGCGAGCTGGAGGATACGGTCAGCGCAGCCAATCAGATGATCCAGGACCCGGAGAAAAACAGTAAAGTTTTTACTGCTTGTGCTTTTATTTTGAAAAAACGTTCAATTTACTGTAATTATGATTTATTTTAAATCAAAACGTTTTTTTTATTTTATAACTGTTTGTTTTGTCACAGAAGTTATTTAGTCATAATAGAAAATGATTTATTGGACAAATTTTTCCTTTAAACTGAATTTTATTTCTCTTTCTCTTTCTCTTTGCCATTCTCCACAGCAATCAGTATGTATATCTTACTTATCTTGTTGCAAACGTGTATAATTTTCAGTGGTGCACCAATACTGGAGCGTCGCCTAGAGCTAACAATTCTACTTTTATTTATTTTTGTCTTGGACTTCATAAACAGCTTCTTGACCTCATTTGAAGTGATCAATATCTGAACTTATTTCAACGATGGTATTGGTGCGCCACGCATTTCATGACCACTCTGTACAAAAGCAGTAGTTGCTTCCCATAATGACTCTGCTTGAGCATGAGAGAGCTCTGCAAAGATCTTCTTTTGTAAATTTATCTTCTAATTTTCCTTTTTATCTCCTCCTTTTACAGTGATATGACATTTGAACAGTTCTTTTAGCAGCTCAGCTACACTAATTGTTTGCCAGCTTTTCACACGGCTCTCGCTCTTCTTATTCATTCGTCTTCCTCTCGCCTCTCCGTTAAGCTGATCTCCTCCTCGTGAAGATAGAAGGAACTTCTGCGGTTTGATTTGTATGTTTCTGTCCTCCCTTTAGTCCACGCTGCCGGAGCGAAAGTGAAGGAACTGGAGGACGAGGCTGACAGACTGTTGGAGAAGCTGCAGCCAATCAGGATGATGCAGGACAGTTTAAGACGCAACATCTCCCAAATCAAGGAGCTGATCAGCCAGGCCAGAAAACAAGCCAATTCAGTGAGTTTGAAAAGATGCTCAAGATAGAAAATATTTCTCTGAGATGCTCACACTATGATGTCAAAAAGATAACATCATTTTCTTATCACTATATATATCTTTTGTAGATTTGATAAGTATTTGTTTCTGCTTTTCATGTTTTTTTTTTTTTTTTTTTTTTGCTAAAAGTTCTAAATTAATCAATTAAAATTCAAATGTTCGTGTTTTTAAGTGATGCAGTTTATCAATGTACTTTTGTTTAAAAAAATAGTTTTTAAGAAATATACTTTAAATATTAGTAAATATTTTCTATTGACCTTTAAATTAGACTTTCTTAAACGTTTTTTTTTTTTTTTTTTAATTAAACTGCCAAAAAAGTTTCATGTTGACCATATATGAAATAATCCAACACATTCTCACTCCCAAGCTCGTCACACGTTCACGTTTGGTTAAAGACCCCTTTTTGTCATTTTTTGACGTTTTCTTGGTTCCACAACTCATCTTTTTTTCACATGCCCCATTAAATTAAGGGTCCCCAACCTCCAGGCTGCGAATTGGAACCGGTCCAGTACCGGGATGTCGAGCGCACCGGTACCCTAACCCCTAAACTTAACCCCAGGGGGATGGGCCCTAACCTTAACCACTCCCCCCCATATATTCAATTATATGAGGAGCTCCTCACTTGCATGATTTATAATTAACAATTAATATTTAATAATTTTTACTTACCTTCTTGGGACGGGGTGCTCCTAGGACCCTGCTCCAGGGGAGGTTGTATTGAGCGTGCACTGATCCCGCCCTCTGTTAAAAGAGGGGAGGATCCGAACGCCTGTTCGATACCCTAACCCAAACCGAGTGCAAGTTTGCATCCTGGCCTGGTTCACGCCAGGTATATCCTGCGTCTGGCACCAGTTAGGGTTCGATACTACGTCAGGGGCCCGTTTCAAGAAGCAGGTTCAACAAATTTAGAGTTGAAACCTGAACTTCGAGTCACTGGACTCAAAATTCCCAAACTTAGAGTTTTCGGTTTCAGAACAGCTGAAAATGTTTGATTCAAACAACTTGAAGTTGTTAGAACCAGAATCAGGTGCGAGCGTCGCGACCATTAAAAGCCCTGATCAATGGAGCAAAGACAGAACGATTCACCATGGCAACGGAACAAACAACTGAGACTTCCGGCAACGCAAATTGATAAGTTCCTCCAAGCATATGAGACTACAAGAACATTTTCCGCAAGATAATAAACCCAGCTGCAGCGATAAAACAGAGAGAAAATATCTGCAGAGTTAATGCATACGTCTACATTTGAATCAATTCAAATAACGAATAAATAATAATATCAGGAAGGTTATTTTGTCACTTGTAAAGTAAGGAATGGTTCTTGATCTGTTAATAATTTAACCAGTCATCTCCGTAATCTCATGAATGACCGTTTTCCTCAACCCCCCACCCTCACCACCACCACATACACACACGGATATCACCGCACGCTAAAAAGAAACACCGTAGCTGCCTGAGATATGTTAAAATAAGCTTTTACTTAAATTTAATTCTCAAGACTTAAAAAATATTCGCTGAAAAGGTTTTTTTTTCCATAAAAACTATGTGCCGGAGCCCGGATTCGAACTTAGGACGCTGTAGTTGGAGGCAGCGTTGCTGACAACTGAGCTAATACTTATTGTGAACAAGTTAATTGGGAGTTGAAATCATTTACCGGTGTTTGAAATGTAATGATTTCCATTGTTAAGGGTTTCAAACAATGAAAATAAAACTCTTTATTTTTAATAGTAAATCCCTGGAAAAACTCACTATTTATAATGGTCGCTAAAATAAAAATGAATCAGGGAAACTGCATCAATCGACTCGTGTCCTCAAATCCTCTCCAGACATAAATAACATTTCCTCTGGATTAATCCAGCCTCCTCTCTACATGATCCTCTATGAATGGACATGTCATTTTGGTTTCTGCTGGTGGAAACGTGACGTCTCTAATGTGAATGTTCTCTAAATATTAATGAAGAACTCAGATTTGAACATCTTTCACTTTAAAAAGGGGCGGAGACCGCAGAGAACTCTAAGTTTCCTGAAGAAAACCTGCTCCAGACCAGGTTTCGTTCACAGACTCAGTTGCCACAGTGATTGATTCTGAGTTCAGCTGAACCCGCTTATTGAAACGGGCTTGTTTTCGCCCACTTTCACGGGTTTGAGTTATCTCTCTTTCTGAAACCGAAAACTCTGAGTTCTGCTGAATTTGGAGTTCGCGAACTCAGAGTTCCAACAAAACCTGCTTCTTGAAACGGGCCCCTGGTGCCTCTTTAGGGTTAGGGTAATGATACTGGACACATCCCGAGGACCATCCGGTACCATGTGTGTTACGGCGTCCAGAATTACGTTCGGACCCTTGATGAGGGTGGAATGAATTATCAGACTTCATTGCATACAGGCAACGCAAACCCTAACAAATAAACTCTGTTTTTTTTTTTTTTTTTTTACTTAAAAAAAATAAAAATAAATAAATAATAATAATAATAATAAAAATTAAAATTAAAATAAATAAATAAATACAAATAAAAAATAATTTAAAAAAATAGATAAAAAAGAAATAAAAAAAGAATAAACTCTGTTTTGATTTTCCTCCTTCTAGATAAAAGTCTCGGTTTCATCGGGCGGCGACTGTCTTCGTAGTTACCGTCCCGACATCAGAAAAGGGCGGTACAACACCATCATCCTCCATGTCAAAACCACCACACCTGATAACCTGCTCTTCTATCTGGGATCCGCTAAATATGTAAGTACCTCCAAAGTAAAGTTAGCCCATGTCATCGTTCCTCCACCACTGTGCATGTCAATGGGTATCAAACATTTTTTGAGTTTTTATTGTTTCTTTTATGCAAAAAACCTGTAAAGTCAACCTATGCATGTTTAGTCTTCTTACTTTAACACTTATCATCCTTAGTGAGGCCTATCGTTGTTAAATGTAAGAATTAAAGCTTTTTTTTAGAGTACAGCATTCTTTCATTTATCGCGGTTAATAAGCTTTTCTCAAACATTTACTAACATGTACATTTTTCTCTCTTGTTTAAACTCAAACAATTGTAGTAAAATAAGTCCAACTTTAGAAAATGGAAATAAAATCTGCTCACGATTGCAGATTTATTCAGATTAGGCAAACTGAACGCTTTCAGGAGACGCGGGACAGAGGAGTTTGACTGACAGCCAATCAAGACACAGAACAATATATGCTGTAAAAAAAACCACGCAAAATTAAAGCTCTATGCACCAGGAACCACCCTCGCTGCCCACCTGTGACCTAAGTGCTCCCCACGTCTGCCTGTTAGGCTGGTCTGACATGCATGCACAAAAATGGATGAAAATAACACTTCTTTTTCAAAATGGCGTCTTTTCTTTTCCATAGCAACCATTTTATGTTTCGGTCCCTCGGTGATACCGAACAGATCAACACGAGTTTCAGGAGAATCAACGAAAGTAAACTTTTGGATTTCCTTAGCAACGGAGGTTATTTCCTAACCACATTCCTTATATGTTCTTATCCTCTGGCTAGGGATCATTATATTACATTTTTGCAGTTTTCCGTTAAAAAATGTGCGAGTAAAAAGACAACGCCACTTTTGCACGCTTGCCAATCAAAATCTACAACTTCTAATTCCAGCATTTCTTCACAGCAGCTTCAAGTTTTCTTTCTAACTGATGCAAAATGTGTTTTTTTTTTCTTAAAATTCAAGATGGCGGTCTCTTACCGAGGTCAAAGGTCGACAAAACTCCAGGGATTATTGTTTGGTTAAACTGGTGACGCGCGTGTGAAAAAGAAAAGTTTCCGTGGCAAACCTCAAACTTTGTCACAAAATGGCCGCCAAGCCGTGTGGCCATCCCATAATAATTTCAAAACATCCTCTTGTAGCCGGTCGCTCTCTTGCTGCGGGACAGCGCCGTGGCCAAATTCGTCTGCGTTGTGTTTTTAAGAACTGAGTCTCACACAGGGATTGCCACCAAAACCGAGGGAGTGCGAGCTCTGCTGCTAGCATTAGCTGATTTCAAAGTGCTGCATTTACATAAAAAAAAAACATTTCACAAAGCTAACAGGAATAAAAACGGTGTTAAAAACACTTTAACCAATTTTACAGAACATTTCCACGGTTATAAACTTCACGGTAGTTTTTCTTTTCTCTAATATAGCGAGAGCAAAGCCTGCAGCTTACCTCCTATTGGCCATGCCGCGAGCAGACAGGAAGTAGCGCAACTACCAAAATAAAAGTCTGTGCCCAGATTAACAAAAATAAAAGTAGTAAAGAAGATTTTGGTGAAATTAACAAAACAAAGGGATACACTCTGGATATCCTAAACACATGTTTTGGTTTCATTAGTTTTTTTTGGCTTCCTAAACAATTTTAATTTCATCGGGGGAGGGTACTAGACGTGTGCAAATTTAGGTGAAGGGTCACATTTTCACTCAAAAGGGTAGACGATATAGTCAGGCAACACTGTATTTTTATTTATTTTTTTATATTTTCATTGATTCTTTTTGAAGTGCCGAACAATAGAATTTAAAATGTAAAGATTTCAGAGCCTGTTTGTGTAGAAAGAACACTTTTATGACAAAACTTCAGCTTTTGTAGAGGTGTAAACACCGGCCGATAATCAATATTGCATTGCCGGATAAACAGTTGCCTGTTATTTACTCTACAAGTCTAATCGAACAAGAAATATATAGCATCTATTGTATTTTTCACACATGCGACTTTTTCACAAACAAGGGAGGTATTAATCCTTTATTACAGCAATAGTTTTAAAAGCTTTAGGAGATTTTGGTAAACTAAACATACAAGTTGGCACAAACACATGCTTGCACATTTGCCTAATATCGGAATAATGAATACATCTCGACACATAGCCACCAGCACCCTTAAAAAAATCCTGCTCCACTGTTTTGAAGAGCTCCTTTCATGTGTGTTGCGTGTTAAAGAGGAGGAGCAATTAACAACAAGTTTATGTTGCTCTAAGCTTTACTGTGATTTCCCCCGAGAGATCTTTGCTTCGCTTCATCAGGTTTGGAATTCTGGAACCCGTTTGTGCACCTCTCACTCTTTTTCTGTTTGAGTATTCAAAAAAAAAATGTGCGTGTGTATCTGCAGTGTTTCCTTGTAGTTTGTGGCGCCGGTTGAATAATAACGAACGCCGTCCTGTGATCTGTGCTGATGAATAATTGCTTTTACCCTGGAGAGACAAGAAAGTTATGTGTGCATACTCGAATGCCCCTCAGTCTGTCTGTGACTGGTGACTTCAAGTGTGACTCTGTTCAATTGTGTGCAGTACAAAGTGAATAATAATACTATGTAGATACTTCAGAGGCAGCGTGAAGAGAACAAAATGCTCATCAAATGTATATAAAACGAGATCCTATCACAAATCCACTTATTTTGGTCATTTTTGCATCACAGCCTTCACAAGGTGTCAGAATAGTTTGAGTTTATTGTTTTTGTTGCTTCGAAAAGACCCACTCAGATTAAAAAAAAAATGTTTCTAACATATTCTTGTAGCATATTTGCTAATTTAATGGACGACGAATATTAATAAATAATATTTCTTTATTCAGATATTTGAAATCAAGTGCAGAAAATAAAAAATGCAGTTTAAAAACAATGTTTCTAACATATTCTTGTAGCATTTTTGCTAATTTAATGGACGACGAATATTAATAAATAATATTTCTTTATTCAGAGCAGAAGATAAAAGATGCAGTTTAAAATAGGCCTTATCAGTGGCGTATGTAATCATAGATTCAGGTTATTAAGGAGCATTAATATCAGTGATGTAATCAAATTTCAAAACATCTGCAGACAAATAATTTATATTAATCATTAACAATAATCTAAGTATTCTCATTAAAAAAAGACAATTTATGCAGATTTTATAAAAGAATTATTGTAATTATTCTATTTGTTGATGCAAAAAAAAATTCAAAATATTCTCATTAAAAAAATACAATTTTAAATTTAAGAAAACTAATAATTTTAGATGAAACAATTCACAAAGCTTTGGTTAATTGATCCAACGTTTCACTTTTTTATGCTGAAGAGGCCACAAGCTCCAAACTCTCAACAGCAGGAAGGGGAAGAGGGGGCGGGCTTTCTCCACGCCAACAAATCATTTAATCAATTCATGAAAAAAATGTTTTCAAATGTTTTTGTCACCTAAAACAAACGAACAAAAAATTAAAAATTAAAATTAAGAAAATCAAAAAAATGTATTTTTTTCTTTGAAAATTAAGTTTCTAAGTGTTTCATTATTCAAATTGTTTAGAATCAAGAGTTGAAAAAAAAAAAAAAAAAGTCTGTGATCGAATTTGTGAAATAGAAAATATTCTGGGTGGACCACAAGCTCCCAGCTCCAATCTATGGCTCCAAACTGTACATTTTTGTTGCACCAGTGCTTTTAGGTTGAGCCATCAGAAGTGTGTGTGAAAAATAGCTCAATTAAGGGTACCGGAAAGTGGGGGCGGGGTTGCTCTCCGCCAGTTGTCCGCCCACAACTCAGAGGCGAACTTTTAACGAACTACTTCTGCTCTGCAGAAACAGAAAACGCTACAGATTTTTGGAACTGTCTAAAAAAATCAAAATTAAAAGTTCTCAAAGAACGCTTTGAAATCGATCAAAGGATGATTGGAGTGGGTCTTTAAGGTAAATGGTAAATGGCGTATACTTATATAGCGCTTTTTTTTCCTTGTGTTGCACTTTTTTTTTTAAATAAACACTAAAATTCCAATTAAAATCTAATCAAATTTGTTTTTAGTTGCTACATTTTGTTGCCTAAAATCAGTTTACC
This sequence comes from Oryzias javanicus, assembly GCA_003999625.1. Classification (NCBI taxonomy): domain Eukaryota; kingdom Metazoa; phylum Chordata; class Actinopteri; order Beloniformes; family Adrianichthyidae; genus Oryzias; species Oryzias javanicus. The sequence goes on along the minus strand of CM012460.1, from coordinate 5,574,182 downwards.
AGAGAACGTGTTTTCATCACGCATCATCTGTGCATCCCAGGTTGATTTCCTGGCCTTGGAGATGCGTAACGGGAAGGTGAATTTCCTCTGGGACGTGGGTTCAGGTGTTGGAAGGCTCGAATATCCCTTTCACACCATCCACGATGGGAACTGGCATCGGATAGAGGCTTCTCGGTAAGTAGTGGCATAAGCATTTCATTGAGATCTCAAACCTTTAATATCTATAAATCAATGTTCCCAATGTTGGTTTGTGAATTTGGTTTCAGAAATGTGGAAAGCTTGTTAACACAAAATCTTATGAAAAATTTTAGTTTGTCCATCTTGACAACAAGATTAAACATTATCAACCACTGGTAACACCCAGAATCCTCCTCTTTCGTCGTTTCCATTGGGAAATCTAGACTTTCCAGCCTTGTCAGCCTATGGCAGATCATTACAGAGATGCTCCGTAATCAATTTTCTGCTCTCTAGCTGTGAGACAGTTGCCTAAATAACATCCATTCACACAGAGTGTCTCATCCACTCTATGCATAGAGACTCCACCAATGTTTGTCTCAGAAATGCTCCATTATTATTTCACTTACTGCAGCAACGGCCTGAATGGAACCATCTCAGTGTATCCACTGGAAGGTCCAATGGCAGGTATGATGCCAACTCCAGCCAGCGCCAACTCACCTGCGGCTTTCACCATCCTGGACGTCGACCAGAATGCCTACCTGTTTGTGGGAGGAATATTCAACACTGCCAAGGTAAGAGCTGAAACAGGAAGTTTACCAAGGAGAGTCCACCTGAACACTGCATTCTTACTCCTAACTCCTCATATGTATTTGGGAGTATGGTTTGGGCCCCCGCCGCGCCACTTTTAGATATTTTGGGTGTCCCCAACTTGGCATTTTTTTTGCTTTTATTTGTTTTTGTTGTAATTAACTTTTATTAGTGATATGTTGTACCGTAACTGACAAATGTTTGTTGTTGAAAAGTGATTTTTTTTGTATGTTTTTCAGAAAGCAGAAGCTGTAAAGACCTCAACGTTCACCGGCTGTATGGGAGAAACTTTTTTGGACGGAAAACCTATCGGACTTTGGAACTACAGAGAAAGACGGGGAGATTGTAAGGGTTGTGTTGTGAGGTGAGCCAAAAAACAAACAATTCAAATTAAATAAATATATATTTGTCTATAATTATGTGTTCTTGTAGCCCCCAGCGTACCGACAGTGAGGGGACGGTCCAGCTAGACGGAGAAGGCTACGCTTCGGTGGGAAGACCCACCAGGTGGAACCCAAATGTGTCCACCATCACCTTCAAGTTCCGCACGTTTACCTCTGACGCTCTGCTGATGTACATGGCCACTGAGGACATGGTATGTGTAAATCTGAAACGAACAATAGACCTGTGTCATGAGTAAACTTTCAAATCTTTGTTTTGGGTTTACAGAAGGACTTCATGTCGCTGGAGCTCTCAGAAGGGAAGGTGCAGGTGAATTTTGATCTCGGGTCTGGAGTTGGCAAGGTGGTTTCCGCCAAACGGCAGAACGATGGACGCTGGAAAGCTCTCACCGTGTCAAGAAACAAGAAGCAAGGTACGCACATGAAAGCTGAAGTGCAGGGATTGAGTTTTGGGTGATTCCACCAATGACAGTGGATCTCTGCTCTCCCTCCAAGCCGTCGTGACCATCGTGGACATTGACAGTGGCATTGCCGAGGACAAAATTGTGGCCACGTCTCAAGGTTCTGCTACGGGTCTGAACCTCAGGGAGAACCAGAAAATCTATTTTGGTGGCCTTCCAACCATCGGAAACTACAGGTAAGCCTTACGATAGATGGATGGTTTCATTTAGATCATTTAGTGCGATATTTGTGTTTCTACAAACAATTTCAAGGAAGAATTTTACACTTTTGTCAAACCATTTTCCCACATTTCATATGAAAAGTGATTTAAAACAGTTGTTCTAACGCCGTATGTTTTATTTTGACAGCATGGCAGCCAGGTAAACAACTTAAATCTGTAATTAGATATAAGGACCACTGCATGACGCTGGCCGTTCTGCAAACAGCCCACAGTGAATGTGTGCGCTTCTCTTGTTACGCTTATGACGGCTCCTGCTCCTACACACTGCAGCTGGAAGCAACCATTTCTCTCGTTTATTCCCCTGAATTTGATGTTTATTTGTCAATGTTTTGTGCTGTACACACGTCATTAAATCCTACAAATTGTTTCCTCACTTTTGGAGGAACAAAACAGCTTTTTCAGAATTTTTAAATAAAAGAACGTAGTTTATAGTAACTTAATGATTATTTAAAATGTTTGAAAAACGTAAATGATAAAAAAACACAAAATATATTGATTAATGTTGAGGAATTTTAGGATTAAATTGTTATAATTAAACATTTTTCTCTACTTCCTATCATCCATCTTTACTTATAATTCTTGTTGAAGTTGTTTACCTTTTACTTTCTTGTTTTTTTAATATTAAGAAGATGGTATTTTGTTGAGAAAACTGGCACAGCTAGAGTGTTGCATCCTTTACAAGCCCCAAGACAGGGGCGTGACTTAAATGCAACTGATAGGAACGCCGCTTTTGTGCGGTCTGTTTAATTTCTCAAAAACAAACAAACAAAAAAAGCATAAAAATCCAAACCATTATCATTTACTCTCACAATAAAACTGTCAACCAAACTACACAAAAAAAAGCCCTAAAAATAAATAGGCAAACCCCAAAAACAAATATTATATTATATTATATTATATTATATTATATTATATTATATTATATTATATTATATTATATTATATTATATTATATTATATTATATTATATTATATTATATTATATTATATTATATTATATTATATTATATTATATTATATCATATCATATCATATCATATCATATCATATCATATCATATCATATCATATCATATCATATCATATCATATCATATCATATCATATCATATCATATCATATTATATTATTTTATATTATTATTATTATTATTATTATTATTATTATTATTATTATTGTTATATATGTATATAACACTAAGAAAACTTGCTACCAAAATCACAATTTATCCCAGACAAGCCCCCAATTTATGTTACACCCCTGTAACGGGGGTTGTAAAAGGATGTAACATAAACGTAAAAAAAAAAAAAATGAAATTCCCCCATGACTCAAAAACTCTCAAAAACAACCTCAGGCTGAATATAAACTTTATGCACTCTTCTAATGTCTCCAAACACGGAGCCAAAAGAAAATCAGAATTCATCATCATTTGCTCTTGCAATAAAACTATCAATATCATAAGACAAAGAAAACTGGCCACTGAACCTGTCACAAAAAATTGCAATTTATCCCAATTTATGTTACACCCGTCAAGGGGCTTGTGCTCCGGAAAATTTGCAAACAAAGACATAAAACTTTTTCTATTTAAGACAGATTTTTATTTCTGGGTTAATTCAAAACAAAATTTAAATATCTCCTTCACATTAAAGCATTATGCCTCTTAAGCATACTTATTAGAATAAATACATCCCGTAAAATAAAAAGTATTTTTTAAATTAAAAGCACATTTAATATTTTTTCAGAAAATCCTTTTAGGAGAAATTTAAGAAAATAATATTGTTGTTTTCATATACATTTATCATCACCATTCTTTCTTCCCTTTATCTTTGTGACATCTGATTAAGTCCTTTACTCCTGCTTTTCCTCCAAATTCTTAGCATCAATTTTCTTCTCTGATTTTTGAGCTTTAGAAAAGTTTTTGATTCTATTTTGCAGGTCCGAGGTCACCCTGAAGCGATACGCCGGTTGTCTCCGAGACATCGAAGTCTCCAGAACTCCATACAACCTTCTCAGCAGCTCAGATTACACAGGCATCACTAAAGGATGTAATGTGGAGGTAATTCTTTTGATTATAGATTTATTTGCAGAAATGAACCTCTTGTTGTTGACCTGATTAGAGCCATGCCAACATTTTGGGGGTTTTGTTTCTGTGAAGTTTTGACTTTCTTTCTGTTTCTCAGAATCTGCACACAGTGAGTTTCTCAAAGCCTGGATATATGGAGCTTGGGGGTCTCTCCTTTGCAGTGGGCACAGAGATCAGCCTGTCGTTCAGCACTTTACAGGACACCGGGACCATTCTGCTGGCTGTCGGGGGAGCTTCAACATCTAGACAGCAGGTCATTCTTTCAATTGCTTTTTGTTGTTGTTTTTTCATCCAGAATTGTCAGTTATACTATATCTTATTTTATTTGATTAACTAAAGTATAAAGAATGTGGTTTTACTTTATTAGATCAGAAAGACTGAACTACTTTTTAGTATGTTTCCAGTATGTTCCAAAGATAATTGGTCACCTCTTTTGAAAATGTTGTGTAAATGGTTAGATAACTAGTAATAAATATTAACATTTTAATTCAACTTTTTTTTCATTTTTGTTCAGTTTTTTTAGCATAAAAAAATACAACTAATTTTTGGAGATGTTCATAAATTTGAGCTTGGATAAATATTTAACACACTAGAATAATTATCTACTAGGAATGTAAGAAAATATTGATTCAGTAAAATGTTGTGATACCTAATTTGGCGATTCTTGTATCAATTAAAAATGCAATCAAGGGAATATTTAAGTAACTATTTAGAAAAATATAGAAAAACTAAATATATTATATTAAAAATAAATAATATTATATTTAAAAATAATGTATAAAAGATAATTTTAAAATATAAAAAAAAAATCTTGATAAGTGTCTTACTTTTGTTTTCACAATTAAACCCTGACCACTAGTTTTCAGCACAGCACACTGAGCCTCTTTGAGCAGCTCTACACTGCAAAATGAGAGATGTACAACTCAGTTTTAATTATGACTACTAGACTTAAGATATGTGCCAAGTTGGTATTAGTGCCCTATAAAACACACATTTAGACGCTTTGGTCCTAAAAGAAGAATAAGTGAGACTAGTCGCGCACTGTACGCGCCCCCCGCAGAGCTACAATTGTATATGTAAAAGGTGTTTTAGTTTTCAAATAAAGTTTTTCCTAAGTTAAGATTTTTTTTTTTAAAAAGGCAAAATATTTTCTCTGGTACTTTCTTTGAATATAACATAATACATATCAATTCTTGCTTTGGGTATTGTGATACATATCGTATCATACCATGTGTATTGCGATACATTTTGTATCATGCCATGTGTATCGTGATGCATAGTGTATCATCCTGTGTGTATTGTAATACATATTGTATCATATCATGTGTATCGCAATACATGTTATGTCATGTCATGAGCATCGCGATACATACTGTATCATGCAATGTTCATCGCGATACATGTCGTATCAAGCCATGTATATCGTGATACATATCATGTCATGTCTATCGCGATACATATCGTATCATGTGATGTGTATCGTCATACATATCGTATTGTCCCATGTGTATTGCGATACATATTGTATGATGTGATGTGTTTTGCGATACATATTGTATCATGCCATGTGTATCGCGATATATATTGTGTAATGTGATCTGTATTGCAATACATATTGTATCACGCAATGTGTATCGCGATATATATTGTGTAATGTGATCTGTATTGCAATACATATTGTATCATGCTATGTGTATCGCGATATATATTGTATCATATTGTGCATATCGCGATATATATCGTATTGTGTTGTGTGTATCGCGATACATATCGTATTGTGTCGTGTGTATCGCGATACATAATACAGACTCTTGCCAATATACACCTCTACTATCAACACTTGTAAAAATGTTTTTTTTAAAATGACTGTGATTTTTTTAGATATTACATTAACCTTAAACAAAACTTTTAATTAGTTAATAGCTTTTCAGGTTGATTTTTAAGGGCTTTTGTGGATTATTATTGTCTCATCTTTTTAACTTTTATTTCTGCAATTAATCTACTTTATTTTGAAAAGTTCAAATAAACTCCAGAACTTAAATATGATTTTTTTTAAATTAAATGCTAATTAATGAATGCAATCAAATTTAAAAGGCTATTCATCCATAAAAATGCAAATGCAAACAATAAAACAGTTTATTTTTGTCCTAAATTGACGACTTTTGTATTTTTTCACTGCAGGCGCGGAACTCTAAGAGGAGGCGGAGACAGTCGGGAGAGGTGGGTTCATCTCAGGCCCACATAATCTCTGCTGCCTTCTAAGCACACAACAATTATAAAAGTGTTTATAAATAAGATTTGCATTTTCTGGCAAGTTGACTAATTGGATTTTTTATGAACTAAAACACACACCGTCTCTAAAAGCCATTCACAAACACACACACCAGCTCCGATGCTGCATATGCGGCTGTTTACGGTACAGTCAGGAGGTGTCTGAGATTTCAGCTGACTGTGCGAATCACTTAAATGAATTAAGTTTCCATTAGTGAATATTAATGAGATTTGACACTTTCAGGGACTTTCCTGTTAAATGAGTCTCCCACTTTTACACACACATTCTCACCAGCCTTTGCAAATACTCTCTTTAGTAAGAAACATTCCTCTGTTTCTGCAAACAAATGCACAACGACGCTCGCATGAATCCAAAACAGGAAGTGAGTCGGTGTTTGTAATAGTGGGAGAGAGGACAGAGGGTTACCTGCAGCTTATCCATCATCGCTGCTTGTTGGGTGCATAAATCTATTTTTACTAACTGCGCTGGCAGGCAGGGCCTGAGTGTGTGTGTGTGTGTGCGTGCAGAAAAAGGTTAAGCGAGGTTAAAAACACCATCAACTCAACTTGGCCCTGACTAATGACTGTTTTAGAGAGGGCCAAAGAGAGAAGGGGACAGGGAGAGGGGATGAATATAGGAGGAGGAAAGGTGGGAGATTTAGAGGTGAAGGAGGAGGATGGAGACAGAAAAGAAACAGTGCAACGGGTGTAGGATAAGGAGGAAAAGTGAATTAAAAATGAGGGTTTTCTGTATAATTTTAAAATATATTTAAAAAAAATGCTAAATATGTTTGACCTTTAAAAAAAAACTTAGGAAATCCTCTAAAAAGGAACAAACTTGCTAAGATAATGACTTTAAAGATTCACTCTGAAGAAAATTGTGTTTTTAACATATTTTTGAGGGATTGTTCGGCAAGGAATATTAATCTTAAAATTCCATTTTGGATTATTTTTCTATTTAAATCGATGAGAATCAGGAAGAGACGAGTAAATGTTCCTATTTATTTATATATAACTCCTGGCGCTCTGCAGAAACTATTTCCAAAAAACGGCGTAACCAGCATGAAAGACAACTTTGAACACTTCTAAAATAGATTAAAATGATCAGAATTTGTCTTAAGTTACATTTTTAGTGTGAATTGCATCATTTTAGGATTATCACGTTAGCTATGGAGTTCCACAGAGATCTATTCTAGAACCAAACCCATTTTGCCCATTTGCTTTAATTGGAGTACAAAGAAAATATCTGACATTGTACATTTTTACGCAGATGATTTCTGATTTATTTGTGACTTAAATTTTATGATTGCAAACAAAAGCTGGCAAGCTGTCTCTCTGTAAATATTAATAATTATGCATTAATTCAAATTTTAGTAGTGTTACCTCATTTCTAAGAGTGTAACAAGTCGTTTTAACAACAATTTGATTTATATCATAATTTATTCATTTATAGTTGATATTAGTTCCAGGACATCTTTAGCTAAAAATTCAACCAGTGCGACTTGGATAATAAATACCTAGTACTGAGCAGTTCTGGTGAAGTTTTCCAGATTCCTAACATAATCAAAAAATAAGTTCAGCCTGTTATTGTTTTTTTTACATTAAAATAACACAAATTGAACATTATTAGAACATCCTAACTCACTGTATGGTTACATGTTTTTAGCTAAATACAAAGTATGTCTTCATATTGGACTGTAGTGATGGATTGATCATGTTTTGCTGCAGTGTGTTATCCACTGTGATGGTCACTTTTATGTAATAATAACAGTAATCTGTTGTGTCTAAATCCAAAAAGTTTTTTCTAATATTTTTATGATTGATTTATTTTATTTTGAAAACATTTGTCAATAACATAGGTCATTTCTATTATCAGCTCACCTCAGACAGATTGATCTGGTTTGATTGTGCGAATATAAATTGCTGATCATTTTATTGATTAATTTATCGTTTGAGTGATTCGTCGATTAATCGGTTGATTAATTTATCGTTTGAGTGATTCGTCGATTAATCGGTTGATTAATTTATCGTTTGAGTGATTCAGTGATTAATTAGCTGATTTGTTTATTGTTTAATTGGTTGGTCAATTTATCCATTAATCAGTTGATTCATTTATCAATTGAGGGATTGATCGATTAATCGGTTGATTATTTTATCATTTTGGGTGATTTATTTACTATTCAGTTGATACATTTGCCCATTTATCGATTAATTGGTTGGTCAATTTATCCATTAATCAGCTGACCGATTGGGCCATTTCATTGATTAAGCGGATGGTTGATTTATCAATATATCGATTCATCGGTTGACCGAGTGAGTGATTTATTGATTAATCGGCTGATTAATTTATTGTTTTAGTGATTTATTGATTAATCGGTTGATAAAGTTACAGATATATCAATTACTTTGTAAATAAATTTATCGGTTGAGCAATTTATCAATTAATATTTTTTATTCATCGATTAATCTGTTGACTAACTTAGCGATTTATTGATTAATCTGTTGTGTAATTTATCAATTTATCGATTAATCTGTTGATTAATTTTATCAATTTATCGGATAATCGTTACACTCCTATTTAGATATGACATTAAAAGAATCTTTAAGTTTTTAATATTTTGCTAGAATCTGATGGTAAATAAAGTTAATAAAAATGTTTGAATTAGAATTGTACATTTTTCTATAAGACTTTACCGTAGAGTTCCTTGATAAAAGTAGATTATAAATAATACATAGCCATAAAAAATGACTAATTATGTTATAGATTTGAAACCTACTTGATTTTTGTAGAGAAAAACCCTCATTTAAGCACATTTTAAATGAGTTTTGCCTTTCCGAACGAATTTATCTGTTGGATTTAATTTAATACAAGAAGAAAAAACCTTTTTCATGTGTAGAAAATAACAAGAACAGTTCATGTTGGGTGACTTACATGATGCAAACAGGTGAGATGTGTGCGTTTCCTCGCACGTGTCTGACAGCTGAACACAGAGTGAATCCTTTCGTCCAGCACGCTTTAGTGATTTGAATTCATCAGCGGCTCTCGTCTGCCACAAGTTTGTGTTTGTCAAAGCCTGCCTCCATCCTTCGGCCCTTCATCCTGCCAGCCTCCCTCAGTCTGTATGTTTGACATGTTTCCGCTCGTCGGTGTGTGTTTCTGCTTGTGTGTCCGTGAGCACTCCGCTGTGAGACGCCGCCGCCACAGCCGCGTTGTAGCTACATCTCAGTTCAATTTGTCCCCCGACCTCAAATTGAAATTCCATTTTCAGGTGGTAAATTGTCTCCCACTTCGCCCTCTGGCACACAGTGAATTAAAATTCAAATTAGCCTGACCCTGCACCGCTGCTCCCCAACACCTCTGTGGCTGTCTCCCCCGCTCCCCCATCTCCATCTAGCTCGCCGTTTTGCTCCCTGCCCTCTCATCTCTTCCCCCTATCATCTCCTCTTCTCTGTTCGTCTCATCGCTGGTTATGGTTTCCTCCTTGTTCTCAGCTCCACTGGAAGTTCACCTTTCTCCCACGGCGTCTCCCTCCACTTTTATTCTACTTTTCTCTGCTTTTTTTCCTTCTTTTTTATTGTTATTGTGTCATTTTCTTTTGATTTTTGTTGTGGCATCATTGTATAGCTTTACATATTTTTTTTTATTAAATTTAAAATAATTTACAAATATATTTTTTAAAACTGAATTGTTGTCGGATGTACAACAAAATTAATGTGTTTCTAGTTTCATTTTAAAAAAAAAAAGGTAAATATTTTCTATTTTGCAATTAAAAACTAGTTGATTTAAACCCATAAAAGGTGTATTAACTATGAAAAAAAAGAAGAAGTTGCTTTTAGAAAGGAATGTTAAAAGAAAACAGAGGTGAAACAAACATTAATCTTTGAAAAATGATATTTCCTTTTATTTTTACTCATTCCATTTACATTAATAGTCACAGACACTGACACAAGTTGCATTTTAATTATATTTTAATGATGAAAATCTTGTTTTTAACAACTTATTTTCTAATTATGCAAGGCTATATAAAGAAAAAAGAAGACTACATTTGCATTTTTTAATATTCTTTTACTCAAATTGTTGTAAATGGGGGCAGATGAAAAAATATGGTTGTAAGTGTGACCATTCTGATTCATATTTGTAGAAATATAGATCCATAAACGTCTTTGTTTTCCTCGTCTGAGTTGGAATCTGAATCAAAATGTTTAGCTCCAATGTTTCTCGCTGACGTCCGGTTCAGAACCATACGGCTGGACGTTACCCATGATGCTGGACATTTTTATGTAGCAGTGGTGAAGATTTACACTATAGCAAGACACAGAGCTATCATAATCAGACAGGGGGGATCAGGGGCGGAGCTACTCAGTTCAGCTCCAAAAGCCACGCCTCCTCAGAGGAGATTTTGGAAACAGAATTTTGGTTTTAAAAATAATCATAATTTAAACACTACTGGGAATGTTAAAAAAAATGGTCATTTCAAGGAGCAGAAAAAAAAGAAAAGAATCCCCTCTTTGTCACTTCCTGCGTGACCGCAGTGGTCCGGTGTGGACGCCGCCTCCTGAACGCGCGTTCATGAAATGTTCTTGAATGCACCACACGCAGCCAGTCTGTAAGCACATTTAGGTTGGGGGTGTGAAGGGCTGGAAGCTAGTGGGGGACAAAGGGATGATGGGAAATGGGGCCAGGCTTTCTTTCTCAGAGGTGAATTTGATCTACTGTCACAGTTTTCAAAAATGTGGCTAAAAAGTAATAAAAACACTGGGAACGCTTTTACATCAAAAGATGATTGAAATTGTTATTTATAGGTTTGTGTGTTCTTTTGTTCCTCCTGCAGCCCCACCTCTCCGTCATGCTTAACTCCGGCTCTCTGGAGGTCGTGGTGTTCACGCGCAGCCACAGTCCTCACCGCGTCACCAGGCGTCCCGACCATGGCGTCCTGAACGACGGCAGAGAGCACTCGCTGCGCATTGAGAGGCTCCCTGGCAGGTTGGTGTCTCTGCGTCTGTTTTTCATTCCCTGATCAACTTTCATCGCTGACGTTCTCCTCTTTACTCTCAGATCCTTCGCCGTCCAGGTGGATGAAGAAGCTAAGCTGGAAGCGGCGCTCCCTAATGATCAGCCAATCAGCTTGCAGCGCCTTTTCCTCGGAGGAATTCCAGCAGAGGTGGAGCAAACATCCAACAGGGCCAACGTCCCATTCCAGGGATGCATTTGGAATCTCATGCTCAATGCTGTGTACGTACTCGTAATCAATGAGTTTTTGGATCGCTTCTTAGGGCAGGAAACTCCAGGCCTTCACACTGTGACCTACAAGGAGTGAAGTAACTGAACAACCAAAGCTGGTGGTCACGTGATGTAAACAGAGTACGAATGACGCTGCAAATGTGAAGCAGCTATCTTCATGTTATTAAGCAGGAAAAAGGATCTTCTTTTTAAAACGTTTATTTTAACTAGTAAGGAAAAGTTGATTCAGCGATATATCGCGATATTTCATTTGCCAATACTTGTATCCATTTAAAATGAAGACGATATGTAATTAATTATTCATGAGCGTCCTTAAACGTCTTACTTTTGTTGTCCCCCCTCAGCCGCTTTGAGCAGCTCTACACCAAAACAACAAGATCCACGAGAACCAGCTTGTGTTGAATGTTCTAGACTTCCATGATTTCTGCCTCTCGTTACTATGTCCCACCCTCGTCATTCCTGGCCAATGACTGCTAAAATCTTTAGCCATGTGGTTTTGTTTACAATCTTTAGTTTAAACAGGAAAGTCTACTTGATGGGAGTCTGAAAACACACCATACACGACTTTGTCACTACTGCCCTTGAGGATAGAGACAGGCAGTCTGAGGATGAAAAATTGAAGACATTCCCATGAAAGGTTTAAAAAGCTCAACACAAAAACTTCATTTTCTGCTGTTATATCTTAAGTCTTTGGTGAATTTTGCTTAAAAATCTATGAATTTTGAGTTGAGCAAATAAGGCCGTGTGACATCAGAAAGGATGTAAAAACCTGGTTTATCTTATTTCTAGGTCAGAGGTCGGCAACCTTTAAGAGTAAAAGATTCATTTGGGCTCGTTTTCTACTGATCAAAACCTAGAAGGAGCCGCATTGACTTATGTTAGCCTTTAAGAAATTTGGATTTGCATTCATAACCTTCTTTTTTTTTTTTTTTTTTTTTAATAAATGTGAATAATGTGTATTTTTGGAACGAACAAAAGCAAAAAATATATATATAAAAAGAAACTAACATCTCTCAAAAGGTATTTTTTTACGTTTTTTATTTTAGTAGCAAAAAAACGAACTCGTTGCTTAATTACTAGCTGAACTTCAAACTACCATAACATTTCTCTGTAGATTAAATCAGCCAAAAATTTTTGCATGTTGCTGAAATAAAAGCTAATCTCAAAATTAGCCTAAAACCCCCAGTAGATAACAAATTAGCTAAAAATGTTAGAAGATTGCTAAAATATTAGCTAAACTCCAAATTAACATAAAAAATCTAATCAGAGGCCAAATCTGCCAAAAAGCTAGCTTGTTGCTTAACTATTAGCTGAACTCCAAAATAGCCTAAAATTCCTCAGAAAACTTAGTCAAAAACGTTAGCATGTTGCTAAAATAGAAGCTAAATTCCAAATTATCCACAAAAAAAATTCAGTAGATAACAAATTAGCTGAAAGCATTTGCATTTTACTAAAATATTAGCTAAACTCCAAATTAGCCTAAAATTCCTCAGAAAACCTATTCAAAAACATTAGCATGTTGCTAAAATAGAAGCTAAATTCTAAATTATCCACAAAAAAATTCAGTAGGTAGCAAATTAGCTGAAAACATTAGCATTTTACTAAAATATTAGCTAAACTGCAAATTAGCATAAAATTCCTCAGAAAACTTAGTCAAAAACGTTAGCATGTTGCTAAAATAGAAGCTAAATTCTAAAATATCCACAAAAAAATTCAGTAGATAACAAATTAGCTGAAAACATTAGCATTTTACTAAAATATTAACTAAACTCCAAATTAGCATAAAATTCTTCAGAAAACTTAGTCAAAAACGTTAGCATGTTGCTAAAATAGAAGCTAAATTCTAAATTATCCACAAAAAAATTCAGTAGATAACAAATTAGCTGAAAACATTAGCATTTTACTAAAATATTAGCTAAACTCCAAATTAGCATAAAAGTCCTCAGAAAACTTAGTCAAAAACGTTAGCATGTTGCTAAAATAGAAGCTAAATTCTAAATTATCCACAAAAAAATTCAGTAGATAACAAATTAGCTGAAAACATTAGCATTTTACTAAAATATTAGCTAAACTCCAAATTAGCATAAAAGTCCTCAGAAAACTTAGTCAAAAACGTTAGCATGTTGCTAAAATAGAAGCTAAATTCTAAATTATTCACACAAAAAATTCAGTAGATAACAAATTAGCTGAAAACATTAGCATTTTACTAAAATATTATCTAAACTCCAAATTAGCAAAAAAGTCCTCAGAAAACTTAGTCAAAAACGTTAGCATGTTGCTAAAATAGAAGCTAAAAATTCTAAATTATCCACAAAAAAATTCAGTAGATAACAAATTAGCTGAAAACATTAGCATTTTACTAAAATATTATCTAAACTCCAAATTAGCATAAAATTCCTCAGAAACTTAGTCAAAAACGTTAGCATGTTGCTAAAATAGAAGCTAAATTCTAAATTATCCACAAAAAAATTCAGTAGATAACAAATTAGCTGAAAACATTAGCATTTTACTAAAATATTAGCTAAACTCCAAATTAGCATTAAATTCATCAGAAAACTTAGTCTAAAACATTAGCATGTTGCTAAAATAGAAGCTAAATTCTAAATTATCCACAAAAAAATTCAGTAGATAACAAATTAGCTGAAAACATTAGCATTTTACTAAAATATTAGCTAAACTCCAAATTAGCAAAAAATTCCTCAAAAAACTTATCCAAAAACGGTTTAGCATGTTGCTAAAATAGAAGCTAAAACTGTAAATTAGCCTAAAAACCCCAGTAGGTGACACATTAGTCAAAAACGTTAGCATGTTGCTAAAAACAATTGTTAATCTCCTTTTTTTTTTTTTTTTTTTCTTCATCCAAAGAGCCACTATGGAGACATAAAAGAGCCACATGTGGCTCTGGAGCCGCAGGTTACAGACCTCTGGTCTAGGTGCACATTAGCCATGAATTTATAAACTAATCTAAATGAAATCAATGCTAATTTAGTACTTTTAAAAATTACTATTATTTTATTTTTCTTCAAGCGGTTGATCCTCTATGTAGGGGTAAAAGAGCCACACTGGAGTTTATTGTAAGGACACACGTACGTGTAACTTACCACACACCCGACAATGGTACGTTCCATTTACATGACATCTACGATCCTCCAAAAACCTGCAGCCCCCCGCGCAGGTCGACCCCCGTACAGTCCATTTGATTAAGGCTTTGAAAGAAGCTTCAAGGGGAACCCCTCCTTTACCTTTTCTTATCAAATCATAATCACCGTCTCTTTAAATTCTTTCCTGGACTTTATGAAGACATGCTCGGCTGTCAGCGCGAGCGCCGCGAACACAGTTCCAGGAGGTCAATGATGGTGGAGTTGATTAGTATAAAGCTGGTGTCTCTTTCTGCCTGAACAGCAGTAATTGAGCTGTCTGGCATCATAAACATAGTCATAACTCAATTCAACCCCCCCGCCTTAATCTTTGTGTGTTTATGTTATTTTCAGTTAGCCTCTCACTTATCCTCCCGCCGCCCGGAATTTATTCAGCGGTCCATCGGAAAGCATCCGTACAGCAAACTCTGTGACATTAAGTCAACATTAAGAAGTCCCTGTAATTATTATGTCCTAAGAATGTTCAGCAAACAAACTTTATGAAAGTTATTTAACAGTTCTGCTGCTTCTTCCTGTTTGTCCAACAGTCCGTAATTCAAGCTTGTTTTTGGCAGCATAAAGACCCACAACAATAAAAATTCTTGTGTTATTTTTCTCATGATTGAGGATGTATATAAATAAAATTAAGCATAAAATATGTCATTCTCTATTCAAATTGTTGTGAATAAGGAGCAGATGAAAAAAGCTTACGAAAAAAGCTTAAGAAAACGTATCTGTGACGTAAAAAAAAAAGCTGATGAGGCCACAAGGCCTCCCCAGCAACGGGAAGAGGGGGCGGGCTTGCTCTGCGCCAACGAATTACTTTAATCAATTTCTGAAAACAAAAATCATAAATAATAGATATAGTTAATAATAAAATATTAAATGACATTGAATGTTTTTACGCAAAATAAATAAATAAAATAGACAAATAAGTAAATAAATAAATAAATTGACAAACTACCAAACAAACAAATAACAATAAATAATCTATAAACAACCAAACAACTAAGAAAATAACTAAATAGATAGACAAACTATCCAACAAATAAATAACAGTAAATAAATAAATAAAAACCACCTAAACAAGTAATTAAATAGAAAAACTACCAAACAAACAAAATAAAATTAATAAATATATAGATAAATATATAGATGAACTGCTAAGCAAGCAAACAATAAATAAATAAATGAATAGATAAACAACCAACTTAACAAATAAATAAATATATACATTGACAAACTACCAAGCAAACATATAACAATAATAAAAAAATCAACCAACTAAACAAATAAAAAAATAAAAAGACAGACTACTAAACAAACAAATAAAAAGAAATAAATAGATAAGCCATCAAGCAAACTAATAACTAAATAAATAAACATCCAACCAACTAAACAAGTAAATAAATAAATAGACAAACTATTACAATCTTAAATGTTTTGGACTATTGTAATAAAAGCTAAACTTAGAGAGCTCTCTGTGATGATTGATGGGAAGGAGAGGCGGGGCGGCTCCGCCCAACGGTCCCGCCCACAACAAATCTCTAATAAATCTCTGTCGTCCATCTCTTCTCTTTCAGATTGTCAGATTTCTCACAGCCGGTTTCCTTTGAAAACGCTGAAATCGGCCGGTGCCCCGACCTCGTCCCCCGTCAGCCTCACCTGCCAGAGGAGAAGGAGGAAGAGGCCCAACCAGTCGGTCCCGTTCTGACCCCGTCCCAGGAAACCAGAACTCCCAGCCCTCCTGCTGTAAGAAAGCATTCAATTCTACTTTAATTTGCACAAACAGCAGATGTGTTAAGTGAATAAATCTGTAATTGTGACTCTATGTGGCTCATTTTAGTTACCATTGCTGCGCTCAGATAATGTATTGACCTCAACATATAGAGAAACTGTATATGCTTACAGGAGCTGTGGATTTCACTCTTTATGTGAGCCGTACGATTCTGAGAATGCAGCTTTGGCTCGCTGAGCTGTCTTAGTAATTCATCAGTGAACACTTGAAGAGGCCATTAACTCTTCTTTATGTTCCCTTTTGGCCTTGAGTCACCTAACTCCACCTCTGGCAGCCTGTCCAAGTGTACAGTTGTAGAATTATGCTAGGCTAACCGTGCTTTATGTCTCACAAGGGAAAAAGTTGTATTCATTTTATTTATTGTAAGGAATAGGAATTGATTTTTCTTTACAAATTTGACAACTTGGATATTTCTTCTGTGTTAAAATTCTGCTAAAAATGCAAAAATATATAATTCATATTTCTCCCGATTTAGTAGAATTTTCTGCTTTTTTTGTTTCCTGATCTTCGGGCTGCAAATCTTTCAGGCTTTTGGCTCATTTTTCTGCTTCTTTCCTCAATGCTGCTAAACCTGCAGGAGACCACGCCCCCTGCCCCGCCCACTGCTGCTGTAGCTCCACCCTCTATTAACCTGGATCCTGACACAGATTTGGTACACACACACACTGAAATCATTCCATTTTTTTTAAATAATGAAAGACAAATAAATAAAAGGGATTTTTTTTTAAGTGAAAAAAATGTCCTAAATATGTATATTTTTTGTAACACTTTGTTGCACTTTGAGAACGTAATTTTTGCATCATTTTTTCTTGTTTTAGTTTTGAAAATTGTCAATTTTATTTTGAAAAAAGCAATATTTTACAAAAAATGTCTTTCAAATTGGTACTTTTTTTTGCAAATGTGTATAACACGCCTTTTGTGGGCTAAATTAATTACTTTAATGTAATTACTTTAATGTAAAACATATTTTTTAATAAATCGTACAGTACGGTAAGTCAAGGACTGACACAAAGATTCACAACGACTAAATTCACTTCTGCTTCTGTTGGTGTGACCTCCAATGACAGAACTGAATGGAAACGTCGGCCTATTGTTAGCTTAATGGAAAGATGCAGAGGGCACCAGAAAAAAAAAAAAAAAAAAGGAGGATGAAAAGGGGGGAGAAAACAGAGGACGGAGAAGAAAGGAAGAGTTTGAATGGTGCACCCTTTTCTGTTGGCTCTAATGGAAAGACGGAGGAGAAGAAGCGGCGGAAGAATGAAAGGAGAGCAAAGTAAAGAGCTTCTGAACAAGCGATGTCTTTCCTTTGTTACATTGGGGAGCGCAGAGAAAAGGGAAAAAAGGGGGCAGTTGAGGAGGAGTGGATATGAGGACAGAGCAGAAGTACAGGGGTAAAGGGGGGTGCGTAACAAGGCAAGGTCACAGCCCGAAGAATGTCTTCACTCAAAGGGAACAATAGCAGAGGGGAGAGGGAGACACACCGATGTCTCACATCAGAATAGTATCTTTATCACTCACTTACTGACACGAACAGAGGAGGGAAAGAGCTAAAAGTTACAACAGAAAAAAAAAGTTTGAGTTTTAATGAGAGAAGAGAAGAAGTGAAAAGGAAAAGACAGCAAGAGGTGTGAAAAATGAAGACAAGGGACTGCAAGCTGGTCTAGTTGGCAGATATTGAAGTGGAAAAATGTCTTTCTGTAGATCAGATGATTCAAAAGTAAAGAACCTGAACTGTAAAATAAATAAGAAAAATTCAACAAAGAGTTTTAGAAAGATCATAACCAAAGAAAGAATTACAAGAAGACCAGAACTAAAATTTAAAAATGTGATTGAATTTTCAAAAAAAAATATTAAAACCACATTAATAGGAAGTGGAAAAATGGTAGAAAAGTTTTAATTTCTCTTCTAAATGGGAGAAAATGTTGGGGTTTCATGTATTACAACAGTGACACCTTGTGGTCACTGGCGGAACTACAAAAGAAGACTAATATCTTTCAGTTGTGCTTTTTTTTATATATATATTTTACAATTTGATCTAATACTTTATCTCTAAAACAGTTTTTGTGGCAAATTCTTGATATCCATATTTTTGTACAACCCCAGCTTCTATTTAATTGATTGATCTACAATTATCAGGAAACAACTTATGAAAGGGGTGTCAAACTCAATCGCACAAGGGGTCAAAATCCAAAACACAACTTAGAGCGCGAGCGGAACAGGATGAACATTTAATGAACACTCTAAAAATAAATTCTGAAATCTTTAAAACCGTAACTTTTTAACATTCTTATGAATAAAAACCTGCAGGAAAATTAATCCAGAAAAAATCTAAAATAACTTACAATATTTTACTATCCATAAAAATATATTTTGTCAAAATTATACAAGTTAGAAATAAGTGCAAGATAGTATCGAGCCTTTAATAACAATAAAATAAAATGACCTGGAGGGCCTTGACTTTAACACATGACTTATGAGAATAAATTAACAATTTATGAGAAAAATGTCTTAGATTTCTGGGGAAAAAGTGAGGAGTTTGTGGCAAAAAAAAGTTTGTAAAATTAAGAGAAAAACTTGACAATTGTTTAGAATAAAGTTGCAGAATTATGAAAAGAAAGTCAATAATTTATGTGAAATTATGTGGAAAAAATCAACGTTTTTTAAGAATAAAGTTATAAAATTCTGAGAAAAAGTTAACAATTTATGAGAATAATGTCTTAAAATTCTTAGAAGTATGTCAATAATTTATGTGAAAAAATGTATTTATAGTATTATTAGAAAATTCCGACAATTTTTATAAATAATGTTATAAAATTATAAGAAAAATGTAATACTTTAAGAGACAAATGTCTTAGAATTCTTAGAAAAAAAGTCAATAATTTATGAGATAAATTCATAAAATTATGAGAAAAAGTAAACAATTTGTGACAAAAATGTTTTAGTTTTTTTTGAAAAGAAAATCAAACATTTAAGTGAAAAAAATTGTATTTATAGAATAATGATTGCATCGAAACAATGTACCAGAGGAAATTTATACAAATATGTGAAAAACAACAATTTTGCAGAATATAAAAGTTATTTTTTTTAACAACCTCAGCTTTTATTTAATATAAATGTTTAATCATATCACACAATAATTTCATATTTTACCAGAAATTGTCCAAAAAACTCAAATCTGGTCATTTTCTCACATCAAACATCACAAAAATTGAGATCAAACCGTTTTTAGCTTTCATAGTAAAAGGTCAAACATGTAGAGACGCAACAAAAATGTATTGATTCACAAACAAAGCAAAGACAAGGTCAAAACAAAATGAAAATGGTCTTAAAAAACAAGCTCTCTCCTCCAAGGATTTATTCCAGCCGTATTGGATTTATTCATCATAAATTGTGTTTTTTTTGTTTCAAACCAAGAATTTCAAAGCTAAAAACTCGACGATAAAGCTGTTTTTATTTCTGCATCAGTGGATGTGAATGAGGGTTAAATAGAAAATTATTCATTTTTTAAGAAAATACTGAGTTAGTATTTTTAATAAAATGTATTGAAGGGGTTAAAACTACTTCTAGATTGTATTTTTAAATGTATTTTTGTGGAGTTTTGACCCATTCGAGCCGTCCGCATGAATGGAAGCAGAAGTGGATTTATGCAGTCAGTTCATGTTCCGTCTGTGCTCCTCTCAGTACAGCTGACCTGTGTCTCCAATCTCCAGGATTCATGTCCGTCTGCAGAGCCTCCCAGAGTAATTGAGATGGCATACCAGTTTGGATTGACCCGGAACAGCCACATGAGCTTCAGCTTTGATGACGCCAAAGTCAGAGAGAGGTGAGTACGCGGGGAATGAGTTCATCATTTCACCTGCCCTCCAGTACCGCTCGTTTAAAACACTAAAAGAAGTGATTGGAAAAGCAAAGACGCCCTTACTGCTGAGTACATTCAAATTGATTTGATGGATGTGTCATCATCACATGAGGAACTCTGAAAACAAATGTTTCTGGGACATCCTGTGAGTGAACTCTGTCAAAGTAGAAAGAGGAACAATCAAATGTAGAAAAAGCCTCATGAGTTAATCGAATGGGCTGCCTGTCTGCTCGTATTAATATTTGCTAAAGAGAAGGACGGAGTGATCATTTGGTCCTCGTAGATGAATGTAAAGATCAAAGGTTTTTATGATCCAATCATCTAAGATGCTCTCTATGAAGGAGGATTAAGGCCAATGTAAAAATAAATAAATATATGTGAAGAATGTCAAACATTTACAAGAAAAAAAATTAACAATGAACAAGACAAAAATTTGGGAAATTATGAGAAAAGTCAACAGTTAATGAAAAAGTTATACAATTTAATCAAAAGTCAACTACTTATGAGAAAAATAGTTATGAGGAAAAACTCACCAAAGTATCATAATAGAGTTATAAAATTAATATAAGTTAACAGTATATCAGAAAAATGTCAAAAAATAAGAAGATAATAGTCATAATAATAATAATTTATGAGAAAAAAGTCATAAAATTATAAGAAAAACTCAAAAAGTTTAGAGATAAAATGTGTAAAATTATGAGAAAAACCTAATTAATGAGAATGAAGTAATAAAATAAGAAAAAAATAATTTATGAAAAAACATTTTGACAATGAAGTCAGTAAGTTTTGAGGAAAAAAATCAAAGTTATGACAAAAACTCAAACATTTTCAAAAGTTCATGAAATTATGAAAAAACATAATTTATTAGAATAAAGTAATAAAATATAAAAAAATGTATTTAATGAGAAAAATGTGATGAAATTATGAAAAGAAAGTCAATAATTTGAGAAAAAATTTATAAAATTATGAGAAAACTCACAAATTTATAATATTAAATTCATAAACTGTGACAAAAACCGTATTTTATGACAATGTAGTAGTAAAATATAAGAAAAAGCTAAAAAAAAATCATATGAAAACTTTTTAAAATTATTAGAAAAAGTCAAAACTCATGAGAAAAAAATGGGTAAAATAATGAGGAAAACTTGTAAAGTTTAGGGAATAAAATATTTTAAATTTTGAGAAAACTATTTATGAGAATAAAGGAGAAACAGTAAAGAATGTAACAAATGTTTTAAAATTTTATTTTAAAATGTTTTAAAATAAAAAGAAAGTAAGTAGTTTATTTAAAAAAAATGTGAAATTATGAGGAAAAAAGTCAGTAAATAATATTTTGATGAAATAACAATTACAACTTTTTCTCATAATTTACAATTTTTTCATATAAATGTTTGAACTTTTTTTCGTTACGTTAAAACTTTGTTTTCACAATTTTACATTATTTTTATAAAAATTAACAGTTATCTACTTTATAATCATAAAATTACAACTTTTTTCTTAATTTTATGACTTAATTCTTATAAAATTACAACTATTTTCACATAATTTTTCAACTTTTTGTAAAAAATCTCAGAAACTATTTGATATAATTTTCGAGTTTTTTCTCATTCAATTATGATTCTTGTACTTTTACAACTTTTTTCATGAGCATTTTTAGATTTTTTCCTCAAACTTCCCCATACAAATGTATTCTATTTCCTTTTTCATATCGCTGCACTAATACTTTGTTGCAGTTGTTGTTGAATTAAATTTTCAGAACAACTTTATCAAGCCTATTCTAAAGTGGACATTTCCCCCCTACATTCTTGATTAAATGAATATTTTTCCACTTGTCTGTATGACTGTAATCTCTTTTTTCAGGCTGATCTTGGAGTTTGATCTGAGGACAAAGGAGCAGTCGGGTCT
The DNA here is from genome assembly GCA_003999625.1 of Oryzias javanicus. NCBI lineage: Eukaryota > Metazoa > Chordata > Actinopteri > Beloniformes > Adrianichthyidae > Oryzias > Oryzias javanicus. Next base: position 5,552,041 of record CM012460.1, on the reverse strand, counting down.
GGTTCTTTACATGGCGAGAATCAACCACGCGGACTTTGTTTCCATTCAGGTATTCGACTCATGACAGCATTTGTCAAACGAGCCTTTAGATTCACGGTTGGCTTTACATCTGAAGAGCTGCCTCATGTTTTCACCCGAGCATCAAAGCTAGAACAATATAGTTTGTTTACCTGTGACGTGTTCATACATGTTTTCTGGTAGATCAAAGACGGGCAGGTTTGTCTTGGATACGACCTCGGCCGTGGAAACATTTCCGGCTGTGTTCCTTTCTCCATCAATGATGGCAGCTGGCACAAGGTACCCATTCATTTTTGTATCCACCATGTTCAATATTTCCTCTCAGATTTCTTTAATTTGAATTAATTTATTTTTTAGATCCGTGTGAGTCGAAACAAGCAGAGAGGCGTTCTAACCGTAGACGGGCTGTACAGCAAACAGATGACCAGCCCAAATACGGTACCTTTAGTTTCTTCCTATTCTATTGGGTCAGAATTTCCATAAAAGCTGTTAGATTCCAATTAAGAAAATCTAAATCTTTATTCCTTTTTTTCTTGACAGGCTGACCTGTTGGATGTTGTGGGAACCTTGTATGTCGGTGGATTACCACAAAGCTACACCACCAAAAGAATAGGACCGGTAAATATTAAAAATCCACTCATTTTTAAAAACTTTTTTTTTTTTTTTTTAAAGATAAACTTTTATGTTTCCTTTGTCCAGATTCTCTACAGCATCAACGGTTGCATTCGAAACTTGAAGATGGTTGGAAGTCCTGTTGGCACTAAATCTGCCCCTGCAGGTACAGACGTGGGAAATAGTGCTCTAAATGTGTCTGATGAACATTTAGGAAGGAGAGAAATTCAAAGTCAACCTTGAATGACCTGCCACGCCCTTTTAAACCCACCGTCACTGACGCCCCTCCCCCTCTTCCCTGCCAGAGCTGCACTTAATAAATTCATGAAAATAAACACTTTTTTTCAAAATGGCCGCTTTTTGTAGGTTTTATCTCCTTAGCAACCATTTTATTTTTTGTTTGCCTGGAGGTGACGAACAAATCCATGTCATTTTTAATAGAATCGGATAAAATTAATTTGTGAATTTCCTTGGCAACGGAAGTTTTTTGTTAGCCACGCCCACATTCCTTATAGATTCGTATGACATATGGTTGAATTTAGCTTGAGCCAAAGATTCGTGTACTATGTTTGAGTAATAAAAGAATGCCGCACACATGTTAGCTTGCCATGCTAACAGCATTTAAAATAAAAAAAAAATGTTTTTTTTCCAAACTAGCTTTAAAATGATGCTAAGAAAAAGGTTAAATTCATTGAAGGAAGTAATGGTGTTTTGTTTTTTTCTTTATTTAACATGGCGGCCTCTTCCTGAGGTCAAAGGTCAAGATAATCGTTTTTGTGTCTGATGAACATTTAAGAAGGAGAGAAATTCAAAGTCAACCTTGAATGACCTGCCACGCCCCTTTGAACGCCCCTTTGAACCCGCCGCCCCTCCCCTCTTCCCTGCCAGAGCTGCACCTAATAAATTCATGAAAATAAACACTTTTTTTCAAAATGGCCGCTTTTTGTAGGTTTTATCTCCTTAGCAACCATTTTATTTTTTGTTTGCCTGGAGGTGACGAACAAATCCATGTCATTTTTAATAGAATCGGATAAAATTAATTTGTGAATTTCCTTGGCAACGGAAGTTTTTTGTTAGCCACGCCCACATTCCTTTTAGATTCGTATGACATATGGTTGAATTTAGCTTGAGCCAAAGATTCGTGTACTAGTTTGTAGGTAATAAAGAATGCCGCACACGGAAGTGTTAGCCTTCCATGCCTAACCAGATTTAAAATAAAACAAAAATGTTTTTTTCCAAACTACTTAAAATGATGCTAAGAAAAAGGTTAATTATCAGAAGGAAGTAAGGTGTTTGTTTTTTCTTTATTTAACATGGCGGGCTCTTCCTGAGGTCAAAGGTCAAGATAACCGTTTTTGGTTGTAAACAAAAATGTCATGAAATTTTGCTCTAAAAATTTCTTTTCCAATATTGTGGAGCAATAATCAGTCGTAGGTCCTGTAGCCACATCCACAACGCCGTTTTTGGGTTTTCGTCTGTGATTTGAAACATTCTTGCCTCTACTACATTCATGTTCCTCTCCTTCTGCAATAAAGCGATGGAGGACTTCAAGCTGAGCATGGCGACGCCCACTTCCAGTCACATGGTGGGGAGGTGCTTCAGGGAGACGGAAACAGGCTCTTATTTTGACGGCACCGGCTATCTGAAAGCAGGTGAGCTAAAAAAATTAATATAAAGTAAAACAGACACATGTATTATTGATGAACAGTTAATAGAGTAACCTCCTTACCCCGTGTGCTTTGCTTCAGTGGCCTCTTACAGGGTCGGTCTGGATGTGTCAATAGCTTTAGAGTTCAGAACCACCAGAACCAACGGAGTTCTTTTAGCTGTCAGTGACCAGGACAAAGATGGACTGGGTCTGGAGATCGTCCAAGGGAAGGTAAGCAGTTAAGATTACGGCTGGGTTAATAATATCCATTAATCGATTTAGATCAATCATCGATTCATAAAAATATAAATCGATTTAGCACATAAAGCTAAAGTCCACTAGCTTGATGCTAACGTGTAATGGAAGTTCCCATAGGACGGCTAATGCTAACACTCAGTCAACCTAAACATGAATAAATGAACATCTTTATAAACTCACAGGCATGAATTTTCCAAACTCCTTTAAATAAATATTTTTTAAAGTAACCATTTGCTCATATTTTCTTCTTCTTCTAGAATAAAGTGTAATACTATACTGCCACCTGGTGGACAAACTAAAAACCAGAACAATATTTACAATGTTAATGATCTGAAGATATTTCTTAAATCAGGGGTCACCAACGTGGTGCCCGCAGGCACCAGGTAGCCCTCAAGGACCCCACAAGGTGCCCTCAGGTCTCTTTTAAAAATAGTAAAACTCACTTGTGAGCTGCATCTAAAATTAAATGTTATTCTGTTGCATTTTTTTTAAGTTAATTTTAATTTACAGAGATTTAAAAATGAAAAGGTCTTAAAAATATGTTCATGATTCGAGAACTTTAGATAGATTTAGGTGACCTCTGACCTAATCCACTTCAAAGATCATTCATTTTGTTAAAAATGCTGAAGATTTTGTCATTAGTTCATAATTTGAAAAGATTTGTTTAAAAATGTCTAAGTTGATTTTTCTTTAACCTTACATAATTGATAAACATGTAGTGAAAATAGGGAAACTTTTTCCATGAATTGTTGTGATGTAAGAGATCATCTGAAAATATAACAATTACGGAGATGAGTTAAATGCTGAATTTTGTTATTTGTTGTTATTATTTATAATTATGGTGAGAAATCATTGTCTTTACATAGAGGAATATCATCATTCATTATTAATAACGTATAACAACAACTAAATTGGTTGTTTCAAAATGGTAGCCCTTCACATGACTCATGAAGTAGGCCTCCGTTTTATAAATGTTGGGGAACCCTGTCTTAAATCTTATTATTTCATTGATACATTTTACAGTACGTGAACTGTAACAGATTACAGTTTTTCTCAAATGCTAAAACACTAAGTGCCATTCTCTAAACCAGCTGATCAACTGCTTTAACTCTTTTCTCAAAAACATGACTCTTTGGTCAAAACCTAAAACACAATTTGCAGTTAACACACAATTTGCAAAACTCTTATTCACTCTTTGCAGAACACAAGACACATTCTCACTTTTTAAACACAGCTGGCATTCACAACACACAAGAGGCAAAACATTGACACAAAGAGTCAAAACTCAAACTCTGTTCCAACACAATGATCACCATCAACATACAACTGGTCAAAACTGAAGACACTTGTTGCAAATCAACTGCAACGAATATAAGGAAAGTTCTGGAACAACAGAGGTTTTTCAAAGACTGATAACAGAGAAAGACCCAGACCAAGACCTAGATCCAGATAAAAAAACAAGATTCTGATGAGATCCAGGTTATAGTTATTGACCGTATGTTGATTTATGGAATGACCATGAGGGAAGCAGGTCAAAAGGTCAACCCTCAACTCAGCAGCTTCAAGTTATTACTATAATCTGTATCATTCATGTACTGTAGAATTTCAACAAGAAAATAACAGAGAAGACTTTCTTGCCGTCTGAGACTATATCAGTTTTCACAAAAGTTTACCCATCAGACAGTTCAACACAAATCCCAAATTTGTATCAGTTTTCTTCCACCTTGTTCTTCATAACCCAATTAAATATTTTTTTTCTATTTGGTATTTGAAGAAGAGACAACCATACACTTGACAAAATCTGTTGCAGGCCTTAGACATGGCTTGTGATGACATTTCAGTTGGGTCATTTCATGTCTAGATCACGCAAAAAATGTTATTTTTTTCCTGCTGTGTGGTTAGAGTGAACATTTCAGTGATGTGGATGAAATCTTCTGGTCTGACCCACAGAGAAAAGATGGTGAAGTGCAATAAATGTGAACCTGGATTTACAGTAAGAATTAACTAAATAAAACAAAATCCTGAATACTGTTTTACTCTATTTTTTATTGGGGGGGGTGTTACATTTTTTTTACAAACCATTTTGTGAACAGTGTCAAATGTTTTGTTGTGTAGTGTGTTGTGATTGCTGCAGGTTTGTTAGTTTTGACGATTGAGTCTTCATCATGAACTCATAAGTGAGCTTTAGTCTGAAGAGTCAAGAATTTTGTACATTTAGCTCACATTTTGAAAGTTGTGTTATGTGTTTTGATGTGTAGTGTGTAGTGTTTGCTGTGTGTGTGTAAGTTTTGACAATAGAGTCTTCATTTTGACCTCAAAGTGAGCTTTTGACTCAAAAGTCAAGAATTTTGTATATTTAGCTTATATTTTGAAAATTGTGTTTGATGTTTGGTTAAATTGGTTAAATTTGATACATTTTACAGTACGTGAACTGTATCAGATTAATATCAATATATTCAAATCATATTGTAGATTGTTAATGTATTTCTAAACAAATGTGTATACGTTTGTAAACTCAAAATTGAATTGAATTGAGGATCGAAATAATAGAAAATAATCAGAATCAAATCGATTCTGACTCTTATGAACCGAATTCTGGAAATTATAATCAATATTCAGCCCTAGTCGTGAACGTTTGTGATCAACTCGTGATTTCTTTTCCTTCCAGTTGCTCTTCCACGTCGACAACGGAGCCGGCAGAATCACGGCGGAGCACGCTCCGCAGGGAGCGGACTTCTGCGACGGCCGGTGGCACGCCGTCACGGCCACCAAGCTCCGCCACAAGCTGGAGCTGGAGGTGGACGGGCGGAAGAGCCGAGCCGAGTCCCCGAACACTCGCTCCGGCACCTGCGACACCAGCGACCCCATCTACGTGGGAGGACATCCTGGTACGAAAGTCCAAAAATCCGTCTGGAACTCTGAGAAGTTTCGGCATCAGTCGAAGAGAAGTCTTCTGGTGTCTTTCAGATGGAGTTAACCAGGCGGCTCTGACCACGAAGAGGTCCTTCAGAGGCTGCATGAGGAACCTGAAGATCACCAAGGCGTCTAAGACCATGGATGTGCAGTTCAACAAGGCCCTGGAGATCAGAGGAGTCCAGCCTCTCTCCTGTCCCGGCTAACTCCTCCCACATGTTTCAGATCAACACCTCCTACAGCTGGTTTGATGTGATAAAAAGCTTTTTTCTTTTCTTTTTTCTTTAAAACACTTGCTGTGGATGTGATTCTCTTAACTGAATTTACTGCCTTCACCCACTGTGTCAGGCTCCGCTCAATAAAGCTGCAAGAGCTGAAATATGAGGCGTGTTTATTGGTTTGTCGCCGGAGTTTATGATTGCACCAAATGATGCTTTCACCTCCTGACGGCTGATTTCCTTTAAACTATGAGCGTTACACATTAAAGTGGATTTAACGACCAGCGATGAAGAGGACAGAAGAGGGTCTTCCTGTCGGCAGGCTGTTTGATGCATGATGTGTTTTTTTTTAAATATCAATCTTAAAAATCTGATTAACATTTACTTTTTTACATAAAACATTTTTATAAATCGCATTTATTAACCTTGTGAATGTTTGAGTCATTGCACTTCCACTGCAGATGCACTAGAGGGCAGAATCTGTCTTCATGAGAACATTTCTGATCCCGTCTGAAGAAAACCATTCATCATCAAACATCTTCCTCTGTAAGGCTTCCTCTCCTTTTTTATGTCTTCATTTGATGAAAAATCCCTAATAAGGCTAAAACCAAACCAGAATAAAACCCCACAGACTCATGGGTAATGCTGGTTTTGTTGACTAATGAGATTTAAAATCTGTGGAGTTAAAAGACTGAACCCTAAAAACAGAGTATTTTTCTTTACATTTCTAAAAGCATTATTAAATAAGTAAAAAATGTATATTAGTGCTTAGATTGATTACTTCAATGTAATTAATCCCTAATTAAAGCGTGGCTCATGATTATTTTGGCATGCAGGGGCAGATTTTTTAAGACCAATTCCAATGAAAATCTGTGTTTTTAACATCTTTCTGTGGGATTTTTCTGATGATGGAGGACATTCATCCAGAAAATTAACTGTATTTCAGGGAATCTTTTTATTCAAATAGTAAATCATGAGCAACACTAGTTTTTATATGTCTTGGAAACCGACACAGGTTTTAAAGTTTTGGTCAAAAAACGTTTAATCTTAATTAAATGACCACTGGGAATGCTTTTAAAAAAGATCAAAGGATTATCAGAATGCCCTTTAAAGTTACAGCTAGAGTGTGAAAGGAGTTCCACATGGCTCTATTCTAGAACCAAAACTCTTTTACCAACATTTACCTTTGAATTAATCAATTTTCGACAAGCTGTCACTATATATTCTTATGCAGATGATTATCAGATGTATTTTTCAACTAAAATAAATAAGTTCAGAAAAGTATTTGTGTTTTAATAAAATCAAAACTTTAACAACATAAAAAAAACCATAAATTACTATTTATTCATATTTACTTAAACAGATTAATTTAGGAAAAAATAATGTTTGGACAAATGAGTGTATATCGATGGGGAAACAGAGTAATAAAAATCAACAAGGTCATAGAGTCAGCTTTGGAGTTCCACATGGCTCTATTCTAGAACCAAAACTATTTTACCAACATTTACCTTTGCTTTAGGGGTGTGTCCTAGCAAGAGTCGGGAAATACGATATTTATCCCGATAGAAGATTTTTTTAATATTCTACTCAAAAGTATGACTTAAAAAACTCTACCTGAATATTAATATATTTTCATTGTAATAAAATGGTAAAAATTACTTTCATTTAATGACTAAACGTTTAACACAAGCTGGTTCACCTCGTGTTGTTTTGGTCGCGGTGTAGAGCTGCTTAAAAAGGCTCAGTGGTGGAGAACAAAGACGAAGGACGCTCATAAATAATTAATTAAATATCACCACTTTAGTATTTTAAATCGATACAAGTATCGGCAAATGAAATATCTTGATATTTTGCTGAAAAACTTTTCCCCACAGCCCTACTTTGCTTTAATCAATTTGAAACGAGCTAGCACTGAACATTTTTATGCAGATGATTATCGCATGTATTTGTCATCTAAAAGAAATATTAAGTTTTGAAAAAAAATCAAAACTTCAAAGCCATTTTTTCAAAATAAAAACCCTCTTTTAACATGAAGATGAAATTAGGAAAAACTATTATGTGGATAAATGAGTGTAGATTGATGGTGAATTAAAATTAAGGGATTATAAACAGAGCAATCGTAAATATTAGATTGGTCATAGAGTCAGCTTTGGAGTTCCACATGGCTTTGTTCTAGAACCAAACTTCTTTTACCATTTACCTTTGCTTTAATCAATTTTAGACAACCTGTTTGAATAAACTCAAAATTTTGAATAATTTTTTGAGTAAAAACTCACATTTCTGAAAATAATTTTAACAAAAATGAATTTAGAAAAAATAATAATTGGATGTTATAAAGTGGAGATTAATGGTTAAAGTATTATAATTGGGGTATCAATACATTTTAACCAGGACATTCAGTACAGCTTGCTATACAAACTCTTAATTAATCCAGAGTCATGCAATTGTTTAACCTTTAGTAAATATGGTGTTAGTTTAGTACATATTTGGCTTAAAAGCAAGCCTTTAATATTCTAAATAAAACTCGTGTTGGTTGTATTGTTTAAAAAGAAGTACACAATGTGGATTTTGTTGCCAATTTTATGTTTTTTTGCCTGAATCTTCAACAGCAGTCGTTTTAAAATGTGCTTCTTACATTCACGTTGTGCAACTTTTCTCCGTCGAGTCATTTATAACACACTTCCCCGGCATCTCTGAGGGGAATAAACATGAGGATAAGGACAAATACCAATGCACAGAGACATGCATGTGTCTTCCAAGCTGGTCTCAAAGCTTGAGCAGAAAAGCATCAGGTTGAGTGATGTTTACTGTCAAAAAACACATCCTTCTTTGATGAAACAGGGACGTTACTACGGCATTAATCTAAGTCCATGGTCAGTGAAAACATTCAAGCCTTCCATGTTTACAGCACGGACAGTAAAGCTACCACATGAGTTTAGACACTGTGAAGAGAGGTTTGTTATATCGCCGGGACGGCCGTCCTCGCGTGGGGTCTGCAGAGTTATTGCATGCCGTCCGTCCTCTTCAGCGTCTCTGAGGTCACATCCAGATGATGAGGATCAGCCAATCAAAGCTCACTTCTTCATCCACGCGCCCCAGTGTTCGATTCCACCCGCTACCCACTGGTGAGCTTCTTTTCTGGGTCGTCCTGGTCGCCGTCGAGACCCCGTCAGGAGGACTGCATGAGGCCGGTGAGCCGCTTGCCTGTCAGAGATTTACCCTGGGAACACACAGATATTTTTAAGAAAATTTCTGTGGAGGAAGAAAAACAACAGGGATTTCATTCAAATATTTTAGAAAAACACATTTTAGGATTCAGGGATGTAATCTCAACATTTTGAATGAAAACTTAATCTAAAGTATGAGCAAATTAACCATAATTTAGAGTGTCATTAGCAATTTCATGCACACAAAGTAGCATTTTTTTTAATACAAATTAGCATTTTGTGCACACGAATTCCTATTTTGGAAACATTGGTTCCTACGACTAATTTGTGGCCTTAAAATACTCATTTGTACACATCAAATGGTAATTTGTGAGTGAAAAATTTTACTTCTTGGTGCATAATAAAAATAATGTGCTAATTTTTGTGCACAAAATACTCATTTTTGGCCTAAAAATACTAATTTGTATATATAAAAGTACTAATTTGTGCTCTCAACAATGCTAATTTGAGGCAAGAAAGTATGCCAAAAAAAATACTAATTGTAAATACTATTTTTTCATGTTATGTTTATGGCTGTTGAATTGAGAGTTGAGTAACACATTTTTCTTATTGCACTAAACTATAAATAATAATATGAGAAGCTAGTCTCTATTAAATTTAATTTCCCCCCAAAAAACAATACTTTTTTCTGGATTAGTAACTTTCTAATATTAATAACATAAAAAAATGTATAATTTTTTAATAGAATACCTTAACATTAATAGAGAAAACATAAAAATATTAATACATAAATAATTGGTAATAAAAAATATTTTAAACTAATTTATTTGTCCAACCATTTTTTTTTCAAGCCCTTTAATTCCTTTTGGCTGCTGGAGCCTATCCCATCAACAGTTGGGTGAAGGTAGGGCACACATTGACAGCTCACCAGTTAATCAATGGTAGTTTATATTTTAAAAGATTGTGTCTTGTTATTAAAATTTAGGTTAAATAAAGTCTTGAAGAGTGGGATTTCAAAACTTTGCTTTTAGATTTAATTTCACATTTTCTTTAGGTTAGAACGCTTAAAATGCTATCTGTAATTAAACTGAATAATTTTCACAATAGAAAGAATTGTCTGTAAATGAGAACTGGAGGGATTTTTTTTTAAATACGTTTTTTTTTTATTGCCACAATTTATTGACATTTTTTATTAATTATACAAAACATGAGACAAACGAATAACAAAAAAGATTAAAAAAAAACAAAAAATGACAGGTTGGTCCAGGCTGGAACAATCAGAATTAAAATATATATAAATATTGTAAGCAAATAAATGTGACACAAGCATCTACCTATGGAGTTCTGCTACAAACAATCATTGACAAAAAGAGAGGAGAAAAAAAATGGATCAATAGGGAAATAGAAAAGATAAACTCTGTATATAGTTCATGCAGTCATATTATAAATCCGCCATTCCAGAGACCCTGAACCGCTTTGAATTGCGGCGGCCAGATCATTGGGTGGATATTCTAATAGAGGTCGCCACAGCTCCACAAAGACGTCTTTGTTGCCCTTTAACCTTGCACTCAACCTTTTCATAGGGAGAAGCTTAAAATTAATTTTATTAAGTTACAGTTGGAGGTTTGGGTTTGATCCAGTTAAACAAAATGCACTTTCGTGCTAACAATAGCAGTTTGCATAACAATTTGTTCCTGTCAGGTATTTTGCGCACAGGTGGTAACCCCAGTAAAAAATGACCCGGATCTTTACTTATTTTACATTTCAGAATGGATTAAATTTCTGTAATGATACACTGCCAGAATTTCGATATTTTAGGACAAGTCCAAAAACAATGCAAGTATGTCCCGGTGAGGGGACACAACGGTGATCTGTGTGGGTCTAGTTTATTCAGAAAGTGTGGCGTCCTGTGTTGTAAAATCTTGTACTGTAACTCTTTGTATCTGTTGCTGATGAATAGGGAATAAGAGGATCGTATACATTCTCTCCAGTTAGTGCGCTGGTTCTTAATCTGGGTTCAATTGAACCCCAGGGGTTCGATGGGTTGATCTCAGGGGTTCGGCAGTAGGGTTGGGCACGAAGTTCGGTTCCAAGTAGGAACCGTTATGATTTATGAGGTTCTGCCAAAACCGAAAGAAGCTGCTGCAAACGGTGCAGCATGTCAGTGTCAAATTTCATTTGTTTGTGGACATGTCAATCATCTCTACTCACCTCAGTAGTATGAAATCCCTCTTTTATGTTCCTACAATTGTGGGCGGGCTCATATAAAGTCGCTGACTAGGCGAAATCGCGCCGCGCAACTCTTCCATGTGTGTCTGCATATCACAGTTTGACAAGTGCTGCATCACATTTGCCAATCAGGAACTCATGGGCTTGTGATGTTTTCACGGACCCGATCATCGGACAGAATATTGATCCTATGCGAGTGTTTTTGATTGTTTGTTCATGTGTACATGAGTTCGCGCCATCTCCCGTTAAGGAAGGTTTTAATGTTCTGGAGACCTGCAGTCAAGGACTTGTTTTGTCTATTCATGTCAGAAATTAAACCAGAGAAAACCTGAAGACGCGTCATCCTCCTTTATTTGAACAAGGAAACGAGGCGTTCAAGGACCAGAGGAACATGGGAGACGCCCGTTACACTCGCTGGGAGACAGACAATTACTGCGCAGGGCGCAAAGCTGGAAGCCCGGAGCGACTCCCCGGCCCAAGCGCGGGGAGCGCAAGCACCCAGCTTGGCTCTCCTGAACTCTCATGTTTTATTAGTTTTCGTCGAAACAATAATAAAAAGTCCCCTATTTTTTTCTTCTCGAGTTAACGCGGAAAAGCCGTCAAAACTCAGTCTCTCAGCCCCCCCCCCATTAAAATGTTTGACAGGCAGCAAACAGTGAATTTGCCACGCGTGAAAAAAACAAGGTGACGTTCATGCACGGCTCATTTTGTGTACCAGTAAAAACTTGTTTCTAGATAAAAAAAAAATGTCACCAAGAGGGGTTCGGTGAATGCGCATATGAAACTGGTGGGGTTCGGTACCTCCAACAAGGTTAAGAACCACCGCTAGAGTCATCATAATTTATTTGTAGTTCATCTTCCCAGTGCTGGATAAGTTTTAAATATGTTTTTAAATCATACAGTATTTGACGATTTTTTAAAAAAGATTTTTCATTTTTATTGGAACAAGTGGGCACTTCTTGTTTGGAATGCCAGGGGGAGGAGTCATGATGCTCACTCACCACACTCATGACACAATACATTTCCTGATACGTGTCTCATGACACGATACATTTCTCGATATGTGTCTCATGACACGATACATTTCTCGATATGTGTCTCATGATACGATGCATATCCCGATACGTGTCTCATGACATGATACATATCCTGATATGTGTCTCATGACACAATACATTTCCCGATATGTGTCTAATGACACGATACATATCACGATACGTGTCTCACGATACGATACATATCCTGATGCGTGTCTCATGACACAATACATTTCCCGATACGTGTCTCATGACACAATACATTTCCTGATATGTGTCTCATGACATGATACATATCCCGATACGTGTCTCATGACACGATACATATCCCGATACGTGTCTCAAGATATGATACATTTCTCGATATGTGTCTCATGACACGATACATATCCAGGGGGAGGAGTCACTCAGTCAAGGTCCTAAGTACAGTCAATTGTTATTTTTTTACGCTTTTCTCAAATATCTAACTTATTATAAATCCAAATAAGCTCATTAAAACATTTCATTTAAACCTTTTTGTTGAGAAATTCTTATTTTTCAATCCATTATCAGGAAAGAAACTAAAGTGCAACTATTTATGATTTGAAAAAGTACATGTGTGCAGCTTCCATTATTTTAAGTATGAGCACTATTAATAATAAATGTGAATTTGCTGTGGTCTGACAGCTCTGGCTTGGAGAAATGCAGCTTTAAGAGGCAGTGAGATGCTCACTCACCACAGTGCGAGTGAACTTCTCCAGAGAGGTCCTTCGGCCTTGATCCGTCTCAGGCTGTGGAGTCAGAATCACAGCAGATGGGAAAAGAAAAAGAGGAAATTCACTTCTTTTATTTCAACCTGCCTCAGCTGTCTAAAGTCACGATCAAACAAAGAAAAAGCTACTTTCTCCTGGCAGCAGCTACAAAACCTCCCACTGTTGTGAAACCGCGAACATGTCAAAACGTACTCAAAAAAATCAGCCGGTTCCTCACCTTCTTCCTTGCGTTCAGCAGGTCCTGGTACACGTTGGATCGCAGGAAACGAGCGTAGCTGTCGCTTTTCATCAGATTGTAAATGTGGTCCTCCATTGACACAAGAAGGAGAAAAGAAACGTCTACTTTTACCGCAAATATGTCCAACGTTAAAGGAAATGTGACACCTCGTCACTTTAAATCCATTTTGAAATTACGCTACAATATGAAGCCATTCAAAAGACACATTTACAACATTTTAAGAAGACAGAATGAAAGGCTAAAAAGTCTAAAAATAATTATAAATCAATGCTGAAGGAGTGGGTGCAGACTTTGGACTCAAATGCTGCAGGCAAATTTGATTTATGATTTGTGTCATGCCGTAACAAATAAATTTGAGCATAAACTCAAATGTTTTTACACCCCCGCAGAAAGTTCCTTCACTGTCTGTATGAAGACTTACAGAAAAAAAAGGGGATCCGACTCGGTATAATGAAATGTGGAAAACGTCAAGCTCACATGACAGCTGTTGGTTGATTTTCATGTCATTTCTGAAGATGTCTGTCCAACTCCCACTAATTATGCCAATCACACATTTATCGCCTTATATAATGCTTTTCATGTGGATCTCATAACTTATCTCAGTGTTTTTTTGTTTTTTATTTATTTTCTTTCTTTAACTATTAGGTTCTGTTTTTGAACATTTTACTTATATTTGGATAAAGTCTGATGTTATTTACTAGGAGTGTGTTTTCACGTACAATACGTATCCTAATACATATCCTAATATGTGTCTCATGACACGATACATATCCCGATACATGTCTCAAGATACGATACATATCTCGATATGTGTCTCATGACACAATACATTTCCCGATACGTATCTCATGACATGATGCATATCCCGATATGTGTCTCATGACACGATACATATTACGATACGTGTCTCACGATACGATACATATCTCGATGCGTGTCTCATGACACGATACATTTCCCGATATGTGTCTCATGACACGATACATTTCCTGATATGTGTCTAATGACACAATACATATCCTGATACGTGTCTCACGATACAATACATATCTCGATGCGTGTCTCATGACACGATACATTTCACGATACGTGTCTCACGATACGATACATATCTCGATGCGTGTCTCATGACACGATACATTTCCCGATATGTGTCTCATGACACGATACATTTCCTGATATGTGTCTAATGACACAATACATATCCTGATACGTGTCTCACGATACAATACATATCTCGATGCGTTCTCATGACACCGATACATTCACGATACGTGTCTCACGATACGATAGATATCTCGATGCGTGTCTCATGACACGATACATTTCCGATATGTGTCTCATTGCGATACATTTCCTGATATGTGTCTAATGACACAATACATATCCTGATACGTGTCTCACGATACAATACATATCTCGAAAAGTGTCTCTCCATACGATACATGTCTCCCAAAATTATACATATCCTGACAAGTGTCTCTCGATACGTTCCCAAAACTTGTCTTGCGATATAATACATATCACGATATATATCCCAAGACTGTACCAGAACAAATTTTCACTTTTTTAAGGAGTATGACTTAGAAGAAAAAATCTACCTGCTCCAACCAGTGGAGCTGCTGTAACCAACCGATGATCGTCAGAGAGTGATTCCGACATTAGCAAGCACCAATATAGCGCTAAGCTAGCGGTTCCGTTTTCCTCTTTATAGCGGTATTCTTTTTAGCTGCCAGCAATCTTCTTTCAAACAACATTAAATTCCTGTTATACATGATGTACAAAAGTAAAGACGAGCTGCTGGATGACTCCGTTATTATTGGATTTCTACTACAATGACACGTTAGCGGTCTATACCACGTATGCGCCATGAAAAAAAACTGCTCAGTGGGAGCGAGGTTTAGCTGATTGGAAATGTTGACCAGAATTTACTGTTCCTTACTGTACCACTCCTTACTGGACCGGACCATACCCGACCATTGCGTGGAAACGATGTTTAAGTAGCATAACTGAACATTTAACAGGAGCTGGTTCTCGCGAGATCTTGTCGTTTTGGTCGCGCTCCCAACTAGCGGTGGGGAGTTTCGATGGTAAACAAAAGTCAGACGCTGATTAAAGGTCGCTAATTGAAGATATTGTCTTGTTAGCATTTTAAATCAATACAATTATCACCAAACGAAATATCGTGATATATCGCTGAATCGATTTTTACCTACACCCCAGTATTCACGTTGTTGTTGTTGTTTTTTGTTGGTCGCACATATGAACCCAACTATAACCCTTCTTCTGAGTCTGTGTGGCAGGAAAAAAATATATTTATATATATTTATAAAACTTAATGTAAACAGTCACTTTCTAATAATGTTATGAAACGTAGTTTTTATAATTAGTCTCAGTTGTCTAATTGTCTTCATTTCCTCACCTGTGCGTCCTCAAAGCTGTACCTTCCGGGGTCTTTCAGGTTCTGGCTGGTGCGCTCGTAGCTGTGCGAGTCCAGGTTGATGGAGCTGGGCCCTCCCTCAGCCAGGAACTCGGCCCAGATTTCCTCCGCCCTCTGTGCTACTTCTTCCTGAGGCATCTTTTTCAGGTCTTGCACCGCCAACCAAAACCTACAGCGACAAGAATTCACACCAAGATCCACACATTTAATTAAATAAATAAAAACAAAAGGGGTTATACAAATACACACCCTGGATGTTATTAGATAGACAACCCTCTTTTGTTGAAGCTCGTTTCTGTTTGCTAAACTGTTGGACAAGTTGAGAGGAAAAAAAATGTTAAAAAAACGACACAAATGAAAATTGGTCATTTTTCTCATGATTTATTTAAAAAAAAAAAAATCAAGCCCAAATTTGCTTAGCTAGATATTTTTAATTTAAATCATGAATCTTGAAATCTTGAAAAACATATTGTACTTTAACGAGGAAGAGAAGGGGGGCGGGGTTGCTTTGCAAGTCAGAGCGGGTAAAAAGTATCCCCGATTTCTAAAAAGATCCTTTAAGGTTGTTAAGTTTTGTAGGTCGTGTCCTGCGATGTCAATTTGTCTTTATGAGATTTGCACATCATTGCAGTCAGTTAACAGTTTCTGAATTAGTGCAATAAAAGCTAAAGGTTAAACGTGAGGACAGACGCATGAGTCAAACCGACATCTTAGGGGATAAAAAATGGGACTCCCTCATATTAGCTTCCATCAATATTGATCTGAGTGCTGCTTCAGCGATTTGCAGACAAACAGCTTTGGGTAATGCTGCTTCGGCTCCTGCAGGGCCTCTCCGAAAGCCCCTTCATAAAACCGAAAGCAATTAAGGGTCCGGAGTGCAGAGCGGCGAGTCCGCCGGGAAAACTACCGGCTGGATGATGATATTCCGGAATCAGAGGTATCCACAACCTGCAGAGGTAATCTCCAGGCTGTCGTTGCCAACACAGATCTCCTTCATTTCTCTCACTTATGAAGACTTAAAAAAAACTTTCACTTTATTGCTGTTCTGTTTCATGAAAGAGCTGAACTTGATCAAAGGAGTTAAACTGTGACTCTGGACTGAATGAAGGATGAATTTAATATTATCTGCAAATTGAAAACCACAAAGATGATGAAGTCCAGACATAAAAAAACGAAGTTTAAGGAGCAGAGGTGATCAGCTGGACTCCTGCTGACCACAAAAAATCATTTCAGCCAATCAGCCTGCAGGGAAAAGAGATCCAGTCGTGGTGTTAGAACAGGGGTGGGCAAACTTTTTGATTTGTGGGCCAGAAAGGGTTCTAAAATTTGTCATAAGGGCCGGAAAAAGGAGCAGATGGAAGGAGTTTTGGTAATGAACCTCATAAACTAAAAAGATAATATGGTTTAGAGAAAAACATGCTTTAATTTGGATTAAAATTCACATATATTCATTTAAAAACAGAAAATTTGGCAATTTTAATTTCTAAATTTAGATTTTTGTTCTCCTTTTGGTGATCCAATGGGTTGATGTTCTTCAGAGGAAAATGTAAACTCAAAGAAATCCGAAAACTCACCTTCTGACTCAGAAAAACACACGAACGCCAAAGAGACAACACATTCATGAGAAGAAACCAGAATACAATGAAATAAAACAATAACTAGAGTTTTTGATTCAATGTATTTTAAATTGGAGAGCCAGATTAAGTAGCTTAAGGGGCCGCATGTGGCCCCCGGGCCGTAGTTTGCCCACCCCTGTGTTAGAAGAATCCATGAGGTTTGTCTTAGAGCTGGAGATTAAAGCACATCTCCACATTCTTATCTCTCCATCACCATGCTTGCAAGTACAAATTATTAATTTTAGCAAAAATGTCCAAAAGGGTAAAATGATATTGCTGCTTGCCATATTTGTTGCACCAGTTAAGTTAAGTTAGGGATGTCATAAACTAGCGGAGGACACAAGGATGATGGGAAGTGTGGCGGGCTTGCACCATACCAATGGTCCCGCCCACAACTCAGAGGCGAAATTTTAAAGAACTCCTGCCGTTTTAGAGATACAGATTATCCAAGAATGGGACACAACTTTTTATTTTTGGAAAAAACAAAGATTAAAAACGGCATAATTGTAATTAAAAGGGAACGCTTCAATTTAAAACTGAAAAAATAAAACACTTTTGGACTCACCTCAGGTTTTCTGAGCTAAACTCGGACTCCAGAAACTTGAGGAAGAGTTCCTGTCCCGCCGGGTCTTTCAGAGCCTCCTCCAAGGAAAAGCCCCATTTCTTCACTCTCTGCTGACTCGGCTCTTTACTGGAAGACAAAATAATGCTAATATTAGCTTAAACTGGTGTCGGGTGTAGGTCTCATTTTTCGTATAAAACACTCACTCGTTACTCTAATTTTTTTCTCTGTACTTGAAGGATTTCGTACCTGGCTTCTAGATCCCAGAAGGTCGGATCGTCACTGGTCCAGGGATTAGACGGTTCCGGAGAAGTCAGAAACGGATCGTAGTCCACAAACTGCTCTGCGTAGGTAATCAAGCTAACCAGTAAAAAACATAAAGAAAATACATGAAAACGTAACACAAAGTTTAAAATGTTACAAACCTAGAGAATCCTAGTGATGCATTAAACCACTTCAACTCCAAAATTGTCATAATTTAGCATCTACTTATAGAAAAAACATATAGAATTCTTTTTCAATGATTTTAGGCTTAAGGTGTTAATTTCTTTTTTTTTTTTCAAATAAAAACATATTTTTGCAATTTGAAAAAGGAAATTGATTTTGAAATTCTGACATGCTCTTCTGTTTTTTTTTATTTAAATAACCATAAAAGTACATTTCCAGTAACAATTTTCTTGAATGAAACACTTCATTTCTCGGGGAAATATCTTCTTAATTTTCTCAGTTCAATATCAAAACCCCCCTGGGATCATTTCTGAAGCGTTTACAGGTCAGCTCTGGTCTTCCTACCTCTCAGCAACTTTGGACATTTTCATACAATGGCGATCCAGCTGGGTTCTCAGGAATGAGATCTGCAAGAGGAAAGGATTTTGTTGAATCCAAAAGAGTTTACAGACTGGTTTCTCCAACACATTTTCATTCCCAAGTTGTCATTTGACGTTTGGTTAAGGACCTCTGTTTTGGGGTTCCCCGACTCGTCATTTTTTGACATGCTTGCTGTTCCAGTTAAATCAAGGCTCACCGACCTCCGGGCTACAAACCGGTACCGGGACGTGGACCGCACTGGTATCCTAACCCTAGCCTTAACCCGGTACTGGACGCGAATTGGTACAAGGTCAAAACTGGTTCCGGATTCAGTACCAGACACGGACCAGCCAAGGGTTCGGGTCTCAATAGCCGTGTCCAGAGTCGGACAAAACAACCGAAGCCCTGCTTTAATTGGAACAGCCAGCACGTCAAAAAATGACAAACTGGGAACACCTGAAACAACATTTTTGACACAAAGAGTTCATTATATGTGATGACTTGGGAATGAGAAAGTGTTGCGTGTCTCTAGTAAACAACCAGTAGTTTATGGTGCACACCAGAAACTAAAAGTACCTGAAACTTTCCGTTACACACCATTTAGTTTCCGGTGTGAACGAGAAACCATTACTAACTTTTTTTACTTCTATGTCCCTTTAGGGCAGAGGTCTGCAACCTGCGGCTCCAGAGCCACATGTGGCTCTTTTATCTCTCTATGGCGGCTCTCTGGCTGAAGAAAAATAAAATATTGTAACTTAAAAAAAAAAAAAATGGAGATTACCTATTATTATATTATTATATATAACATACTAATGGCTAATGTGTTACCTACTGGAGTTTTTAGGCTAATTTAGAATTTTAGCTTCCATTTTAGCAACATGCTAACATTTTTGGCTAAGTTTTCTGAGAAATGTTATGCTAATTTTGAGTTTAGCTAATATTTTAGTAAAATGCTAATGTTTTCAGCTAATTTGTCATCTACTGAAAATTTTTTGGCCAATTTAGAATTTAGCTTCTATTTTAGCAACATGCTAACGTTTTTGACTAAGTTAGTTTTCTAAGGAATTTTAGACTATTTTGGAGTTCAGCTAGTAATTACGCAACAAGCAAGTTTTTTTTTTTTTTTTTTTGGCAGATTTGGCCTCTAATTAGTTTTGTATGCTAATTTGGAGTTTAGCTAAAATTTTATCAACATGCTAAGATTTTTAGCTGTTATCTACTGGGGGTTTTAGGCTAATTTTTAGTTTAGCTTTTATTTCAGCAACATGCTAAAATGTTTGGCTGATTTAATTGACAGAGAAATGTTATGCTAATTTTTAGTTCAGCTAGTAATTAAGCAACGAGCTAGCTTTTTTATGCTACTAAAGTTAAAAACGTTAAAAAAATACCTTTTTGAGAGATGCTAGTTTCTTTCTATATATTTTTTTTGCTTTTATTTGTGCCAAAAATAGACATTATTCACATTTATTTAAAAAACAAAAAGAAGGTTATGAATGCAAATCCAAATTTCTTAAAGGCTAACGTAAGTCAATGTGGCTCCTTCTGGGTTCTGATCAGTAGAAAACAAGTCCAAATGGCTCTTTTACTGTTAAAGGTTGCCGACCTCTGCTTTAAGGGCTTCAGCACAAAAAAATACAGAAAATTAGATTTTGTTTGAATTGATTAGAAGCAACAAATAAATCCAAGCTAAAATTTTCATTTTTAACCAATTAGAAATATCTTGTTATTTAATCCTAAAACAGAACATCCGAAAAGACGCTCTGTCTTCATTTGTGTAAATACAATGTAAAATATTTTGATTAAATTCGCCAGTTTTACCTCTTTCTCCACGTCTTCCTTGGTTCCTTTTCGACAGTGCTGTAAAGGGTTGTGAACGGGACTCTGTGACTGCTTTCCCTCCTCCGTTAACCCGTAGACCGACTTTAACGAATCCAAACACAACGTAAGAAGCTAAACTATATCCTATTATGTTTATGCATTTGAAAGCGCCAGAGTCACTCGGACTTGTACCTTCTTGACTCGGTGCAGATTCTTCATGCGCCTGCATTTCCTGATGTCCATCTCTGTGGTATTAACACATCCAGGCTGAAGAGAAAACAAAAATACATTTACATTTCACTCAACAGGGACTACTTAAATATTGCAACTAAAGCGGTAAAGAGGAACGGCAAAAGAAAAGAGCATCTGATGTGCTAAGACGGAGGCTTACCACAGGTCTGTGGACGTCCCAGAAGGCTCTCTCTTGGCTGTCAAGGATCTTCCTCTCAATTTTATCCTTTTTTCTGTCGATCCTGCAGATGAAATCAGGCAGTGTGGGAAAAAACGTCTTCTCTGAAGTGTTACTATTATCTCATTCTAAGAAGGACTCAATGATGAAAGAGAGAATCGTGCGGAATGTCTGCAGCACTTTTTTGAACAAACCCAGGCGCTTCATTGTTCTCTATGCTTATAGTGGCTGTAAGCCGACACTGTGGTTTGCTTTGTAGATAAATCTAGAGCCACCACATAAAAAATACTGCACTGAAGTGGACATAAAATGTTAATTTTTTTTTTAAATAACACTCTGTGGAGCTTATGCTAGGGAACAAAATCCCTGTGCTTAAAAGTGTCTGTACTTTTCTGTCAATTTCTGCAAAAATATTGCAAATGTAAACACAAGAGGAAACAAAAAAGATGCACACCAAAACCCAACAAATAATCAAATTACCTAAGAAAGTTCTGCACGTTATGCATACTTTTGAAAGGATCAAAACATCTTTAGATGTGTGTTATTTTTGGTGTGGCAGGTCTGTATCGTCAGAGTGAATGATGTTTTCTTGCTGCTTGTGTTGTCGTGGTAACAGAGAAACACTTACTTGACCTGGGCCTCGGCCTGCATGTAGATAAACTCCCACTTCCTGGCAAAGGCTCTCTGTAGCCTAGCTAGGTTCTCCTGTGTGTGAGACACCAGAAAGAAGAGAAGACCTTGACCAAACCACAACCAAATCTTTTTATCAAACGGGTAATCCATGTTTGTAGTGAGTTCCTTTACCTCATCCAACCCACCTATAATCTACAGTCTTCCCTCTCTTCTTCGATTCTCCTTTTACTAAACACTTCCCTCCCAACATCATTAGTTGATAGAAACTGTAGAGATTCCGAGTCCCTAAAATTCCCAGAACTGATTTATAGATAGTAGATGTGACAGAAATGGTCTTACTCTTAAGGCTTCGTCACATACACCTGTGTGGGGGTTGACCAGTATGGGCGCTACAAGTTATTTGGTTGTCCGGTCAATGGAAAAGGATAAACATTTATTGAACACTCTAAAACTACTTTTTAAAACTTTAAAACCGTAACTTTTTAACATAATCATTACCTAGATATATAGCATTACCTGCGATGATGCTAGTGTGAATGCTGTAAGCGGAATTTGGCTGCTGAAGATGCTAAAGTTGATAGCTAAAAACGCTGATAGCTGAAAACGCTAACGCTAATAGGCAGCTATAGATATTTACGAAATGCCAAATCAGCCTAAAGAACAAAAAAACCCACAAAGTTAGCCAAAACAGCTAGCATGTAGCGGAAATATTCGCTAATCTCCAAAATAGTCTATAAAATCTTAGTAAATGCCAAAATGGCGTCTGTGTGAAGCCTTCTTGAACGCACCACAACCGTCCGGAATAAATCAAGCTTTTTTTTTTTACTACAAACCATAAGAAAAATATGGATATGAGTATTTTTCGGCTACGACCTTAATATTCCACGCGGCTACCTGCGTACACCAAACAGAGTTTTCTCTCACAGGCATATCCACCCATAACGACACCTGTGACTAAGACATGGGTATCCGACCTCCCGCTGGTTTCCCAGAAACCTTGCCTCATCTGCTGTTGATTACCTGGATCAGGTGTGCTTAGTCAATAAGGAGCTTCAATGACAGGTTAGTAGGAATACATGTAGACCTGGAACTGGACCCCCATAGATTAAGGCTTTTGTCAAGTTTCATGTATCATAAACACAATGGTGGAAGGGGCTCCAGAGCCACATGTGGCTCTTTTATCTCTCCATGGTGGCTCTCTGGATGAAGAAAAATAAAATGGTAATTTTCTAAAAAATATGGAGATTAGCTATTATTTTATCAACACACTAATGTTTTTGGTTAATTTGTTTTCTAGTGGGATTTTCAGGCTAATTTAGAATTTTAGCTTCTATTTTGGCAACATGCTAACATTTTTGACTAATTTAGTTTTCTGAAGAATGTTATGCTAATTTGGAGTTTAGCTAATATTTTAGTAACATGCTGATACTCTCAGCTAATTTGTTATCTACAGAATTTGTTTTTTAAATAATTTTGAATTTAGCTTCAATTTTAGCAACATGCTAACGTTTTTGACTAATTTAGTTTACTGAAGAATGCTATGCTAATTTGGAGTTTAGCTAATATTTTAGTAACACGCGTTCTCAGCTAATTTGTTATTTACAGAATTTGTTTTTTAAATAATTTTGAATTTAGCTTCAATTTTAGCAACATGCTAACGTTTTTGACTAATTTAGTTTACTGAAGAATGTTATGCTAATTTGGAGTTTAGCTAACATTTTAGTAACATGCTGATGTTCTCAGCTAATTTGTTATCTACGGAATTTTTTTAAAAATAATTTTGAATTTAGCTTCTATTTTAGCAACATGCTAACGTTTTTGATTAATTTAGTTTACTGAAGAATTTTGGGCTATTTTGGAGTTCAGCTAGTACTTAAGCAACAAGCTAGCTTTTTTTGGCGAATCTGGCCTCTAATTAGTTTTTTATGCTAATTTGTTGTTAAGCTAATCTCTTAGCATTTGCTAATATTTTTAGCTAATTTGTTATCTACTGGGGCTTTTAGGCTAATTCTGAGTTTAGCTTTTTATTTCAGCAACATGCTAACATTTTTTGGCTGATTTAATTTACAGAGAAATGTTATGCTAATTTGAAGTTCAGCTAGTACTTAAGCAACAAGCTAGCTTTTTTGCAACTAAAATTAAGAACGTAAAAAAAATCCCTTTTTGAGAGATATTAGATTCATTTTATATATTTTTTTGCTTTTGCTCGTGCCAAACATAGACATAATTTATATTTATTTAAAAAAACAGCAAAAAGAAGGTTATAAATCCAAATTTCTTAAAGGCTAACGTAAGTCAATGCGGCTCCTTCTAGGTTTTGATCAACAAAAAAACAAGCTCAAACGGTTTTTTTTTTACTATTTAAGGTTTCCGACCTCTGTTTTAGACCAACTTAGAGTCATAGCACTGACCACAAACTGTCCAACATTTAGGACAGGGTTAGTTGTGTTGGCGGGGCGAAAAGCTGAAGCCCAACAGTATGAGATCTAAATGGAAAAGTACTGATTCAACTGAGATATTTGAGTCTTTCTGCCCAAACCTGACCTCCCGATAAACACAAAGTGATTGTAAATACATGAAAGGAATGGGTCAGAACTCACCGCCTCATAATCTGTGAGCTCCAGCCTGGTTTATTCTGCATGGTCCGCTTGCACAGGTAGATAGCTGAGAGAGTGGGTTGAATTCAGAGGTTAATCTGGAGACATATTTAACTCATGTGAAAGTCTGACTCTGCTCATGCCTGCCTCACCACCAGCACATTATCAGAGAGGGATTAAGGGGAGGAGTGGGAAGAACTAAAAACCAGGGGCAGAAATTGTCTGGACTCGTCTCTCTCATCATTCCTATGTCATGTACGAATTACATTTGGGTCTATTCTTGTGAATGCACTACACAGCAAGTTGATCATTTCAGAGAAAATTGTGTTGTTGTTCTCCGTAGACGCACAATTGAAAATCTGTAATGGAACAAAACAAGCCGAGCCTCTCACCGTAATCAGTGTTCTCGGGCTCCCAGCAGTTGGACGGCCAGAAATACGGCGCCTGAAGCAGAAACAAAGAGGAAATCAGAAGCGACGCCGCTCCGGCGCAGATTAGAAAAGTGCAATCTGCAAGTCAACAGCGTCTGACAATAGGAAAGTGATGATAACGACCTTTACAAGACAGCTCTTTGATTGTTTCTTGAAGAAAAACAATGTCCCCAAAAAGCAGAGGAACCAAGATAGCTTTGAAAACAGCTGACAGCAAAACTTCTTGGGGGTGCTAGAAAGACGGTCAAAGCCTCTAGCAACAACTAGTGGATCAATGAGTGAAGAAATGAATTAAACACTGCAGGATTTGATCCTTTTGACAGCAGCTGTGATCCAACACAGACATTATTAGTGCGAGATAGTGTAAAGTCGTCGTCCTACACAAAACGCTGAAATTTATATCAGAATCTGATTTTGATTCTCTAGTATGATGATCCAAAATCAGACAGAAAAGAGCTCACAAGTTAAGCACTTGTAAAAATCTTCCAAGGTCTCTTAAGTTATACTGTCCTCCTGGCTACCAGCAATGCAAATGTATCCTCTGTAAAAGCCGTATCTGAACCAGAATATCTCCAACCATGGCCTACTACTGAATCAACTCCTTTTGGTATCAACAGATGACATTTGAGACTTTTCAACAATACCAATTATGAAAGAGTAGGACTCTGGTAATTGTAGTTTTTGGTGGATTTAAAAATTTTGACTGGAGAAAATATTTTTTCTTCAGTAGTCAAAGGGATATAATAGTGACTTGCAGCACAGGTAAACATCTCAAACACCTTTTCACAGTAGAGGAGACGGCATTTTCCTTGTTTTCTTTCTTGCATATTGTCCTTGATTCGCAATCTTTGAAAATGAATATTCTCAAGGTGACATCTTGAAATTGAGACATGCCATCTGGACTTAAAATTTGTCTTGAAATGTTTCACCTCGTCTCCAAGTGGCTTCATCATTCCGAATTCTGAAGACTCGTACCTCGGAAAATGCTTTCCTCTAGTGCAGATAAAGTCTTAGTCACTTGAACCTGTATATGAGATTGACTCATACGGGTGTTGCAGGTTTTTGGTTGTTTGGCCGGGAACTAATACTGGTCCGAGGGCCACTCAGTGCCAGGCCGCAGACGTTAATCAGTGGTCCCTAAGTTTTGGGATGCGGACTGGACCAGTACAGGTACCCTAACCCAGCACCGGTTCTACGTCCAGTACCCCGTCCTGAGGGTTGAGGAGGTCCCCAAGATTTAGGATGTGGACTGGGGCAGTACAGGTACTCTAACTCTAGCCTGTTGCAATAACCCTAACCTGGTACCCTAACCCAGTACCGGTTCTGCGTCCAGTACCGTGTCCTGAAGGTTGAGGAGGTCCCCAAGATTTAGGATGTGGACTGGGGCAGTACAGGTACCCTAACTCTAGCCTGTTGCAATAACCCTAACCTGGTACTCTAACCCGGTAACGGTTCCACGTCCAGTACCGCTTGCTGAGGGTTGAGGAGGTCCCCAACATTTAGGATGCGGACTGGGGCAGTACAGGTACTCTAACTCTAGCCTGTTGCAATAACCCTAACCTGGTACTCTAACCCGGTAACGGTTCCACGTCCAGTACCACTTGCTGAGGGTTGAGGATGTCCCCAACATTTAGGATGCGGACTGGGGCAGTACAGGTACTCTAACTCTAGCCTGTTGCAATAATCCTAACCTGGTACCCTAACCCAGTACCGGTTCTGCGTCCAGTACCGTTTCCTGAAGGTTGAGGAGGTCCCCAACATTTAGGATGCAGACTGGGGCAGTACAGGTACTCTAACTCTAGCCTGTTGCAATAACCCTAACCTGGTACTCTAATCCGGTAACGGTTCCACATCCAGTACCGCTTGCTGAGGCTTGGGGACCTGTAATTTAGGGGGAACAGCCATAAAAAAAACTAAAAAAAAACGACAAGCTTGGGACACCCAAAGCATCAAAAACTGGCACGGAGGGAACCTGAACCATACGTCCATAAACGACGAGTTGTGTAATGATATTTCCTGTGGAGCGTCTGCATTTCCTGTATCGCTTTGACCATTTTTCAACCACAGACAGTCCGTATCCACCCATAAGGGCAGTTGTGACTAAAGCTTGTCTTTTTAAAGATTACCTGATAGTCTGACTTTCAGGATTTTTCTTGAAAAATGTTGGTTTTCTCCTCAACTCGTTTTGGTCCAGCAGTCATTAGAACTTTACTGGTTGGTGCAAAATTGGAAACGGTTCATAAGTTTAAGATCTGTGGTGAGTTCCAGTCCCGTGTGACTGAATTTGCCTCCAAAAGGACAAGCAATTTAGTTCTGTTTGCAAGTTGTTTTTGCCATTTTTAGCCTCCTCTGTCTCTCTCTCACCTGAATTTGGAGGAAGAACACATGGGTCAAAGTACTGGTATCTGTAAAAGTGTCTTAATTAAACTACTACCCAAACTCTGCTGGAGGTTCAGCCCTCTGACTAAACTCTGAGCAGGAATAAAGAGGATGCTCCTCAGAGATCGCTCCAGCTCCAGCTTCTGCAGCTTAACCACTTCATAAAAAAAGGAAAAGTAACATCACTTTCTTTTTCGTTTTTAATTAGCAAACCATAGATAAAACAGTCAGACTTTATGTATCAACAACTTGAATGGAAGAGGTGACGAGGCAGAGATGTCTGCGTGTCATTCTCTGTTTTTGTGCCTTGATGACACTAATTGCGGTGTGCTGCGCTGCAATAATATACATCCCTGTCAGACCCGTGGTGGCTGCCCACTCTTCTCAAACACAGACGTGCCTTTGCTGCTCGCCCAATAAATATTTTACCAGATCGCCATTCATTTTTAAAAAGGGTCACAGGAGCCCAGCGTGACGCTGAAGCGGCTGCAGACAGATAACAAGGCCGTTTGTCAGAAACATCAAGATGTCATAAACTCTACTCTATTGAACAATTCTGTTTTAGCCACACCGAAATCTAATAAACCTAACAGCTGTTCCGTTTCTATAGCAACTTGGTGCCACCCAGAATAATAAAAACTGAGATTTTACAGATTAGGATGACGACCTCCAGCGAGCGAGGTCCAGAAATCCAATAAGAAAGACAATGAATCAGAACGGAGCATGAACCTTCCCCTTGTGTGTGGGGAAACATATTTATCTGCTGAAGTTTTTATAAAACTGAAAAAGTTACAGGAAAACATGAAAGCCTTGATCTCGATTTGGCCACAAAGGGAAGCTTCAGGTGTACCTTTAACAAAAGAGGTTTCCAAGGTAACAACAAATGCTGATTGAAGGTATTGAACCAAAGGATTGGAAAAGATCTGAAATCTGAAAGTGGGATATCTCTGAACAGATCGAGAATAATTTATTAAAGTTCATAAACTGAACAAAGTTGTGTTTCAAATATTATTAATAGTGCAAAAGTATTACATTACAGTGAAGTGAAGCTCTCCACAAACCACATCTTTATCAGAATGGAGACCCAGAAACTGCTGACATTCTTAAAATGATTCTCAGATTCCTCAGGTTTATTTTTGGTTTTTTACCTTCAAATAGACTATTTCATTGTACTTTGAGAAAAAGGCTCCAGCTAGCATCTTTAACTGATACAAAAACATTTTTTAAACTTTGATCATAAAATCAAATACATCTGCCAAACTGTTCAGATTCCAAACACAGTGATGATAGCAGTAAACGGTGTTTTAGGTTAAAGTTTACGGTCTCAGCTCCTTCCCTAACATCTTCTCTCTGCAGTGTTTATGTCACTAAGCAGAAAGCTAGCGTTAGCATTAGCGCTGTATCTTCCGGCCGGGCTTTCTCCGGTCTGTTGACCATGAAAAAAGATCAATCGTGACGGCTCGGATTAAAAAATTATGTGCGAACTCACTTATACTTCTTACAAAGAAAAAACAAAGAAAGTGCGACTGACAATAAGATTTAGGCTCTTAAAGTAGCTAGCTACGAGCTAGCAAAACAATGCAGCAACGTTCATTTTGACCGCATATTTTACGTGTTTCCAACATGAATTTCCATCCGTTTTCTGTGTAGGTTGAACGTAAATACGAGCGATTAACATCCACCATGTTTTAAAACATGAAACATTAATAAAAAACATACGTCGAAGAACCAAGCTAGCATGCTATCTGTGAGTTGCTAGCACCCACTTTAGCACACAGTTCAGCCTAATTTATCTCTACTAAAATGTGATTGCTGTCACGTGATGATTCCTCTCCATCGGATTATTTTGTTTTCAAGGTTTTTGTAGTCGATTGCAAAACACCGTTGCCTTTTGTGCTTCTTTTCGTATTTTTTTTGGACCGCCGCCATTTATTTACTCTAGAAGACTCAACGCATACTGACGCCGGCGCCGCACGTCTGTCACGCCGTATGTCACGTGACTTACAAGAAAAAACAGCGGGGAGGAGGAGGAAGAGCTCGGATTTAAAGTCACAGGCGGTCAACAAGCTTTTGTCTTCTCGCTCTTGGAACTTTCGTAGAAGATCGCGATAAAACGATCTCTCAAAAATGACAGATCATTAGCTTTGGAGATTGTATCACGATTTTATATCGTCCACCCCTACTTTAGGGTACCAGTACTGGGTTAGGACTCCGGTACTTGACCAGTTCCGGGAGGTTGGGGACCCTTGATTTAATTGGAACAGCCACCATGTCAAAAAACAACCAGTTGGGGACACTCAAAACGACAATTTTGACGCGGAGGGGTCCTTAACCAAACGTCAATATGTGGCGAGTTGGAAATAAGAATGTGTTGAAATACAGGAGGGCATTTTCTGTCCAAACCCTGAATAGAAACTCATTTAAGCAATAAGCTACAACTTTTCAAAAATAATCACACCATTTCTCTTCTTCTCGTTTGGCTCACCTGAAAGCGATAAAAGGTGCCGTCGTCTCTGAGGGAGAGGACGTGGTCTGAGATCGGAAAGAAATATCCCTGAGCTGCGATGAGACTCCCGATGTGCATGGCCTCGGCTGCAAGAGTTTTAATTAAATCATGTCACCACAAGATAAAACCCGAGAATTTAGGACAAATAGACATCACTTTTTGACTGAATTGAAAGATGATTACAAGTGGAGGTTCATAATTGCTGGTTGCTCTTCTAAAAACTACGGTGGCCGGGAAGTGCAAAACAATAATACATTTACCCAAACACTTTTACAAGTTTATCAAAACACTTTTACAAATTTATAAAAACACATTTACAAGTTCATCAAAACACTTTTACAAATTTAGAAAAACACATTTACAAATTTATTAAAACACTTTTACAAATTTATGAAAACACATTTACAAGTTTATTAAAACACTTTTACAAATTTTTAAAAACAAATTTACAAATTTATTAAAACACTTTTACAAATATGCAAAAACACATTTACAAGTTCATCAAAACACTTTTACAAATTTATAAAAACACATTTACAAGTTCATCAAAACACTTTTACAAATTTAGAAAAACAAATTTACAAATTTATTAAAACACTTTTACAAATTTATGAAAACACATTTACAAGTTTATTAAAACACTTTTACAAATTTATAAAAACAAATTTACAAATTTATTAAAACACTTTTACAAATATGCAAAAACACATTTACAAGTTCATCAAAACACTTTTACAAATTTATAAAAACAAATTTACAAATTTATTAAAAAACTTTTACAAATATGCAAAAACACATTTACAAGTTGACCGAAACACATTTACAAGTTGACCGAAACACATTTACATTTCGACCGAAACACATTTACAAGTTTGCCCATAGTCTGTATATTTGATGGACAACCCCCCCTCCAGAATGCAATTCATTTCCTATGACGTCCAGTAGATAATATAGTATCAAATATACAAATATACAGACTATGGGCAAATGGGTAAATGTGTTTTTATAAATTTGTAAAAGTGTTTTGATTAACTTGTAAATGTGTTTTTATATATTTGTAAAAGTGTTTTGATTAACTTGTAAATGTGTTTTTATATATTTGTAAAAGTGTTTTGATGAACTTGTAAATGTGTTTGGGTAAATGTATTATTGTTTTGCACTTCCTGGCCACCGTAAAAAACATCCCAAATCTTAAAAAAAAAAAAAGACAATAACATACCTGGATCCTCGATGGACAGATTCTTCATCAGCCACTGTACGATATCTGCACCTGAATGAGGCCAAATACGGAGAACAATGAGTTTTTACATGTATTAGACATCAGTAAATAATACACATTCATGTATTCTCAGTTCAAATCCATGCAGAAGTTCTAATCCTTTAATATCTCTTCCTTTTTGCAGCTTTACTGAACACGACGGTCTCTAATTCCCAGCCATTCATTTTCCCTCTGCCTCCAGCAGGCAGACGCAGACATTTGGCCCCCTCTGTGCACATCAATTCACTGCTTTGGTAATTGTGTTTATTGATACACTCTGCTTATGGCAAATTGGGTTAATGCATCTTTATAATGGTCTGAGGGGACAGAAATGAGGAATGTTAATAGGTTTTCTCTGTTTTCATCATTTGTTTTGAAGAGTGTCACAAACTTGTTTAATTGATTCCAGCGAGTTTATAGGTGGCCATCCGTCACCGTTTCAATTAACCCACGCGGTATTTTTGTTGTTGTTTGTTTTGCAGTTTTATCTCTTAACTGATGTTAATTCAGTTCAATAAAGCAACACCTGCAGTCGGGATCTGTGGAGCGGTTGGGGGTTGATTGCCTTGCTTAAGGGGAACCCTGACAGTAGGAGGACAGGATTACTCATTTCACTTTACATTCTAACTTTTTTTCATCTAATCACAGATTTTCCTCCCACAAGCCCTGCAGCTCCTCTTGTGTGGAACGATGGCAGTGAGGCTTAGTTGAAACAATGTTTTGTACATTTACTTTACAAATGTAGGTCTGATAAGTCCACTTTATTGCACATATTTAAATAATACTTGTTATTTTATGAATGTACAAATAGGTCTTTAAAAATATATTTTGTACAGACTCTATTAGTATAAAATATAAACTTTAGATTAACTACTATTTTGAAGCACTTATGAAGAAAAATAAAGAAAAATAAGCTTTTTTTTAGTATTTCCTCATTCAAGTCCTTGTGAATCAGGAGCAGATGGAAACATGCGGTTTGAACATTTTTTGAAATTTCTTTGAAAGGGCTGTAATGTAGCAGGGAACACGTAAACAGAGAGCTCTCAGCAATGGGAAGGGAGGGCAGGGTTACTGCACACCAATAGTCTCACCCGCAACAGACTTTTTTATGCCTCCAATGTCAAAGAGCAAGGAGGCACAGGAACACAGAGAGAGCAAACTCCTTCCCAGCCCAGAAGAATAGCCCACTGCCACGCCAAGGGGCCCAGCCTGGGGCCCACCAAGCAAAATAACCCCCCCCCCCCCCCCAGCCCTGAGGAGCAATTGACCACCACCACCCTATATATCTATATATAGGGTCTCTCTCTTTATATATATGCCTATGCGCGAGCCAGGGCGCCCCAAGGGAGCCTTCCCCCATGCTACAGGCATCCATCCAACTACCCCCGTGGGAGGCCCGGGAGAGAGCAAGAAGGCACAGGAGCACAGAGAGTATAAGCTCCAGCCTAGCCAGAAGAAAAGTCCCCTGTCGCGCCAGGGGGCCCCATTCCCGGGTGAGCCCCCCAGCCCCAGACAAGCAACCCACCACCAACACCCAGGAGTTCTGACGACCTACTAAACCCAGCTACAAACCAGGGTGCCTCAAGGGAGACCCGCCCCATGTAACAGGCAACAACCTCCCCACCCCGTGGGAAGTCCAGGAGAGAGAAAGCAGGCACAGGAGCACAGAGAGTGCAAGCTCCAGCCCAGCGAGAAGAATAGCCCCCCAACCCATCAGGGCCCCAGATGAGCGACCACCACCACCCAGAAGTTGTGAGGAGCCCTAAACCTAGGTGCGAGCCAGGGAGCCCCAACCCGCCCCATGCTACAGTCAACCACTTGGGAGGTCCAGTCAGGGTAGGCAAATTTCCAATGAGCTACTGCCACTCAGCAGAAAGTATGGCTTGGAAAACGAGTTTTTTACATTTTTGGCTAAAAACCACATAATCCTGATTAAAAGACGACTCAACGCTTTCAAAATTGATCAAAGGAGGATCAGAGTGGGACTTCAAGGTTTCCTTTTAGATGCTTGAAAAAAAAATATATCCAAACATTTCAGATACTATTTTTTTTTTTTTTGGATTTTCAAAAGAAATTGTGTTTTGGGTTTTATCCAAGCACTCCAAAAACTTTTTCTTGCTGTGATTCAACTGTGATCAAGAAAATCCTAATTATGCTGTAATTTGCCAATGTAGGAGTTAACGTCAAGTTGAAACCAATTTTGTAAGCATCTTAAGAAAGATTTGTTTAGCTTTTACATTTTGAATACAGACAAAACGCAACAGATTACTCTTGGAATGCTAATAAGGAAAATGTTTGTAAAGTATTTCAAATCTCTGAATGTCTTCAAATACACTTATAGATTTCTGCAGTTCAGATCTGCAGGAAGTTTTAGCTCCTCCACACTCTCACGGTCTTTCTCTTTTTCATTCCTCACCTGTAACCACGCTGGGGATTTTGGTCATGAAACTCTTGACAGTTCTGATGGGCACACCCTCCGTCTCATCCTGAATCCGAGTCAAAATGTCCTCGATCTACAGAAAAAAAGAAAGAGGGACACAAAAAGTTAGAGGGAGAAACCACTCTGTAAAAAATAATAAACCAAAAGAAGAGGATCCATCTGTATATGTAATAACCAAAAAATATGCTTTTCTAAAATCATAAAAATTCTCAATTCAGTTTAGTTATAAAACCTTCTCGAATTTTTTTTTTATATAACATAAATCTTTTACTCCTTCTTCTGAATGTGTGTCCTCACAACAAAATAAATATTTTTAAAGATGGTAAAATCATACTTTTTCTCAAATCTTTGTATCTTTCAAGGTTTGGAACAAACTGTGCCTTTTTAATGTATTTCCACTTAAAAGTGGAAAAAAAATATTCTCAGCAAACACAAAATAAGCACCTTTTTTCATTAATTGAAAAAAGTTTATATTAAAAAAGGTTTGAGGAGATGTTCATACATGATCACATGACCAATTAGAGCAGTTCAGCTATAAAAGAAAAAATCTGTTGATTTCTAGGACATAGTTTCTGCAGAATGGCAGTAGTTTTTTAGAAATTCACCTCTGAGTTGTGGGCGGAACTGTTGGAGCAGATTAAGCCTGCCTTCATTTCCCATCATCTCTTTGTTTACACTCTATTGCTACGTTACATCTCCTTAAAACCACAACCTAATATTACCAGGGCTACAAAAAATGGTGGGATAGAGTTTTGAATTTTCGTGATACTTGGATTTGGAACAAAAAATAATTGTGTCATCAGCATAAAGTTGGATATTACACTTTAAGCAGCAAT
This sequence comes from Oryzias javanicus, assembly GCA_003999625.1. Taxonomy (NCBI): domain Eukaryota; kingdom Metazoa; phylum Chordata; class Actinopteri; order Beloniformes; family Adrianichthyidae; genus Oryzias; species Oryzias javanicus. The sequence continues at coordinate 5,518,219 of CM012460.1, read as the reverse complement.
AAGGCAAGTCAACTATAAAAAATAGAAACTAAAACAATTTGTCACATATTGTTGTTTGGCTATGGACTCCTCCGTGTAACTTTTTGACGCTTTGGGTGTTCCAAACGTGTCGCTTTTTGACGTGAAAGCTGTTCATAAATCCACAACCCTCAGCACGCCAAATCGGATGCGGTACCAGATGCTGTACCTGACTAGTCCTCGGGATGTATCAGTATTGGTTCCCTTAATCTGGTAATTGCACCCTAACCCTAACTTAGCATTGGATGCGGCACCAGATGCGGTACCGGACCTGAGCTGGTACAAGATGTAGTACTGGAAGCAAACCGGGCCCAGACACAAACCAGTACCAGGTTAGGGTTAGGGTACCAGTACTGGGATATGGTACTGGTGCGCTCCGCGCCCCGATTCTGGACCATTCCAGTTTTCCCCATGGAGGTTGGGGGACCCGTGATTTAATGGGGAAAAAATGACAATTTAGGGACACCCAAAGCGTCAAAAAGTGATGCGGAGGAGTCCCTAGTCCAGGGGTCGGCAACCTGCGGCTCCGGAGCCGCATGCGGCTCTTTAAGCGCTGCCTTGTGGCTCCCTGGCACTATTTCCAAAATGTTGGAAATGGAAAAAGATGGAGGAGGGAAATATGTTTTTGGTTTTAATCATTGTTTTAACCCCGAACAAACATTGACAGATTGACAGGATTCAGGTCTGCCGAGCGTTTCTGCATGGTGCGTTCACTGACCTCTGGACAACGGCAGCAAAACAAAGCAGTTTATCATAGAAAACATTGAACCCCAGAACTGATCCTTATAAAATCAAGGGATTAAAAAGTCTCGCCAATTTTTTTTACCTGAAAAACTGCTTTTTCTGAGGATTGTATAAAAATGTCAAAAGCATAGTAGCGGACTGAGTTAATGTCTGGAGTTCATTGAACACAACATGCGCAGTGATCTGTCAATCAGCTGTTCGGAGGTTTGGGGTAAATAAAGGGGGGAGGCTGGTGCATGAGACGGAATGAAGGAGTTTGAGGTATCCCCACTAATAAAATGATTAGTGAATACAACTTTTGTGGAGTGTTCTGCTGCTGTTTTTCTGGTTAACCACCAAATAAAGAGACTTAAAACAGATGAAGTTTCGGCGTCTCCGTGCGGGAAAGAGAGAGCGGAACGCTTCATTTTTCATTATCGATTATCTCGTTATCACGAGAAAACGATAAAAGAAAAGTAGGGCAGGGCGCTTTCAGCGTCCGTAATTTCTGATTTTTGTCAGTATATATTTGGAATGACACTTAAGCCATTGGCTGTAGCTAGTCCGCTCCCGCAACGAAACAGAGCCGTGACTCTAGCGGTGTAAGCCGGGGTTAGGTATTATTGTGTTTGTTGCTCAGAAATGAGGATAGCTGCGCTGATTTGGTGTCAAAAGAGAGAGAGAGGATACTGCTGCGTTTTACCACTCTGACTTGTTTGGCATTTGCACAGAAATCAAACTTAAACTGTATTAATTTGATTTTATACACTTTACCTCTTCAAAAGGCTGCTGTTTTATTTTTATAAATGTATGCTGCCTTTTATTGCCCTCTGTTGCCCAGATAAGGGGCACGTTATGCACGTTCCATTGTTGTTTTTATGAATCCTCAAAATAAAAATGACATCAGAAATTTGATTTCTTTATTGAATTCCTTTAATTTCATCAAAGCAATGAAACAAACTGTAATTCATTAATATTGTAATGAAGTTAAACTTCATCCTACAACAGTGTAGTCACGTGGTGCGTCATTCTCCACAGGATTAAATAAACACTTAATCATGAAGGTTCATCATGTATTTGTAACCAACTTAGTTATTTTGATAGTAGGCTAATATAGCTAATATAGATACATACAACATGTGTTGCCTTCATTATAAGACTTTTAATTTTTTGCGGCTCCAGACAGATTTGATTTTGGTTTTTTTGGTCCAATATGGCTCTTTCAACATTTTGGGTTGCCGACCCCTGCCCTAGTCAAACATCAGTGTGTGATGAGTTGGGAGTGAGAATGTGTTGCCTATGGCATCTAATTTGTCCAGAAGGAAGATGATGATAGGCTAGATCAAATGGTAAGTTTCAGTACCAAAGCTCAGTACCAGTACCCTAACCCGGCACCGGAACCGAACCGGACACAGTACCAGGGTACTGGACCCAAACCACTAACCAGGCCTGGACATGGTACCAGACTTGAACCGATACCAGGTTAGGGTAAAGGACCCAAACTGGTAACTGGGCTCGGACACTGTACCAGACGTGAACTGGTATAGATACCAGTACTGGGTTAGGTCTAAAAATATTGTACCTGTGCACATAGTGTTGTCCAAATTTGAAAAAAAACATCATTAGTCATTTTCAAAAGTGAAAATCGTTTTCTAACTCCTGATTGGAACTGCCCTCCATCATCTGAAAAATGCTCTAAGAACATGTTAAACATTTTCATAGGCGTGGGTCTTTAGGACTGTGACATAGTTGGGCACTAATTGCATTTTCTCGTGATGATAAGCAAATATTACCTCACATATAATGCATATTTAATCACCCACTTGAGGCAGAAGAAGATATCAAAGAACAGGAGATGCATTTAGGCCATTAGCAAAGCCGCACAGATGTTGATTGAAGAGTCTGCAGCTCAGCATTAAAGTAATGAGACAGAGTTTGCTTTCCACTGGTTTGGTCTTAAACGCATGGTTAATGACCCCCCTCCCCCTCCTCCCCCCACACACACAGATGCTTTAGCTTGTGACAGAGAGGAGGAAGTTGGTCGCTTTGGAGACAACCATCACAAACCACATCTAAAGATAAACAGACAAAAACAGATTGACTGACTTTAAAACCAGGATGACTATAACAAAGCAGAAATATTGTAGTCGTGCTGCTATTGACCTCCGAGTCTGAACCAGAACATATTTCCAGTACCTCACAGTGCTGTGTACTTCCCCTCACATAAGTACAGTCTATGTGTGTCAGACACTCTGAATGCATTCACTCTTTGTGGAGTTTTTGACCCTTTTGGCACCATGCCTATATTTATAATAGGTGAGTGGGCTGTTAGTTTAATGTAGCAACCGGAGCTCACATAAGGTCAAAGCTTATACATTTCCGTAACAGTACATGTGTAAACGACCAGGAAAGACTTGCAATGGGGATCTATTCATCCTTTTTATATGTGGATAGTATAATAATAAGAATCAAGATATAAGAGAGCAAAGAATGTCTAAAGCTATAAAGATCAAATGAAATATTCATTTATTGTGTTTGATGAAAGCAACTACAGTGGAAAAAGGCTATACAAATGTTCTTACAGCACTTTAGAGATGAGAGGAGATGACTTCCTGTAGTTCATTAATGCTAACGTCTAAGTATTTACTGTATGTATTTTTAACAGTAAAATCACTACATAACAATTATACAGTAAAAATAAAGAGCAAAAGAGTTAGAATAATAATAACAAAAATCTATTGACAATGGTTTCTTTTGTTTGCTGTAGTTATTTATAGTATGAGAATAAAGTTTCAAATGGTGAAACACTAACCCTAGAACGCTTTGAAAAGTTACATCATACTTTTGGCCGGATAATTTTTACCCGATATATAACCAATAAAAAAGTATTTCTAACAAAAAATAGTTCAAAATATGAAAACACATGATAAATTAGAGTAAATATTTTTTATTTTCAATTGTGGTTTATGTAACAAATGGAAAATAAGCATACAAGAAGATCCTAAAAACAGGCTTGAAAATGGCTGAAAAATGAGAAAATTGAGAAGAAAAAAAATCAAAAATAAATAATGATACTGGAGGCTTGATCTTTGGTCCATCCATTCCTGGGAAATGTGAGGCTTCACTCAGGGACCGTGACACTCGGAAAAATGCAACATATTGAAATTCATGTGAATACTTTTGCTCGGGTGAAAATCATCCAGCTATAGTGATCGAAGTTTAAGGGTGTTCATTAAAAAGTCATCATAGATATCTAAAACAGTAAATCTGGTCACATAATCTGAATGTTTTATATATTTGTGCTGTCCTAAATGCCCAAAAAGAGCAATATAAACTTGGTGGACAAGCATTATTCAACAGTTTATGACAACACAAACTGTAGAGAAGATCTTGGTCCTTCAAATATGATGGACATAACGGTATATCTATTAACTTTTACCATCAACAGCAATGTTGCCTTTACTTCTGACTCCCAGACTTCCCTCTCCCTGGTCACTTCCTAAAACTCTTCCGGGGGGAACCCAAGGCGTCCCCAGGTCAGTCAAGAGAAGTAGTCTCTCCAGCGTGTCCTGGGTCTTCCCGAGCCTTTGCCCAGCGGGACATGCCTGGAACACCTCCCCAGGGAGGCGTCCGTCCAGGAAGCATCTGTACCAGATGCCAGAGCCATCTTAACAGGTTCCTCTCAAAAAGAAGGAGCAGAATCTCCACTCAAAGCTCTCTCCAGGTGATTGAGCTTCTCACCCTATCTCTAAGGAAGCACCCACCCTCCGAAGGAAACTCATTTGTAGTCAGGATCTTGTTCTTTCGGTCATGGCTCAGAGCTTATGACCACAGGTGAGTACTGGAATGAAGATTGACCTGTAAATTGGGAGCTTTGTTCTCTGGCTCAGCTCGCTCTTCCGCCGCACCAATTCGCCTGTTAATCTCACACTCCATTCTTCCCTCACTCGTGAGCAAGACACCAAGACTTAAACTCCTCCAATTGCAGCAGAAGCACTCCACCCATCCAGAGAAGGCAAACTACCTTTCTCCGGCCAAAAACCATAGCCTCGGACAAAAACAAGAGGCCCTGATTGCAGACAATAACATGTCCCCAAAAGGGCACCTTAGCATTATTAGCCGAGTCCTCGACCAAAGTTCGAACAGAGTTCACGCTCTTCCCCTAGAAAAATACGGGAATCAGGTTGCGGTTAGGGTTACCGTTAGGGTAAGGGTTGCGGTTAGGGTTACTGTTGGAATAAGGGTTATGGTTAGAGTTACTGCTAGGGTAAGGGTTACGAATACAGTTAGAGTAACTGTCAAGGTAAGGGTTACACTATCTTAGGGCTACTGTTGGGCTAAGAGATACAGTTAGGTTTACCGTTAGGGTAAGGGTTGCGGTTAGGGTTACTGTTGGAATAAGGGTTATGGTTAGAGTTACTGCTAGGGTAAGGGTTACACTACAGTTAGGGTAACTGTTGGGGTGAGGACAACGGTTAGGATTAGGAATCTTTTAGTACAGACACGTAACTTCAGCTTCTGGGAACAGTTGCAACAATTCTGCTTTTGGCTAATGATGAGTTTAATGTTGTGTTTGGGCGCCATCTTCCCTGCAACCAGGTTTGTCTTGACTTAGTGGTGCTGACCCTCATCCCAGCCGTTTTACACTCAGTCGCAAACTAACCCAATGTGCGTAGGAGGGCCTGGCTTGATGAAGCTGACAGGACAACATCATCAGCAAAGAGCAGAGACGAAATCCTGAGGTCCCCAAACCGGAGGCCCTGCGGCCCCAGGTTGCGCCTAGATAAAGGGCAGCCCTGCTGGAATCCAAAGTACACTGGGAAAAGGTTTGACCAAAGCAATAATATGACAATGCAGCCAGGAAAATGTTACACAATACTCCTGTGTTATTAAGATAGTGACACATCACAACTTCCTTTGACAGATTAGTTTTAATAATTACTGACCTATCCAAACACTAATGTCACATTTAGCTGAAGTTTTCATGAGTGCTGAGTTTGGTTTACATTGTATAGATGAGAATGTCTGTAATTTTCTTGAAAAAGCTTCAATCTAAAAAGAGAACTTGGTTCCAAATCTTGCTAAACTTTAATCTTTATGCGCTTAAAAGCTCCTATTGTCAGATCGGTACGTCATTTTGCTGAAGCTTTCAAAAACGGTCGATAGAAATGAGAAAAACTTGTGCCTTTCTGAAGGTGTTTGATTCTGCAAACTGAAATGCAGAAAGATATTGACTGAATATAAGTTGAATTTATCTGTGTCTGAAAAAGACTCATGGTGGTCGCAGATTATTTTTAAATTAAGGTGTTCTTTGCAGGCATTGAAAAAAGAAGCGATAAGTACATTTTGTTCATTTTCCAGTACAGTTGCTTCTAAGCAGCGGGGACTTTTGCTTTTTACCTCTTTGGCCACCGCACTGCTGTCACCTTGTTCGCTTTTTGAGGAACAAAAAAAAAAAAAAAAGGACACTGGCCGTCTGCCATAAGCAAAAGGGAGCTTTGGGGCTGTGCTTCAAAATCAATACAATAATGGGATTCTAACAAGGCCTTGATGGTGTGTGAAGACAGCTGCTCGAATGTCTGTAATGGTTTCCGCTGTCAGGACCGATCCATTCCTGCCTCGCTAATCAAAATATACATTCATGCTGGTTTATTGCACGTTAGTGCAGCTGTTGAGTTTCAGTCAAATACCCCAACATGGAAAAAATCTTCCAAAGTCAAAAAATATTTCAAAGTTTTAGGTCAATTTTTAAGACATACAGTTGCATTTTGAATATAACTAATGTGGCATATTAAGAAATAAACTTCTATAAATCCAAAAAAAATCACATTTTTTATTTATAGAAGTTTATTTCTACAGGAGATTGTCATGTTTTTGTGTTTATTCGCATACTAAAACACAGGAAATCAAAGTATTTTTAGAATAAAATGCATTTAAATAAAAAAACACAAATATGTCAGTTTTTTTGGAGTGCATCAACACAGCTGTGATGATTTTAGGGTAAAAGCGTAGCTGGCACAGGCTAATAACACATCACTAAAAGATAGTTTGAAAGGGGCTGAGTGTGTTTGGTTCCTGAATGACGCCCATCAAAAAAAAGCAGAATCTACAATTAGGTGAATTCTGGCGAGCCCTTTGTTTCATGTTCTGTATAGGGAGATTGCTCATTATCACTGAAGCGTCTGGCTGATGAACTGGTTTGGCAAAAAAATGCAGCATGTTTGAATTCATCCATGTAATGCTACGATTTTATGATGATCTATGGGGCACTTTTTTAAATTTTGGAACACACGTAAACAACTATTATTCATTCACTCTGGGATTCCAAACAGGAAGTGCCCTCTGGCTCCAAGAAGCCAAAATCCCATTAACTTGTATTGAGATAAAAAAACTAATGATGTGTTTTTCTTTTTTTAACATGTTTTGATAATTAGTTTTGTCTAAATACCTGTAACACTAAATAAAGGGATAGGGACGAATTCTGAATTGTTTCTGCTCATTTGATCGGAACTAGGCAGTATTTAAAAAAAAAAAAGTAATTTAAATATAATATATATATATGCTATAGATTATTGCATAATAAAATATGTTAAATGTTGCTAATTTTACAGAATACCGCTACTCAAATGTAACTAATTTTAGCATATTTATAAAATAACGTGAGTTATGAAATTAGCCCATGTTTTTTTCTTTAGTATTGTGAAAGAATAGGAATGTACTTCCCATCAAACTCATTTTGGCTGGTGATCTTTGACGGATGGTGGAGGGTCAAAGGTCACCTGTCAAAATGAGTTTGATGGGAAGTGCATTCCTATGCTCTCTATTGTGACATAAAGAATAGACTTATGATCATGCCAGACTATACAGTCAGGTTATTCACTGGTCGCTGTCAAATCAGCCATACCATCATACTACCACCACCATGTTACCATCTTTAGTATTTTTTTCTTTCATATATAAAATGGTCTTGAACGCCGGATGTAAGATGATGTTCCAATTTTTTACATTTTGATCTAAAAAAGATATAGTATTTTCCTGATGAGAAATGTGTCTTTCTGTGTTTTTGGTTTGGAGATCTGACTGGACATTCTTAGATCTGCCACTAGTGTCCTCCACGGTTAAAGAAGTACTTTCTCTCTTCTGACGTTTACTTCATAATAGCTGGCTTTTTATTCATGTGATCACCAGCTTGATTCACAGAGATTTAAGCCCTTTAATGACTTTCACGTAATGAGAATAGTGTGATTTTTAAAGGACACTAAATCTTGCACGTTCACCAGGTTGAACTGCAAAACAGCCAACCCCGCTGTCGATTCTTGACCCCGAAACAGCCGCAATTATCCATTCTTGGTACAAAGAGAAGTCTGTGGGGGACAAAGAGACCATGGTGCTATTGAAGCAGGTAAATACCCCGCTGAGACGGGAAATGTCAGCAGTGGCCATGAGGTGGGTTTATGCGCTCTACTATCGAGGTCCTTCATTTCAGATGAAAAAAAACCAACAAAATCGGTAAAATTACAGGCAATCCAGTCTTTAAAGTAGTGATAGATAAATGCTGCTTTAGCTGGTAAACAAACCGATAAAAAAATAAATTAAATGAAAAGTCAATTGATCAAATTCGATTGATCATTTTAGACTCCAGAGTTGATTTCAGTTTCTGCATAGCTCCACCAGTACATCCACACATGACCCTCAGCACAATCAGCTGATTGCAGCATGTTCCTCCGCATTGTAAGTGGCACTTGCATGCAAAGAGAAAACTCACAGAAAAGGTCACTTTGAGCCTTGAGGGTTGGGACTAATTTAAGTGAGCAAAAACATGCGTTCTAAACCTCGGTCGGACTTCGGTATCGGGGTTAGTAATCCTGGATTTTTCTGAGGTTTGGAGGGATTGTCTGTGCATGGGCTGACAATGATTTGAAGCTTGCATGTAGTTTCCTAAACAGCTGATAATAATCTTAAAATTGTCTGCATATGGATCACAAAAACAATTTAAGATGCCCCTAAGTACTATGAGAATTAGAATATGACTAATAATTTAGAATGTAAACAACTTGAGAGTATAGGATAATTTAGTAAAAGTGACCAAAAATTGTACTTGCTTGTATCATGAATTAATCTTAGAGCAAGAAAAGGTTACTCATCACAACACCTTAGAATTGAGACCATTAACAATTGACCTTTTTTAAAGGTCAAACAAGGTATTTAAGTTGCTTTTTCAGAAAACTGAGCAAAACAATTATAAAAAAAAAAGCACAGAATAATAACTGATTTATCTGAAAGTTGAGTATATATTTGAAAAAGAAAGAAATCTTGTTTTATGTAAGACATTTTTGCTGTGTTGATGTTGTTGAATGTTTTTATTGACCCCCAAAGATCAATTTTGGCAATGACTCTGAAGTTTTTAAATATTAAAGTTGTGTTTTTGATGAGTTTAACATGTTCTTGTGGTATTTTTCTGATGATATATTTTATGAAAATCAAGCTAAAAATAGCATTTTTTAGTATTTTTTAATTTAACTTATTGTAAATATGGGGCAGACAAAAATTGAAAAAGTTTCTATTTGTCCCAATGGCCCCGCCCACAATTCAGAGATGGATTTCAAATGAACTAGTGCCACTCTGCAGAAACTATATCCGTGAAAATGATGTTTTGTTTTTTTTTTTTACTAAAACCTGCATAATCGTCAATAAAAGACCAGGAATGCTTTGAAAATGGATCAAAAGAGGGACTCTTTCAAGTGAATTTAGCTCCAGTTTAAACAAAAAAATATATAACAATATAATTGTTATATGAGATATCCTCCATAATGCTTTAACAAAGAAAAAATGTAATTATAACAAACATTGCTGATGTGTTTTCAAAAGTTGGATCCGGTGAATTTATTTGTTTATTTATACAGTTTATTTGTTCAAAATTGCTTTTAAATAACAAAGTTACAATTTTATTTTTCTGCAAACAATTGAAGAAATACTTCCAAAAGTCAATCTACAATTTTCTGCAAAGGAGTCATTAGTCTCTATGAACCCCTCTGCTGCATTTCCTCATTATGGTATAGATCAGTGTCGTCTGCATACATGATTACACAAACATTTCACTTCAAGATCAATATAAATACGGAGAAAGCAACAACACTTTCTCAAACACAAATTTTTCAAGTAAAGTTGACTTTGTGGAACCACATTTAAGGATGGACACATCTAGGTTCCACTTTAAAGGATACTGATGTTCATATTTAAAAAAATAAATAAAAAAAACTGCACCTTAGAGTAAATCTGAAAGTTTTATTATGCTGTCTTTACAAGTACAACACCTAATATAAATGTTCTTGTGATGGAAGATCTTAATAAAGTTTGGGTATGCGCCACACAAGACTGTGCCCCTCTGTGAGATTAGCGAAATAAAATAACTTCTCACATTAAGTCTCATATTTCATGCAAGATATTAACTTTCCTCATCTGAGAATGGAATTGCCATGCCAACCAGACAAAGGTCAAATTAGTTTCATCAAACATATTAAATGCGCTGACTTCAATCAGAATGGATGTCTGTGCTTTTCACATTAGCATACACGGTTGTATCAAATGCGATACGATAAGAGTGGGGATAATGACTCATTGGGATGATGGTGAATCTGTTTGCCTGAAGAGCACGAGGGCTTCTGTCTGAAGGTCAGAAACGACGGATTTGACAGCTACGATGAGAGTCGCTGGTTTCAGTCCGGTGCACATGGCAGCAGGGAGACATGACTCTTAATGAAAGTGTAATGGCAACAGGATTGCTTTACTTCACGTGACTACCAATGGGTCTCTATTCAGTGTGTGATCCCATTTTAGAGTGTTTTGAAACTCAGATTTTGAATTAAAAAAAAGATTTAATCTAAATTTTTGTTGTTTTTTTTTTTAAATAATTTTCTCTACATTAAATTGTAGAAGTATACTGTCAAAAATAAAAATGTGTTTTTTTGAAAAATCTCAAATAAAGCTGATTCTGTAGCCTAAACAGGAAAATTGCAACTTTTCAATCAAAATAAACTACTTTTTTTTTTATTACAACTCCTTGGTAACTGGTAGCTGACATTTTGAATGTCTCTTCTGTCTTTTAGTTCTGACCGCGTGCAGGTGAAGCAGATCGCCTCGCTGTGCTGCAGGGCGTGTGCTCTTAATTATTACAGAGTCCCAGATCATTTCCTCGCCCTTCACCTGCACTTTGCATATGAACAGACTCCAGTGTCTGCTTTGCTTTAGAAATGATAAAAAATGTTAATGAAATTCTAAGAAAAGTGTTTAATTTTTATTTTAGAGGGGCCATTGGAAATTTTAATATAAACAACCTCAAAGCGGTATTTTGATCTGTTCACACATTTCTGCGTAACGCCCCATTTACACTGGACGCGGAACAGAGTCCGCTTCCATTCGGCGCCCTTGTTATCATATGGCGTCGTTCACACGCGGCGCGGAGCGGCGCGGAGCGGCACGGCGCGGCGCGGAGGGCCCGCGCGGTGCAGCGGATCGTTTCCGCGTCTGACGTATTTTGTGCGCGAGCCGCGAGCGTTCCGCGTCAATTCTTGCCGGAAGTTGCATCAAGATACATGAGAAAATCCGGTTTCTTTTCAAAATATAACAAGTTTTTCACAATAAAATGCTGCGATTGACAAATGTGATCATCTTTTTGTATCTAAACAGGCGGTAGACACGGATATAAACATACAATCACATCACAAACGTGCACGCGCGAGCACAGAGACACACAAAACAGACAGACACGCACACTTTTTTTTTTCTTTTTTCACAGACACGTACACACGCAGATCAACGTGGATAGACTCCGGTGCGGGGTGAGGAGTTTTGGGAGTTAAAACGACAACAGAGAGGCAGAGAGCAGCTCATCTTAGCAGAAACAGGGGGTAATATTTATAAAATACACACAACACAGACAGACACGAGCGCGCACAGATCAACGCAGTGAGCTGACTCCGGAGCGAGTGGGCGGGGCTGCGGGATTTTGGGAGAGAAAAAAAGAGATGCAGAGAGCTGCTTCTCTTAGCACAGGGGTCGGCAACCCAAAATGTTGAAAGAGCCATATTGGACCAAAAAAACCAAAATCAAATCTGTCTGGAGCCGCAAAAAATTAAAAGTCTTATAATGAAGGCAACACATGTTTTATGTATCTATATTATCTATATTAGCCTACTATCAAAATGACTAAGTTGGTTACAAATACATGATGAACCTTCATGATTGAATGTTTATTTAATCCTGTGGAGAATGAATCACCACGTGACTACACTGTTGTAGGATGAAGTTTAACTTCATTACAATATTAATGAATTACAGTTTGTTTCATTGTTTTGATGAAATTAAAGGAATTCAATAAAGAAATCCGATTTCTGATGTCATTTTTATTTTGAGGATTCGTAAAAAAACAATGGAACGTGCATAACGTGCCCTTATCTGGGCAACAGAGTACAATAAAATGCAGCATACATTAATAAAAATAAAACAACAGCCTTTTGAAGAGGTAAAGTGTATAAAATCAAATGAATACAGTTTAAGTTTGATTTCTGTGCAAATGCCAAACAAGTCAGTGCATGGGTAAAACGCAGCAGTATCCTCTTCTCTCTCTCTCTCTCTCTCTCTCTCTTTTGACACCAAATCAGCGCAGCTATCCTCATTTCTGAGCAACCAAACACAATAATACCCCTAACCCCGGGCTTACACCGCTAGAGTCACGGCTCTGTTGCGTTGCGGGAGCGGACTAGCTACAGCCAATGGCTTAAGTGTCATTCCAAATATATACTGACAAAAATCAGAAATTACGGACGCTGAAAGCGCCCTGCCCTACTTTTTTTTTTTTATCGTTTTCTCGTGATAACGAGATAATCGATAATGAAAAATGAAGCGTTCCGCTCTCTCTTTCCCGCACGGAGACGCCGAAACTTCATCTGTTTTAAGTCTCTTTATATGAAGATAATATTGTGTCAAAACGTCCAAGTGTAAATAATACACACACGAGCGAGAATCACACACACACAAGTCTAATTCACACACACACGTAAAACTGAATGTGAAGTTGCAGGGAAAAGAGGAACATGTGAGAGAAATGTGTACTTGTGGAATATAATGTGAGAACTTGCTTGACAATAACCTTAACTTGTGTGTAAAAATGTTACATGTGAAAAAAAAATCACACACACACAAGATTTAACTTGAGGTTGTGAGGAAAAACACAACTTGTAAAACTGTGTTGAAAAAATCTTTATTTGTAGCTTCAGTTTTCTTCTGTAGAAGAGTTTCACACAAATGCTTTTTGAGCTACAGAGTGTTTTCGACTTTTGACACAGCCCATGTGGAAGATATGTGTCAAAACTAATTTGCAGGGAGGAGGGGTGAGGCAGGAGGAGCTCTCATCGGAGATCAGCCAATCAGAGGACGGGGGTTCAGTGGGGGCTATTTTTCTTTCAGCAATGGCTCCAAGCTGGGGGAAGTCTCTTCAAAATACTACTTTTCGTTGCTTTTCTGTAGTAAATATACTCTTACCAACAACACATTTTGAAAACCAGCCACGTTAAATGATTATGCACCCATCCTTTTATAAACATTAAAGCTATTTAGTTTAAACACGGTGATGAGATGGAGCTAGATATACGTAGGAGTGTTCATCCTGTTTATAGACCAGCTATGTTCGCCGCGCACATCAGAGGGTGGTTTATGTAACGGCCTTCCGACGGCGACACTCTTTACTCTACTACGGTTCTGTGAAATAGTGACTTCGCTGAGAATTGGGACTCGGTTGATCATTAGATAGTACTATTTACATATTCAGCACTATCATAGAGAATAAAAATATGAACTATTCACCTTTTGGCTGGAGTTAATATTATGCTAGCTCCATCTCATCACCGTGTTTAAACTAAATAGCTTTAATGTTTATAAAAGGATGGGTGCATAATCATTTAACGTGGCTGGTTTTCAAAATGTGTTGTTGGTAAGAGTATATTTACAACAGAAAAGCAACGAACAGTAGTATTTTGAAGAGACTTCCCCCAGCTTGGAGCCATTGCTGAAAGAAAAATAGCCCCCACTGAACCCCCGTCCTCTGATTGGCTGATCTCCGATGAGAGCTCCTCCTGCCTCACCCCTCCTCCCTGCAAATTAGTTTTGGCACATATCTTCCGCATGGGCTGTGTCAAAAGTCAAAAACACTCTGTAGCTCAAAAAGCATTTGTGTGAAACTCTTCTACAGGAGAAAACTGAAGCTACAAATAAAGATTTTTTCAACACAGTTTTACAAGTTGTGTTTTTCCTCACAACCTCAAGTTAAATCTTGTGTGTGTGTGATTTTTTTTCACATGTAACATTTTTACACACAAGTTAAGGTTATTGTCAAGCAAGTTCTCACATTATATTCCACAAGTACACATTTCTCTCACATGTTCCTCTTTTCCCTGCAACTTCACATTCAGTTTTACGTGTGTGTGTGAATTAGACTTGTGTGTGTGTGATTCTCGCTCGTGTGTGTATTATTTACACTTGGACGTTTTGACACAATATTACCTTCATATCTTTATTTGGTGGTTAACCAGAAAAACAGCAGCAGAACACTCCACAAAAGTTGTATTCACTAATCATTTTATTAGTGGGGATACCTCGAACGCCTTCATTCCGTCTCATGCACCAGCCCTCCCCACTTTATTTACCCCAAACCTCTGAACAGCTGATTGACAGATCACTGCGCATGTTGTGTTCAATGAACTCTGGACATTAACTCAGTCCGCTACTATGCTTTTGACATTTTTATACAATCCTCAGAAAAAGCAGTTTTTCAGGAAAAAAAAATGGCGAGACTTTTTAATCCCTTGATTTTATAAGGATCAGTTCTGGGGTTCAATGTTTTCTATGATAGACTGCTTTGTTTTGCTGCCGGTGTCCAGAGGTCAGTGAACGCACCATGCAGAAACGCTCGGCAGACCTGAATCCTGTCAATCTGTCAATGTTTGTTCGGGGTTAAAACAATGATTAAAACCAAAAACATATTTCCCTCCTCCATCTTTTTCCATTTTCCAACATTTTGGAAATAGTGCCAGGGAGCCACAAGGCAGCGCTTAAAGAGCCGCATGCGGCTCCGGAGCCGCAGGTTGCCGACCCCTGTCTTAGCAGAAACATGGGTTAATAATTGTAGTTTATTAATTTACCCACACACAGACACCTGCGAGCGCGTGCGCACAGACACACACAAAACAGAGATGCACACGCGCGCGCACACAGATCAGTACAGTGGGCCAACAGAGCAGTTTTTCTTAGCAGGAACATGGGTTAATGTCTTTAGGCTATGACAATATCAACCATGATGGCAAAAACAAAAAAAGCTCTAGCAGAAGCGCCTGTAGACCGCCGCGGAAAAATGCATGTCTGGTGTGAACTACAGAGCGGCGCGGACTCCGCTCTGCTCCGCTCCGCTCCGCGGCGCTTCCGCGTCCAGTGTGACCCCGGCGTAATCCTCTAAAAACCTGTACTCTCAGCATCAGCCCCTCCCATACCCACAAAAAACCGGGTGGGTCCTCACATGCTTACATCACAAGGTAAGTCGGCTACACCCCCAGGATAACGCCAACACTTTCTCCGCATCAGCTGGTTCCGCGAGCCCCCCACTCACGGCTCCTGCACAGTCGTGGAGACGCCGGATATCTGTGTTGTGAGCTAGTTTAGCGATGGATAAGAAACCCTCATTTGATTTAGTGCTCCATCTTAGCAAAAAAACTTCTGGTAAAAATCTGGTGGAGAAAGGAAGGAGACTATTTCCTGGAGGAAAAAGGGACCAGACTATTTCCTCGTGGAGAAAGCGAGTATATTTCTGGTGGAGAAAGGAAGTTGACCATTTTCTGGTGGAGACAGACTATTTTTTAGTGGGAAAAGGGAGCGGAATATTTCCTGGTGGAGAAGGGGAGCAGACTATTTCCTTGTCAAGAGAGAAGAAACAGAATATCTCCTGGTGGAGAAGGGGAGCAGGCTATTTCCTGGTAGGGAAAAGGGAGCAGAGTGTTTCCTGGTGAAGAAAGGGAGCAGACAATTTTGTAATTTTGTGGTGGACATAAGGAGCAGACTATTACCTGGTGGAAAAAGCAAACGACGAATTGGCAGACGTGGTTTGAACATGGATTATTGTGCAAAAAAAGGTATGCATGAAAAGGATTTCTTATGCAGTGATTGATGATGCTTCAAAGGAAAAAGGAAGCGCTCACAGTCAGTGCTAATCAGAACAATGTTCTCATCATTTCAATAAATCTGAAATGTTCATCTAGTAGTGTTGTCTGCATGTTTGACCGAATTTCAACACAAAATGAACCCATTAGCCATCACAATTCTGTGTGTGCCAAATTTTGAGGATAAGTCCCTGAGCTCCACTGTGTTAAAAGAATGTAAATATATATATGCTATTTTCTGAGGGTGACACGCTGACGAGGATGACGTCATGGAATGGGCGGCACCCTCAAGGAGCAAAAGGCGGAGCCTCAGAGATTAAGTTGTTTTACTTCCAAGTATGAAAAGAGTTCACAAATAGAACTCATATTTCATAAATAATTTGTATTTTTTGTGTGCCAAAGGTAATATATGATCATATATATGGATACAGTTTACTCTGAAAGACTTAAGAAAATCATGGTATGGCCCATTTAAGCTTACATTTTTTGACAAATTAAAACTAAGTGTGAGAAAATACAAATTAGTTGGCTTTAATTTGATTAATCTTGCTTTCAAGAACTTTAAATGTCATTTTTTTCAGCTAGCAGAAAAGGGTCCTTATCAATGGAAAAAACAAATTAATATTTTAGGTGTTCAAAAGTACAGAATGTACCAATAAACTATGTAATGCCCCAATCCAGTGACATTTAGACAAGCATTAGCACGTAATAATGAATACGGCACACTTTCAGTCTTTTGTATTATTATTTACTGTACCAATTGTTCTGCATCAGCAAATGCTCTTTTACTGTTAATCATAGAAGTCCTTTAACAGAAAAAAAGTCATCTTAACACAGATGGTGTCATGAAACCTGACCGTAAGGATTTTCTGCATATAACCCATCTTCTCCGCTGGATTTAGCTCAGTAAATGTGACCATGATGGAGTCCCAAAAGGGTAATCTCTTTCACTCCAAGTGTCAGACTGTATTTTTAGGCGTCCCCTGGAGGGCTGGAAGTCCTCTGTGAATTGTATACTGAAGAGTCGCTCTATGATTGAGGGGCAGGATGCTGCCTCAAAAGTTTAGCCTATAACTGGATTTGTTAAAGTGCTGACTGCAATTTTTCTTTTAAAGAGGGGATGAAAATAGTTTTTATATTGTTCAAATGTATGACTTCTAAAAATTCGGTCAATCTTCACATCACATTTCCTGGACTTCCAGTACTTTTTTGGTCCAGATTATCCACTTAGTCAGTCTGTGTAAAACCAATGTTTTTATTTTTTTTGTCACATTTTTTGCTGTTTTGTTGTGTACCGTAAATATAGTCTAAATATAAAAACCTGACTATCAAAATCCTGAGGATGACTACAACAACTGTGTTACACAATGTCCTCCTTTCATTTCTTCATTTGAACCTGTGGAGACACAAACAAGAGGAAGTTCTCACAAAAACTTAGTGAACTGACACCAAACCGCACTGAGTTTTAATGATTCTTATTTAGGAAGATCAACAGAGTTGACCAAAGACAAACAAATTCACAACCAGTTATGAGGGAGAAATCACCACAAAGAAAATGTCACCACCAAGGTTTCTTCTTCTACTGTTCACTAGCGTATATCCACTGCCTACAGTTAGACCAAGCTTGGTGCAAAATGTCAAAGTGGTGCAAATCTTGCAAATCTTGCTCCAGGCGGTTTCTTTCACAGCTCTATTCCAATATATAAAAGTCTTTATGGCATAGACTTTCGCAATCATTAAATACTCTTCTATAATTGATTTTCAAATGGTTAGCCCTTCTATTAATTACAAAGGGTTGCAATCCATAAGTCACTACCAAATACCTGATTTCACTTTAAACGTGTTCAGCATTTGTAGAAACTAGAGTAGGGACTAGCTCAGAAACAACCGTGGAATTTAGGGTAGAAACTAGCATCGTAAGTAGCGTAAAAACTAGCGTAGAAACTATCGTGGAAACCAGGACAGAAGTTAGCATACAAAACTAGCATAAAAAAGCATAGAGACTAGCGTAGATACTAGTACAGTAGCTAGCATAGAAACTAGTGTACTGACTAGCGCAGAAAGTAGCATGGAAACTTGGGTAGAAACTAGAACAAATTAGGGTAGAAACTAGCATAGAAATTAGTGTAGAAACTGGCTTAAGCTACAACCTAGTATGGAAACCAGGGTAGAAACTAGCATAAAAACTAGCATAAAAAGTTGTTTAGAAACTAGTGTAGACACGAGACTAGAAGTCTCGAAGTATAAACTAGAATAGAAACTAGAGTAGTAATGCGTGAATGCAAGAGTTTTGAATGAGAAAGGCCAAAATGTGCGTTTATATATAGACTTTTTAATGCCAGTGGTCGCTTGTGTTACCGAGAGAGAGTCACAGAGAAGAGACACATCTTACCATCCCACTCCAACCATATTTTTTTATATCGTAAAATCATTCCTGGTAATCTTTTAATCATGATTATGGTGTCTTTAGCCAAAATCAAAAAGCATTCATCATTTTTTAAGACATTTTGTATGCATTAATTTATGCAAAAATACAATACTGAGCTGTGGAGGGAAGAGCTCTGTTTCTGTTTAAAGCCTCAAGCTAATATTAGCGGTACAAATATAAAAGCAAGAAATTTTGGATCAATCCAGCCATAGTTTTGATCCAGAATTACAATTATCAACAACACAAGTGTTGAACGCTCATCGAGACATATACCAGACCTTTGCACGCCCATTTCAGTAGCTTTGTCATTAGTCTGAGCATTTTTAAGCATCCGGTTTTCTGATCCAACCTCAAGAAATACTCAGAAACGCAGTTTTAGTAATACATTATTTAACATAGTACTATACAATGAGAAAAATGCTACAGGAAGACGATTTTCATTGGAATGGGTCTTTAAAGGGAACTTAAACAGTAAACAGTTTTATATTTTGTTGTTCTTTAATGAATTCTTTCTCTAAAAAGTAAATCCTTTTTTAATGCAAATTCAAACAGCCAACCAAAAAGACCATTGGAGTCATTTCAAAACACAGGTCGGTCTTTTTAAAGACTTACCAATTTTCATTGAAAACCATCAGAGTCATAAAAGAATCGCTTTCTAAGTTTTCTCCAACACTCTACTGAGAGTCTGTGGGGGAATTCATTAGTCTGCAATTAGGCCTCCTCTGCATGCTTCACAGTCTGAGAGAAAAAGGATGGGTATGTGGGTGTCTCAATAATGGCTCTCATAAAAACCTTTTTATGTCACCTGTGACATCAAGGATCCAGCATGAATAGACATCAATTAAAGCTGAAAAAGAGCCGGCTCCTGCATAGCATGACTCAACTCTTTCCACAGCTTTCCAGGATTTGGATGGTTAAGACGTCTTTTGGAATAAAACAATTCAATTCAGTAGTACAGGACACTTTTTACTCCATTCTTGTTCCTCATTACGCTTCGCCTTTTCTGATGTCTTTACTTGAAACGAAAATTGAATATGTTCAGAGAAGCTTAAAATACTTTTTCTAGATCACTGTAACCAGCCTTACCTCATAAAAGTAGAGATTTACATCAGAATTTGATTCAGTTATAAGAAAGTAAAATGTGAGTAGATATGGGGAAACGACCATTATTTCTTGAGGACAGAACAGCACTTTCAAGTGTTAAAAAACATAAAGAACAGGCCAAGAATTTGTTGTAAATGGACACACATGTGCACGACTTCAAAACACAGAGTCCACAAAAGAGGATTATATAACTCTAACAAAAACAGAAAAACCCACACATTTTGTTTTCTTTTTCCCTCTCAACAAAAGTCTGTCACTTTGGCAACATGTGAACCCTCAGTCCAGAGTTTGAACTTGATTTTGTCACAGTGCTAGAGGACAGATTAGAAATTTTATGGAAAATTGAAGTGAGAAAAGCAGATGTGACTTCCTATCTATAACAAATTAGGAACTTATTTTGCTTTTCTTCTCATATTATTTATGTATTAGTTTTGACCAAATGCAGTTCTCCTGAGTGGAATCTCATAGTCCCCTCTAGTGGTCTTAGGACCAAAGCAGGCTCTGGTCCTAAGATCACTGTCAGCTCTATTCTGAAGAAAGTCAGACATAGGAGGTGGAGCAAGTCTGTGTAGCACCTTGAATGCCTAACATCCATATAAAATTCTCAAAACTGAATAAATTATAGTTACTTTAAAGGCTATAGGAATGAGGTGACAATGAGGGTTGAATGGCCACCTCATGAAAATGGAACATACCACTGTCAAGCTACTGGTAGGTGCATCGTGAAGTACTCGAAAGGCCAGTTTAGGTTAAAAATACTTATGACATACGTATCATGCTATCATGTGATCCGTTTAAGCCTCACTCTAAGTTATTAGTACTTGCTCCATACTGACTAATGTGCAAGTACGACGTGTGCAGATGATACTTAAAGTCTTATTAACATGCACTAGTACTGGGGGCAACCTGAGTTCTTAGGTTCTCCTGGCCTGTAGAGGGTTGCAGAAAAGAGTGGTCCCATCGTAAGTGGTGCGCAGGTGTGTCTTGCAGTCCCCGTTGAGTTTCCTATGGCCACTTCAAGGGACGTCATGAAAATGGAATGTACCATCTGTGCGTGTGGTAAGTGTTTTGTCAAATATTTCTAATGCCAATGACACACATGTGATGCGATTGCGAGGTGGACCTAAGTCACTGATAAGGTGTGGGTACTGGCTCCTTACTGTCCGCAGACTAATCCACATGCATGGGGTGTGCAGGTGATACTTGAAGCCTAAGTCAGATGTGCCCTTAGTGAAGGTTAACCCGTACAGGTGTTAAGGGTTTTTGGGTTGTCCTGGTCGGTTGAGGGTTGTAAAAATTGTAAGTGGCGTGCAGGTGTGACTTGCAGTCCCCTTGAGGCTCCGATTGCCATTTCAAGGGATGTCATGAAAATGGAACGTACCATTATCAAGCAAGTGGTTAGTGTTTCATCAAGTATTTCTAATGCCAATGACATACATGTGATGCTATTGTGCAGTGGGCAAGCATTGGCTCTTTACTGACCGCGCACTAATCCGCATGCATGGGGTGTGCAGGTGTCATGAGCCTTAGTCACACACACTCTTACTGGAAGTTAAACCCATAGAGATATAGCAGATTTTTCAGTTGCCCATAGTGGGTCATAGAAAAGAGCGGCCACATCCCTAATGGTGCATTGGTGTGTCTTGCAGTTCCCTTGAAGCTTGTATGCCCACCCAATGTCAGGATCTGGCAGTGGACACAAACCAAGGACACAGAAAGGATTCAAGAAAGTCCTTGTTTCTTACAACTCCAAAAGAATCTGTGTAGGCTAGAAAGGTCATGATACTTGAAAAGCTCACAAAACTATGTGGTAACGGGTGGCAGCAGAACGTGAACTAAAATAGAAGAGCGTAACATTTGAGAACAGGTGCACCCGTTAAAAGTAAGAAGCACCAGGTGGGAGAAAGAAGAAGACAAACACAAGATAAACAGGAAAACCAGAACGCAACTAAACCCCTGATCCCAATCCCCCTCAACCAAAGGAGTGTCATGAAAATGGAACATACCATTGTTGAGCGTATAGGAAAGTACTGTATATGTAAGCCCAATGGAAGTTGAACGGACTTATGACATATGGGTGCATGTAACTCTAATGACTTAAACACCCGCAGTGGGTATTAACATATACAGATTCTGCAGGTTTTTGGGTTGTCCTGGTTTATAGAGGGTCGTAGAAAAGAGCAGCCACATCATAAGTGGCCCGCAGGTATGTCTTGCAGTTCCTTTGAGCCCCTTATGGCCACCTTAAGGAATATCATGAAAATGGGACATACCATTTCGAGCGAGTGGTAAATGTATCGTGAAGTATACCTAAGGCCAATTGAAGTTAAACACACTTATGCCAAACGTGTGATACTATCATGTTTATGCCTCCATCTAAGTAATTAAAGTGTCATCTGCATATTTAAAGCTTAAGTCACATGCACCTGTAGTTGAGGTAACCCGTACAGGGGGTAAAGGTTTTTGGGTTGTCCTGGCACATAGATGGATGTAGAAAAGAGCAGCCACATCGTAAATGGCGCACAGGTGCGTCTTGCAGTTTTCTTGAGGCTCGTACGGTCACCTCAAAGGGACATCATGAAAATGGAGCATACCATTATCAAGTGTGTGGTAAGTATGTAGTGAAGTTGAGAAGGGAAGTTACACGCACTTGTTATGTGCAGTTGATGGTGTCGAAGGGTGAAACTATGCCACACTTTTGTCATTAGTAAGGTACATGAACATCCTTATCTTTTGGGCTTACTAAACGGTCTAAAACCACTATATGTTCTCGGACCAATTTAGACACCAATGTGAGCATCTTTCTCCTTTTCAGACCTGTTTTAGACAGTAAATCCTAATCCAGAATAAAGCATTTAGAAAAATGTCACAATGAATGAAACATTTTCCCTACAGAACATACAAAATGGCGCCAGGTGGAGTTTGAGCTTCTTGTTTTGACATCGTTCCAATCCATTTATTTATCTCGCTGCAGTTTCTTTCTTTCAAAAGCCCCAAAAACAGAGAGCTCAGTTCTCCACCCATCCAGAAAACACTCTCTTACATTCTAATGAAACACAAACAAGACAGGATGAAGAGCTGAGCTTATGAGCCTTTAGTGGACTAATATGTGAAGATGAAACACAAGATTTGATTTGTGGAGAAAAAAATCTCTATCTTGCGAAGGGTTTAGATTTCATAAGAAAGATGTTAAAGAAAAATATTCCAATTATTTTATTAAAAAAAAACACCTGATTTCCAAATTCTTCACATTTTCTAACAGATTAAGAGACGGAAAAGCGGGAGTCAGTGGACATTATTTGAGCTGTGCTTCAGGGTTTGATGAACACAAAAATGCTTCACCTACTGATGAGGAATACATTTGTGTTTGAATTCAAGATGCAACAACATCAGTTATTCTGGAGAGAGCATCGATCGCTGTGAAAGCCTGCCGGCGGGCCGATAGCTTGATAGATAGCCGAGCAGGTAGAAATTGCTCTTGGAGGCTTGTGCATCCTGTCAAGGTTTGCAACAGGATAATTCATCTCGCCCTCATCTCTGAGGCTTTTTTGTCTGCTGGCAGCTACACGCCTGTTGGCTTTGCTATTGAGACTTCGGGGCTGAGATCTGCTTTTAAACCGTTCCTTGGAGACCGCGTGGAAGAGAGGAAGCTGTGTTAATGACGACTTTAGCCAAAAGAAATGTCAAAGGAAGCACTTTGGGAATGATTAAACGAGTAAGCTCGAGTGTGGACTTGGGAGGTTTGCACGGAAAGAAAAATTGCTCATCAGGATGGCTCACTCTGTTGGAAAAACACTTGAAAAATTGCTGCATTGTACCTTCAGATCAGCTTAACCCTTGGAAATTAAAAAAAACTACACAAAGCTGTTAGAATCCCACTGATCTAATCTGATAAATTTAACAAAAATACTGCAAATACGGGAGTAATTTGGAAGACAATCCACAGGACTCTCCACATCTCCTTTCTTATCGCTGTTTCATCAAATAAAGGAAAAAAGTCATAAATAGACATTTTTTAAATAAAAGAATGGATTTGCTGGAATTCCAAGCAGTATATGTAATGCTTCCTCTATTACTGCTTGAGCAGTGATGTTGGAAAGTCATTTCAGCTCAATGTGAATGCAGAAAGCAGCGTGCCATTTACCAGGAACGCTCCGGACAGTAATTCCTCAGGGCATCGTGATAACAGACAAGCACGTTGGCTCCATCTGATATGCGGTTTACTGCTGTGCGCAGCGCTTTCTGGCAGAGTTTCAAAGACATGAAGGAAATCTGATTTTTGGAAAGGAGGTAAGAAGGAGAGAGACCTGAACGCAGTCAGAAAAAACAAAAACAATCAGCAAGAGGAGTATATGACAAGTTTTTAGAATCAATTTTTTGAAATTCTTTCTGTTTACGATGTGAAACCAAACATGAAGCAACTCGCAGTCCAAAATCAATTTTTCCCATATTCTGTTTATCAGGAGACAGCCTTTACTCTCTGTCTATAAATCCTTTTCAAAGGCTTCAGTCAGTACTCCTGATAGAAATCGATCACTCGCTTCCTGCCTCAAGATTCATTTCTTTTCATTTTATTTATTTATTTATTTGTTTGTTTGTTTGTCCAGACCGTCAAACATTGAGAATCAAGGCGCTCACGAAAACCTATAAAACATGTAATATCAGCCAGTCTCACACATGCGTCACTCTGTGAGATGAAAAGGCTGCAACAACATTTCTGAAATAAACTCAAATCTGATCATAAATTACCTGAAATATTACAGTATGAAAACAGGAACTGACAAGCGGGCTCTTCAATCCTATGAAGGTAATGAACAAATACAAAAGGAATTAAACAGCTGAGGTGTGCTTGGACAACAGATTCTCTCCCCCAACTCGTAATATATGGACGTATTGTTTGGGCCCTTTTATTGACTTATTAGTGTCCCCAAACCATTGTTTTTTTGACAGGCTGTCGGTTTCCCAACCCTC
This sequence comes from Oryzias javanicus, assembly GCA_003999625.1. Lineage (NCBI taxonomy): Eukaryota > Metazoa > Chordata > Actinopteri > Beloniformes > Adrianichthyidae > Oryzias > Oryzias javanicus. Next base: position 5,493,772 of record CM012460.1, on the reverse strand, counting down.
GGGACGTGGTGCTGGATGCAGTACCAGACGAGGCACTTGACCGGTACAGAGTTGGGATACCTGTCCACATCTTGGTACAAAGTTTGAGGACCTCTGATTAGCTTATGCAATTTTTCCCGGACTGTGGCCCGGTACCAAACCTGTAGGTTGGAGATCAAACAGCCATCGTGTCAAAAAAAAAAAAAAAAAAAAAAAAAAAAAAATGGTTTTCAAGGTCACAGCGAATGCTGATAGAAAGAATTGAACCAAAGGAAAAATCTAAAACCATGAAGTCGAATGTCTCTGAACTGATGGAGAATAAGAAAAAGATATATGAAGCTAAACAATTGGATACATTTATGTTTCAAAGCCTTAGAATATTATTAATATTGGTAAATACTTGTATAGCTCTTTCTACCATCCTTTGAGGGCCCAAAGTACTTCACAGACCCATTCACACACTGATGGTGCCGCCAACCTTCCACCAGAGGCAATGTCGGGTTCTGTGTCCTGCCCAAGGACACTTCGACACATGGGCGGGCAAGGTGGGAATCAAACTCACAATCTTCCAATCAGGAGTCGACCGCCCTACAGCTGTGCCATGGCTGCCCATAGTGCAACAGTATCATACTGCACTAACTGAGAATCTCCACAAAATCACTGACATCTTTTACAGAATGTAGACCAAGAAATTGCTGAAATTCTTCGAATGATTCTCCAATTCCACAGGTTTTTCTTTTTTTGGTGGAAGTTGGCTTAAAAAAGCGACAGCCCACACAGAAATACCAACACATCCTAACAACACACATATTGATGTTTGGTTAAGGACCTCTCTGCGTTAAAAATTGACGTTTTTTGACGTGCTAGATATTTGTAAAATCAAGGGTCCCCAACCATCGGGACGTGGTACCAGGTGTGATACTGGACGTGGAATGGTCCTCAGAACATGTCCAGTACTGGTACCTAAAGCCAGTACCGGCACCCTAACCCTAATTCAGCGCCGCCAGGGTACCGGATGCGGTCCCAGACCTGAATCGGTCCCAGATACTGTACCAGGCACAAACCAGGCCTGGACATAAACCTGTACCGGGTTAGGGTACCAGTGCACCTGCATCCCAGTACTGAACCAGTTCCGGTTCGTGTCCCTGAGGTTGGGGACCCCTGATTTAATGGGGACAGCCCGCATGTCAAAAAACAACGAGTTAGGGACACCCAAAACCTTAAAAAAGTGGCATAGAGGAGGCCCGAACCATATGTCCATATATGATGAGGTAGGAGTGAGAATGTGTTAGCTTGGAGGAAGAGCAAGACAACAAATACAACCTTCAAAGGTTTAAATAAAAAAACACACCCCCTAATCAAACACTTGACACTTCAAATGGCCCATCCTAAATATTTATCTCAATTCATTTTTGAAAAGTCATTTTTTTGACCATTTCAAGGGAAAATACAGAAACAACAAAAAGACCTTAAGCGCGCCTATTGAAAAATTATGATGCACTCAAAACTGCTGCACACTACAAGTATTTAAATGGATGTCAACAAGTTAAAAGGTTTTCAAGAAAGAAAGCTTTAAAAAAAAATCAAATTTCAACATATATATCTGTCTAAATCTCCTCAGGAAGTCACAAAAGTCCCTCAACTGTGTTAAAGTTCAAGATTTAAACCCTCTATTCTTGGCAGATGAAATTCCTCAAGTGTTTACTTCATTGTTACATTAAAAAACACTTGATTTTTGTTGGTTTATAAACCCCCCATCATCCTGTTTGAGGACAAAGACGTTCAGCTAAAGAGCACCATGTGATGCACGATTCTTCATTTTTTCTTTAAGTTTTTAGACCAAAGCTTTTTCTTTGATCTAAATGATCAAAACAAAATGGTTTCTTCTGTAAATTTGAAAATCCATTTTTTTTTCCCTAAAGAATCCAGATTTGCTTTTTCTTTTCCACCTGTATCACAAAGATCATCTATTGATCTACTGTAAAATAATTCAGTGGTCTTTTAAGTATTATGATGACATTCTTAGGCAACATTTTCTAGCCTAAAAATGTCATTTTCTTGTTTTTTTTATAGTTCATTAGAATTTTTCCTCTGGTTTTGTTGGCGGAATTGTTGCATGCAGCCAGCATTACCCCATAACTGAGATATCACCAATTTTTGATTTTATTAAGACAGTGTGATATGTGATGTGGGGCCGGGTCAGTTTGTAAGTTAACAAAAGAAGTGTAAAAAGTTTAAAAACATTTAAAGTTTTTTTTAAAAAGCCACACATAACCAGATAGGAGCAAAGACTGCACAAGAGTGGAATAAAAAGTTGCATTCTATGCAGGTCTGGATTGCATAGGCAGACTGCAAGTTCAGGGGGCGGGGCCTAATGTGGAGGTGGGCCGGATCCATGACAAATACATCAGAAAATCGTCAGCATAAAAGGTAAGGCTGTTCACGTACAATTAAAAAATAATGATTAACTTGTGAATATTTATTAACGCGAATAATGGCAGCCCACGGAGCAGCAGTCCTACGCTTTGCCTCCATAGCGTGTATTAAAACACCTCGGGGTTTTTTCTCACTTATACCATGGTTATTTTAAAATATATAAATATTCAGTCAGCTTTTAGTTTTTTAAACTTGTTGTTTTTTGGTTTAGATCACTTTTTCACCAAAAGCAGACTTGTTGTCATGGTAACACCACAAGCGTTGCAGAGGCTCAAATGTAGCAGCAAATAAAAGCGATATACTGTAATAAGATGATAGTCATGATAGGTTAAATAATTAAGCTTCTCTTCAGAGAGAAAGTTTAACTCTTAACACTTATTTTTTACAAGATGCAGGAAAACGTATTGAAGCAGCCTGCGCAGTGATATAGAGCAGCGAATTCCAGATCTGCACGTTCATTTCTTATGTTTCTATTACTGAAAACATTAAACTTTTCATTGTTTTTGTAACCAAATTACACTTTAGATGAAAATAATGAAGGATACATTTCTCTCTGGCCTATTTTTGCTCATTTGTCATCAAATGTACAGAGTAAAACATTGTGTTTAATCACTATACAAAAGTGTGAACAATGTGAAGTATTTTTTAATCAATTAACAACCTTATTTTAAAATAAATGTGCTAAATGTACAGTTTTGTGCGTAAATTTCATTTGTGATTATTCGTGCTTGGTAAATACTGTAACTAAAAAAAAATCCAATTATAGTTATGATTAATTTTTTTAATCGATTCTCGAGCCAGATTTTTTTTTTTTAAATCTAAAGTTGACTAAAGCACATTAATTTTAAGAAATTGGTTTGGTTCTAGAATAGATCCATGTGGAACTCCAGAGCTGACTTTGTGACCGTAAAATGACCCAATTTACACTAAAGCTATAACTTTAAAGTTACTCAAACCATCTTTTGGTATTTGGTAAAACCGCTCCCAGCTGGTGTTTTAGGCCTAAATCAAAAAAACTGTTATTTCAAGGTCATAGTTTCTGCAGAGAGGCAGTGGTTGGCGTGAAGGCGCCTCCCCTTTCCTCCCAATTACTGACGGATCTCGGTTTATTATCCAGCCATGCAGTTTTGAGCAAGCTCGTACAAGAAAAACAAGTCGTCGGAAGGGGGTGGAGCATGGAGAATGTGGCCCCGCCCATCGTATTTTTTACTTCACATATGTACTTTTTTTTCAAATGTTTTTTTCTGCTCCTGATTAACAAACAAAATATTAAAAAATGTTTATTTAACAAAAGATATGTACTCCATCATCAGAAAAATCAAGTTAAAAACACGATTTTCATCATTATTTAGAGCAGACTGAATCCTTAATATTCTTTTACTGTATATATCACTTCTAATTGGCTTATGAATATTGGAATTCTGCCATTAATTTAGGCATCCAAACAAATCTTATCTTGTTGTACATGCTCAGCCACACTAAGCAGTCCTCTCTGCAGTAAAAACCTGCTGACAGCAGCACTCTCTCCGCCTGATAGACTCTTCTAATCCCTCGTTTTCACCTAGAAATGTGCAGAAGACCCAGTTAATACAATTTCAACTCTTTCATAAAAATGTCTAACTTGTGTCGACGATTACAGAAAGAAACCAATTAAAAAATAAAATTGCAATTGAGGAATAGGTTATAGAGAAAGTTTGTTAAATAAAAAAGTGTGTGCTGCTGGCTCTGTCAAAACGCTTCAAATTGGCTGCTTCCATGTTTGTTTCTCCACCATCATTAGCTTTTTTTTTTTTTTTTTCTCTCTTACCGCGCCGCTTCATGACAGCATTTCATAAAACGGGAACCTGCCAGACTAATAATAGTTTTTTTACTTTTTCCATCCAACTGTAATAAAATGGGCACCCTTAACAGAAACCTATGGGAAAGATAACATTTACCTCCTACTGGCCGCCAAAATAACCGAGACGTGGAGGGAAAATAGAAACTATCACGACGGAAATTAGGAAACTGAACGTTTCTTATGTGTTTTTCCTCATTTTAATGCCATAAAGTTAGCTATTTGTCATTATTTGTCATTAATCAGAACTCCTTCATGAGCTCACCTAAAAGCTGATCGATTGGAGAAGGTCAGCGTAACAAGTGAGCTCCAGGGAGGCAAAAGGAAAGCCATTAGACACATTACAGCCCTCTGAGTGCAGGAGGGCTGACGTCAGGTCGGCCAAGTGTTTACCTGCCAGCGGAGCATATGGGGGGGGGCAGCTGGCGTGAAGGCATTTATGTGGGACAGAATATGGGACAGACTGAACAGATGCACGTTCCTGCACAGCATCAATGAACAAGAGAGAAAGCGGCTCTGACCTTTACAGTTAACTCCTTTAGGAATCCAACCTTCATCCACATGCATGAAGCTAAATGAAGGTCAGGATTTATCTCTTTAACTTGAAAGCATTTTAACTATTTTTATTTCTAAAAAAATCTCTATCAAACTTTTTTTCAGTATTTAGTAAAAAAAAAAAAAATGTTGGAGAAGGACATTTTGTTCAATAAAATGTCTGTTTTGTTGAACAGTATATATATATATATACACATACACATAAATAAAGGAGAATATATATATAATATATATATATATATTTAAAAAAAGGGAATAGACTTGTTTACTAAGCTAACCTTCATGACAACACTCATTTACAATGTTATTAATGTTAATTAATGCATAATTAATCATATATTAACATTTGATTAAGTGTATTTAGTGTAAGTGTATTATTTGATAAATTAGGGTTTATTATTCAACCTTCAACAAAGTATTAATGTGATTACTTCGTGTTTTTTTTTTTTACATGAACAGCATATAGGTTTATATATGTGTGTGTGGGGGGATAACTTGTAATTAAATCTAATAAATATATTATAATCACAAATATTTGTAATCTAATAAATGCTATAAAAACTCTCATTGAGACATATTTTCATTTAATTTTGTGATGTTGTGGCACAAAAAAATATCAAACTACAACCAAAAATAGCTGTTACCATGACAACGCCACACACCGTGTATTAAATAGTCCACTTTTAGTGATTTAAACCTAAGAATATGACATGTTTGAAGTTCTAATAGTTCAAAAGTGATTTTTTTTTTTTTTTTTTTGTAAATGACCGAGTGTTATCGGGATAATGCCCTTCCAGGTGTGCATTATCAGACATGAACGGATTTCAGAGAACTCAGGTCTTGGTTGTAAATGAGAAATTGTTTTCAATCAACTTACCTGGATAAAGAAAGGTTGAATCAAAAACCAGAGATTAATGCAAAAAAAGAAAAAAAGACACAAAATGTCAGTAATTATTTAATCCTAATTGGTGAAATAATTTGACACCCCTAAGATTAAGCCTTCATACTCCTCCAGACATCAAGGGCCACTGTGCTAGCATGTTTTCCAGATATCTAAGCACTCATTACCTGGTTCAGGTGTGTCCAGCCAATTAATAAATGCCAATGCCAGAGCAGAGTATGTTGGAAAAAATGCTGGAAAACGGCAATGGAGCTGCCTATTCCTGGTCTAAAGCAATCATTTACTATGGTTTTTATAAGACACAGTTTTTAACGTTAATTGGTGCTTAATTAAGCATTATTTAACGATAAATAATTAACAGAAACATGTGTATAAAGGGTCAGGCTAAAATCGTTAAGTAAAACCATACTTAACTTAACCAGGTAACACTTTAAAATAGGGGTTGCTTTAATAACATAAGAATTAAGCAATTAATAAGATTTACACATGCTTAAGTAAGGGTTATTAGCATTTATTTTGTCCAAAGTGATACTTTTTCACACTTTATAAGGTTTTAAAATATGAATTACTAATTTTTAAGTAATGTTAACTAATGTTAAATAATGCTTTTGAACCTTTTTAGAATTTATTTAAGATGAGGTCAGTCTTAAACTGTATTGTAAATTACTAATTGCTTCCTAATTTAAAAAAAAGTAGATGATTACTTTAGACATCATTGAGGCTTTTACAATCATATCACCTAACATGTAGTTATTCCAAACATAATGCTGAGCAATTCCATAAGTCAGCTTTAATTAATGCTTTATAATTCATTAAGTAAGGTAAATAACAATTAGTTAATTGCTAACTAATGCATGAAGTAATAGACCTAATTAGTAGTAAGTGGTGCATAAGATGGGTTGTTAACACTTAATTCAATAGTTAATTCATGCTTAATTAATCCTTAACTAACATCAATAAAGGGAGTTTTATTGTAAAGTGTTATCATGTAATCTTTTTTTATATTTTTTCTTGCTTTCTAATTGTTGTTGTGATCTTTAATAGGGTTTTTTTGTGTGTTTACTGATTTGTTGATGTGATTTGCACCATGTCAATAAACCCAGACGAGTTACACTCATGTATTCAAGTTAATACTTGAAGTAAGTATTATAAAGATCAAATGTACATTACAGAAGAGTCGGAACATACTAGAACCTTAAGTTTGGAAATGTCATTCTGTTTAAAATCAAAAACAAACAGAAGAAAACAGAAGGAGCTCCTATAATAGTAAATTCAGTAAAGTTGAAAATGTCATCAGTATTTGTAATCAATCAGTCTGACCCCAACAAATAAATACAAACATTTATATTCCAGTGAAACACAAAAGGCCAGCAGAGCAGGTTTGACGGGAGCAGACAGAATCAATAAAAGGAAACACTGATGGAAAAACTGTGATCTAACTTCTGCATCATCCATCAGTTTGCTCCAGGCTCGTCTCTTTGCTTTATGTGCGTCTTTGCATCCATCCGGGTTCCTTAATGGACGCCACGGCGAGCACGCCTGACGAATGTGAGCGTCCATTAATCAGAGCCTGGCCCTGCGGCCTTCACCTCACTTCCTGCCACTTGTGCGGGTTTCTCGTGTTTGGATTTCGCTTACAGCTCGGAAACTGTTTTACTGCTTTGACATTGTTAACGCTGTTTACAGACGGACGATACGAGTTTGTGTATTAAAAAATATGCCAGAAGTAAATGACTTGATGTGGATACACAAAAAAAGCAGGTGGTCCGACAGTACAAACATCTTAAAACCTTATTGTTAAACTTTATAGTATTTTACCAAGTTTGAATATGTTTTAACTTTTCTTAAAATCACCAGTTAAGTCTCATTAAGAAATAATGAGTCCAAATTATATTGCTCCAAACTCTTGACAATAGAAAAACTTGATTTAACAAAAAAAACTATAATTTAATTGTAATTTTTAGTCAAAAATGGTATTTTAAAGGTAATTAAAAGTGTAAAAGTAATTAGTATGAAAACCAAATTGTAAATTTATATTCTAAGAATAAGTATTAGTTTCTGATTTTTTAAGGATTTATTAATATGGACCTACTTGTACAAAAATTATTTCTCTTTTTTTTTCTCACATTTTGTTCTAAAATGACTCATTTCCACTTATTATAAAACTTTTTTTCACACTAATCAAAATGAACTGAAATTAGATTCAGTCAGAAGTCATGAAACGGAAAAATTGAAGATTGGAACAGAAATCAGATGATCATCAGAAGACAAAAGAGGCCCAAAGAACATCTCAAGATGCATTGTGGGTTTTATCAATGCACTCAATGAAATAGCAACCCAAAACCACATGCAACTTCCCTTTAAATGTCTTTGTTTTTGTGCCTGTTCCATGAAATGTCTTTGTTCAAGAGCTTTTCTACAGCTGATTCCATTAGACGTCTTCCCATCATGAAAATGTGAATTTTCACTAAACTACAGCAAAAGCTCATCATAGTAAGTTTATCTTCCGAGAAGCAGTTTAATCAAAAAATAAAAATACTTTTGTGACAAGAATCTGTCACAATTAAGTGACAAATAAATGTCAACATCATCTGCATAGAAATGCTCAATGCTAGTTTTTTTTTTTAATCTAAAGTTGATTAAAACAAAAGCTAGTTTAGATAAATAGGTTTGGTTCTAGAATAGATCTCTGTGGAACTCCAAAACTGATATATATGTCTATTTAAAGTGTTGTTTTCTATAGGACGTAGTTTCTGCACTGTAAAAAGTGAAACAATGGATAGATAACAAAAACTCTTTAATGTGTTACATTGAAAAACAACAAATAAGCAAACTGAACTCCGTATTTTTATTTAATGAAAAATAATATTTAAATGTAACCAATTACAGAATTTTTGATAATTGATTCATTTTTGTTAGCGTGTAGAGAAGAAATTAACTTCTGAGTTGTGCATGGGACCATCGGAGCGGAGCAACCCCGCCCCCACTTCCCACCATCCAAAGATTTGGATAAAGAAATACTTAAAAAATGCAATTTTAAGCGTAATTGTGTGAATGCATTCATTGACAATTAATGTACATTTTTCACATCGTTATAAAACTTTGTGCACTTTTTACACTTTTGGAATATTGGTATCAAAACGTTCAGATCGTGGAGGACATTATGGCTAGTATTTTTGGTTTTCGCAAAATTTACGGTTTTACGCAAATTATGCTAATTACTAGCCTTATTGGCTTATTGGCTAATTTGGCAACTTTTAAGGTTCTTTTGGGCTAAATTGGAGCCAAGCTAGCATGTTAGCAACGTGTTAGCTTTTATGGCTAATTTGGCAACTTTTGAGGTTTTTTTGGGCTAATTTGGAATTAAGTTAACATATTAGCAACGTGTTAGCTTATATGGCTAATTTGGCAACTTTTGAAGTTTTTTTGGGCTAATTTGGAGTTAAGCTAACATATTAGCAACTTGTTAGCATTTTTAACTAATTTAGCAACTTTTGAGTTTTTTTTTTTTGGCTAATTAGGAGTTAAGCTAACATATTAGCAATGTTTAAGCTTTTATGGCTAATTTGGCACCTTATTAGGTTTTTTTGGCTAATCTTAAACAAAAATCTTTAGCACCTTCAGCAACCACATTCCACTAATTGCATTCACACATGCATTATCGCAGGTAATGCAATTTTTCTGGTTTTCTTACTTTTCCTCCACCTTTATGGATTTTTTTGTTTTTCAAACTTAAATCAAATGTCTGCAGTGCTTTCTTTTTTTGTTTACTTTAATAGGTTTGTTTGCTTACAGGTAAACAAAGACAGGTGTCGCCCCGCTGGGCTGAAGCAGCTGCAGGGAGCATTAGCACAATAATGGCTGCAGGTGTACTTATTCACAGCTGACCTCAGCCTCCCATCCGCACATTAACACCTTCCTGAATGCGTTCATCTCCATCCCGTCCCGCTCGGCTCTCCTTCCTTCCCCGCTCTCTCCTCCTTTTGCCTAATTGTCTGTGAACGTGAGCATTTTTTTGTGCGCTTGTCCTTTGAAGTGCAATCCTTTGTAATTTCTGCCAAATTTAACAAGCGGCTAAGGAGGTTGTGCTACATCTCATTACAGCTCGGAAAAAGCCCTAGTGATTGTTTTCCTAACAAAACACTATGTTAATCCAGTTACACCATGAATATCTGGGAGATTAATTAGGGATTAAACCGTTTGCTTTGGGGACAAAACCCGTGCGTGAACAAAGGCGAACTGCAGTGCAGCAGACTCCGGAGAAACAACACAAAACGCACACTTATTGTGCCTGTTTCTGCATTCATTATTAATGGCGAGTCACCATCAGAATAAAAAAGAAAACTCAAAGATGAGTGTTTATTCCAGTAAATAAGAACAAACTATTTCTAATTGCGTTTTTTTGCATCGTTTGGCCAGACTGTGACTTATACCCCCCAAAAAATCAAGTTTTTAAAGTATTACCAAACCTACTAATACCAAAAGTATTTCAAAAAAGGGGAAATTACATCTACAGAAAGAATTTGGATTAAATAATGTGTAATTTATGTTTATGTGTGTGTTATGATCAGCGTTTTTTTCAATATTTTCCATTTTCTGACAAATATTATCTATACTAACTTTCATAAAACGAGGACAACTACAATGGAGTTGAAAAAGTAATATTTGGAGATTTAAAACTGTAAATTTACGAGATTAAAGCCAAATTGAGGATAATGTCAAGTTCTTTTACCCCACTTGAAGGGGAAGGTATCCAATACTAGCGGAATTCTGATTTCAGAATCGCAATTTTTTTTCCCAAATAGAGTTTTGCATTATTGTGAGCAAGCAAGGTGAAAAACCTGTACACAGATATAAATATTATGAGTATTTTTTCCTTTCATAAATGTTATTTCATAGTTAAATAATTATGATTAGTGATATTTCAAACAACAGCATTACACGAAATGACATAAAAGAAATTAGAAACAATAAATTTTACAGTGTGGATTTACAAACAATTCTCAACCAAAACGTGCATTTAACACGGTAAGAAACATCTGATCTCAACAGCTGATTAATAGAACACCTCGTTTATTTCCTCATCTTACCGGCTGCATCTCCACTTCTTTTTTTAGATGCCTTGGAAAGTCTCACGGTTGATGAACGGCCCCAAAACTCGTTTTACACCCAGATCTCTGTGCATGCTGGCGCGCTGACGTGGTGACGCAGCTTCATTGCGCTCACCTGTTGCACTTCCATTTTTAAAATCTCAAATATCACAATTTACGTCTCAACTATTCTCTTTCTCTTATAATCTTATAATCTTTATTTACTTTATTTTTTTAATCTATTTTTTCCTTTACGTGACAGTTTTGACCTGACACATACAGTCCAGCATGTGTCTGTTATTTGCAACAGCAGAAAGACCAAACTCAGTTTAGTCAAAGCGTCTTGGATTTGATCAGGTAATCTGAATGTTTATTGATAATGTACAAATGTTTGGAAGCTCTTTTGTTTGGATTATGGTTCATTAAAGTTTTAACAGTTCCTGTTGATGAAGCCGTCAATAACCACGCCCACTTCCAGTCATTTCTTCTTCCATGAAAGACGAGATCTCCTCCGAGTCTGTGATGCTTCTGTCTGACGAGTCCCCGTTTCCAGCCTCTTCAATGTTATGTTAAATTAACAGAATATTTTTATTCTTCTTCGTTGTTAGTGTTGAAATAGGACATTCATTTGACTGAAGGGACTTTATGACATTTTTCCTCGTAAATGTATGACTTCTTTATTATAAATATGACTTTTTTCTCATTAATGTATAAACGTTTTACCCCAAATATATTACTTTTATTCCACTGAATTTCTAACTTCTTTCTCTTAAATTTATTCATTTTTTGTATACATTTAAAAAAAATTTCTACTAAATTTCTAACTACTTCCCCTAAATTAACTTTTTTTCTAGCAAATTTATGACTTTTTGCCCCTTAAATTTATGAATTTTTTCCTCCCATACTTTTTTTCTTTAATTGCATGACTTTTTTCTGCCAAATATATGACTTTTTCCCTGAATGCATTACTCTTTTCCCTAAATTTATGACATTTTTTCCTAAATATATGACTTTTATCTACTAAATTTATGACTTTTTCCTCAGAAAATTTATGACTTCTTTCTCATAAATGTATGACTTTTTTTCTCTTAAATTGATAATGTTTTCTCATACATTTCTGACTTTTTTTCTTGTAAATATATGAGATTTTCTTGTACTTTAAATTTATTATTTTTTTCTCATACATTTATGACTTTTTTCTAGTAAATTTATGACTTTTTCCTCATAAATTTGTAACTTTTTTTTCGTAAATGTATAACTTTTCCATGTAAATGCATGACATTTACTTGTAAATTTCCGCGTTTTAAAGTCGAAGACATCCAACTTTCAAAGTCATAAATTTACAACTCTAGTCGCGTTTCCATTAACTCTGAAATTTCGAAAAACGGAATTTCGATATTAAATTCTCCTAATGGAAACACCACAATTTCGAAAAAACTCGCCTTTTTCGAAATAAAGTTTTTGCGCTTAGAGGAGGTGGTATTTGGGCCGTATCGAAACAGTAGTTTTTCGAAAAACTGTAATGGAAACACTTTTTTCAAAACAAACGAGTCACGTGACCATTAACCGGATATGACGTTTCGGACAGGAAGCAGGAAATCTTTTTCACAGCAACTGGCTGCCTTGAGGTCCCACAGCATCGCACAGCTCATCAAAAGTTGAGCGTGTCATGCGAAAATGCTGAATCCACAGCTCTTCGGTGAATTCTTCAACCACGATTTCCCAAAAATGCTTGACTCTACGTCGCTCCCACGTATAAGGAGCCTGCCGCTCCGAGGCTCGGATCAGACGTAGACGTCTTCTCTGAATGGCAAGGATGAGAGCTAGCGCCGTGGCAGAAATGTGAATGAATCTACTGCACATCAAAATAGTGTTTATATCCGTCGCCATGTTTTTTTAATGACTTATCGCGGGAATTACTTCGAGTTTTTCGCATAATCATGGTTTAATGGAAACGCTGTTTTTTCGAAACAGTGTTTTATCGAAATTCTAGAAATTTCGATAAAGTTTTGTGCGCAAAGTGTAATGGAAACGCAGCTTATGAAACACGTACATTTATGAGAAAAAAGTCAAAAACAACTTCATTCTCGTAATTTAACAGTTACAACTTTTTTCTCTTAAATTTAGTACTTTAAAGTCGTAATTTAAAATTTTTAAAACATTTGAATTGTAAAGTTAATTGTTGAGTTTGATGTTTATGCACAAATCCTATACACTAGTTAGTGTCACATAAAAAAAGAGACTAAAAATCTGTTTCTGAATCGGGGCAGAACGGTGGATCCTGGAGCATCGTGTCACTGCAGGAACAGACTTTAAGTGAAACCTGATTGTAGTCAGCGGTTCTGAAACTTGAAGCTAATGAGGAAGTGTTTTAGGGAGAGATTCCTCTGACAGCTCCACTTCCTCCCAGAAAATGTCAGATTCTCCAGTGTAAGTTTTTTTTCTTCCATCTGAGGCAGCTGCAGGACATTTTAAATAAAGATTATGCATGAAAACACGTAAAAACTAAAGTTTAATTTGGAAGAAATGTTTGATGCATGTGTCCAGCTGCAGCTGCACTGTCAGTGAATGCAAGCCCACCTTCTGGACGTCTGATCTCACTTTCTATCAATGCAAGACAAACAGAACAAAAAAAAGGAGGATTTTCCAAAGTCCAGCAGCACTGATGGGTCAAAGTCACTTTAAATTTGAAAAAAAAAGAAATCGACAGAAGCGGCTTTTCCTTTGACAACCGCTGTCGACGCAACCAGAGCATGACCAACACACTGATGCCTCCACAGCAAATGGCTCTGTGCTGTCAGACACGGTAAACAAGCTTACACGGAATTCAGAGAACGCTTCCCAAAGATTCATTCAAGTGTATCTGCTCGGAAACTTCGAAAAGAAAAAAAAAAAAGCAGCTTTCGTCCATTTACTTCAGCTCCTTTGATCACAAAACTTATTTACTCATAATTATTCACAAAAACACAAATGGAGGCGTTTTTTTTTTAAACTATACACTGATAAATAAGTGAAGCGGCGCATCCTGACGTTCACTGTGGAGGATTAGTTTGGATTAGACCTGAGAGACACTGGAACTCAGCGGGGAATCAGGAAGTTATTAGTTTTTCAGCCTCAGGTGGAGAACCCGCTCCAAAGACCGCCGCCACTTCTCTGCTTTGAGGATCAGACGAGACGTTCGTCGATGATGATTTCACACTGTAAAAAAGTTCTTCTCAAAACAAGTTAAGATAATTTTCCTGTTATAGGTTAAAAAAATCTATATTGGAAGTAAAAAACTTTGTCCTGGTAAGATTTATTAAAATAAGCTGCTCTTAGACCATTGGCATATCTTTTGGGATTGCCCAAAAATTTAACCATTCTGGGCTGATTTCCACCTAAAGGTAATTAAAATACTTAAGGTAAAGGTACCGTTTAAATTTTTCACTCTATTTTTCAACCACTTTGACACCCCACACCAACAAACAAACAAATATCTACTCACAACGCTCACATTAGCTGCTAAAAAAGCAATAACAAGACGTTGGCTGCTTCCTGAGCCCCCCATGGAATCAGACTGGATAAATATTGTAAATGACATATACTTTATGGAGGCAATCACCTTTTCTATTCGTCTCAGAAAATGTATGTTTGTTAAACTATGGACCAAATGGGTTGACCATATTAAGCCTTTAAGGCCGGATTTTGTTGAAATAAGTTAAAATTAATTTAACTTTTCTTTTTCTTTACTGGTAATAACAGTGGTTGACAGACTTCTTTAATGTGCACTGGGTAAAACCCCTCTCTTCTTTTTATTTTTTTTTTTCTTGTTATCTTTACTCTCTCTCCCTTGTTAATGGTCCATGTGTTTACCTCCCTGGTAAAAAAAAAAAATTGTTCTAAGAATGTAACTCCTACCTACATGCCTCTTTCTGAAAATAAAGAATTGAAAAAAAAAAAAAAATAATAAAATGAACTGCTCTTTTAAAACAAAATTAATCTTAAAATTAGCTATAAACCCTCAAAATTAGCAATTATTGAGTTTTAAAACAAGCGTTTAGTGAGTTTCACGTCTTTAACCCTTCCGTTCTCCTTAGCTTGTTTACATTAAAAGTGGGGTCATCTGGACACCACAGGACAGTGCGCTGAACCTTTTTTTTTCACTGATTTCGGAGTTTCACTAATGTCCATGGCAGCATAAATCTCTGTCCCCTTCGTCACATTTGTCATGGAAGAAATCGCATAACAATATGTGGTTGGAGCCATCTGGACCCCAAGGAGAGCGGAAGGGTTAAAGATCTATCTATATGCATATTTGTCTGATTGCTGAAAGCAATCAGAGTATGAGATCCTACTACTTTATTATATTTTTTTCTTATTATTATTATTGTCTGATTGCTGAAAGCAATCAGAGTATGTTATCCTATACCTTTATTATCTTTTTTTATTATTATTATATTTTCTTATTCCGTCAAAGTTTGCCGGACTACTCCTCCTACAGTTAGCAGCTACAAAGCTGAAACTTATACAGTATGTAGGGCTTGGTGGTGTTACGTGTGCGTGTATTCAACTTTTAAAATTGGAGTTATGGTTGATTTATATTAATATTTTTATGAATTATTTTTTCCCATTGACTTAACATTGGGAGCACCTTAAATGGTTATATCTTCAAAAGTACTAAAGATAATTGCATGAAACTTTCCAATATTGTAGCCTATAGTAAACTACACGTTCTATTAAAATTGCAGCTCAATGGTACTCTATAGCGCCACCAGGTGGCCGTTTTAGTAAGCAATTCGTTTTTGGCCTCTATCTCGAATACCGTAAGTCAGAAATTTGTGCTTTCTTTTTCTGTGTGTTCCTTGGATGCTAATGAACGTTTTTCAAATTGGGACCATGGACTTCCGTCTAACTAGATTTTTCGCTATTTGCGATTTTTCGTAAAACACGTTTTTGGCTCCAGATCCAACATAGTTTGACCAAACTTGACAAGATATCTTACATACCCTATTTAGACTACCCCGAATTCAATGGTACCACTCAATTTGCGAAATTCCAAACCGTTTTTGAGATAATCGTAATGCTAATGAGGTGGGTGTGGTCACTGATTTTTAACATGCTGTAAATCCTACAAAGATTGTCAAAACATCACAAGTTTTAAAATATAACTTCATTCTACAGTGATGAAGAAGTATGAAAAGTTTTATGAAAATATTCCAATAGGTGGCGCTATAATTTAGGAAATTGTGTTTAAGCCTCTATCTCAAAAACTACTCAACCTAGCTACATAAATTCAACGCATAGGTTGCAGAGGGGACTTGTATAACATACTAGAAAAGGACTCTGCTGCGCCACCTAGTGGTGACTTAAGAAGGATAAGCTAACTTTGGATGGGTCCTGTTATCTTCCTAATAGTTGCACGTACCAACATCCAACCACTTGTATTTTGTTAAGTTGATCAAGGAGGTGTTTGGTTTAAAATTTCGTACCATTTGGGTTTATGGTTGATTTTATATGAATTTTAAAAATATGTTTTCCCCCTTTCAAAATACATGGGACAAACTTTAAATCCCTATTATCTTGAAAAGTAGTTGATTAACTGGTATGAAACTTTGTAAGTAGATACTTTAAACCAATCTTTAAATCCTCAATCAATTTTAGCTCTATTGCGCCACCTGGTGGTCTGTTTTAAAACTAAAGTGTATAGGCCTTATTCTCCAAGTGCATTTGTCTTAAGCACTAGGTTTTACTCCTATATGATTCATTAGATAGGAATATAACAGCTTATAATCATTTGCGATCTCTATTGTGTAAGACTTTTTCTCAATTTAAGATTTTTCACAAAACACTTTTTCTACTCCCCGTGTCACATACTTTGACTAATCTTTACACTTTTCTGCACATACCTATTTGGGCTACTGCAAATCCAATGGTAATATCCGTTTTCCATAGTTCCGTACGGTTTTGCGTAAGACTTCATCCAAATTAGACAGAATGAGATTGTAATGTTTGCAACGCTGCAGCTCCTTGACAGTTTCACATAACTTCACCAAACTTTCAAAACTTCTTCCACAGTGTAAGATGAAGCGCAACAACTTTCACAACAGTGCTCCCGTAGGTGGCGCTACAGCCAATTCCTGACGTTTCCTCTAATATCTCCAAAAGTCCTTGACCTACGCGGACGAAACTTGGTGCGTGCGTCGTACGGAAAGTCTTTAACGCTTGCAGCTTGAAAATATTTCAGATCGGTATTGCTTTCAGCAATCAGACGCAATTTCTTCAGGGAATTGCAAATCTAGTTATATTTTCTTATTCCGTCAAAAGTTTGCCGGCCTACTCCTCCTACAGTTTTGCAGCTAGAAAGCTGAAACTTATACAGTATGTAGGGCTTGGTGGTGTGACGTGTGCGTGTATTCATGTTTTTCATTGGAGTATGATTGGATTTTAAATTAATGATTTTTATGAAATATTTTCCCATTGACTTTGCATGGGTGAGCACCTAAAAAATGCTATATCTTCAAAAATACTTAAAGATAATTTAATGAAACTTTCCAATATTGTAGCCATATAGTAAACTACACGTTCTATTAAAATCTTTAGCACAATGGTACTCTGTAGCGCCACAGGTGGGTCGTTTAATAGGTAATGTTTTTGGCCTCTATCTCAAACCGTAAGTCAGAAATTTATGCTTTCTTTTCTGTGTGTCCTTGGATCTAATGACACATTTTTTCAAATTGGGACTATGGACTTCGTTCTACTTAGATTTTTCGCAATTTGCGATTTTTCGTAAAAACACGTTTTGGCTCCCTATTTCACATTAGTTACCAAACTCGACAAAAAATTGGTAACTACCCTATTTAGACTACCACGAATTCAATCTGGTTACCACTCAATCCGCGAAATTCCCAAACGTTTTTCAAATAATTCGTAATGTTAATGAGGTGGGTGTGTTCACTAATTTTAACATGCTGTAAATCCTAAAAATATTGTCAAAACCTCACAACGTTTTAAAATGTAACTTCAGCCACAGTGATAAACACTCACCTAAAATATTGTGAAAATTCCAATAGGGTGCGCTATAATTTAGGATAATGTGTTTAAGCCTCTATCTCAAAACTGCTCAACCTAGCTACATAAAATTCAACGCATAGGTTGCAGGAGGGGACTTGTATAACATACTAGAAAAAGGGCTGTGCTGCGCCACCTAGTGGTGACTTAAGAAGGATAAGCTAACTTTGGATGGGTCCTGTTATCTTCCAAATAGTTGCAGGTTTCAACATGCAACCACTTGTATTTTGTTAAGATGATCGAGGAGATGTTTGGTTTAGAATTTCGTACCATTTGGATTTATGGTTGATTTTATATGAATTTTTAAAAATATTTTTTCTCCCCATCAAAATACATGGGAAAAACTTTAAATCCCTATTATCTTGAAAAGTAGTTGATCAACTGGTATGAAACTTTGTAAGTAGATACTTCAGACCAATCTTTAAATGCTCAATCAATTTTGGCTCTATTGCGCCACCAGGTGGTCAGTTGGATTACTAAAGTGTATAGGCGTTTTTTTCCAAGTGCATTTGTCTTAAGCCCTACCTTTTACTGCTTTGTGACTCTTTGGATAGTAAAATAATAGCCTATATTAATCAGCGATCTCTATTGTGTAAGACTTTTTCGCTATTGACGATTTTTCGCAAAACACTTTTTTGACTCCCTTTGTCACATACTTTGACGAATCTTTGCAGTTTTCAACACATACCCTATTTGGGCTACCACAAATCCAATGGCAATATCCGTTATCCATAGTTCCGTACGGTTTATGCGTAACACGTCATGGAATTTAGACAGGCGGAGATTGTAATGTTTACAATGCTGAAGCTCCTTAACAGTTTCACATAACTTCACCAAACTTACAAGACTTCTTCCACAGTGTAAGATGAGCAAGCACAACAACTTTGACAACAGTGCTCCCGTAGGTGGCGCTACAGCCAATTCCTGACGTTCTCTCTAAAATCTCCAAAAGTACTTGACCTACGCGGACGAAACTTGGCGTGTGCGTCGAACGGAAGGTCTTTAACATGCCTGCGGCTGTAGGATGTTTTAGATCGGTATTGCTTTCAGCAATCAGACGCAATTTCTTCAGGGAATTGCAAATCTAGTTTCCTAATATATTCTGATTTAGGAATGACAAAAGTCAAATTATTCTACTATATATCATCCTATAGTATGACTTGAATAAAACATTTAAGATAAATTTGTTACATTTTATATGTAAACAAATGTTAACTTTCATACTTCTGTCCAGTTATCGTTAAATGCTTTTGCACTAAAAAAAACTTAACTCAAACAAATCATTAACAATTACCTTTGCTGCAAAATATGATGTAAAAAAATAGTTTAAAGCAAAATATCACTTAAAATAAGATGTTTTCAAGATAAAATGACACCTCACTAATAATTCACTATTTTTACTATATTTTAAGGCTGTCTCAAACATTTTGCACATATTCCACATATATTTGTGATACATTCGTGGTCATTCGTATTTATTTCATCCATTCCTCAAACACTGATGCGTTCAGATGTCCATCAAAGGTCTTTGAAGTACGAGGAATAAACCACAAAAAGATCAGATAAACCCGCGCGTCGTTGAATTTCTTTACTTTGACAGTCAGAGCACTGGAGGAAAACCACATGGCGTGTGGACAGCAACCGCCGCGTGCCCTTACCATGCTTTGTTTTTATTTAACAGACTGATTCCCCGGGTTTGTGCCAGTTCTTAGTCCAATGCTAGGCGCTAGAACCGCGCACATTTGTGTAAGGTCAAAAACTTTTAACTGCTAGCGCCTAGCAGTTCACTTAGAACTGGTGGGAGTCTCACTGTTTAATTAAAACAACCCAAAAAGAAAGAAAGAGGCTTTTTAACCATTAACCAGACAAAAATACTATGTGAGACTTTGTGTTTTTGAAGTGCTCGTCATAAAAAAAGAACTTTGTTTCCAGAAAAATTGATTTGTTTTCTGTCCTGCAACAAAAAAATCCCACGAAGAAAGTTATTCAATAGTAAAATTACGCAACAGGATAACCTTAGAATTCTGACTTTAAACTCAGAATTCTGACTTTAATCGCAGAATTCTGACTTTGAAGTCAGAACTACCGAAGCCCGTGAGCAACACTCTACAGTTAGCTTTAGCAGCACACTAGAGTCATGCAAACCGGAGAGAAACTAACGAAAATTTCCTCTTTAATTTTCTTTTTCTGTGCTTTAAGCTTACCAGATGAGGCTACTGTGTTCATAAAGTAACAAAAGCTGAGTAAAAAAGATATTTACTTGATTGGAATTTGTAAATAAAAGTGCTAAAGACAATGCTAGCTTTTCGTAAATGCTATATCAGACGTAACACGTCTTTTAATAATGTACGTTTGCTGTTGAAACATCATCATAGCTACTTTCTTTATCTTCAACTTGAGTCTTGGCATCTTGACTTCTTCCTTTAAGAAAGATTCCAGATGCCAAGTCCAGATGCCAAGACTCCATTTTAGGATGTCCCCTGGATAACTGAGAACTTGACCCAACATGGAGCTTTCATGCAGCTGTATGCCAGTGTTTCTCAAATGGTGGGGCGCGCCCCCCTGGTGGGGCGCCGTGCGATGGCAGGGGGGGCGCGGGACAACCCGAGGATCATGTAATTTTTGTTAATTAGGGGACCGCGTCAGTGATAGTGATATCCACACAGAGAGAGGAGAAATATTTAACAAAACTTCAAGAATTGCGATGGAAAGATGTTTAACAGAAATGAAAGGAAAAGGAGAGAAAGAGACAGACAAGAAGCTGAGCGCGCGCGCTGTGGCTGCATTTTCTGTATGCGGAAGCAAATCGGTTGCACCGCTCTCCCGCATGCGCGAACCACAGGTCACTTCCGCTAAACCAGTTTACGGTCTTTGGACGGTAACAACAATAATAACCTCGTGGGATGTTAATATAGCACACAAAATTTTTATCATAGTGAAAACATTCACTTATTGTTGAATAAACGAAAGAAAAAGGACACGTTAGGGATAAGGACCTTACAATCTTAAAATGGCTACAATGGACTACAAATGTTTTCTTCTTCTGCAGTTTTACATGACGGCAGTTTCCTCCCCAAGCTAAGAGGACACAGCACCACTTCAAAACACTTTATTTTATCCGGTAATCCAAATTCGTTTTTAACAGTAACTCGGTGGCTTTTTTTTCGCACAGTAATCCAGTCAGGAGAAGCTCTCGGGTGTTCAGAAAAACATAAATTCTTGTAATCAAGGAGTTTTGCTGTTTGGAAATGACTCCGTCGCATAGTGGGCGAAGAGCGGAAGTGACGTGTGGTTCGCGCATGCGGGGTAAGTGGTGCAACCGATTTGCTTCCGCATACAGAAAATGCAGCCACACGCGCATTGGCACTGTGCGTGTGTGTTGGGGGAGGGGCTTACACGCAGCAGCGCAGGACGGAGAGAGAGAGAAACAACATAAACACAAAACGTAAAGAAGATGAGATCATTAGAAAAGAAGAAAAAACTGGAATCATTTGACTTTTATTGACAGTATGAAGGAAGAGAATCTTCAGGAAATATTTCTCTATTCTATATATTTATGGCTCCACAACCAACCTGTACAGAATCTTCTAAAACAGAACAGATCATTAAGAAACCAGATTACTTCCTCAAAGCTGAGAAACTTTTGTCTTTGTTAATGTTATTTTGATAAAAGTCTTTATTTGTTGGTTTTGCACACTTTTGCATTTTGGATTGTGGTTGCAGAGTTTTTTTTTTCACTTCAAATATGTTTAAAAGGAAAGACAAAAAAAAGATTAAAATATAAAGAGTTAAAACTGAACATTTAATAACTATTCCTTTTTCATTTATTTTGTACATTTTATCTGGGAGGGATAAATAAAAGCATATAAATAATATACAGTTTATATGAATAAAAACATGTTGACAGTAGTTATGGATTTTGTGCATAATCCTACATAGTAGTTGATAATAAATTAAATAAAGGAAAAAACAACCTTAAAAGACACTTGGTAACTGAAAGAGCTGCTGTTTTCAGTGAACCAATGCAAAAGAACTGAATCTCTGAGAAAAGGCAGAATTTCATCACTACTGTGGAGGGAAACATGGAAAGATTGTTGTTTTTACTTTGTCTGAAAGTTTGGAAGTATTAAAAAAATTTAAAAAAAGACAGAAAGAAAAATCAATAAAACAGATTATTTTGAAGTTGTTTTTTTTAATATCCTTTAATGATAATAAAGGTACAATATTTTGAAGAGACATCTGTTTAACTTGATCAAATTAACTAATGATACCAATGATATTTGCAGCAGAAAGTTAATGGGGGGGGCACGAAAGAATAAGGTCTTCATGGGGGGGCGTGAGAGAAAAGAACTGAGAAACACTGCTGTATGCAAACCTTTGGAATTCATACATGTTACCTGTTTACATGCTCACAAACATTTATGATAACGTGTGACGTGACAGGAAGACGGAGCTTAATATTGTTGTAAATCTAAATAGAGATTGGTGGCTGTTTACACAGTCATGCGTAGTTAATAATTAAATAAACAACACAAAAATCTTTTGGATAACAAGCCCAGATGTATTTTCTGAAGCATTAGACGTATTTAAAACTCCAGAAAGGAGACGATAAGTAGATGAACGTAAACATAAACAAAACTGCATTTCTACACACTTTCTGTGCACAACGTTAAACTCTGAGACTGTTTGTCAGTCACACACGTTTACCCTGATGTTTATTAAAAGACGTGTTACGTCTGATATAGCATTTATGAAATGCTAGCATTGTCTTTAGAGCTTTTATTTACAAATTCCAATAAAATAAATATCTTAATACTCACCTTTTGTTACTTTATGAACACAGTAGCCTCATCTGGTAAGCTTAAAGCACGGAAAAAGAAATTTAAAGAGGATATTTTCGTTAGTTTTTGCATGACTCTAGTGTGGTGCTAAAGCCAACTGAAGAATGTTGCTCACGGGCCTCCGTAGTTCTTAATTTAAGTCAGAATTCTGAGGTGAAAGTCAGAACTATCCATGACTTTTTTTTTTTTTTTCCATGGCCCTATTCATCTTCCGTACAAAATAATGAGAAAACATTTATTAGAGTAGAATCTTTTCTCAAAACAAGAATTCTTGGTAAAACCATTTTCTTACCCCCACTAGCAGATTTTTTTTTTTTTCGCTTATTTAAAGAAAATCTCCCAAAGCCGTAGTAATTTTTCTACGGGGCCATTTTTTTCAGTGTAATTCTCTCAAACAGTGGTCAATATATGGAGGGAGAGTGCTGCACGCTTCCAATGACTGCTCAACATCAATGCAGAGTGGAAGCCAGACTAAATCACTGCAAACTCAATTAGGCATCGCAAGAACCTTTATTCTGAAAGGGATAATGAGCTTCAGGAGAAACAGGAAAAACACAACGAGAGTTCTCTCAGCATCTAAATAGTGCGTTTTCATTAAACTGGCATAATGCAATTTATGGAGTGTATAAATCATATTTGCATACTGGATATTTGCTGAAAGGGGAACAATGAGAGGTGGATAAATGTCAACACTCGCAGCTTCAGGAAACGTGACTTTTGAGACGTAGACATAAATAAGGATCAGTAATCCTAGACTTAAATAAAACTAAGTGTTGGATACATAAAAAAAGCAGAAATATTTCTGTTCTTTGGAAAAAATGATCAAAATAAAAAAATATTACTGAGGTTTTCGTTAGAAATTTGTCAATTCAAGGATTCAGTCCAATAAAAATTGTGTTTTGGTGTTTTTGGCATTTTTCTGATGAGGGAGGATTTATTTATTTAAACTGATAGATTTTAAAATAGTACATTTGTGATGTAGAAAATAGCTCTCAGCAATCTATAAGTTTAGCCATATTTTAAGTCTAAACAATAAGTCACAAAATTATTGAGTTATTGTTGTCATGTTATCGCGATAATAGCCTGTGCCATATGTGTTTCGCACAAATCCCAATAAATCGCAATTAATCGTGTTATTGTTATCACGTGAACGCAACAATAGCTTGTGTAATATGTGTATCGGATATTGCACAAATCACAATAAATCGCAATTTATTATGTTATTGTTGTCATGTTATTGCAATAATAGCTTGTGCAATTTGTGTATCGCACAAATCCCAATAAATCCCAATTTATTGTGTTATCGTTATCGTGATAATAGCTTGTGCAATTTGTGTATCGCACAAATCACAATAAATCGCAATTTACTGTGTTATCGTTATCATGTTATTGCGATAATGGCTTGTGCAATATGTGTATCACATATCACACAAATTGCAATAAATAGCGATTTTATCTTGTTATTGTTATCACATTATTGCAATACGTGTATAGCATATAGCACAAACCACAATGAGTAATACATTGCGTTATTGTTATCGTTATCATGTTATCACTATAATTGCCTGTGTAATTTGTGTATCATATATTGCACAAATCACAATAAATCGCAATTTTATCATGTTTTTGTTATCACAATATTGTTATCAAGTTAACGCAATAATAGCCTATGCAATATGTGTATCGCATATCACACAAATTGCAAATTTATCACATTATTGTTATGATGTTATTGCAACAATAGCCTGTGCAATAGGTGTATTGCATATTGCACAAATCAATTTCATTGTGTTATTGTTATCATATTAATATGTTAATAGACTATAAATCGCAATTAATCGTATTAACGTTATCACGTCAACGCAATATAGCTTGTGTAATATGTGTATCGCATATTGCACAAATCACAATAAATCGCAATTTATTATGTTATCGTTGTCATGTTATTGCGATAATAGCTTGTGCAATTTGTGTATCGCACGAATCCCAATAAATCCCAATTTATTGTGTTATCGTTATCGTGATAATAGCTTGTGCAATTTGTGTATCGCACGAATCCCAATAAATCCCAATTTATTGTGTTATCGTTATCGTGATAATAGCTTGTGCAATTTGTGTATCGCACAAATCACAATAAATCGCAATTTACTGTGTTATCGTTGTCATGTTATTGCGATAATAGCTTGTGCAATTTGTGTATCGCACGAATCCCAATAAATCCCAATTTATTGTGTTATCGTGATAATAGCTTGTGCAATTTGTGTATCGCACAAATCACAATAAATCGCAATTTACTGTGTTATCGTTATCATGTTATTGCGATAATGGCTTGTGCAATGTGTATCACATA
This sequence comes from Oryzias javanicus, assembly GCA_003999625.1. Taxonomy (NCBI): domain Eukaryota; kingdom Metazoa; phylum Chordata; class Actinopteri; order Beloniformes; family Adrianichthyidae; genus Oryzias; species Oryzias javanicus. The sequence goes on along the minus strand of CM012460.1, from coordinate 5,468,736 downwards.
TCACACAAATTGCAATAAATAGCGATTTTATCTTGTTATTGTTATCACGTTATTGCAATACGTGTATATAGCAGCATATAGCACAAACCACAATGAGTAATACATTGTGTTATTGTTATCATGTTATTGCAACAATAGACTGTGCAATAGGTGTATTGCATATTGCACAAATCAATTTCATTGTTATCGTTATCATATTGATACGTTAATAGCCTATGTAGCATATGTGTATCGTATATCGCACAAATCACAATAAATCGCAATTTTATTGTCAGGTTATTGCGATAATAGCCTGTGTAATATGCATATCGCAAAAGTCAGCACAAACTGCATTACATGGTTACCTTTAATGTTTACGCATGCTCAAACAAAATCAAGGCAGCTTGAAGTCAAATAAAGTCAATTGTACATTTGACCAATCGGATTAAGCCCCTGTCAGGTCGTTGACCAATCAACGGAGCCCCTTTATGTTAGATCCAGCCTCTTATCTAGACAAGGGTCATTTGGAGTTTAATGTTATGATAACTTTTATTCATTAAAACTGTTGTAGTGACATGAAAAATACATATTTAGTTGTTTTTAGTCTTGCTATCTGTTCTTGTGTCATACGGTTATCGCGATAATATCACACATCGTATTTAGGATGATACTCATAATGCTTTTTAATATTTTATCTGACTAAATAAATATTGACAAAACATAAACATTTTGCATTTTCCTCCTTAAAGATAAATGTCTGAGAAAAGAACCCGCCACGTCTGCTCGGATACTGGGCCCATCACAGAGCCGTGTTACAGCAATGATTCATGTACTTGCTCACCAATGAACATCTCTGCCATACGAAATTGCCTAATTAATATTCACTGGGCCGCAGCCATCCGACATGACAGGAATTTATGGTTTCCAGAGGAGCTCAGATGTTCCAAGCCATCAAACATGGCATCGCAAGCATTTCCCATTACCAACAAAGGGCTTGTAAATAAATTCCAAGAGTGACACTAAATCAAGAGGAATTTTTCTTTAAGCGCCGCGCAGACCGCTTCAGCGTGAGCCTCTGTCACGAGGAGTGAAGTGTGACGGCTCTTTTCCACCTGAAGAGCGGAGCGTCTCAGCATTCTCAAAAACAAATTTGGCAGCAATTTTCCCCTTGAGAGAAGTTTTGCACCCTGCACGGATTTCATACGAGAACATTTTTTAAGAAAAACTGATAAAGTATTTATGTTGGTCACATGGTGGATTGATGAATCTCCACACTTCATAAAGGCTGCGTTAATCAGAAACAGATAATAAAAGAAAGAAGTTCAGCTGAAAATGATATAAAGGGTCTCCTGCAGAGTTCTCTGTATATCTCAAATTTGCTAATTCTGACTATTCTATGAATACTCGATCCAGACAGGCTGCAGGAGACCTTTAAAAGTATTAATTTGATATTTAATCCAATAAAAACGATCTAAACTACTTTCTTTAATACTAACTTTTGCTTCATCATCTAAACAAAATCAATGGCTGGTCCTCATTAGAGGTGTGCCAAAATATCGATATTGCGATATATCTCGATATTTAGTCCTGCGATTGATTCTCGATGGGTTCTCACCAAGTATCGATATTATATTTTCATTTGAAGAGGCTGTTGCATCTGAGTCGCGGACCAGAACTAATGCGCAGTTACTCGCGCTGCGTCGGACTTATTTTCCCGACGCACGGACCACATTCAGGAAAAAACACCGGCAGGATTCTGGCTCGGTAGCGCGTGTATAAATCATGTCTACCTGTTCTCAATTATCATCCATCTGTAGAAGAGTCAGCTGGTAAGAAGTGAGTTTGTCTGAGCGCTAGAATGACCGCGATCGTTTATTTCCTGTTTGAACGAGGCGCGTGCTTCGTAGTTGTTTGTGTGTACTTCAGGTACCGGTCGGAATTTTCGCTTTCATGCACTCTATGTTTACCCTGCTGGTGTACGGTGTACCTTTGGTAAATTTATGGTGTAAGGTTTTCAAATGAACGTAATAACTTTTTGCTGATGTTAATTGAAAGTCATTCTTAGATTTTAAAAAGAAAATGCAGATTTGATGTATGAACTTAAAAAAAATGTAATTAAAATAAAGTACATGAATTCAGGGTAAAATAAGGAAGTTGCCAGTTAATTGAAGAACTTAAAATTGTATAAATTATTATAGATTAAAGTTGTTTATTGCTCATTTATAATAGAATTCGAATTTTTAAATATTTATTACCATTATTATGTGTGTTTTAAGGTTTTTACTTGTTGACTGTTGACTGACCAAATAGAAAATAAATAAAGATTGGAGAAATAATCTAGAGTGTCAGTCTGAGTAAATCAGCCTTCAATTTTAAATGCTTAGCCCTTTTCAAATGTGGGCACTAAAAAATTTGTAACACTTGACAGAGGCTGTAAAACATTATATTCATCATCTTTTGGTGTGACGTTTCTATGGAGGTAGATAGCTGTCACCAATTTGAATTATTTAATTTTTGTTCTGTTGCTAACAGTAATTCTATCGCACTGCTGATCATGTTTACTATTGTTAACATGGAATTTTACAAATAATTCCAATTCAATTGGTGGTAAGTTATAGTATTAGGGATTTTAGGCAACATTAAACAAAAGTGTCTATAATTTGTTGCACAAAATAAGACATAAGTTGTTTATTATGATTGTGTTTAAGCTAAAAAAAAAATAAAATGGGGATATATTTCTCCCCCCCAAAAAAAGTGTTCTTCTATATAATATTAGTTATTAGAGAGGATTTTTACCAACTATCGCAGTATCGCGATATTATCGATATCGTGAGCCGCGTATCGTATCGTATCGTGAGGTACCCAGTGATTCCCAGCCCTAGTCCTCATACACCAGCTGCAGCTGTAAGGACGAGGCAGAGGCATGTGGATCCATTTGCAACAGATTTAATATTAGCACCAAAAACAGGAGGACAAAGAGCAAAGATGGGCCAGGGTCAAAATGTAGGGGAGAGGCGGAGAGCGAGAGAATACAGGCTAGAGGTCCAAAAACACGAGAAGGCAATCAGAATAGGAAGGCTTAATCTGTAAGTGCAAGATAGTCCAGGTGATGACATGATTAGAATCAGCTGATTGAACCGGAACTGGAAAATGACGGAGGAAGAGCTAATATTCTGGGGAGAGCTCCCTCTGGTGGTCGGAGGAGAAAATGACAGGCTGAGTCCTGACAGCAGCATAGGTAGGTGCACTAATACTCTATGTAGTCAGTGCCATAAAAAAGCATCACATTGTATATCAAATAGTTTGCTTCTCGTGAAATTACAGCATTAAAATTAGAGCTGCCACAAAGGATTATTTTAACAGTTGACTAATCACCAATTATTTTTTCAGAGTACTCGACTAATCTGGTCATTCACAAAATGGATGGAAAGAAAACATCTTAACTATCATTAGCTTTAAACTAACTAAAACTTAAATATATAGCATTACCTGCGATAATGCTAGTGTGAATGCTGTAAACTGAATTTGGCAGCTGAAGATGCTAGTGCTGATAGCTGAAGATGCTAAAATTGGTAGCTAAAATTGCTGAAGCTAATAGCTGAAGACGTTGATAGCCAAATTTAGCCCTAAAAAACTGAAAAAAAGCCTAAATTAGCCAAAATAGCTAGCATGCAGCTGAAATATTAGCTAAACTCCAAATTAGCTTAAAAAACAGAAAAAATTCAAAATTAGCGAAAGTAGCTAGCATGCACTGAAATGTTAGCTGAACTCCATATTAGCTAGAAAAAATATCGTATTAAATGCCAAAATAGTCCAAAAAGCTAGCCTAATGCCATTATAACTTTCAACTTTACTACACTCTGACTCCATATAATATAAAGTAACAACTAAACGACTATTAAATTAATAATCTACAACATTAATAATCGATTAGTCGACTAATCATGGCAGCCCTAAATAAAAATAACCTTAATGTACTAATAATTAATTTAATATACATTTTTTGTGACCATGATATAAGTGGATAATGCGCCTAGAGGTGTTCATTATCAGAAGGCAATGGAAGCAATTGCATTATCCATTGATTTCTGATAACTTATACCCCTATTGGCTACTATCCCTAAAACACAAATGCAGATTTTTTTTGGAAATCCCAAGTTTTTGTCTTGTTTCTGTCAAATAACTCACAAGCTACTAAGTCTGACTAAGTAAATCAAATAATCCTAAAAATCTATCTACCTGCCAATTTTTAAGCTCTCCGTGATCTACTACCTGCTCATTACCTGGATCAGGTGAGTTTAGTCAATCAGAATGAGGAGTCAGTGCAGAGAGAACCATAGAAAAGTCAGAGTGGTAGAGCTCAAGGAACAACATCGAGCAGACATGATCTACGACCTAGAAGTCTTGATTCTACTGAACTTCATGGTCCGGTCCGGTACAGGACGGTCCAGTCTGGTCTAGAATGGTTCAGGCAATTCTGGTAAGCGTTTCCACTCAAAGTTGGACCGTCACAAGTAGACTGATTGCGTCGCAGTAATGCAACTCAAGCAAAAGCGAAGTTACGTGATCCATCCAGCTCACTCTGAATCTCGATACAAGCATGGCAAAAAACATTAAACCTCGTTTCCACTGAGCGGTTCAGTACGGTACGGTCCAGTTAATCCTAGCAAGGGTTTCCACTCAGTTGAGCCTCGGTTCCACTGAGCGGTTTGTTTTCATGGAGTATGAAACTGCTAGCATGCCGCTACCTCAACCTGCATCACATCGTTGCTAAGGAAGGCAAGGAACGTTTAGCCGTGTTTCTACTGAGCGGTCTGGTCCGGTACCGAATGGTAAGGAGTGGTACGGTAAAGTCCAGTTAATTCTGGAGAGCGTTTCCACTTAGTTAAGTCTTGCTTCCACTGAGCGGTTTGTTTTCATGTGTAGTGTAGACTGCTAGCGTGACGCTAGCTCAAGCAGTATCACACTGTCAACAAGGACGTTTTCAGTTCCACCACAGATCGGGTCTTGCTGTTGTTTGCAGCCATTTTCAATATAGACTCGTGACCAAAAAAAGTCCACAGGAAACCACAAAACTCGAATGCTTACAAATGTTTTAACGTTAGCTTAAATGAGCGCTATATTGGTGCTTTCTAATGTCGTCATCACTTTATGCCGATCGTTGGGGGGATACAGCGGCTCCACCCCAATCATTCCGTTCCCCTTTTCAATGGACCTACAACAGATGGGGGCCCCAAGAGGTACGGGTCGGTGTTGTTTAATGTCCCCCTTCCATGAAAATCATGTTTTTTGAGTTTTTGACATGTACGTGTGGCATTTTTCTTATGAAGATAAACAGGGTATTAAAAAAAATCATTTTATTTTTGCATTTCCGAGTATTTCTCTTTCTAAATTGCTGTCAATCAAACTGTCCCAAATAGGTTCTGTTTGAATCAACACATTCTCACTCATAACCCCTCATATATTGACATTTGGTTAAGGCCCCTCCGTGTCACTCTTTGAGGCTTTGTGTGTCCCCAACTCATCGTTTTGGGATTCCCCTGTCTCCAGGCAACAAACCGGAACGGTCCAGTACCGGGACACGGAGCGCACCGGTACCTATATAATCATTATAGGATAGGCCCCTCCCTAACTGTTTGAATTATAAATATTGCATTCATTTTTACTTACCTTCCAGGGACGGGGTGCTCCCAGGCACTGGCCCCGCCCTCTGATAGAGGGTAAGGTTCTCCTAACTCTAACGGTACTGGTTCACATCCAGTATTGTGTCCGGTCCCGCGCCTGCAACTGGTTCAGTCCGGTACCACGTCCAGTGCCAGGTTAGGGTACCAGTAACGGGTTAGGATACTAAAACCGTTCAGCACCCCGAGGGTTGCTTTCACAAACAGAACCAGTTTTCTCCATTTTCTTATGGACCTACAATCAACCAAAAAAGGGACGTCCGGTCCATTTTATAATGAAAACTCTCAAAGTACTGGACGGTACCAGAGCAAACCGGACCACTCAGTGAAAACAAGGCTATAAAGTCCCACTCCGATCAAGCTATTTTTATTTATAACGATGCAGTTTTTATCCAAAATCATAAGTGTTGTTTTCGAAATTTGCTTCTGTGTAACTCCACCCCCCTTCCCATCACCCATTCACTCTCTGAACATGTTAAACACAAATTTTCATCAGAGTGGGGATAACTGGACAGCGCCATTTAACTGGATTAATTGTCTAAAAAATGTAAAATATGTCTAAAAATGGATTATCAAAGTATAATTTAAATAGTCTGTTTTTTATGACACTAAAATGAGAAAAGTTTAACTTTTAGGATTTACGTATCTGCATTTTCTTCCACTTTTTAAAAATAAAATGTTTGTGTAATAAAGACCTTTAAAATTTGGATGTAAGCCTCTTAAACCAAATTCTAGGTCCTTTAAAGAAAATCTGCAGCACAGCCAGCCTAACATTCAACCCTGCAGTTCAGCTGCTGCTACTGTTGACTGGAAAGCACAAAAAAATAAGAAAAATTCCCCATTATTTACTGTAGTGTCTCTCTGTCACACATGCACACACAGACAATGGTTGGGAGGAAATGACGGCTGACAGGTTTAACTTTATCCCGGTGAATATGTAAATCAACACCCTCAGCTCCTGTCAACACAGCGAATCACTGCACCTTTGCTGTTTATTTTATGTGAAGCAGTCGGCCAAGCTGTCAAGGTGGAACAATGTCTGAGAGGGGGAAATATTTACTGTTTTTTGCATTCATTTATGGATTAAAACCAGTACCTTCCTGTAGACCATCATGTTGGGGGTGTCATCGTCCGGGTCCACGCTGCTCATGGACCTCATTGAAAGTAGGGGTCGAGGTGTCTTCACGGGCTCCTCCGAGCCGTCGTTCGGCTCCTCGTTCTGTCGGTCCCCTTCCTCAGACCCCGCGTCCGATTCCTCCGATTCCTTGGCATCTGGTTGGGGGGTCTCGGCCGAGCTCGGGGGGTTCTCCTCCTCCTCCTCCTCCTCCTCCTCCTCCTGCTCCTGCAGCTGAAGCTCCAGGGGTGCCTCCGCCATGGCCTGTTATCCTCTTTCCCTGCGTCCCAGCTGTTCCTTGATGTCCTCCTGTGATCTCTCCTCGGCGGAGCTTGCCATAGGAAAAAGACAGAGAGATAAATTGGACGGTGCAGCCTGCCCCGAGCTCACATCTTCCATCAGTCTTCTGCTTCATCTTTTGTCACAGGAGGTCCAGGATGGATGAAAAGAACGGATCGTAAATTTTCTGCGTTTCTCCCAGTGCAGCTTTACAAATGACTGAAGTTGTCCTTTTCTTTTTTCTATTTTTAGTCCTTATTATGAAGTCATTTTTAAGACTGTTTACCAAAGGACCTCCCACTCTATGTAAATACCACATCAATATATCAATATGGATCTTTTATAGCTCTAAAGTATTTCAGTTTTTATTAAGCATCTTAGAAGATCTATTTAAGCGCGTTGTTTCCTGATAAGGCTTCATCAAAGAAAACAAAATTGTTTTAAAGGTTAAAAAATAATTATTGGTGCGATAAATTAATTCAAAGGGGGTTTTTGTTTTTAACAAAAGGAAAAAACATTTTTTTAAAGATTTCATTCGGTTAAAGCTTACATTTTACATTATTATTAACAAACTACACTTGATGGCCTTGTTAATAGTTATTGCTACTCTGATTGATTGATTGATTGATTGATTGATTGATTGATTGATTGATTGATTGATTGATTGATTGACCCATTAGTCTTAAACTAAGACTAATCTCTCTGGGTCCACATTAAAAGAATGCATATATTGATACATAAAATAATTTTTAAAAATATACTTTAATCATTAAGACCTACATCAAAATACATGCATAACACAGTAATTTATCAATATTATTTCAATTTATCAAAATATAACATTTTGTTTTTCTAAATTTGTTTGTTAAAAATATTTTCAAAAATATTAAATTTGGGTTTTTGTTTTTTTTAAATGGCTTTAAAGTTTTGACTTTATAAAAATAGTCAAGTACTTTTCAAACCTAATGTTTCTTTCAAGTGACAAATAAATCTGACAGTCATAAAAATATTCAGTGCCATCTTGTTTAAAATTGATTAAAGTAGCAGTCAATGTTTGTAAAAGAGGTTCTATAATAGAGCCATGTGGAACTCCAATGCTGATTGTTACCCTAGAATGACCCAATTCATACTAAAGCTGTAACTTTAAAGATCAATTCCAGTGTTCTTTTATTTATTGTTATGTTGTTTTAGCTAAAATCTAAAAACTTGTTTCATTGTCTATAGGACATGTTTCTTCAGAGCGGTATTCGCTCAATTAAAAATTCTGAGTTGTGGGCGGGGCTGATAGCTGATTGAATAAAGAAAAACTTTATTGCAACTTTCATTGGATTGTCTGTATAATGAGCTTTTAAGCTCCTGGTTAAAACCATCGTTAATGATAGTTATTTAAAATTACTGAGGTTTTGATTAGTTGTTTATTACAAGAACTTATTCAATTAAAAACAGTAATAAATGAAGTCTCCTAAAGTAGAGGTTGTGTGTGGTGGTGTGACATTTAGCTCCATGTCGGCTCGTTCTTCAGATCCATATTTTTCAGTAAACATAAAACTGTGGGTTTGAGGGGCTGCAGCTTTTGAAGAACTGTGTGCCTTTTATTTGCAATTTCAAATTAAAGAAAAAAAAAGACCGGGAGCCTTTCTGGGAAAAACGTCCCGTCTCTGCTCCAGACACCTGTTTGCTAATCCATACCTGCGGCTCACACTGACAACAAAACCATGGGTTTGTGTTTAGCTCCACACTCCCATCGCTCCGCGCGTCCTCGCGGGATCACATGTCGCTATTTACGCTGGAATCAATACCACCAGATTAGCTCTTGATTTTGCATAGAAATGAGAAGCTCCAGCTGCATACCAACATCATATCAGAGCGATGAAGATTCACTTTTAAACTTTTAAAACAGCTTTGTCACAGATAATCAGTCATATTTGCGATTCTGTATTTTATTTTGAAAAATATCATATAAAATCATCCAATTGCAGTTGATTTTCTCCAAAGGTACAATTTTGATACATTTACACCAGAAAAATTCCAATCAAATATCTGCTTTTAAACACACTTAATACAGAAAACTTGCCTTCATTTGATCTGTGATATAAAACAAATGATATTTGTAGCTGTATGACATGATTCTTATACCCTTTTATTACCCTCAGTTTGTTTTTTAATACTATTTTTTTATTACTTAAATAAAACTACAAATTAACTGTACTGGTTGTCTTTTTTTAAATTAGTCCTTTTTACTGTTTCACCATTATTATCATGAATCAAATGAAATTAAATTTTCACTTCAGGAATGAGTAAACTACTCTACTTTAAACAATTTCCAAAATAAAATAATTTTTAAAAATTGGATCAGTTGGAAAGGGAGAAAATACATTCAAAAAAACCCAAAAAAATGATCATTTTTATTATCATTTTACTTTTTTTTTTATATCCATTATATATATCTGTTTCAGAATTGTGATGCTTTAAATTACATTTAAATTATTCTTTTTTTAATAACATTTGAAGTGACAAATGAACTTTGGATTTGTCAAAGACAACGTATATAAATATGGGATGTAATAATTACTACTAATAACAATATATTTTACTTTTTTAAGAATGATAGGACCAAAAAAAATGAGGATATGAGCTGTCAACTTAAAAAAAAAAAAGAAACAAAACAAATAGGGAATTTGAGGTCGAAGTGTCTTATAAAACTAGAACAAATAACCTTTTAAAAGCTTGTTAGTCTGCAACAACAAGAAAAAAAAATGGATATTAGCTTTCTGAAAAAAAAAGGATTTTAGTTGCAGAAGGTGAAGCTAACACAAAGTTGAAAGGATTTTAAGAAGCTTTAAGTGCCACAAGAGAAGCGGGAAAAAACTGATTGCAGTTTTTCTAATTTACCTCACAGTCTTGCAGCTTTAAACAATTATTTTTGTTGTAATTCACAAGTTATTAAGCATGTAATTAATGAAATAGAACTCAAAATGCATTAGTAAGGTAGCAAAATAGTATTATTTTACAGTATTCCATTACTTTTGGATAGGATAAATACTTTCATCATTTCATCAGCAACAATATTATCAATATTAGTGGGTAGAAAAGTATCATTTAGAAAAGTTAATTCACAAACTTTTTGCAGTTTTTATGGTTGAAGCTGCTGAGTGGAAGAATTGCTGATTTAAGTAACCTTTTTGAGTTTTTTAGGAATGCATTTAAATAATTGTGTCCTTCAATCATGTCTGTTACATGTTTTTTTTTCTGGACCCTCAAAGTCCTGCAGCACAGAGGAGGTGCTCTGATCGACCTCCTTATTCTTTCACTTTTTGGACTCCATGCACACGCAGGAGGTGCTGGATCTGACCTGGATTCCTGCATTAAATTACTCCCATTCAGCCATAGGAGCTTAATTGGCCCCAATTAGCTACACTTTGGTTATAATGATGATAGTTGGACAACAATTTCTGATTTAAAACTTTATGTTTAACGCGTATTATTAATAATTATGACAATTGAAACAAAGAAATTTGGTATTTTTAACAGAAAAAACAGCAGAAATGGGTCAAATTTCCCCCCATATTAAAGTTTTACAAGTCACATTTTGATGGAGGAAGTGATAAATAACTAAGTTGGAACATTATGATCTACTTCTGAATCCCTCAGGACGATCCACTCGAACCAAACGCGCCTGAGCGCGGCAGAGAGTGGCATAGATTTCCACCCAGACTCAGTGGGAGCCGGCGCACCACACCTCTCTGCGCCTCTCACTGTTTCCCACCACGTTTGGACACAAATCAATCAAGCAGGTGTTTTAGCTGTCACTTCCATAGAAAAAAAAAGGTAACTCTGCGCGCGGCGCGTAAAGCTGTAAATTCTTGAAACGCCACCCGGCGCGTCACCGACAGCGTTTACGAGCGCGCGGACAACAATTCAGGCTTCTTTTCTACTGGATTTCCTCATTCATCCAGAGTCTTTTTTTTTCTTTTTTATGTTTCATCCATCTGCATTCACTCCAAACTTACCTCAGCAGACGCGGGTCTCCATCCTCCGCTCGGAGCTCCAGCGTTTGGATCAACAAACACCTCCCAGAAAGAGACGCGGAGGGAGAGAGAGAGGGAGGATGGATGAAGGAAGGGAGGGAGGGCTGGGGGGTCTCTCATACATAATAAAGAAGACAGCATTTTGCTTTTTATTTGAATCTCTGTCCAAACTAGTTGATTTCGCCTCAGATTTACGTCTTAAATAAAAGAAAATCCAGAAGTTTTATATTATTATTTAAATCAGTTAAAATGTTTTCAGATGTTTAAAGATTCAAGAGTTCAGCTGCTCCACATCACTTTCATGAACTGTTGGTTGAAAGCCCAATTCAGCTTTTTTTTAATCATCCGACTGTAGTTTTGGAGTAGATTTGTTGTAGCTGGAACTGTAGTAACAAGTTGAATGCAACCTATTGTGAAACATCCTAAGGGGTCTGCAACCTGCGGCCCCAGAGCCACATGTGGCTCTTGTTTCTCTCCATGGTGGATCTCTGGCTGAAGAAAAATAAAGTAATAGTGAATTTCAAAAAAATTGGAAATTAGCTATTATTTTAGCAACATACTAATGGTTTTGGCTAATGTGTTACCTACTGGAGTTTTTGGGCTAATTTAGAATTTTAGCTTATATTTTAGCAACATGCTAACGTTTTTGGCTAAGTTTTCTGAGGAGCTAATTTGAAGTTTAGCTATTATTTTAGCAACATGCTAACGTTTTTGGCTAAGTTTACTGAGGAATTTTATGCTAATTTGAAGTTTAGCTATTATTTTAGCAAAATACTGACGTTTTTGGCTAATGTGTTACCTACTGGAGTTTTTAGGCTAATTTAGGATATTAGCTTCTATTTTAGCAACATGCTAACGTTTTTGGCTACGTTTTCTGATAAATTTGATGCTAAATTGGAGTTTAGCTAATATTTTAGTAAAATGCTAATGTTTTCAGCCAATTTGTTATCGACTGAAATATTTTTTTGGATAATTTAGGATTTAGCTATTATTTTAGCAACATGCTAACGTTTTTGGCTAATATGTTACCTACTATAGTTTTCAGGCTAATTTAGAATTTTAGCTTCTGTTTTAGCAACATGCTAACGTTTTTGGCTATGTTTTCTGATAAATTTGATGCTGAATTGGAGTTTAGCTAATATTTTAGTAAAATGCTAATGTTTTCAGCTAATTTGTTATCGACTGAAATATTTTTTTTGGATAATTTATAATTTAGCTATTATTTTAGCAAACATGCTAAAGTTTTTGACTAAGTTAGTTTTCTGAGGAATTTTAGGCGATTTTGAAGTTCGGCTAGCTTTTTTTTTTGTGGCAGATTTGGCCCCTAATTAGTTTTTTATGCTAATTTGGAGTTTAGCTAAAAATTTAGCAATATACTAACATTCTTAGCTAATTTGTTATCTACTGGGGGTTTTAGGCTAATTTTGAGATTAGCTTTTATTTCAGCAACATGCTAATATTTTTTGGCTGATTTAATTTACAGAGAAATGTTATTCTAATTCGAAGTTTAGCAAGTAATTAAGCAACGAGCTAGCTTTTTTGCTACTAAAGATAAAAACGTAAAAAAAAATTACCTTTTGAGAGATGCTGGTTTCTTTTTTATATTTTTTTGCTTTTGTTCGTGCCAAAAATAGACATTATTCACATTTATTTAAAAAACAAAACAAAAACAAAAAGAAGGTTATGAATGCAAATCTAAATTTCTTAAAGGCTAACGTAAGTCAATGCGGCTCCTTCTAGGTTTTGATCAGTAGAAAACGAGCCCAAATGACTCTTTTACTCTTAAAGGTTATCGACCTCTGTCCTAAATCATGTGTCAAGTCGAGATAATGGTCCGATGTTATCTTGCGCTCCTTACTAACTTGTATAATTTTGACAAAATAAATTTTGTAAAATATTTAAAGTTATTTAAGGTTTAAATTGATTTATTCTGGAATAATATTCTCATGGCAAAAAGGGGGTCTAGCATGGAGTTGCTAATAAATTATCTTCATATCTACAAGTACATAAAACCACATTTTGTACCGACTGGAATCCTTTCTCTCCTGGTTCTCGTTTGCAGTTTGATCAGTCACCGTGAGCCTGTAACGCAGAGTGTATTTGCTGTCGAGCAGCCGGCTTTGTCAGGGTCACAGATGGTGTAGATGTTTAATATTGAAGCTTTGATCTTGTCTATTTGGCTTCCAAAAGCTCCCATGTTCCCGCACGACACTGCGGCAGATTTTAATGTCAGATTTGCAGCGGCGGTGATGAAAAGCACTTTTGTTTGCACTGTAAAAGTATTCATGAATATCAGAATTATTGGTATAATTTGAGGAGCTTGTGGTTTATTGTTTTTTCTGTGGATTTAAAATAGTGACAGTTGCTTTTAAGTACAGTAAAAGCAATAACTTTAGAAATGATAGGTTTTAAATTGATCTATTTTACTTAATCTGGTAGATGGTGGTTAATCAGATTACATAACCCAAATAGAAACGTTCTAAAAGAGACAAAGATTCCACAAAATAACAAAAACTCTCCCCGTCCTATTTGCAGATTGTTGCCTAAATTATCTGCAGCACCTAAAAGGACAAGGACCTCCAGCTCAGCATTCAAATACTTTGTTGTTAGAGACTTTGACCCCTGTGTTTTGGTTATTTTTGCATAAGTAAAATCTTTCTGTAAATAAATCCCCTGCTTCTTTTCCGCCTGAGTTTGTTTGTGAGAGTTTTTCAGTTGTTAGCGTATTTAAGTTTTAGTTTTTCTACCTTTTACCTTTTTAGGCGGAGGTATAGGTAAATTGGGGGCTCGTCCGGGATCAAATGTGGTCGACTTTGCGGTTCGTTTATGCTCCAAAAATCAGAATTACGTCCATGGTTGATTATTTATTTATATATTTGACAGGGATATTGCACATTCAGAAGCATTGCTGCCAATGCATCAGAGTTAGCTTAAAAGCTAACTCTGGCTGGGATGAATCCTGTGAGATTTGCTAACTTCAAACAGATGTTCCACGAATCTAAAAAAAACTGAGAAAGTGAGCATCTGGAACATTTATAATTTGAAGGTCAAGTTTCCAGCAAAAAATAACTGTAAAGACTTCTTCATGAATTTGCTTCTCAAAATTTGTAGTCCAGGTTTGCAGGACGATACGCTGGAAAGCTCTCAGAGTCCCGTTAAGGTGCCAGGAGGACCACCACAACTGCTTTGTGCTGTCGAGGTCCATTCTGCAGAAAGGCTGATTACTGAGTGACATTGTTATGGTGGTGGGAGAGTAGTGATGTGGGGAAGCACCTTCCCCATTAGGAAAAAAACATGACAAGGAATATATAATTTAAGTATTTTTACATTTTTACATTAAAATGATTTTAAACAAGTGAAATCAAGAGATACCCGTCAATAGTGAATCCACACAGGAGTAGCTAGGATAGGCTCCAGCAACCTCTTGCGCCCAAAAGGGACTAGAAGATGAAGGGCGACATTTGAAAATCTGATCATTTTGACATTTTTAATTACTTTAGATGTCAAAATGATCCAATTCTTTTTTTTTTTATTATAAAACGTTTATTTTTAACATATTTGCCACATAAAACAGCAACATAAAGGAATACATTTGAATAGAAGTATTTCTTGACTCTTAGACACATTTTTCGTGGCGTTTGCCTCTCTGATGCTCAGCAGAAACGCCACTCTGATAGTTGAACCCCCGACTTTAAAGCCACGCTTGTAAACCTCTGTAACATTAGCACGCCGATTTCTCCTCGACTGTCGGACGCCGCGTAATCTGCACACATCCTGAGCGTAAGCGTGGCTGAGAGCACTTGAAGCAGGAGATGCAAAGCGAGCGGTTAAAACCTGAGCTGCAGGGGGACGCCAGCTGGATACCGAGACGGATCAAAGAAGCTGATGCAACCGCTGACCGAGAAAGGAAACCGGAGGGGTTACACTCTTTTTACTCGCTGCGACACCCAGTTTCACACGAAACTTGTCAACAGACGGCATGTTTAATGGGATCCGGGCACAAGCGCTCTCACAACTGGCGGTGTGGACGAAACCCATTTGCTGCCCTAATTTGATTAAAACCAAAAGAAACATGGAGAAGGATGGAGTTTTTATTCTGTCCCGCGGAAGTCCTGGACTGCGCCTTTGAGCAAAAACGTCGCCCTGACTACACACTCAGAAACTCACAAAAATGTGCGTGCACCATGAAAATTGAATGTTTGCATAATGAACAACCTCCCCAAAAAAGAAGATGACATGACAGCGGGAGATGAAAAATAAATGGGGCCCAAAAAAAAACATTTTTTTAAACCCACTTACAGTTTTTGAAATGATTATGGGATGGAAAAGTGTGAAATTTGCTGATTTTAACATTTTCTCACAATAAAGGAAAATACAAATTTAGTTTGAGTGATTTTCATGAAATTTCAAACATACAATACCAGGTTTAGTCACCAACTACAACTGAAGATTCATTGACCTTTGACCTCAGGAAGAGACCACCACCTTGAATAAAAAAAAAAAAAAAAAACTTTAATACCAATTACAAGTTAAAATTCTTCTTAGGAAATTTGGTTTTAGCATTGATAGAATAGAATAGAATAGAATAGAATAGAATAGAATAGAATAGAATAGAAAATAAACCTATAATAAAGTCATAAAGCTACTTCATAAAACCCGCTGGGATAAGAAATTTAGGATTTTAAAAGATGTTAGCGTGGCGACCGGAATATTTTGAAAATTTCCTACATGAATCCTCAGCTCAAGTTGAACGAAACAATCTGACATACAATACGATCACATCAGGAATGTGGGCGTGGTTAGCAAAAACCTCGGTTGCCAAGGAAATCCAAAACTTTACTTTTGCCGATTCTCCTAAAAACTACATAGATCTGTTTGTTACACCCAGGCGAACAAAAAATAAAATGGTTGCTATGGAGATACAACCAACAGAAAAGCTGCCATATTGAAAAAAATAACAATTTTAATGTGATTTTCATGAAATTTCACACACACTTGTCAAGTTTAGTCAACAACCACAACGGAAGTTTTGCTGATCTTTGACCTTGTAAAGAGACCACCCCCTTAAATTAAAAAATTCACTTAGTACCAGCTACAAATTGAAATTCCTCCCTGGGATTTTTGAATTTTGAGAATTGTTGTGAAGCAACTTCAAAACACATGTTGGAATTAGAAATTATAGATTTTAAAATATGCTAATGTTGAACATTGTTAGAATTTTCTCATCTCAAGCTGAGCGAAACGATATCAAACACAATATGACAATATAAGGAATGTGGGCGTGGTCAGCTAAAACATCCGTTGCCAAGGAAATCCAAAAATAAACTTTTACTGATTCTTCTAAAAATCACATACATCTGTTTGTCACTCCCAGGGTATCATAATGTATATTGGTTGCTATGGAGATATACCAACAGAAAAGCAACCATTTAGAAAAAATTGGGTTTTTCTAAGGGATTTTCATGAAATTTCATTCACGTATTACCAAGTTAAGTTTACAGCCACAACCAGTTTTGTTGATAATTAACAGCTAAATAACAGCTACAAATTTCTCAGGAATTCTTAGATTTAGGTTAACTCTTCGAACACCTTTATGAAGATTTGGTAAATATTTTTTGAATCAGAAGTTGTAGATTTTAAAATACGCGGGTGTTGAATATTGTGAGAATTTCATACATGAATCCTCAGCTCAAGCTGAACAAAACAATGACATAAAATGTAAGCATATATGGAAAGTGGGCGGGGTTAGCAAAAAAATCTCAGTTGCTAAGGAAATCTCAAAAATTTACTTTTGCCGATTTGTCTGAAAGTTACATAGACTTGTGTGTCACACTCAGGCGATCAAAAAATATAATGGTTGCTATGGAGATATAACCAACAGAAAAGCCGCAATTTTGAAAAAAGTGATTTTTTTTTTTCATTAATTTGTCAAGTGCAGTTCGGACAAGGCTGGCAGAGGGGAAGAGTTAGGAGCGTGAACAACCCCACTCACAGCTCTAATTTTCCATCATTTTTTATGGTGTTTGTGCAACTCTGGTCTGTGGGGGGAGAACGTCCGTCTGAAAAATCAATAAGTGAACTTAGAAGCAAACAGTCTTCAAAAACAAGATTGATACTAATGGAGCAATCTGTTCACACAGACGAACACATCTTATCTGCTCATAAATGCAGGCTACAGCCTTTCATCCGGACTGACTGAGTCACTGAGCATCAATAAACAGGAAGACAAGTTCCCACAGGGGTGGGTTTGTGCGATGCCCCAGATCTGGTTAGATATCCACAACCCCACATCTTTGCACACTTTATCTTTACATTAAATTCGAAATATACTTTATAACAGTTTGTTGATTTTCTCCCATTATTTTTTTTCTGCTTAAGTCAAACTACAGAAATGAATCTATTATTAATAGAACACAAACTGCTCACAGCGTACAGTAGGAGCCGGCTTTTCAATTCCCACAGGACTAAACCGGAAGAGGATTTGCCTGTCTGTCTATGAGTAGATAAACTCCATCTAACTGAAGGAGCCATGCAGCCACTTGAAAATAAAAATTTGACGAGAATTTCTGGAAATACAATCAAGTTTTGTTGAAAAAAAACCTACAAAAAATAAAATTTTGTGAGTTTGTTTTTGCTTAAATCAACGTTAAACGCAGACGAGCTCTCAGATGACAGCGGATGACAATGCGTTTGCCTCTGACGAGCCCAGCTCCCCTACTTTCTGCCTCTCTTCTTGAGTGTTTGATAAGAGCGGAGAGCTGCAGGGACATGAAGGCATGTGTGTGGGCTGCTGCAGTGTGTGGGATAAAAGCATCCAGGGTCCATGTGCAACACGAGAGTCAGAAGAGAGACGCTTTCCGCCAGAAACCGCTTCATTTGCTTTAAGTTTGTAAAGTCAAATGAGAGAAATTAGGAAAATACTGAGTTTGATAAAAGAGATTTGTAGCTTTAGAAAACTTATATATCTTTAAAATGTCGTTTTGCAAAAATGTAATACTTAAATAACAAAATTTGAGGTGGAAATAGTTTTTTTTTAAATAAACTGCATGAATAAATGGTGAAAAAGATGTACCACCAACGAATTGATATTTGCAATGATTTTTTTTTTTTTTTAAAGATATCAAAGCTTTTCTCAAAATCAACACAATTGAGAATTTTATCCTCATTAAGCGCAAAGATCTAGAAATAAACAATAAAATGAGTCAAAATCCAAGACAAACTTGATTTTTTTTTTAAATAAGATCCATTTTTGTCATTGTAAAGTTCAGTAAATTAACTGGCATTTGTCCTTATAATTTTAGAAATAAAAATATAGATTTATGTTTTAAGGAAAATTGCTATTTTTGGATTTTATGGGAATTTATTGTACTTTTATTTAGATACAATTTTTTATGCTAGAATTTTTTTTCAAATAATTTTGTTGTCATTAATAATAATGAAGTACAAATACAAAAAATATAAACTTTTTACATAAAACCAGAAAAATAACAAAAACAAAAAACCTTTTTGGGCTGTTAACAATCATTTTGAAGTATTTCAGCTTTTTATCTTATTTTCTCCACTTTTAAGCACTTATGCAGAACTTCTAATTTAATTTCCTGTTGAGTAAAAACTGTTTGCTGACAGATCATTTTACTACTTTCAAAGTTATTTTCAGGCATCTTCTTCATGCAGTAATAATAAACAGAAGAACTTTATTATGTAATAAAGGGGAAATTCCTAAAAATGGAGACCAAATCCTTTCTTCCCCCTTTTGAGCACTTATACAGAATTCCTTGATTTGAATTAGTTTTCTTGTTGAGTAAAAAATATTCGATGCATACACAGATAATTTTACTACTTTCAATGTATTTTCTTCTTTTTAGGGTACTTCTTTTTACAGTAACAAAAAAGAGGCAATTCCTAAAGATGGAGGCCAAATAATTTTCCCCCCTTTTGAGCAATTTTTGTTGCATGCACAAATAGTTTTAATACTTTCTCTGTAATTTCTTATTTTCAAGCTACATTTTTATGCAGTAATGACAAGAAGAACTCAAGTATGAAAAAAGGGGAAATTCCTTTAGATGGAGACTAGTGCTGCCACAAACGATTATTTTAATAGTCGACTAATCATCGATTATTTTTTCCGATTAGTCGACTAATCGGGTCATGAATAAAATGGATGTAAAGCACACAAGTTAAGCATCATTAGCTTTAATCTAACTAAATTATCTGCGATAATCCTAGTGTGAATGCTGTCATCTGTATCTGACAGCTGAAGATGCTGAAATCGATAGCTATAAAACATTGAAGTTGACAGCGGAAATTGCTGAAGCTGATAGCCAGCTAAAATATTAGCTAAATGCCAAATTAGCCTAAAACACTGAAAAAAGCCTAAGTTAGCCAAAACAACTAGTATGTAGCTGAAATATTAGCTAAATACCAAAATAGCCTATAAAGCAAAATAGCCTAAATTAGCCAAAACAGCTAGTACGTAGTTAAAATATTAGCTAAACTCAAAATTAGCCTAAAAAATGAAAAGAAAACTTAAATTAACTGAAACAGCTTACATGTAGTTAAAATATTTGAAATATCAGCTTAATACCAAAATAACCTATAAAGAAAAAAAGCCTAAATTAGGCAAGACAGCTAGTATGTAGCTAAAATATTAGCTAAACCCAAAATTAGCCTAAAGAAAAATACTAAATTAGCCAAATTAGCTAGCATGTAATTGAAATATTAGCTTAATACCAAAATAGCATATAAAGCAATAAAAAAGCCTAAATTAGGCAAGACAGCTAGCATGTAGTTAAAATATTAGCTAAACCCAAAATTAGCCTAAAGAAAAATACTAAATTAGCCAAATTAGCGAGCATGTAATTGAAATATTAGCTTAATACCAAAATAGCCTATAAAGCAATAAAAAAGCCTAAATTAGGCAAGACAGCTAGCATGTAGTTAAAATATTAGCTAAACCCAAAATTAGCCTAAAGAAAAAATACTAAATTAGCCAAATTAGCTAGCATGTAATTGAAATATTAGCTTAATACCAAAATAGCATATAAAGCAATAAAAAAGCCTAAATTAGGCAAGACAGCTAGCATGTAGTTAAAATATTAGCTAAACCCAAAATTAGCCTAAAGAAAAATACTAAATTAGCCAAACAGCTAGCATGTAGCAAAAATATTAGCTAAACTCAAAATTAGCCTAAAAAAGATTTTTTTAAAAAATGCTATATTAGCCAAATTAGCTAGCATATAGTTGAGGCATTAGCTAAATTCCACAAATAGTCTAAAAAATCTTAATAATTGCCAAAATAGTCGAAAAAGCTAGCAGAATGCTATTATAACTTTCAACTTGACTACACTCTGACACCATATAATATTAAGTAACGACTAATCGACTATTAAATTAGTCGTCAACTATTTTAATAGTCGATTAGTCGACTAATCGTGGCAGCCCTAATGGAGACCAAATCCATGAACAAACATTAAAAAAATCATGCATATATATGTTTCATCCAGTCTAACATGTTCCAAACTCTACAGATACTCTTAATTTCTGAAGAGTTTGTTGCTTCATTATGAAAACACAGATTTCAACCGTTATTAAACATGCAGAATGGTCTGGATTCTCGGCTGGAATCGAACAGAAAAAAAGCCATCAGATCAAAAAGCACAAACAACATCACAACAAACTCATCCAGCGTTTATTTATTTCAGAAACTTTAATACTGCAATCACTGCAAATGTGTTTTTTTTTCATACTTTTACACTTTACAAAGACAATGGCATTTGAGATGTAAACAGTGGTATTATTTTGTAAAATTATTGGTCTTCAGAAAAATATCTTCCAACGGTGTGAAGCCCCGCCCCCCTCCGTGTGCTGTAACCGCTGAGGCCAGAATCCGATCGAGAGAGGGGTTCGTCCACAGGGAAAATGACGGAGCGCCGTTTCTGGCCGACCGCATCGATTCTCTGCTCCGAAACATTTCCGTAAACATTTCTAAAATCCTTTTGCCAAGAAATCTATACAAACAAAAGCGTAAAGTTCTATCTAAATGGAGAGGAAAGCGTCTTTAACGGCGAGCGGGTAGCTTTCGTAGTGGAATTGGGTTAAAAACACGCGCGACCTTTTGACCTTCTTGAGATTCTTAAAACAGAACCGAGCGTCTGACTCACGAGTCCGCCCTGCAAACGTGCAGAACAAAGAACTGGAGTTCACATTCACCTTTTTCTCCAGCGTTTCTGTTAAAGTGACGTTTTAATGGCTTCTTTAACGGGAAAGGGGGCGTGCTTTACCTCTCGGTCCAAACGTCAGTCTAAAGGCACACGGATCCGTTTTGACGGCTTGTACCAGGTGTGCTTTCGTCCTTTCATCCAAAGGCACGTCCCTAAAATGACCACCGGAGGCACAGCTGGACAGACTGATGTACATTCACACCGCCATATCCCCAGCTCCTCCCCCTTTTCTTTATTTTTTATTTTTTAACTCCACCTGTGATTGTCTTCAAAAGCTGGCTTCGGTTTTCCGTTTGGCGGCTGATTGCTTGAGATTATATGGGAGCGGGGAAAAAAAAAAAAAAAAAAAAAAGTACAGCACTTTTACAAGTCATGACACTTCCACGAGTCACCACTAGAGGGCACTGAAAGCAACACAACAGCAGGCCGGCTCACCACGAAACACAACGAAATACAGATTTTAAAAAGCTTACAGGCAGCTGAGAAAGCCATTTAAATAATCCATGAGGAACTAAACACTGATGTGGGTTGTACTGTACGAAGAGAACAACTTATTATTTGGAGTTATAATACAAGGAAATAAATTAACCGAGAAAGAAAATAATCCTAACGGTTCATCCTGAAAGCGTCCGTTTTGAATCGACTGGTAATCCAGGCGGCGGCGGCGGCGGCGGCGGGATGGCGAGGAGGAGTCCTTGCTTTTCTCCTGAGTGGAAAAGAATGAGCAGCGTTCATCTTCCAGCTGCTTTTCCCAGAGAAAATTCCCTCTTGCAGCAACGCGCTCCGGATCAGATATGTTTTTTTTTTTTTTTGGCACTGCTCGCTGATGGCTTTTAAACAGACCCTCGTATTTTGAAGGCGTAGAGACACTGAAGAGTTCTGAAAAGCGGTTCTCCTTCAGAATAAAAGCATGTCGGAGGAGCGCCGTCCGAGATCGCTCCCTTCACGAATGTAGGAAACCAAAAGCGTTTGGCTCCGGAATCTCTCATCCGTCTCCGATTTTCAAACATAAACGGAGAAATGAAGATGCGAAAAAGGCCAAATGCTTTAAGGAAAAGAAGCAAAAGCTGTGAGGAGAACGGATGAAGGAGGAGGCGAGCGGGTTCACTTATTGGCAACTTAGCAAAACCAAGAACACATTTTTTTTTAAAAAAAAAAGGGAAGCAGAAGAAATCTCTCGTGTCACCCCGACAGCCTCCTGCTGTCACCAGCGTTTCAGGTGAGGGTTCCATTCCCGGCTGCCTCCGTCTCAACTGTGTGCGAGCGCGGCGGGTCGCAGGCCGGACTCAGTTCATGTCGATGGTGTTGAAGACCCACTCGGTGAACTTCTTCAGCTTGGCGGCGGACGTCTGCGACTCCTCCTGCAGCCTCTGGTTGTCCTCCCAGAGCCGCTTGATCTGGGACTGGAGGCGGAGCTTCTCCTCTCGCTCCTGCGGCAGACCAGACGGTCAGAGACTTAAATCCAGTCTCAGAAAGAGCAACAGTAAAGTAAAAAAAAAAGACTCTAATAAAGTCAAAATAATGATGTAATTAAAAAAAAAATCTTTGAAAATAAGAGAATTAATTTTTTTTAGCAGAACGACACATTTGAACCAGAAAATTAAGTTTTTGGAATCATTTTGATCATTTTGGAGCTTCAGAATCAACTAAAATATTTGCTCTTATATTAAGTTTTTAGGACAAAGAAGCTCAAAAACGCCACGATCCAAACGGTTCCGTCTGGGAGTTCTTTAAACATTCCTAAAACTCTTTAAGGATCCACTCCAATGACTTTTGTATTTTCAACAGTCTGTAGAATTTTTCTCATAATGGAGGATACACAGATAAGATTTTAAGATTAAAATTTAAAGTCTGTTGGTTGAGATCCAGTCCACTGGATGGAGTCCTGAAGGTTGTGTTTGTTCAAACTAGCTTCTATCAAGGATTTCTGATTCTGACCAAAAGTAGAAAACAAAAACCTCATAATTTAGGATCTATTCGACCACATTTCAGTGAAATTTCAGGCTGAAAGTTTTCAGCTGTTTAAGAAACTTGAATTTGCATTTATTACCTTCTTTGTTTTAATAAATATGAATTATGTCAATTTTTGGCACGAAAAAAGCAAAAATAAATAAAGAAACTAGCATCTCTCAAAATGTATTTTATTTACCTTTTAGCTTTGTAGATGCTAAGTTAGTCAAAAAAAACTAGCTTGTTATGATTATTAGCTAAGCTCCAAAGTAGACTAATATTCCTCAGTACAGTAAATTACTCAAAAAATGTTTGCATGTTGTTAAAATAGAAGCTAGCATAAATAAACGAAGTAGAGGCTAAATTAGCCCCCCAAATAAATGTGTTTGTAGCTTAATAACAAGAAAAACTCAAAAATAACCTAAAATTTCTTGATAAACTATATTAGTTAAAAACTTTAGCATGTTTCTAAAATAGATGCTAGACTCTACATTAACCTTAAAAACCCCAGTAAATATCAAATTAGCCAAAAACGTTAGCATGTTGCTAAAATATTAAGTAAACTCCAATTCTTTTTTTAATTGCTATAAAAGATAAAAACATAACCCATGAATATATTTAAAGGCTTTTTGCTAATCTTCTTAAAATGCTGAAATTTGAAGACTTTCTCATTTATTTCTTAATATTTTGCTGAATATTTCAAAAACTGTAAAGTTTATGAATATCAAAAATACAAGCATAATATCAACGTTTTGATACCAACATTGATGAAATTATGATTATAAATAATGCTAATTAACCCTTTAAGGGCAAAAGTGTCGCCGGTGACACTTTTTTACACGCGCTCTTTGAATTACCGTAATTCCTAAACAGTTCGCTCTATTTTAAAAATTCCACCAGTTTCTGAAAGCTGAGACATTGCGCTTTCTTGTCAATATTGGTTCATTACGGTAATCTCACCCGGAAGCCCGCGGGGAGCTCTTGTGTTTACCGGTGAGACAGGCGGAGCGGAGGAGAGATGCAGAGTGCAGCGCGGTGGAAAACAGTTTTTTTAACGGCGAAAAAAATAAGAAAAATGTCTGAAAAACGACCATCCTGGGAAATATAACCTTCATGAAGGTCCAGAGAAGATTTTGAGGCCGAAGGAGCAACGGAAGGAGTCATTTTTGGCGAGAAAAGGTAACGTTTGTGGAGCTGCGGGTTATTTTCTGAAGGAATCAAACACTTCCTAGCTAGTTTTTGCTCAGAAACACAAACTGTTTGGAAGGAATGTCATTCAAATGTCAATTATTAGATATTTGAGATTTTATGCACTGTTTTTTGCACTGTTTTTTGCACTTTCAGAGAGAAAGATACAAAAATGTTGTTGTAAATTGTTTTATATTGGATAAATTTAAACTTTTAATAAACAAAATCTGTTGTTCATGTACATTTGCACTGTTTTTCTCACTAAAAACTCTAAAAATCACATTTCGATTTTGTGTGTTTTTACTATTTAAATTGGTCTAACACTATTATGAAATAAAATAAATTTCAAAATGATGATAGATATTGAAAAGTCAATGTCTTCTGGAAAAAAAGGACAAAAGAACACATTTGTAGGACATTCTCTGATCCTTTCATAGTCAAAATTAGCAGAGAAGTCCAGGCGGACATTTTTAGGCTTAGGCCTTAAAGGGTTAAGTAATCCTTACTTTAAAAAAGTACTATTATTGTATATTTCTTCGGCCAGAGAGCCACCATGGTGAGTTAAAAGGTTGCTGACCCCTGAGATAAGATAAACTTCTGCAGCTCCGGAGAAAATATGTCTTTGGATAAAAACTGCACAATTTTAATTTAAATATGCTTAGAAAACAGATCAAAAGATGCAGATTTATCTGACAGACTCCACACGTCTCACCTTCTTCAGGTCCTCCTGGAGCATCTTGACCATGGCTTCTAGTTTGGTGACCTTCCTCTCCAGCCCGATGTGACCCTCGCTGAGACCAAATGAAATAAAAGAGGCGGTTATGAGGAGAGAACGAACCAGAGCATCAGGACGGAGGACGCTCCGTTACCTCGATGCGGGTCGGGACAGAGGAACGGCCTGCAGCTCGATGTGCGGCTGCAGCGGGCTGGACGCTCCGCTGCTCCGGTGGTTCGAGTCCCCGAACACGTAACTCCTCTGGACTGGAAGACGGAGAACAAAAGGGTCAGAAACGAAGAGGAGGAAGCGGCTGGAGGTACGGGGGAGGGGCTTTCTTTACTGTAGTGCGTGTTTCTCTCGTTTTCGAAGGTGTTGGCCACATCCACCAAGTGAGTCCACTCCAGAGGGCTTTCCCGATCCCCGGAGGGGAGGGGCATCAGCTCCTGGGGGAGGGGCCCGCGGTGGCGCTCCACCAAATCCACCAGTGACGTGTCGGACGCCGACAGGTCGCCTGTTAATTCAAAATATGGAAAGAGCAAGACGTGAATCTCCCCCGGCGCGCGCCCCCGCGCCCCCTCCTCCGTCTTACCATGGAGCTTCACCCCCAGTTTGTAGGAGGGCCGGCGCAGCGGGACGCCGCGGGTGGTGGGGGAGCGCGGGAGGGTGGAGCAGCTGAAGAGGACGTCGGCGCCGTGGGCGGGCTCGGCGATGGAGTCGGTCAGCGAGGGCAGGCGCTGGCCGCGGTAGATGCTCTCGTCTGAAAGAGTGCGATGGAGGGAGCGGCGGCGGCTGAGGGGCTGGGTTTGGGGAGACTTCTGCCCGTGCTGGGAGCACAAAACAAAAGTGAAAAACCAGAAAGAAACAGCCAATCATCCATCAGGTAGATCTACAGACCTTCTCCTTGTGTTTCCGTGGAGGAGGGGGGCTGTCTGGAGCGGCGTGCCTCTTCACGTCCTCCTCGATGGTCGACTTGGCGTGAGGCTGAGGCAAATGCATGTCTCTGAGGGACGGGCGAGCCGCTGGCGTGGGAACCATCTCCCCTCCACTTTCTCCTGGAGATTTCCTGAAACACACAAAAATAATCAAAACAAAAACTAAAGGAGGGGTTTAAATTGTGTATAATTATATAACTCAACTACTGAAAATATAAGTCCTTGCAATTCACTTTTTAGCCACAAGAGGGCAATCAAGCATCATCTATATTCCTTCTTTGAAACAGATTCATCCATGTTTTATGATTTGGCAATTAAGCAATCAAATAATTTAAACAACTTCCCACTTATGATAATTCATATACTCCCAAATTTCTGTGTCCATTTACTTAATTTTAAATATGACATGTTTGCTTCTTTCAACTGTTTTTTCAGCAACTTGTAAATAGTTTTTAGAAAAAATGTAGAAAATTAGAATAAATGACAAATTTCTATAGTGTCTCTAAACTTTCAACTACAATGACTTCAACATATTCTAATATTATTTTGCTCTGCTTTGCGTAGAATTATGAGAAATCTTTAAATTTGTTTTCAAAATCAAATAATAAACAGAAATATTTGGATTAATTTGGATTAAATGTGAGTCAATAGTGAAGAAAAGGCAGTAGATATGGCATTAAAACTTCAAAATATGGTCGGGATAATCTAATCTAATCTTTTTTTTTTTTTTACATATTCCACACTTATTTTGCAGCTTTTTAAGCTTTTCAGCACTAACTTCTTGCAATAATAATCTAGTTAAACCTTTCTCACAGGATAAAATCCTCATTGTTTTTATTTTTTTGGGCTGTTTCTACTTGAATTTTGCAAAGATTCAAAACTTTTTTTCGACATTCAAGATGTTCCATCAGGTTTGAAGTAATTTAACATATTTTCATAAAATTCAAATAATCATTAATTTTTTGGAAACAAAAACTTATGTCTAAAAAAAAAGCGCTACATTAAGATTTTAATACAGATTTATTAATTTATTCTAAGATCATTTTATTCACATTTTGTTCTAAATTGAACCACTTCCACTCATTAAACTAGTTTTTATGTCACTGTAATCAAAATAAACTACAATTAGGTTAATAAAAACTAAAAAAAATACAAACTATTTGTTTAGAACTAGTAAATAAATATGTATTATTGGGCTGTGGAACACTCGGTTTAGCTTATTTTTTTCTCTTTTTGAATGCTTGTTTCTAGATTTTGATATAGTATTATAAAATATTTTCTTCTCAAGAATACTTTTATTTTTTATTTTCCTTCAACAGTTAAATAAATGTTTCTATTCTCTTAAATTCTCTTTCTAAACTGAACGTTTGGCGCCGCCCGCTCAGACCGCTCTGCGTTCTTACTTCCGTGTGTCTCCGAAGTCGACGGAATTGATGGTCGACCCGGGCTTCCTCCAGCCAATCAGGTACTTGGACTGAGCTCCCTGCCGAGGGTAGAAGCTTTTGGGTCCGGGGGAGACGGAGGACTGAGAGGAGGGGGAGGTGGCGGAGGAGGACGACTCCTCTCGAGGAGAACTGTGGCCCGAGTGCCTGGAGCAGAGGAAGGGAAAACCGTGAGGTCATTTTTCTGAACTAGCAGGTGCTGCGGAAAATACCCAGAAGAGGTTCCAGCTGGAGGCTTCAGACACCTTTTCCAGATCTTTCACATTTCTACGGGTCAAAAGTGGAAAGATAAGCAGGGATCAAAAAAGGAGGCGGAGCTTGTGTTCTGAATCAGTCACACAGCGTTAACAAAAAGAAGAATTAGGTCAACTTTTGAGCAAATGGGAAAAAGTCCCGCAGGTTTAGGTCCTCAGACGACACCAGCTCTAGGGCTGGGTATAGATTGTAATTTCCTGAATCGATTCGATTTTGATTATTTTCGATTTACGCATTTATACACATTTGTTTAGAAATACATTAACAATCTACTATATAATTTGAATATATTTATATTAATCTGATCCAGTTCACACACTGTAAAGTGTTCCAGTGTTTCTCAAAAGGAGAAAAATGTTCAGATCATTAACATCGTAAACATTGTTCTGCTTCTTCTGGAAGGAGTTTCAGTTTGGCCACTAGGTGGCGATAGCATTACATCTTATTCAAGAAGAAGATGACAGTATAAGGGGAAAAAATAATTGTCTCATTTAAAAATATTTCATTAAGAGAGTTTGGAAATTTTATAGCCTGTGAGTTTATAAAGATTCTGTATTTTTAGGCCGACTGAGCGTTAGCATTAGCCGTCCTATGGAGAATTCCATTAAACGTTAGCATCAAGCTAGCAGACTTTAGCTTTGTTTGCTAAATCGATTTATGTCTTTTGTGAATCGATTCTTGATCTATTAAGCTTAAATCGATTCAAATCGATTTTTTTCAACCCAGCTGTAACCGGCTCATCGTCTGTAGAGACCGGTTCCTTCTGCCTCCGGCCGGATCATAGATGAGGCCGAGTAAATGATTTGAGAAGGAACAGGACCGAGCTGCTGGATTTAAGGCCTTCAGGTCAGGTACTTTGCATTTTAATATCACTGATTATGATTTATGATTTATAAAAACAACAAATGTTCCTCATTTGTTTTTTTTTTAGCTTTCATCAGTTTTTTTAGACTTTTTAAAATTAGGATTTTATAAATTTACAAGATTATTGACTAAAGAATAAAAACAACTATTAGTCAGATGTTAGAACAATTGACTGTACGTGAACTGGAGCAAGCGAGTGCTTTACTTCCAGTTCCAACCAAATGAAGTCAACTCAGGCGCACACCTCCATGTTGGAACCAGGGATGGATTTAAAATCTGTTAATCAAATGTTTCAAACGTCGGCACCTCCCACTTTTACTGAGGCATCTTATTGGTCAGTTTATAACTCAAATAACTTGCAATTGAAAAAACTAACAAGAATAGTTAACAAAAAAAAAAAGAAACAGAGTAAAAGAGTAATTATTCTGGAAAATAAAATGACTATGTAGAATATGTGTATTTATCTATAGGAGTCTAAGGGATTTTGGTTTCTTGGAACCAGCAAGTTCCTATTTGGAACACCAGGTGGGAGGGGTCACCCAGTCCAGTTCACATCTACAGTCAATTCATAAAACTTGAGAAATAAACATAAACACTTAAAACCTTTTTTTTTTTTATATCAATTCAATTTTATTTTTCTTTTGTAGGACCACAAATGTATTGAAATAATAAAAGAACCTTTTTGATAATCAGTAGATAAATATGAAATTAAAAACAAAACATGATTCCTGTATTTTCTGCATTTGAATATAAGTCACAAAAAAAGCAACTTATACTCCAAATAATATAGTAGATATGATTTTATTTTATGCAAAAGGTTTTTACTTAATGAAAAACCTTCTGCTGGGAATTATGGCAAAAACACTTAATTTGTAATAATTGCATATTTCTATAGAATATTCCTTCTTCTCCTGCAAAAAACAATAAATATAATATTATTAAATTGATTCTAAGAGGGTTAGAAATAATATTAACAAATAATATTATCGAATACTCAATAAGTAATGCAAAGAAAATATAAATAAGTTTAAAAAAATAGAATTGTGAATACGATCATTTGTAAATTTATTAGAAAAACTTTTATATAAATTATATGGCATTTAAATAAATAAATAGACATAAAAGCTAACATTACTTTAAAAAGAGAAGTACCAGTAATAGTTTTTTTTACTTATAAATTATAGACATTTTATAAATAAAATTTGAAATTATGAGATTCAGATTTCCAATTTATTTTCAATTTGTATTTTTTTTAACACCTTTAATATCACTAACTTGGAATGTACCATTTCATTTAAGACTCCACAATTTAGCATTGAATGGAAAAAAAATATATAATTTTTTTCTTCTGTATAATTGGAAAAAAAATAAAATTTATCATAAAAATTGTTTCTTTTTTAAATTCAAATATTAGAAGAGATTTATGAAGATTGAAGCATGTGGACACGTACATTAAAACTATACTAAAAAGATGAGCTTAAGGCTTTTACTTAACCCCCCCAGTGGTTGAAGGTTTTAATGAGTGATTACTAAATATTTGTTATACTAATACATTATAATATTTGTTATACTGGACTGACCTGGAGTGTGACCCCGTGTCGCTCAGACTGTAAGTACTGCTGTCTCTGACGAGCAGGTGAGTGGGCGGGCTTCGTCCCGCCCCCTCCATGCTCCTCTCCGCCGGCGGGCCGGGTGACTCGGCGGCGGCGGGCGACCTCTCCAGCATCCTGCGCCCCCCCTCGGTGGGGCTGTGCCACGGGGACGCCGAGCGCTCCCTGCTCTCCCTGCTGGCGCTGGGCGCCAGGAGCGAGGTGGTGCTGCCGTGGTGGGAGTGGGGGTGGGAGTGGTGCGAGGCGCCGTAGGAGCCCGTGTCGATGCCGCTGTCGGCCGAAGCCCCCTGCAGGTAGCCGCCGCCCCCCAGACCGTTGGGTTCCGGCTCGCCCTGGTCGCCGCTGGAGCCCCCGCCGGTGCCCATGTCGTACCATTTGTCGCTGTCGCTGTGGCCGCCGCTGGACGCCGTGCTGGACAGAGTGTTGCTGCTGGAGTGACCCGAGTACGGGCCGTCCGACTGGAACCACAGGTGGACGTTAGCGCTCCGTTTGATCACCTCAATAACCGTCTTAGCCGGTTCTCACCTGGCTTCCCTTCTTGGGGGACAGGTGGATGACTTGCTCCTGCCTCTGGATGCGAGGGGCCCCCGAGTAGCCCTGACCAGACTTGGAAACCGGAGTCTCTGCAGAGGCGTTACACAATGAGCACAGCTGATCCGACACATGAACAACCCCCCAGCACAGACGCGAGCGTCTGATAACACATCAGTTCTGGGGGATTTTCCTGCAAAAGCTTCCACTAGACGCACAAAGAAGTTGTTTTCATTTTGGGTTTTTGTCCCATCGAAAAAAAACTTCAAAAGCAAAATAAATCAAACTGAAATTTCATTCCGCCAGCTCCGTTTCTCCTGGGGAAGCTGCACCCCACGAGAATGCTACGAGTCCTGAAGCCAGGCTGCATAAATGGGACTATTGTGTAATAGCCTCCGCGTTATGCAATAACATATACAGAGCTGGCAGTTAATGACCGGCACATCATGATGAGGAGAGGGGGAAAAACAGGAGAAGAGTCTTCTGGGGTGAACTTTTATCTCGGAATTCTCATTAATCTGCATCAATGTGCTAAAGCCCACAGGCCTCTCTGCACTAATTAAATAGAGTTCTCTGCATCTGCATCCACTGTACCTCAGAAGTTTTATTTTATTCTAACGATTTCATTTTAAAGACCTAATTCATGGAAAATTGTGTTTTTGTTTTTTTTAAACATGTTCTCATAGCATTTTTCTCCTAATTAAGGACATATAATTGTAAGATTTAGCTAAAAATTACATTTCAGAAGGTTTTTTTTTTTTATCCATATCATTGTGAATCAGGAGCAGAAAATAATTAATATTTTGTAGAATAAATCGTGGTTCTTTGATTAGTTTGGCCAAGAGTGTGACTTATACTCAACTTTACAATCAACTATACGCAACTTATATGTGTAAAAAAGTAGCAACAACCACTCGAAGGCTCAAAAAGTGTGATTAATTGTGAATAATCACAACCTAAAAGTGTTATTGAGATTGATTAATTACACCCCTCCCAAAAAAAACAAACACATTTGGCGTGTGAATAATCGTGATTAATCACAACCCAGAAGTGTGAATAATCACAATCGAAAAAAAAAAAGCGTGATTATTCGTGATTAATCACTGTCCAAACGCATGATTAATCGTGATTATTCATAATCCAAAAGCGTGATTAATCATAATCCCAAAGCATGATTAATCGTGATAAATTACAACCCAAAAGCGTGATTAATCTCGATTAATCACAGCCCAAAAGCATGATTAATTGTGATTATTCATAATCCAAAAGCGTGATTAATCATAATCCCAAAGCATGATTAATCGTGATAAATTACAACCCAAAAGTGTGATTAATCGCGATTAATCACTATCCAAAAGTGTGATTAATCGCGATTAATCACTATCCAAAAGTGTGATTAATTTTGATTAATTAAAATCCCAAAGTGTGATTAATCACAACCCAAAAGTGCGAATAATGACAACCCAAAAAAAGAGTGATTAATCTCGATTAATCACAGCCCAAAAGCATGATTAATTGTGATTATTCATAATCCAAAAGCGTGATTAATCATAATCCCAAAGCATGATTAATCGTGATAAATTACAACCCAAAAGTGTGATTAATCGCGATTAATCACTATCCAAAAGTGTGATTAATCGCGATTAATCACTATCCAAAAGTGTGATTAATTTTGATTAATTAAAATCCCAAAGTGTGATTAATCTCGATTAATCACAGCCCAAATGCATGATTAATTGTGATTATTCATAATCCAAAAGCGTGATTAATCATAATCCCAAAGCATGATTAATCGTGATAAATTACAACCCAAAAGTGTGATTAACCGCGATTAATCACTATCCAAAAGCGTGATTAATCGTGATTAATTAAAATCCCAAAGCATGATTAATCACAACCCAAAAGTGCGAATAATGACAACCCAAAAAAAGAGTGATTAATCTCGATTAATCACAGCCCAAAAGCGTGATTAATTGTGTATAATCACTAAACAAAACTGTGATTAATCAGATTAATGTTTTTAATCAATTGACAGAACTAGTTAAAATTAGGGCTGGGCGATATGGGATTTTTTATATCACGATATAGCTTTTTACATATTGTGCGATAACGATATTGATCACGATATAAACCAAATAACTATATTTGAACACTTTGTGGCTCAAAAATGAAATGTAAACTCATCAGCAGGTTGTTTAAATTTAAATATTCATTTCCTATCACACTAAGCATAACAGATCCAATGGAAATTATGCAACTAGTTTTTTAATAACCAAGAATATAGATATATATAAATGAACAAAACCAAAAGCTTTCAAGTTTCAAAAGTTTATGAAATAGATACTAAACTGTTTCTTCAGTTCCATTAAAAAACAAAGCATTAAGTCTACAAATAAATTCTTATGTTTTCAGGGTTCATATAAAAAAAATGTATCAATATACTACAAATTATTTTTGTTAAGGGGTGTAACGGATCACAAAACACACAGCTTGGATCGTGTCACGGCTTTAAGGTCACAGTTTGGATCATTTTTCAGATCAGTAACAAGTAAAAAACAACAAGAAAAAAGAAGATAAAAGCCTAAAATTACTTTTTTTTAAAAAGTTAAAAATATATGTTTGACAAAAAGTACTTAAAAGCATTAACTCACACATTTTGAACTTTGAACATAAACAAAACATGTATTTTCTGATGACATGTACATGTCTGGAGAGAGAAAGAATGCTTCATATGTTATCCCACCAAATTAAACTGCAATTTTGAAATTAAACTTTCATTATTTTTTGTATTAATTGCTGTATTGAAACTAACTGAGGCAACATTTAAATATGTCAAATAAGTATTATTAACCATAGCACATGTCCAGGTGACGCACTGCCATACCCGCGTTTTTTCTGGTTAATTTTGACCCAAACGGCTTGAGTGAATCTTTGGTTAGAAATAATCTTTTGTGGAGCTTAAAAAATTATAAAAGTGAAAAATTGAGCATGTGATTACCGATTAAATGGGGTTACATTTGGTTTGTTGAGAGAGATGCAAAATGATTCTGCCCTCGGGGTGATTTGTGTCATTTCGGAAAAGAGCCCAGCCACATCATCGCCGCTGAAAACGAGGAGGTCAGTAGGTAACACGAGGGGAAACGGACGGAAACCGCAGAGATGGCGGCGTGGACGCTAAACTGGACGGACACTTGGCTGACTTCTGCTGAGCTCTGCGTCAAATCGAAAACCAATTAGTTCTATGAACAACCGGGAAACGATGAGCTGACCACGGTGATCGGACGAAAACGGGGTTTGGCTGAAACCAAGTTTATCGACAAAAAATATGGCTTTAAGAAACCAAAAAGTGGAAAATGTAGAGCAGAGGGAATGAAGGATGGGAAGGAAAGGCATACAATGTGGATGGACTGTGCTGACATAAGACAGGAAAGTCATCGCTTTGTCGTTTTTCTTTTGTGTGGGGAAAAAGGAAAACGGAAAAAAATATTACTCTGAGGAAATGAGATCACATTGTAACAATCCAAATAACTCACCTCAAATTTTACCCCTTCAATTTGTCTCATTATGCTTCCTTTTTTTTTTTTACATTAAATCCCATGAAAGCATTAGAATTCACAAACCGCAGAGGTGAGAGAACCAGGAAAAAGCTGCTGTCAAGAGTTGGAATCTCTGAAGCTGCTGCAAAAATAAGTCAAAAGCAGACGAGGAAGGACACACGGGCGGCGCTCGCACGCGCCGCCGCCGCGGCGTACCTGTCAGTTCAAAGCCTTCAGAGGAACAGATAAATATGGAAGATTTATTTCCTCCTGCAGGAGTAAACTGCTCGTACTCCGTTTGCACTCACACAACAAATAGATTTGGGAAATGTTTTTGGATTCTTGCAATAGAGAGCTCGAGCTGAAAATATTTATCCTGGAGAAAAGTGTTTCTTTGGAGCTGATGGATGTAGTTACCATGTTTCTGTGAAGGTCGAGCGACTAATCCTGATGAGAAACAGATGCTCGGGTCACCGGTTTGGATCGACACACTTTTTCTTGTAAAAATGGCATCAGTAGCTGCGTTTCCATTACACTTTTGCGCAAAACTTTATCGAAATTTCTAGAATTTCGATAAAACACTGTTTCGAAAAAACAGAGTTTCCATTAAACCATGATTATGTGAAAAACTCAAAGTAATTCCCGCGATAAGTCATTAAAAAAACAGAGAAGACGTCTACGTCTGATCCGAGCCTTGAGCGGCAGGCTCCTTATACGTGGGAGCGACGTAGAGTCAAACATTTTTGGGAAATCGTGGTTGAAGAATTCACCGAAGAGCTGTGGATTCAGCATTTTCGCATGACACGCTCAACTTTTGATGAGCCGTGCGATGCTGTGGGACCTCTCGTGGCGCCCGCTGAGCGGTGCCCAAGGCAGCCAGTTGCTGTGAAAAAGCTTTTCCTGCTTCCTGTCCGAAACGTCATATCCGGTTAATGGTCACGTGACTCGTTTGTTTCGAAAAAAGTGTTTCCATTACAGTTTTTCGAAAAACTACTGTTTCGATACGGCCCAAATACCACCTCCTCTAAGCGCAAAAACTTTATTTAGAAAAAGGCAAGTTTTTTCGAAATTGTGGTGTTTCCATTAGGAGAATTTAATATTGAAATTCCGTTTTTCGAAATTTCAGAGTTAATGGAAACGCGACTAGTAGAGAACAAATGACTTAAAGGGAAGAAGGTTTGCTCTCATTCAGAGTGAATTTATCACCAGCTGCATAGCAGTAAAGAGACGCACAAATCAGGACGCTACTATAAAATCTGAGTCCCTGATTGGTCAAAGTTCAGCTGGTTTAACTTTCAACTAGCACTGATCCGAAACATCAATTGCATCGATTTCAAGTTGGTACCGGGTCGATACCGGCCTGCAGATACAAATATTTCGATTCTTATTTGAAACTTTTCTGTACTAGAAGAAAGTTCATCATAGTTTCTTGTTTTTTTTTTGGGTTTGTAGACAGTTTTGAGTAGGGCTGTGGATCGTTGCTTAGGTGGCGATCCGATACGATTCACGAATCAAGCTCAACGATTCACGAGTTGAACCACGATTCTGACTTTTTAATATTATGTTTATAGTTATGAGAATATTTACTAGATGGAGGAAAATTCAAATTATTTGTATTAATCATCAACATTTATACATTTATTTAGAACAGTACATCAGAACAAACTAAACTTATTTAAAAAAAAATCCAAAAAGATTCAGATAGAAAGAAATTTTGTCATTTTAAACTTTCTTTTTGTCAGCCTTCTGGTTAAGTTCAGCAGTAACATAAACAACATAAAGAGGATAAAAATTACTGCTGTTTTGGATCATTTAACAACAAAACTTAAAAATGTTCCTCACATTTTTTATCCTCAAAGTTCTTCAATATTTTTCGGTGTACAACCCGCGTGAAAAAAGTATTTTTTTCATCTGATTCACGTTGTTTACATCTGCCTTTCAGCAGCGTGAGGCTGCGTTTCTTCAGAATAAGATGGAGTTTCGTTAATTGCTTCAACTGTTGAAGAGTTATCATAACCTAAAGAATGTAAACAATGAGATAAAGCTCAGATGTTAAAGCTAATTCATTTTTTCAGACGTTATGTCATTGAACAGAACTTCAGTCTCAGTTTTTGAACGGAAAAAAACTCTCGCTAGTTTTACTTTGAAAACCGGAAGTTTCTCTGGAACTAAGATGTGTTTACTTTCGGTTACTACCGCGGCTCTTTCGGCTTTTTTTAGTTCGTAAACTTAAAATAATACATTAATCTGAATTCCAGAAGAAAAATACATCATTACCAGATAATATTCTGATCATATTTTTACTACAATTTACTGTATTTTAAAAGATCGCAAATCAGCGATTTTCGGGAGCAGATCGCGAATACCCGAGCACCCGGGTACTTGTTACAGCCCTAGTTTTGAATTCACTTTTGACAGAGCTTTGTAGGACTTCCTTTCAAAATAAAAGACATCCTAGGAAGTCATCAATGATTTATAGAAAGAAAAAAAAAAAAAGAAAACATTTTTTATTTGACTATTCTCGTGCATTTCAGCCAAAATTCATAAATATAAACTAAATCAGAACTAATAAAGAGACCCTTACCATATTTTGAAACATGATGCACACTTGAATTTGTTCCAAATAGAAAATCTGTTTTATAATCCAGTGGATTATAATTCAACATATCTATAATTCTGATTGTTCCTACTGACAATAAATAGTCTTTTTTGTGATAAATTAAGTCCAAATGTGTTTATAAACTACAAAGAATTGATGGAGAATTTCGGCTATCCTCGCTGAATGATTCATACCATCCTTTAACTGTTTGTGAAGGAGTTGAATTTCACTTTTTTAACTTTACTACTTAATTATTTTACTTTTTAAAAACATTTTATTTTAACCACATTTTAGGGCCACAGTGTTTGTGTACCTGTTGATCCTCGTTCAGATCCTCCTCCATCTTCCATTCTCGACCAGCTGGAGGAGGACTTCCCACAGGAGCCGCTCTCTCCGGCTCCTTCTCGCCGCTCTGAAGACAGCGGAGAATGGCGGCTCCCGCAAACCTAAAAATTGGGGATAAAATAACCAATTTAACAGACAAAAAATAAATAAAAATAAGGTTTGCGTCCTACTTTTTAATAAACTTCTAGCTTACTGCTCAGGCATGGACTTCTGTCTCCAGTGAGCAGAGCTGCCGGACGCTTCGCTGGAACAGGAAAGGTTGCTGGGGGAGCTGCGGTTGTGGGGAGAGCGTCCCAAAGCCAGGGAGGAAGCCAGGCTGTAGCTCTCGCTGCCTGGAGACATCCTGGTACACAGAAACCCCGCCCACGCTAAAGCGAAAAGTCACAAAAAAGTGAACTTGTGGTCACCAGGTGCCAGCTGTTACCTCTTGGAGTCCAGGGGTCGGCCGTCACTGCTGACGCTGCGCGGGATGGCGGCCCCCCTCTCCAGCCTCTCAGCTGACAGGGTTTTTCCCACCGAGCTGCCCAGGCTGATGGCGCGGTTGGGCGTGTGGGGCTGTGGCGAGGCGGTCAGCGACTGCTGGGGGCTGCTGGACGTCCTCTGCCATTTGTTGTTGTTGCTGCGGAAGGGGAATTTGTACTCGAAGGAGCCGCTGTCGCTGCTGCTGCCCTTGTATTCAGACACGGGGGCTCGATAAAGCTCCGAGCAACCCCTGCAAAAAAAAAAAAAATTGAAAAAAATAGTCTGAACCCTGTTCTAGATAAACCAAAATCTCTGCTTTATCTCCTTAGTTTTAACCTGCGAGGAGTGGCGTCGTCATGTGGCGGGATGATGACGACGCGCACGGTCATGGAGTTCCTCAGCATGTCGATCATCTGCTCGTGAGTTAAGGACGCCACGGCGACTTTGCAGATTTCCACCAAGCGGCTGCCCTGGCGCAGTCCGGCCTGCCACGCATAGCCGTAAGGCTCCACCTAGAAAAAAAAAAAGGGATTTGTGTTTGGAGAACATTTTGGAGCCGCAAACATTCATCTATACAGATTTAAATTCTGACTGAAACTCAATGGTTTTTTCACATCATTCTAATCAACATTCTTTACAAATCTCCCAAACAGCTCCTTCTTCTCATAAAAACGCCTGATGCTTCAGGGTTGCGGTGGTTCGGCGGTAGGGAGCGATACCTCGGCCACGATGCCCTCGTAGTTCACGTGGAAGCCGAGCTGACCGAGGCCGTTCCGGCGAAGCGTCATCTCTGAAGTCTCGCAGCCCTTTGTGAGGAGCTACACGTGTAGAGAGAGAGAGACAGTCATGACACGCAGGAAACTGCACAGATCAACAACTGAAAATTTATACTTGGTTCCAAGAAGCCAAAGACTCCTATAGATTATAATAATCTTAATCATTCTTACTTTTCTTAACATGTTCATGTTACTCCCACATTTTTTCAAGTTATAAACTGACCAATCAGATGCCTTTGACAAAAAGTTTGTCTAGCCCGCTTTCAGTGATAGAGGGTGTGCTTCCACACTTCCACACAGAAACTCTCGACGTTGTTGGCACCACAAAAATGCTCTGACTCTGTTCTTGACATGCGGCTGTCACGTAACTCATGCATCCTAGCATTCCCATGAGACTTATCAGCAAAGAATACAATGACTGATCGATAAGCTACTAGAAATAGCGATCCAAAAAATGAATCAGTATCTGACTTAAAAACTTCTGAAAATTACACTTCTGTGAAACCCCAACACAGATGCAGCCACTTGTGTGTCTATAAATTGAACAAAAATGACTAAAACTTCTGCACACAAAATGCTAACTTGTAAGATTACAAGATCGATCACAGACAAAAGCTAACTTATGTTAACAAAATGCTAACATGTTGAAAATGCCAAAATGCCACAAATAGAACTGTCTCAAATGCCTGTGTTTGCACACAAAATGACTAATTCTGCACACAAAATGCTAACTTCTCAGTAAAAACCAAAAATGTGTCTAAACAACATAACTTGTGCACAAAAAATGCTAACTTTGCAAATGCACACCAACAAAATGCTAACTTGTGAACAAAATGCTAATGCTAAATCAGAAATAACAAAATGCTAACTTCTGCACACAAAATGCTAAACTTCTGCACACAAAATGCTACTTGTGTGAACAAAATGCTAAACTTGTGTTAAACAAAATGCTAACTTCTGCACACAAAATGTCTTAATTGTAAAACAATAACAAACTTGTTGAACAAAATGCTAACTAACTGTCACACAAAAGATGCGGTTAGTGACAACTGAAAGCCAAAATGCAAACAAAACTACGATTTAAACAAAAGCAAATGCTAATGTGCACACAAAATGCTGACTTGTGTGAACAAAATGCTAACTTCTGTTAAAACAAAAATGGCTGAACTGTCTGCACACAAAAAACTTCTGTTAACAAATTGCTTGACACATGCACAAAAAAATGCTAACTTCTGTTACCACAAAATGCTAACTTCTGTTAACAAAATGCTGACTTCTGCACACAAAATGCTAACTTGTGCACACAAAATGCTAACTTGTGTGAACAAAATGCTAACTTCTGTTAACAAAATGCTAACTTCTGCACACAAAATGCTAACTTGTGCACACAAAATGCTAACTTGTGTGAACAAAATGCTAACTTCTGTTAACCATTCTAAATCAACTACATGTGCACAAACAAAATCAACTGTACGATGAAAAATGCTAACTTCGTGTTAACAAAATGCTAACTTCTGCACACAAAAATGCTAACTTGTTGTGAACAAAAATGCTAACTTGCACAACATAAGCTAATGCCTCACTTGTGAACAAAATGCTAACTTGTGTAACAAAATGCTAACTTGTGTATAACAAAATGCTACAAGTTGTGAACAAAAATGCTACTTGGTGAACAAAATGCTAACTTATGTTAACAAAATGCTAACTTCTGCACACAAAATGCTAACTTGTGTGAACAAAATGCTAACTTATGTTAACAAAATGCTAACTTGTGTGAACAAAATGCTAACTTCTGCACACATAATGCTAACTTGTGTGAACAAGATGCTAACTTGTGCACACAGAATGCTAACTTGTAAACACAAAATACTTATTTAAGCCTCCATACTTCTACTCTGCAATTTTTTTTTTTACTTTTTATCGATAATATTTTTTTAATAATTACTATTTGTGGCCACAACATAGCTAATTGTGCGCTAAATAGTTTAAGTTGTATGAAAAAAGGTTAATAATATGCTAATATGCCGCTACAAAATGCTAATTTAAAGAAATATTGTTTTAATATCATGTCCAGAGCTCCATACAGAGGAAAAGTTTGATTATATTCCTCTATACAGTTTAGTCCAACTAGAATCTGATTCCTGATAGTCTGAACCACAAAAATAAAGCACGAGCAAAACAAAAGCAGGTGCATGACTGCAGGCATGGGGGATTGATAAAGAGACCTCCCTAATAAAACTAGATCAAGTAGATAAGAGTCCAAAGCAAAACCTGGTGGTCAACCCCCACTGACCTTATCCAGCATGACGGATCCAAACTCAGCCTAATCTCTTTAAGGATGCACCCTCAAGGCTCCACGCTTTAGCACAATGTTAGCAAAAGCTCCACAAGAGTCAAACTTCACAGGGAAGATTGAATAAATCATGGAGAAGAATGCGACGTGATAGGAATTGTTTTCTCACTCTCTGATGTTCTGAAGTCGTGCGTGGGAGAGAAAAAAAGGACAAGATAAAAAAAAGGCAATAAAGGAGCAAACAGCAGAAAGACGGAGAAGGAGGAAGAAAGGAGGACGAGGAGGGAAGAAAGGGGAGAGTACAAAAGTGGACGCTCCAAGGTCACTTAGCTTTAATCAGTCACAGAGTTTGCAGAACCGACTGAAGCCTGAGAATCGATCTAATAAACGCCTGTCGCTCTGAACCGAGCCATGATGGATTTCTGTCCATTTGTTTTGCATAAAGAATATAAAACAACGAGAGCATCTATACATAGGCGTATGTTTGAAAGCACTGCAAATGAACGCTTCCGGAAAAACCGGTGATTATATAAGAAAACGGTTTTTCCTCCCCCTGACCAGTTTCCATGGAAACGACTAAGAAGGAACCGCTTCGCTGTGTGTGTAGGTGTGCGGGCCGTCGCGGGGATGGTGTCCAGAGGTGTTTCTGCGGCTTTTCTTCAGTAAACTAAGAGCAGCCGGGAGACGGCGAGTTGGCATGCAGATGCAAACATGTCATTCCGCCAGACGGACGTCCAGCTCTGAACGTTAGGGGCTGTGAGTGGGCCAGGTGAAGGATTAATGGCAGCTACCAGCGGTTTCCAATGAAATTTCGTGTTAGTGGCATTTTATGTGTGACTTAATCATTCTTTAAGTCTTTTGACAACTGCAATTAATGTTTTTATGAAGTTAAACACAGACATTCCAGTCTAAAATTGCACTACCCTCATCTAACCAAAAGGGGGCACTAAAATAAACCATCAAGGTGATCTTACCATGAACCAACAATACGGAGTATTTCAAGTTCCAGGTCAACAGGAGAGTAGGGCTGTGGACTGTGCTCAGGCGGCGATCCGATACAATTCACGAATCAAGCTCAACGATTCACGAATCGAACCCCGATTCTTACTTTTTAATATTATGTTTATTGCTATGTGAATATTTACTAGATGGAGGAAAATTGAAATCATTTGTATTGAATCACCAACATTTATGCCTTTATTTTGAACAGTAGAAACTGATTTAAAAAAAAAAACCCAAAATATTCAGATAGAAAGAAATTTTGTTTTCCATTTTAAACTTTTTTTTTGTCAGCCTTCTGGTTAAGTTCAGCAGTAACATAAACAAAAAAGGATAACAATGTCTGGTGTTTTGTATCATTTAACAACAAAACTTGAAAATGTTTCCCACAGTTTTTTTAATTCTCAAAGTTCTTCAATATTTATAAAAAGTATTTTTTTCCGCAGCAGAATCAGCTGATTCACGTTGATTATATCCTCCTTTCAGCAGCGTGAGGCTGCGTTTCTTCAGAATAAAATGGAGTTTCGTTAATTGCGTCAACTGTTGAAGAGTTATCATAACCAAAAGAATGTAAACACTGAGATAAAGCTCCGATGTTAAAGCTAATTCATTTTTTCAAAAGTTATGTCACTGAACAGAACTTCAGTCTCTGTTTTTGAATGGAAAAAAAGTCTCGCTAGTTTTACTTTGAAAACCGGAAGTTTTACCGTCACGAAGACGTTTGTTTACTTCTGGTGGATACCGCGGCTCTTTCGGCTTTGTTTTAGTTCGTAAGCTTAAAATCCTACATTAATCTGCATTCCAGAGGGAAAATACATCGTTCCCAGATCATATTTTACTAAAATTTACCATATTCAAATCAGCGATCTTTGACGTCGCAAATATTTGTACTCGAATTTTCGGGAGCAGATCGCGAATACTCGAGCACCCGGATACTCGTTACAGCCCTACAGGAGAGTCTTAAAAGTCAAATTGACTAAAAACGCGATCCATCCCAGAATTACTGCTAAAAAGTAGTAATTCTGTTAAAAAAAAGAGAGCTGACCGTGGCCTCGAAGAAAAAACAAACAACAAGTGACATCAGAAAAGGGCTCAGAGCTCTTGGAGCTCGCTGAAGAAATCAGACTACTTCAAACCCAAAACGAAACAACAGAGTCAACATTCTGGAGTGGACGACGTGGAACAACGAGCCAGGACCAATAATCTAATCCTCACTGGATTACATACAGATCTAGCGCAGCTGCAGCTAGCATTGCTAATGAGGCTAACTCTGCTAGCATGGCTTTTGATTCTGGTGAGGACCTCGGTGAAGACGTCGAAGTGGAATCATTTCTCAAGTCTAAAAGGATTTGCCTGAATCTAAATCCCATTGAGACCTGCCACCCGCTCCCCAGGAGACGGATCTCGTTAGGTTTATGACTCAAAAACACAAATTAATTAATTTTCTCTGCATATGAAATGTACTATACAAATAAACCTGAATGACCTGAATCTGTATTGGTAAAGTATACATGACTGATCAGAAGTTAAGAACCGCATAATGATAATTTAAGTTAAAAAAAAGACAATTTTAAAGTAAGTAAGGTGGGATTTATAAATGTGCTTCCTCCCACTCCCGTTCAAGCAGCCTTTTGAACTTTGAGTGATAATCTTAAGAGTTCATTGTGTCATGTTCCATTTATAAAAGAACAAACATGTTTACTTAAGAGTAGGAGTGAGAATTGCATTAATTACTTGGTGAACATATGAGTACTTTCATATCAACTTCATACCAAATTATCCCATTTTTAAATGTTTATGCATGGATATCTTGCTTATGCATTACTCTTGACATGATTTCTTAAAATAAACAATTTTCCATTCCAGATATTTAATCACAGTAATTTAAACTGGTGGTGGTGAGAAAGATTTAGATAAACGGGGTAGACGGGTATGACATTACCAGTAGCCGACCATCTGCCATGCCGGAGGTCAATGGTGAAATTAAGCACTAGGGCTGTGGCGGTGCCGATCCGATTCGATTCACGAATCAAGCGCAACGATTCACGAATCGAACGACGATTCTTACTTTATAATATAATATTTATTGCTATGTGAATGTCTGTTTACTGGATGGATGAAAATGGAAATTATTTTTATTTAAGCATTATATATTAAAACAGGAGATCAGAATCAACAAAACTGATTAAAAAACACAGATATTCAAATAGAAAGAAATGCTGTTTGCCATTTTAAACTTTTTTTATTTTCTTTTGACCATCTTCATTTAAGTTCGCAGTAACATAAAAATTAAGGATAAAAATCACTGATGTTTTGGATCATTTAAGCTTTACATATTGGTGCAGAGCCCGTATGAAAAAAGTAATTTTTTCCGCAGCAGAATCATCTGATTCCAGTTGTCTACATCCGCCTTTCAGCAGCATGAGGCTGCGTTTCTTCAGAATAAGATGGAGTTTCGTTAATTGCGTCAACTGTTGAAAAGTTACCATAACCAAAAGAATGTTAACACTGGAAGTAAAGCTCCGGTGTTAAAGCTATCAGAAGTTATGTCAGTGAGCGGGACTTCAGTCTCAGTTTCTGAACGAAAAAAAGCGCTCGCTAGTTTTACTTTGAAAACCGGATGTTCACTGTCATGAAGATGTTTACTTCCGGTGGTTTTTCGGCTTTGTTTTAGTTCTTAAGCTTAAAAAACAACGTTAATCTGTATTTCAGAGCAAAAATACATCGTCCCCAGATGATATTTTGATAATATTTTACTAGAATTTACTATATTTATAAAGATCGCAAATTAGCGATCTTGGACGTCGCGAATATTCGTACTCGGAATTTCGGGAGCAGATCGCGAATACTCGAGCATCCGCATACTCGTTACAGCCCTACTAAGTACATCGATGACAGTTACGCCCCAAAGATTTAATTGGCAAAAAATAAGATACATCTAAAGAAAGATGGCTGCTTTGTCATCTTGACTTGATGAATTATCTGCTTCTGTCACTGTACTGAACACAGAAAGGTAAACAGAAAAGTAGCACTGCTGCTCACTGTGTATCCGCTCACAACACTACACACTCCACTACAGTGTATTATACACGTATGCAACTGCCACACCAACCTGACTAACCTCGGGCTCCCACAGCGAGCATTACAGCTCAGGTGCGATGTGGGAGTGGTCTAACTA
Source organism: Oryzias javanicus (assembly GCA_003999625.1). NCBI lineage: Eukaryota > Metazoa > Chordata > Actinopteri > Beloniformes > Adrianichthyidae > Oryzias > Oryzias javanicus. Next base: position 5,423,757 of record CM012460.1, on the reverse strand, counting down.
CACCGGCTGGCTCCCATTGGATGGCTGCAGCCAAAGACTCTGCTGCCGACCTCTGAACTCTTGTAGGTTTGCGCGATAACCCGCCATTTACATTGGAAGTACAGTAATTCTACGGTTCAGCGTCCAGCTGCAGAGGTCAGAGGTCAAACATGACCGTCTGCAATGGGATTTCCTCTCGCAATTTTAAAGTTTTGTAAAGACTGCAGCACTGAAACACTCGCCGTGGGAACCTGGGGTGAGGCCTGGCTAGCAGATAAACTTGTTAGCGTATATTTAGCTAAAGCTTCCCATTCTGACTGAACTTTGATAAATTGATCAGAGTAAACTGAGGCAACTGTCGCTCATTCCTCGTTAGTTGATTCTCCCTGAATACTGCAGATAACATTTTTTCTGGTAGTGGAAACCATATAAACACCACAGGTATTGACCATTGTTGTGCATTAAATATAAAAGAACAAACTCAGCATATATGCAATTGTGAAAGTCCAGTTACCCTCCAGGATGGCAAACAGGAAGTTCTGTGACATCATTTCCAATCCCTCCATATTGTTCTAATAACAGTGTTTGAATAAACAGGCACAAGAATTGAAAACAAATGTAGTGTTGTTCATAACACAAATGTATGATGTGTATGTTTGTGTGTGCTCTCTTAGAAGTACTTTTGGTAGAATCACAGACGTAGCAGAAAGCCGTTTGTTTTAGGGCTATCAATGATCATTAGTATGTATTGAAAATCAATACAAGTGTGGGGAGAGTTTGTGTTTCCACCAACCTCCAGACGTTTGACCACGTCTTTGAAATCCTCTGTGTTATTGTTGACGCTCCTCAGAGACAGATTTTCGCCTCGCTCATAAAAGATCTTCAAAGACGCAGGGCTGCTGAGCGTCCAGCCAATCACGTCCTTAGTAGCACAGTTAAACACCACAGCTTTGGCGTCCTGGTCCAACAGGATGAGGAAGTCATTGGATATGGCCAGCAGGCCCTCCAGCTCCCCTCCGTTCCCTTGATCCTCCGCATGAACCAACCAAGTGACGGCGCCCAGGCTGCGCAGCTCCGCCCCTTCGTACGGCCGGATCTTCTCCTTCTTCTTGTGAGCTAAAGAAATGAAGGGAAACTTTCCTGAGGGGTCGATGGGCGTGCTTGTGGTGTGGCGTTCAGCCAGATCCCGCAGGTACTCCTGGCGAGTTCGGGTGGCCATGGCTCGGAACTTGTGCGATTTGTGGGCCGCGTTCTCGGCGTTGATGACTTTGGTCAGCAGGAATTCCCGAAACACAGACGACTTGGGGAAGGTGACGTCTTCGGGGATTGGGGGGCCAAATGAGGGCATATCTTTGGAACGGGTCACCGCCACACTGCAAGAAGAAAAAGTGTTAGAAAAAATGAGAGAAGAGTCAAGAAAACTTTGTTGTCCGCTAAATCCTTGTCTAGAAGTATTTTGATTTATGTGTTATTTTTATTTCACCCAATAATTAAACTATAATCATTATAATAAGTCTTCGTTGATTGAATTCAGTTGATTTGTTCTTGAATTCAGTGGAAAAAAATGTAAAAAAAAATTATTATATATCATATAAACGATACATATTACGATATAAGACAATAAAGCATATTATCAGTTATTCTCTGACAAAAATGTCCTTACTTTTCTCTGATTTTTTCAAGAAAAATGCAACTGAATTGTAACAAATGAGAAACATTTGTACAACAGTTTCAAGTTTGTTAGAAAAACACATTTTTGCACGAAAATTCAGCAATAAAAATAAACAAATAAAAACCATAGAAATGATAGAAGAAATGGCACAATAGACTCTTTCTTATAGTCCACACGATATGTGTCGTCATATCACTCATTACTAGGTCTAACCATAAACTAATTGAAGCCATTGAACCTCCTAGGTATTGATCATTTAAAAAAAAGAGTTAAGTATCAAACTAGGGCTGCCACGATTAGTCGACTAATCGATGACTATTAAAATAGTCGACAACTAATTTAATAGTCGATTAGTCGTTACTTTATAATATATGGAGTCAGGCTGTAGTGAAGTTGAAAGTTATAATGACATTCTGCTAGCTTTTTAGACTATTTTGGCATTTATTAAGGTTTTCAGGCTATTTTGGAGTTTAGCTAATATTTTAGCTTCATGCTAGCTATTTTGGCTAATTTAGGCTTTTTCAGTTTTTTAGGCTAATTTGGAATTAAAATAATATTTCAGCTACATATTAGCTCTTTTGGCTAATTTAGGATTTTTTCAGTTTTGTAGGCAAATTTGGAGTTTAGCTAATATTTCATTTACATGTTAGTTAGCTAATTCTAAATGTTTACAGTTTTTTAGGCTAATTTGGAGTTTTTCTATTACTCCAGCTACATGCTACCTATTTTGGTTAATTTGGAATTTTTACAGTTTTTTAGGGCTAATTTGGAGTTTAGCTAATATTTCATTTACATGTTAGCTAGCTAATTCTAAATGTTTACAGTTTTTTAGGCTAATTTGGAGTTTTTCTATTACTCCAGCTACATGCTACCTATTTTGGCTAATTTGGAATTTTTACAGTTTTTTAGACTAATTTGGAGTTTAGCTAATATTTCACTATTTTAGCTAATTTGGGATTTTTTTTTTTTTACAGTTTTTTAGGCTAATTTGGAGTTTTGCTATGTCTCCAGCTACATGCTACCTATTTTGGCTAATTTGGAATTTTTACAGTTTTTTAGACTAATTTGGAGTTTAGCTAATATTTCAGCTATATGCTAGCGATTTTAGCTTATTTAGGATTTTTTTGTTTTAAAGCTAATCATATTTCAGATTTTCTTTACATCCACTTTGTCCATGATCCGATTAGTCGACTAATCGGAAAAATTAATCCATGATTAGTCGTTGATAATCGTTTGTGGCAGCCCTATATCAAACTAGTTTAAAATAAGCGGGAAGAAAAACAATAAAACATTTTTTTCCCTAAATAATTAACATGAAAGTGAAAGTTTGTGTGTTCATTTCTAAACAGCATTTAAAGGAGCCTTCACTCACAAGTAAACTTTTTTTAAACACTCAGTTGTCTAGCTTGGTAACTATGGTAACCACTATTTAATTATTTACCACAAAGCAATTAAAAACCAAACCAATAGAATACATAGAGAAATAGGAATAGAAAAAGAACACTTATTTTTTGTGCCGCATTTAATTCATTAAACTTTGTATACTTAATTATTCACTTAATTAAAACAAAAAAATGCAACAGAAAGCGAAAACTCAGTTTAAAAAAAAACAAAAAATATAACAATAAAACACATACAAAAAAATTCAACAATTTCGATTATTCCTTATTTTTAAATATTACATTTTTAGCATAATTTAATATACTTATTGATTTAGCCACTTTGATGTTTAGTTGAAAATTATTCAACCAAATATAAGTATTATTTTCTGCGAGTTTAAACATCATTCATTTTAAAAAATAATAGAGTAAATGGATCCCAATTGTTACTTCTTGTAGTTATTCTTAATGTTTTTGCACATTTTTTTGTAAAATGAAAAATTGAATTATACTTAAGTTTTGTTTATTTTTCCCCAAATTGCAATACAATAGATCAGGCTTATAACATTAAAGGAGTTATATAATGCGTTGGTATCTAATGAGCCAATAACATAATTCATCATAGCCATTCTTTTTTGCCATTTTTCATTTAATGTAATTAATTTGAGGTTTCCAAGAAAGATTTTTGTCAATATTTGCATTTAGATGCCATCCCTAAGTTCCGTAGATGCTAAGAAGGTAATGATCAAAAACCAGCCACATTTTTAAACTGAGAATTTTTGCTAAAGGAAATAATAAAAACCCAAAAATCCCTATTGGCTGCAATGAAGTGAAAGTTAAAGTTGTCACAAACCTCGGTGTGTTGAATTTGTTCTCCACATTTGACCCATCCCCTGGGGGAGTGGTGAGCTGCAGACACAGCTGCGCTCGAGAACCATTCGGTGATTTAACCCCTTAATGCTGAGGGTCGAGCAGAGAGACACTGGGTCCCATTTTTAGAGTCTTTGGTAAGACTCGGCCTGAATTTGAAGTCACAACCAGAAGGCCACTGAGCTGGTATACTGACAGATGAGAGTATTAACTCCTCTAAAGTCATGCACCATTTCAAAACTAAAAATCCAAAAACAAGCGAGTGAGTTATTTTTAAAAACGAGAGTTTTCAGAAGATGGAATACAGATCTCAGTGTGAGAACCTGTGGTGTTAAAACTGGGTTCATGTCTGGGTCACCTTCTCCGGCTCCAACCTCATCGTCACTTAGTAAAACCACAAAAGTGCTCCTGGCTGATAATTACCAGGTGACAAGTCCTCGTCCCACACGCCTGCCTGCCTGCCTGCCTGCCGACAGGCTTTAGCATTTTGACACTGGGATTAATCACACCGTCTAATAAGCAATGCCCATGTCACCCACATATTTCTAAACATACCTTCGAAACACCCCGACACCACCAGAGACGCGGCGTTCAATTACACCAGGTATTAAAGTGTTGACACTTCATTTTCCACATATCCTTGTTTGTGACAGACTGAGGAAGAGGGGGGATGGTGGATTTTAGGATGTTGTAGTTTAGTGAATGGGTAGTACTAAAGGCTTCTCGTCTGTATGTTACAGGTTTACTGGAATTAGAGTCCCTGCAGAGCCAAAATGGTCAAAACTTATACAACATCTAAGGGTAAGTTAGGGTGAAGTAGGTGAGGCACAGGTGTGTCTTACAGATTTATTTCAACTAGGGCTGGGCGATATGGGATTTTTTATATCACGATATCGCTTTTTACATATTGCGCGATAACGATATTGATCACGATATAAACCAAATAACTATATTTGACTATACTTTTTTATATTAGACTACTAAACTGTTTCTTCAGTCCCATTCAAAAAACAAAGCATTAAGTCTACAAATAAATTCTAATGTTTTCAGGGTTCATATAATAAAAATGTTTTAATATACTACAAATTATTTTTGTTGTATTTAGTAGGGGTGTAACGGATCACAAAACACACGGCTTGGATCGTGTCACGGCTTTAAGGTCACAGTTTGGATCATTTTTCAGATCAGTAACAAGTAAAAAAACAACAAGAAAAAAGAAGATAAAAGCCTAAAATTACTTTTTTTTAAAAAGTTAAAAATATATTTTTAAAAAAAAACTACTTAAAAGCATTAACTCACACATTTTGAGCTTTGAACATAAACAAAACATGTATTTTCTGATGACATGTACATGTCTGGAGAGAGAAAGGAATGCTTCATATGCTATCCCACCAAATTAAACTGCAATTTTGAAATTAAACTTTTCATTATTTTTGGTATCAATTGTTGTATTGAAACTAAAACTGTGGCAAACATTTAAATATGTCAAATTAATTTATTAACCAAGTAGACATGTCCAGGTGACGCACTGCCATACCCGCGTTTTTTCTGGTTAATTTTGACCCTAAGGGCTTCCCATAGATCTCCATGTTGGCTCTTGTCAGCTGGGTGCAGGAGTTCGACAGCGGCCGCTCCTCACTGGAAGGTCTCCTGAACTCCGACACGGAGATGTGTACCGATGTTTTTATTCAGCTCTTCAAAATAAATCAATCTCTCGGTATCCGCGTTCTTCACGAAGAGTTCCAGAAAAGTTTTGACAGAAGCTCCTCCCACACTCAGCGGGGCTTCAGAGCGACAGACTTTCTGATGACCGAAAGCATCAAATCTGACGCTTGTTAAAACTAATACAGTGTGCAGTGAATTAATTTGACCCCAAATACATTCGGCATGGACAGACGATTGATCGTAATAAAGCGCGCGGGGCACGAGGTACGCAGCTGCAGCGGGGGTTGCTGGTAGAAGTCGGCTCGTGCGCGTTTGTTTACCTTTCATGCAGACGAAGGACGCGGAGTGACCGAAATGAGAGCTAATAAACACAATAATTAGATATAAACACTTACTCGCCCTGTGGTCACTAACTCTCTAACTTTTACTCGTGAAATAGGAGAAACTGTTCGCTAGCAAGTGTTATTTGCGGACCCTTCAAAATAAAAGTCTATCGCGATAGACTCATTCTTCTATTGAAAAAATGTTCTATCGCGATATCAATAATTATCGTTTTATCGCCCAGCCCTAATTTCAACCCTACCAAATCTTGCCCATTGGTATTGTTCACATGAGAGAACGCTTCTTGTGTTAGAAATCAGACAATGAGAGCGCAGTTTGTGTGGCTTTGAGTAATTATGTATCATGAACAAACCCTGTAGGTGTGCATTTGTATACAGTCAGTAAGAGCCATTACTTACACCTTACTGATGACCAGAGTAAGGGCACCCTACAACAGCATCAATAGGTGTATGCAATGTCCATTAGCATTACAAATACGTCTTGATACTCTTACCCCACAAACAGAAATGGTACGTTCCATTTTCTTGATGTCCCTTGACGTGGTCATAGGTGCCTCAAGGGAATTGGTCAAATACTAAATTCTAATTGCTTTTCAAACCCTATGGCTAGAACACCCTTTTCATGGCGACGTCAGACAAAATGGCGACATCACCATCAATGTGTAAAGTTATTCCTGGTTTCTAGACAGGCAAAGTGCAGAACTGAACACTGCTAAATCCTTGTGCTATCCTAGGCATGTTGACGTTGGGAGTGGGGTCATCTGGACCCCATAGACAGTCTGTTGAACTTTTATTTCCCAATGATTTTTCATTTTCCCTGGTGTCCGTGGCAGGCATGAAATCCTGTCCACTTTCATCCACATTTGTCAGAATGGATAACACGCCAATGTAAGGCTTGGGTCATCTGAACCCAATTTGATAACACAATTTTGCGTAAATAATAAAAGGTAGCCTTACCGATTGTAACGCAAAATCAAACAATATATATTTGATAAATTTCCTACGTAACTGTTTTAGTTTTCCTCTCTCAGATTGTTCACAAATCAAAATACAAATGTCAGTAGTAATTCCTATGGGCGAAATTAAACAAGTCATGGATCATTTCTCTCTGACAACACGGTCAAAGTTAGAGTTTACAAGTACTTCATGAATGCTACTTGTATGATTATGACTGATTATCATTTATTCTTCTAACTCATGCTAACGCTAACGTGGGGATAAGTTGTAGAGCTGCAAATTGCTGTTGTAGGGGTATTTGAAGCTGTAGTGGTGTCTGAAAATGTTTTTCAAGGGAGAGGAGTGGTAACTTAGGGCTGGATATCCCTCTATCAGCAGGATAATCCACATTGCAAAACAAAAAAGTTTACACTTCAATTTAAGAAATTACTTTTTGTTCTTGTATTAGCATGCATTTTCCGAGCACTGGAAGCTATGCCCTAACGTAGATGACCAGCGAACATCACAACGTCATCGAGCGATAGTAACATCCAAATTTGAGGACTTTTTTTTTACATATCTCTCCGCTTGGAGGTATAAATGAAGAGGTATCATGAAGCCCAAGACACACCTGTGCTTCCTGTACCGTTCTTATCTATGACCCTCCACGCTCCCGGACAACCCAAAAACCTCCATCATCTGTATTGGTCAATGCCAGAGGTCTGTAACCTGCGGCTCCAGAGCTACATGTGGCTCTTTTATCCCTCCATTGTGGCTCTCTGGATGAAGATTAGCTATTATTTTACCAACATGCTTACGTTTTTGGCTAATTTGTTTTCTAGTGAGTTTTTTTTTTAGGATAATTTAGAGTTTTAGCTTCTATTTTAGCAACATGCTAAGGTTTTTGGCTAATGTGTTACCTACTGGGGTTTTAGGCTAATTTAGAGTTTTAGCTTCTATTTTAGCAACATGCTAAGGTTTTTGACTAATTTAGTTTACTGATGAATTTTATGCTAATTTGGAGTTTAGCCAATATTATAGTAAAATGCTAAGGTTTTCAGCTATTTTTTTATCTATTGAATTTTTTTTGGGAGAATTTAGCATCTATTTTAGCAACATGCTAACATTTTTGACAAAGTTAGTTTAATTAAACAACAAGCAAGATTTTTTTTGGCAGATTTGGCCTATAATTAGTTTTTTATTCTAATTTGGAGTTTAGCTAATATTTTAGTAAAATACTGATGTTTTCAGCTATTTTTTATCTACTGATTTTTTTTTTGGGAGAATTTAGCTTCTATTTTAGCAACATGCTAACATTTTTGACAAAGTTAGTTTAATTAAGCAACAAGCAAAATTTTTTTTTGGCAGATTTGGCCTCTATATAGTTTTTTAATTCTAATTTGGAGTTTAGCTAATATTTTAGCAATATGCTAACGTTTTTAGCTAACTTGTTATCTACTGGAGGTTTTAGGCTAATTTTGAGTTTAGCTTTTATTTCAGCAACATGCTAATATTTTTGGCTGATTTAATATACAGAGAAATGTTATGCTAATTTGAAGTTCAGCTAGAAATGACGCAACAAGCTTACTTTTTTGCATTCATATTTATTTTAAAAAATATAAGAAGGTTATGAATGCAAATCTACATTTCTTAAAGGCTAACGTAAGTCAATGTGGCTCCTTCTAGGTTTGGATCAGTAGAAAACGAGCCCAAACGGCTCTTTAACTGTTAAAGGTTGCCGACCTCTGGTCTATGCCCATCCCGGTGTGTGCAGCTAAGGCTAAAGAAAAACTCAATACAAAAAAAGGGGAAACTTTTATATTTGTGATGTGAAGTCTCATGTTAGGTACACTAGCTAACCCTAACCAAGAGGAATTGTCAGTACAGTCGTTGAAGAAACGCATTCACAGTTTTAGATCCAAACATCTGTGAGTCAATCAAACAAAGACCGATGACTCATACCAGATGGAGCGATGGAGCCATTGGGCAAGATGCAGAAGAAACCATTTTTATATAAGACCAGGAATGACGGAGATAGAACGGATGATGAAGAAGCTCAAATCCATTTAAACAATCTGAAATGATAATTCTGGATGAAATCCTGTCAAAAATGACTTTGTGTTCTTGCAGTTCGGGGAAGGTTCGAGAAACTTTTCCAACAAAAGTCAAAGAGCGGGTCCCTGTAGTTTCTTTGACTTGCTGGCTTATAAATATCCGGTGTGTGGGGTGATCTGCTGCCCACTGAGCCGGTCTAAGAAAGAGAGCATGTCAATACTCCAGCAGGTTCAGGGGTGGACACGGAGAAGGAAGGTGTGTACAGTAAACATATAGGGTTTCCGTCTAAACTAAGACATTTATGTGTGCCACGTAATGCAATAATCAATTATTTCAGACAGCAAATTGTTTGTGTTTTAAAGGTCAGAGAATCAGAGAAGTAAAAAGCATTTATTCTATTTTTGCTAAGAATTTTAACAAGTTCTTCTAAAACTTTTCTGGAAGATATTCTGCTGGTGTGAAGCATTGAAGTAAACAAAAAGCCCAGAAGCAAAAATATATGAATAATAATAGATCAAGGAAGATCAACACAGAAACAAAAATTAGTTGTAAACAAAATCTTTGAAGAGATTCAGTTAAATTCATTGACCTCAGGCCTTTCTTAGGGTTCAGTTTAGCATTTTTCAGGCATTTCTAACACTTCAAACGAATGTTTTAACAACAATGAAAAAGATATATTTTGTCGTGGAAAGATAAAAATAAGGATTAACCCAAAAAAAAAAAAAAAACAAAGAACAGTTTTCTTATAGGCTTCTAAAGACAGATGAAAATTGTGTTTTTAATGTGTTCCTCTGAGGATATTAATTAGGAAAATTAACAAAAAAAATACATTTCTGAATATTCATTTTTTTAAATGATCAGGATTTGGTGCAGAAAAAACAATGCTGTTTGAAAAAAAAACTTATTTGTGATGTAGAAAATATACTGGGCGGGGCCACAAGCTCCCTGCTGTACGCAAGGATACTACTAATATATTCATCATTTCTAAAACTTTTTCAAATTTTACTTTTTATTTCGTATGACGGGGTATTAGGCACAAAAAAAAAAAAAAACCAGAAAGGAAAAGTTAAAACTTTAAATCCTATAAATTTATTACTTTTTTTCTTGTAAATTTGCAAGATTTAGTGTCTTATACTTACAAAAAAAACTGTCATAAATTTAGCCAATGACCTTTATCGCTATAAATATCAGTATTCGACTTTATTCTCGTAATTTAACAGTTATGACTTTTAGCTAATTAATTTACAAGATTTTAAGTTGTAATTTCTCTTTTTTTGTTTGTTTTTTTTTTTTAAACTTGTCCTAATACTTTGACATCTTTTTCAAATCCATTTTAAGTTTTATATTTTGTTCTTTTAAGGATATTTCTTGAAGATATTTTTTTCCCAATCACTCTTTAAACCTTAAAAAAAGAAAAAGAAAAAACAAGAAATGTTTATGACAACCACATTGGATTTCTTTTAAAATGTCTTAAAATGGTTAATATGTTTATAATGTTTAGATATTATGTATTTTGTAAAGGACTAGAGATGGAAATTAGCTAGTAAGCTACAATCTGGTGCAAACATCTTTGCTTTCTAAGCTCAATGTATTTGTACACTGTCCTGATAAATTAATAAACTAAACTAAACTAAACTAATAACTTAGAAAAGTTTAGCTCTATGCTATTTCTTTTTTGTCTTCCTTTAATAAAAGCCTTATCAACTCATTCCTACATTCTACTGTATGTAAATACTTTTGCTCAGTGTTCCCTCAGCTTTGAGGGTTTTGCTCCTCTTGTTGCTCTGTAATGGTGGAGCTGAAAAGACGAGGCATCACGCAGCGTGCTCGCACAGCAATTACCACCAGCATCAGTGAAGTCAAAAAGAGACAAATAGGCAGAAAGGATGAAGAACAGATAAGACTCTGCCACGGCGACGCAATAAAACGTCTTGCACAACTTAACATTTTAATAATTCCTTTTTTAAATGACTTCTCGGAGGTACACTGTGTTTCGTCTCGCGTTTTGGCGGACGCACTTTAGGCTGCGCTGCAGTGAGACGCCTCACCTGTAGGAGCAGTTGTCGGTACACGGGTTGTGCGCTCGCACGATCACGAAGACGTGCTGGAAGTGGGAGCGAATATTTTTGGGGGTGAAGGGGAGGGCGCCGGGTTCCTGGAACACGATCGTGACGATGTCATTTCCAATGTGGCGCTTCCGGAGTAACTGAAGAAGAAGCAGACAGAACGCAACGTCAAATCAGAATTCACAGAATTCAGATCAAGCCCCTGTGTTAAACAACAACAAACAACAACATTTATACAAATCTGTAAGTAAATATTAAAGAACTTGGATCATCAGTGTTCCACTTTATTTTTTTTTTATTTTCAATTTTTTTTTTTATTATTAAGGCATTTTTAGACGAGATTAAAAAAAACAGTCATTTTCTAGGACATAGTTTTGCCTCTGAGTTGTGGGCGGGATTATTGGCGCAGAAAACTCCACCCCCCATTCTCGCCCCTGTTGCAGAGCAAGGAGCTTGTGCCCACCTCGCATATTTTCAATTATGCTAATTTACAATCTGCATTTTATTTCACAATGATTTAGTTTAGTTTAGTTTTTATTTCATTTTCATGGAACACAAAAGACTTTCAAAAAAAAAAATAATAATAAAAAATAACAAGATTAAAAAAAAGGAAAAAAAACAACAAAAAAAAACTATTGTCCTTAGTGAAAATGAAAAGGGACAGAAAGAAGAAGACTTATTATCTCTGCCCCCTTATACCAAATCAATCAGTTCAATCAAATCTATTGCTTTGTCTTTTACAATATTAAGTCAACTGGCTGGCAAAGAGCAAAAAAAAAAAAAAAGTAAGGAAAAGAATAGATAAATAAACAAAAAACACTCAAGCAATCAGTAAGAACAACAAAACAACATTAATAATACCTAAATAAGTAACATCCAATAGACTAATTAAGCAGTACTTCATTTTTTGTGGGTTTTTTTTGTTTTTTTGTTTTTTTTTTTTTATTAAAGTCCCCCTCCAATGAAGATCATGTTTTTGAGATTTAACCATGTACGTGTGGCATTATTCTACTGAAAGAGAAAAAATATAATAAGAAATCATTTTGTGTTTGTATTTCCAAGTATTTCTCCTTTTAAGCCATTGTCATACAAAGAACCCGAGAAAAACTCAGTTTGGATTCCTGAAACTCGCTAGCTAGCCCGGATGCAGCTGTAGAGGCCGGAAAAAACAATATAACGTCCCACTTCTGTAATGTAAAGGATTGTAATTCAGTGAAAGGTCACACTGATGTTAGCTTTCATTAAAAGAGACATTTTTCAACTCGTATTTTAATTGCGTCCAAGATGGGACGTATTTAAAAAGAAACTGACAGTAAAATCCCATCAGCTGTCCGAGTTCGATCTACCTATTATAGCAGCTCACGCCACGCCCATTTGGAGGAGGTTTTAATCATAAAACATGGCTTTTTAAGACATTTAGGTTGTGAGATTTTGGTTAAAAATCGATAATTAAAACACCACTGGGAACTTTATAAAACATGTCATAAAGGGACTTTAAAAATCTAATAATAAGAGAAAAAGGAAACTTACCTGTTGCTTATTGTTAGGGGTGTAGGGCAGCATGGTGGACACGTGGAACATGATCTCATAATCCTTGTACGTTGTATACAGGGAATGGGTTCCTGTTGAATCGGCTGAGGAGAAAACAACATCAGCTTCAGCTCCCACTTAAGCGTTTCCACTAACAAAGACAAACATCTTTATTTTTCCTCGAGTTCCTCTGGAGGAGAGCGATCCGATCGCTCAGAGTTTGCTCTGGAGAGCCCTCGCACTTTAATGACCCCCTCCACATTCAGCTGATGAGCTCTATTCAGACAGTTCTTCAAAAGGCCCTTCAAGACAAATTGTCTCAATTAATTACACTGCTATTGTGAGCATTTTGCAAAGCTTTACTTCATTTACTTCGGCATTTTTTTTTTTTTTGTTAATTACATGTATCACAAAGAGGCTCTAATTTAGAGCCTAAATTCATAACAATTGAGGAAAAAGTTCCAATGCGGTTGAGAAAAGAAGTAGAGAGAGTAAAGGTTTCAGTGTTTTTTAGGCATTTTCACAGACGATCAATGCAAACGATTTAACGCACTTCATGTCTGAAATCCTCAGCGGGAATATCTGATTCAATGGGTATTCAAATGGGAAGAGATGAGCTTTAAGGAGAGGAGATATTAAAAGGATTCAAGCAATTTGAGGGCCCATCAATACCTTTTCATACTGAGAGGCAGAGGTTTCTCACCAGAAAATTGACCATTAAACTTCTTTATATCAGCAGCACCCAAAGGGAAGCCTTTTTATGAATGTAAATTAACTGTAGTTGCAATAAAAAAGCACTAAAACTACGAGAAACACTTATTATCAGGTGTATGGCATGGGTGTTAAAGGGTAACTCAATCCTAAAACAAGTTTTTTTGCTGTTGACCTCTATAAATAGGGCTTTAAAAGTACTGCCTATTGGCCACATTTTTGACAAAGTAAAATAAACTCGTTCAATTCCTGAAAGTGAGGTCAAAAATCGCCTGTGTGCTGCCCTCTTTAGATTGGAACGAGATTGCAGTTGAATTTTGAGATTGGTCAACTAGTGTAAATCCTAGAAATCTGACGTCATCATGCTCTGAGCTCCAGTATAAAAGCCCCGCCCATCTTTGATTCTGTAATGGTACAGAATGCAGCTGTTTCAATGAGACATGAAGGCATCAGCTACAAAAAGCATCAGCTACAAAAATCGTCTTAACTCCCTCATTTTTTAACCAATTTTCACAAAAAATGCCTCGAATTAAAGCTTAGAAAATGATTGATGTTACATTTTTATTATCTCTGAAAACTAAGCTGTAAATGTGTTACAGATCACACACCGCTGTCAAATTAACAGATTTTGCCTTTGTGCCAGAATCTATAGAACTGAGCTTGCAAATGTAATATATATCAATGGGCTTGAAACATTTTGGTTCTGGACCGTAAGTACCGGCCTCAGGAGAAGAGGGAGGCGGAAAATCCTCAAAGTCCACAGAAAGTTCTGTGGAGAAACTTGCATCACTTTGCTCTCCATGTTTGCTAATTGAACATAAAGACAAATTGAAGACCCAGAATACATTAAATGAAGCTAACCTGTCAATCGTATTTCCAAGCCACACCTCCATCACTCAGTCTGGTCCCACTAGCCCCGCCCCCTTTTTTGGCATTTTTTCAAATCTGGCCTGAGAATGGAGTCAACTTCCAACTTCCCTGTTTGGTTATCCTTTAAACTTAATTGCACAAGGACCCAAAATCCAAAACACACCTTAAGTTTCAGGCCGAACAGGATAAACATTTATTAAACACTCTAAAGCAATTTTTTTAAAACGGTACATTATGCAATATGCTAGTGGGAATGCTGTAAACTGAATTTGGCGGCTTAAGATTCTAGTGCTGAAAGTTGAAGATGCTGAAATTGGTAGCTAAAAATGGTAAAGCTGATAGCTAAAATCAATGAAGCTATTAGCTGAAAACGCTAAAGCTGATTACCACCTAAAATATTAGCTAAATGCTAAATTAGCCTAAAAAACTAAAAAAAAAAAAAAACTTAAAGTATTAGCTAAACTTCAAAATAGGCTAAAAAAAATTGCAGTAAATGCCAAAATAATTCAAAAAGCTCTCACAATGCTAATTTTTAAAACTTTAAAACTGCAACTTTTTAACTTAATAATGAATAATAAAAAAGCAGGAAAATTATTCCTGTTATTATCATAAATTTCAATTCTTTGCTTTCAATAAAAACATATTTTTTCAAAATTACACAAGCTAGAAGAAAACATTGGGCCATTAATGACAATATAATGAAAAGATCTGGAGTGCCGGAGATAATTACCCGGAGGGCCGGATCTGGCCCCTGGGCCTTGACATGGTGTATGGTGTCAGAATCCACAAAAAAACATGTTTTTATTTCATTTGTGGCTATTAAGAATACAAATTTGTTTTAATATTTAAATGAAATAAACCTATAAAATAAAGAAAACAACTCCTTTGGAATCCGAGTATCAATTCTGACCTAAAAATAAAATATATTTGGTCTAAAAGAGCCTGTGATAGCTCAATTAGTTTTCAATTTGGTCAAATTAATCACTTTCTTTTAAAAACTAATTTTTTTTGCATGCCTACGTACTTTTAGTGTCCAGCTGAGCTCGATATTTAGAAAAGCCTTTGAGTCGGACTCTGTCCCCCAGCAGATGCAGGAACTCCTCCAGCGCGGGTCCAGCCGCCTCGTTGTTGTACATCTCCTCCTCGCTGCTCTGGCCCGCCATGCAGTACATCACCCCCACTTTCCGCTGGAAGCTCAGCTGTGAAAAAAACAAACAACAAAAAAAAAAATAAAACAATTTAGACCATCTCACCCAAAAGCTGTATAACCTTGAAGGAAATATGTCAAAGTAACATGTTGACATTTCAGGCGGAAGTTGGCATTTTAAGAATAACCTTGACTGGTTCTAAAGTGATGGGGGGAGTCGGTGAAATGATGCTGACATTTTCAGAGGATTCAACATCTGTGATAATAACCTTGACCAAAAGGAAGGTTTGAGAAATTTTTTACTTATAAGTTTGGAATTTTTACTTATAGTTTTGTGTTTTTGCATTCAAAAACATTTTTTTTGTATAGCCTCCAAAAAAAAAAGAAAGAAAGACAAACATAACAAGTGCGTTTTTATAAATATTATTTGAAATAACATGAGAGATCAAAGCTTAAATATAATATTAATGGCGATAAAGAAAAAAGGGAGTTTAATTCCAAATTTATAAAATTAAAAAGTAGTTTAAAAAAATAAATTTCAGGATTTTCATAATAAAACATTTAAAGAGGCCTGTCAAATGCAGACATTTATCAAAGCAAAGAGGAAAACATTTTATTTGCTTTAGAATAATATACTATGTAAGACTGTAAGAGTCTGGCAATACAATGCATCATATCACAATAAGTGTCTAACAATACGATGCATATCCCGATCCGCATCTCATGATACGATATGTATCCCGATACGCGTCTCATGATGCAATACGTATCCCTATACGTGTCTCATGATGCAATACGTATCCCTATACGTGTCTCATGATGCAATACATATCCCTATACGTGTCTCATGATGCAATACGTATCCCTATACGTGTCTCATGATACGATACGTATCCCGATACGTGCTCATGATACGATACGTATCCCGATGCGTGTCTCATGATACGATACGTATCCCGATACGTACTCATGATACGATACGTATCCCGATGCGTGTCTCATGATACGATACGTATCCCTATACGTGTCTCGAGATACGATACGTATCCCTATACGTGTCTCATGATACGATACGTATCCCGATACGTGCTCATGATACGATACGTATCCCTATACGTGTCTCATGATGCAATACATATCCCTATACGTGTCTCATGATACGATACGTATCCCGATACGTGCTCATGATACGATACGTATCCCGATGCGTGTCTCATGATACGATACGTATCCCTATACGTGTCTCGAGATACGATACGTATCCCGATGCGTGTCTCATGATACGATACGTATCCCTATACGTGTCTCAGGATACGATACGTATCCCGATACGTGTCTCATGATACGATACGTATCCCAATGCGTGTCTCATGATATGATACGTATCCTGATACGTGTCTCATGATACGATACGTATCCCGATACGCGTCTCATGATACGATACGCATCCCAATACGTGTCTCATGATATCATACGTATCCCGATACGTGTCTCATGATACAATACATATCCCGATACTTGTCTCGAGATACGATACGCATCCCAATACGTGTCTCATGATATCATACGTATTCCGATACGTGTCTCATGATACGATACGTATCCCTATACGTGTCTCATGATACAATGCGTATCCCGATACTTGTCTCAAGATACGATACGCATCCCAATACGTGTCTCATGATATCATACGTATCCCGATACGTGCTCATGATACGATACATATCCCTATACGTGTCTCATGATGCAATACATATCCCTATACGTGTCTCATGATACGATACGTATCCCGATACGTGCTCATGATACGATACGTATCCCGATGCGTGTCTCATGATACGATACGTATCCCTATACGTGTCTCGAGATACGATACGTATCCCGATGCGTGTCTCATGATACGATACGTATCCCTATACGTGTCTCATGATACGATACGTATCCCGATACGTGTCTCATGATACGATACGTATCCCAATGCGTGTCTCATGATATGATACGTATCCTGATACGTGTCTCATGATACGATACGTATCCCGATACGCGTCTCATGATACGATACGCATCCCAATACGTGTCTCATGATACATACGTATCCCGATACGTGTCTCATGATACAATACGTATCCCGATACTTGTCTCGAGATACGATACGCATCCCAATACGTGTCTCATGATATCATACGTATTCCGATACGTGTCTCATGATACGATACGTATCCCTATACGTGTCTCATGATACAATGCGTATCCCGATACGCGTCTCAAGATACGATACGTATCCCAATACGTGTCTCATGATACGATACGTATCCCAATACGTGTCTCATGATACGATACATATCCCGATACGTGTCTCATGATACGATACGTATCCCGATACTTGTCTCGAGATACGATACGCATCCCAATACGTGTCTCATGATATCATACGTATCCCAATACGTGTCTCATGATACGATACGTATTCCGATACTTGTCTCGAGATACGATACGCATCCCAATACGTGTCTCATGATATCATACATATCCCGATACATGTCTCGAGATACAATACGCATCCCAATACGTGTCTCATGATACGATACGTATCCAAATACGTGTCTCATGATACGATACATATCCCGATACGTGTCTCATGATACGATACGTATCCCGATAAGTGTCTCGAGATACGATACACATCCCAATACATGTCTCATGATATCATACGTATTCCAAAACGTGTCTCAGAATACAATACATATCATACATTATCAACAATACATATACATTATCAACAATTCTTCTTTATTTCCAGCAATAAAAAATCATCTATGTTTTTGCTTTGAGTAGATGCAACATTTATGTAATTTTGGAGCTATTTTGGTTTGTTGCATATTTGTGACAATGGGCATTAAGGGGTTAAGAAAAATATTTTCGCGATTTTCTTAAACTAAGATTATTTTCCTTTTGAAAAGCTGCATTGATACGAATATTTTTCTTGAATCAAGATTTTTTTACTTTCTTAAGATTCAGATTTTGCTGTCTTGTTTTTTTCTTGGCACTTCAGTTTACTCCAACTGACCAAAAACACTTATAGGTTAAATAGTGTCTCTAAATGGAGAACTATGTAAGCATGTGAGTTTGGGTGGGTCTGCAATAGACTAGCAACCTGTTCACGGTGTATCCCGCCTTCACCCGACAGTATCAGGGTAGGGTCCAGCTACGGACCCTAAAAGGGAATCAGTGGCTATAGATGGACTGATTTAATATATTTAGCCTCATGAAGAATTTTAATGTGTTCATCAGTTTCATCAAGCACAGTCAATTGAAGCAGTCTGTACCCCTTGCTCATCCAGCTTCATCAGCTGGTCGGTGACTTTCGGTGTGTTCAGCGCCAACCGCAGGCAGTGAACGTTGAGTTCAGGGATCAGGTACTCCAGCACTTCTTTGAGGGGGAGCCCCCGGCCGAGGCCGTGCTTGGATGTGGACGGGACCCCATCTTCCAAGATGGAACCCCGCAGGGTGTTGAGCTGCAGAGAAATACAGGATGTCAAAAATCCACCACTGGACAAAAAGATCAGAGCGCTTACACCTGACCAAGATAATGCCACCATATGTGTATTTTTTAAGGACTCTGTGGGAGGAGCTTCTGTCAAAAACTTTTCTCGGCTTTATAATGAAGGACGCGGCTCGATAGATATCAGGTTTATTTAATTTTAAGAGCTGACTGAACACATTTCTATTACTGGGTTCAAAGAATCTCCCAATTAAAAGCAGCAACTGTCCCGCACAGGAGAGAACTGCTGCAGCTCCGTAACAGACTGACCGATTGTATGGCAAGCCAAAGATGTCAAAAATCCGCGGGTGCGGAAGTGTCACGTTTTAAAGATAATTATTATTTAAAACATTTACATGTTCCCACAGTTATTATCAATAAAGCAATTAATGCCAAAAAATAATTGTAACTGTTTTATTTATGATTTAATTTTAGGGGATAATCCAGATAGATTAAGTATTTTCAACACTATTTTAATCATTCTTTTCTCTCTGTTTTTGTAGATTTGGTCTAAAGACATGCAAATGTCATCAGAAACATGTTTTAACATTTTGTTTGTGTTCAGAGTTTAAATAAGTTTGGTTTTAATAAATAGGACTTAATGACCAAATGTTTTGATGTTGCATATATGAATATTGTGTGTGAAGTGCTTTAAATGCTCATTGAATATATTATTTGAAGCGTTTCCAAAAATTAATTTAGCTTTTATATTGTTGGTTTTTGTCGCTTTTCTTTTTTTACTTTTTATTTTTACTGATCCGTAAAATGATCCGAACCGTGAGTTTTGTGATCCGTTACACCCCTACTTAAAATAATATTACATTCAAATGAACTACTTAATTAAAGTATTTTTTTAGGGGGAAAATTTTCATTCCTTCACATAGAACTTAAATAAATGCGAAAACTTTACATTTTAATGTTAAGTTTCTATTTAAAGACCAGAAATAAAATAAAGAAAAAGTCTTCCTGGGGGAAAAAAACATATGTGCGCTAATAT
The DNA here is from genome assembly GCA_003999625.1 of Oryzias javanicus. Taxonomy (NCBI): domain Eukaryota; kingdom Metazoa; phylum Chordata; class Actinopteri; order Beloniformes; family Adrianichthyidae; genus Oryzias; species Oryzias javanicus. Next base: position 5,403,998 of record CM012460.1, on the reverse strand, counting down.
GAAATGTTACATAATTAATATCCTCCCTATACACTTCCTAAGTATAAATCATGCTAACAGAAAAATAAACACATAGTTATCTTATTCAGAAGTGCAAACTATGATGGTTTTGATCACTAAAACAAATAAATCTGTTTGTTTCATTTGAGGCTCTGACAGTCTGATAGCCACAGGTTGATCCCACATGACTTATTACATAAATCAGCCAATTACAATTAAAAAAAAAAAATCATACATGCAGTTCTTAGAAAGTTCTGGGGGACACATTATTGGATACTTGAGCCACATTTGGCCAGACTTTGGATGTGTCGGATTGAAGACTTTTAAAGCATCTGTGGTCGGTCCCCCTGCATGCTGCTAAAGCATCGCGAGCTTAAAGGAAACATCTTTGGATAAATCAAGATGACAGCAGGAGGCTCGGCTACATTTCGGCAGACAGCTGTTGGTAGATTAGTGCTTATACGAGCGCGCGGAACTGACTGAAGAAGTGCTCCTAAAGTCACATCAGTCCCTGATGGAAGTCTTTGCTCTCGTTTTTAAAACGCCTCGGTTTGAGACAACAGTCAGATGGGATGCGAGGAGAAAACTGAAGAAATCCGCAGTAATAATAGCTCAGAAGTTTGAGTTTGATCTTCAGGGGGCTGCTAAAATTTCTACCACTTTTCCTCCTGGTTTTGTTTTTGTCTCGGTTATCTGGAAAACGCTGCAGATCAGACCTTCACAGACAAAGACTCACAAAGTCTGCAAGTGGGCGGTTCAGCTCAGGGAATGAAAACATGGATCGTTAGCTCTAGTCTGCCTAGTGGGGGAGAAGGAAGCACAGTCGAGATGGATCCATACGATTTTCTCACGACACAAAAAAAACATCGTTGCAATTAGATCATCTGCTAATCTGAAGCGGTGTTACAGAACGGAGACAATAAAGCCTCAAAATTGGGTGAAAAAAGATTGATACTAAGGATGTTTATAGAGAAGCAAGAAAATCAGGGATGAGGTCTCCTTTCTTGGCCAAAATCCATCTTGTTATAGAGATAAGTTAAGGGTGGAAAAAAGTTAGCAGCTTGAAATTACCTCACTTGTCCGGAAAATGACCCTGTAGTTGTACTGCTGCCCGTGGTCTTTGTGATCCTCCAGTTTTTCTCTTCTCAGACTCACTGCCACTGGGCCCAGGTTCTCATCCACCCCCAAATAGTTCCAGTGCTCTAAAGAGAAAAAAAAAAAAAAAAAGAGACGGTAAAAACAAAAGACAAAGGAAAAGGCTTGACGTACAAATATCTAAATCAAAAAGACGTTTCTATCATGACAAATCAGTTTGATACAGTTTGAAACCAACTGTATTCAAAATTCTTCGTGAATTGGTAAAAAAAAAACTATTCAAACTCGTCAACTCTTGCCTAAATTAAAAAAAGATGACATTTTTTCTTTGCAGGCTTGCTGTGGTGTGTTCATGCATGCACCTGTGAACGCATCACTCCCTCCAGGATTTCACGATATTGCGATTACAACTATTAACGCAAATTCAAGCAAAGCCGAGATTTGTTCCTCATCCTGCAACGTTCATTGCAACTTTAACCAATCCACCGTGACAACAGTTCAGGGTGACGATGCAGCTTCAGAACGGTTTCCCTTCCGACTCCTTCCCTTTCCGGGAGCCGTGCTCTTTTTTTATTAACTCTCTTTACCTCTCTCTGCAAGCTACACGTGAACGGTCATTTGTGCGGGCGGGTGCGCGCGCAGCGGCTATAGGGGGTTGTGCTGAGCGGGCGTGAAGCGGTCCATCACACGTGGAGCACAACATGAACCGAGTGTGAAAGGATGTGTGATCATTTCAGTTTTATGTATAATTGCTTATTTGTATTGAATCTTTTCTGTTAGTAGGAAAAAAGACAGTTTGATGTAAGGGGCAAAAAGAAAACATACTTATATACTTACTTAAAATACCTTTAATTCATTGTGTTGAGGAAAAAAAAAATTTGGAAAAAATCTTTAAAACTGTGAATCAACTGAATCGTTACATCCCTCGTAAAGTGAAAGACTCAAAGACAGAAGAAGAGGTTTTAAGGGTAAAAAAACATTCCAACATTCTTACCTCGTAGGTAGAAGTACTTCCTGTAGTAATAGGCGCCGAGATCAACGTGTTCAATAAGGTATCGTTTGGACCTGTCGGCGTGCTGACTGGGCCCGTCCTTGGGAGCCTCCAGCACAGCCACCCCAGCGTTGGTGAAGTGGGTGGACAGGGTTGTATCCAAAGGTCCTTCCTCTGTGCTCCCAGAGGAACTGCTGGAGCTTCCACCACTACCTATGCTCCCCTGCTGTAAGACAGATGGGGAACACAATACTTTAGATTGGGGTTTCCTGAATTTGTTCAATGCTTCAATGTCGAACTCAAGCGCACAAAATCCAAAACAGATAAACATTTATTGAGCACTCAAAAACTACATTTTTAAAACTGTAACTTTTAAAAATAATTATGAACTAAATATATAGCATTACCTGCAATAATGCTAGTATGAATGCTGAAAACTGAATTTGGCTAAAGATGCTAGCGCTGATAGCCGAGGATGCTGAAATTGTTAGCTAAAAACGCTGATACTGATATATGAAAAAGTTAATAGCTGAAAACGCTGAACTAATAGCCGGCTAAAATATTAGTTAAATGCTAAATTAGCCTAAAAAAAACTTAGTTTAGGCAAAACAGCTAGTATGTAGCTGAAAAAAATATGTAAACTTCAAAATATCCTAAAAACTGAAAAAAAAAAAAAGGTCTAAATTAGCCAAAACGGCTAGCATGTAGCTGAAATAGTAACTAAACTCCAAAATAGCATAAAAAAATCTTAGTAAATGCCAAAAAAGCAGAATGCTAAATTTTAAAACCATAACTTTTAAACTTAATTGTGAATAATAAAAAAGGCAGGAATATTATTACAGAATAACTTTCAATATTTTACTATATTTTGTCAAACTTAAACACGTTACAAACGTGTGCAAGATAACCTGGGGTCATTAATAACAATAAAATAAAATGATCTGGAGGATCAGATCTAATTACCCAGGGGGCCTGATCCGGCCCTCGGGCCTTGACTTTTTTCGGCACTGTGCGAGGCGTACCTGTTTGGAAGCAGAGATGTTCCGTTCGCCCTCTCCTCCGATCTCATTCCTAAAACAAGGGCAGCTAAGAACCAAGTCATTGCTCTTGTCGTCGCCTGGATCCAGGGCGAGGTTGGTACTGTTCCCACTCCCCAAACTGTCTTTGCTCAACTCTTCTTGTGAGCCGCAAGGCGAGCCGTAGGCTCCGCTCTGATTGGAGGACAGGGATGATGTTGCTGAAGCTGATGCGGCGGCGGCGGCTGAGGCGCCTGTAGTCGTGTTTTTGCGTTTGGCGCCCGACTGCCGACTATGGACCGCCTCGTTGAGGTCGAATAGTAGCGACTGGACATCAAAGTGAGCGAAGCCTTTCTGACATACCCAAGGTTTAGGCGGGGGTCCGCTGTCGTCCCCTTTCCCACTGTCTTCGGCATCAGAGCCGGTTCTGGAAGTGTCCCCGTCCACTTTAGCACTTCGCAGCTTTCGAAATATGGACTCCCCACCCGTCTCTGACTTTGACCTTCTCTTTAAGTGCTTCTCGCGTTCCTTTAGCCGACTGGCGGGGCTTCCTCGAGCCGGACCTAAAGGTCCATCTGGTAGGTCCAGGGCCGCTTGTTTTATTGGAGCCACTGTGAGCAGTTCTGTCAGTCTCTCTGGAGCTGGGCTTCGCTGATCCGGGGCTTCGTGAGACTGATACCCCTTCAGCATGTCGAAAAAGCTCTCTCCTGACACCCCGTGTTTGTCTATAGATGACGTACTGCCATATTCGCGATGCATTGGCGTCCACCCGGAGAAGGACCAGCCCTCATTCCCTTCCCCATCCAGCTCACTGATGGTTATGTCGCTGTTACTGCGCTGGCGGATGCGTCTCATCCCTTTACGGGGAGAACCGAGGTACCCGTCCGGCGACAGGAAGCGATTGTCCTTCCCTTTGCTTTGCATCTTGTTCTTGAGTGTGTTGTGGATGTTCCGCAGCATGGAGGAATCTTGCGGGCTTATCAGGTGACCCAGCTTAGCTGATAGATTACTGTGGGCTGTGACGGCGGACACGCCGCCCCCTCCACCGCTGCCGCCCCCGCTACCCCCCATTCCTCCTCCACTTCCTCCACTACCCAGAATTCTTTCTCTGTCACCGCTCCCCGACCCCGAAGAGCTGGTGGTGTTGGTAGAGCTGGGGGAGTCCGTCTCCACTGTGATATGCCAGACTCCCCCGCCTCCTCCATCTTTCCTGGGGGGCCAGTCGGCCACACGAGCTCGGACCCCCATCTTGGGGACTCCCGGGTTGGTGCCGGTAGTCGAGGAGGAGGAGATGTGAGCGCTCTCGCTGCGCGGCGGCGGAGCGCCCCCATTGGGCAGTCGGAGGCGGCGGGTGTAGAACTCGTCGGTGGCTGGCACCGAGCCGCCAACGGAGCGTTCCGTTTGAGAGCGCTTCAAACTGGTCATGACGAAGATAGGAAGGAATGCGCGGCGGGAAAGGTGAGGATTGGGTGCGAACGGGCTTAGACGAGGGTTAACATAATGTCCACCAGGCGAGAAACGAGGATCACATTTGGTTCTGCAAAAAGAAACAAGAACAAAACACGAGTCTCAGTCAATTGGATCCAATTCATAAAAAAATTACACTCAACTAATAATTCATCTGCACCTTTAACTGGGTAAAGCTTGATGGAAGGAATTGCTTTGATGGTGACCCTTAGGAGCTTAAATCCTCAAAATAACCATCTCCACTGGAACCATGCCAAAAGAGATCTGGGTTCTTAATCCAAGGTGGAAACCAGCAACTGTTAGAGAAATCAACACGGAGCAGAAACACAGGAAGCACCAGAGAATTACTTCAAGATCAAAGAAATGTAATGTTTTATATCTAATCTCTTTTAAAATGTTTGGAAACGAGGTTTGTTTCTTCATTCAGCCTCGAGTGTTGTTAACAAATAATGTGTACCAACCTCAACGTTATTGCCAAAGAGCTGAAACTGGTTTAGCAAACAAGTAATATGTCCTAACATGGACTTGCATTTGGCTTTAAAGACCCTCCCCGTTCATCTTTTGATTGATCAATTTTCAAAGCGTTCTCTGAGTTTTTTTTACCGTTTTTAGCCAAAGAAAAAAAGATCTGTCATTTTCTAGGACATAGTTTCTGCAGAGCAGCAGCAGAGTGACGCGTATATGGAAAAAACGGTATATCACAATATCAATTAGGGCTGCCACAAACGATTATTTTAATAGTCGACTAATCACCGATTATTTTTTCCGATTAGTCGACAAACTGGATGTAAAGACGCTGAAGTTGATAACCAGCTCAAATATTAATTAAATGCCAAATTAGCCTAAAAAATAAAAAGAGCCAAAGTTAGCCTAAATAGCTAGCATTCTGCTGAAATATTAGCTAAACTCAAAATTAGCCTAAAAAACCAGAAAAATCCTAAATTAACCAAAATAGCTATGTCGCTGAAATATTAGTTAAACTTAAAAATAGCTTAAAAAACTAAAAAAAAAGAAACCTTAAGTTAGCCAAAACAGCTACTATGTAGATTAAATATTAGCTAAACTCCATAAAAGGCTAAAGAAACTTATTAAATTCCAAAATAGTCCAAAAAGCTGGCAGAATGCTATTATAACTTTTAACTTTACTACACTCTGACTTCATACAATATAAAGTAACGATTAATCGACTATTAAATTAGTTGTCGACTATTTTAATAGTCGATTAGTCATCGATTAGTCGACTAATCGTGGCAGCCCTAATATCAATTATGTTATATCAAATACTGATATATATCGCGATATACCACCATAAAGTATAATATCAGTTATTCTCTTTAAAAAATTGACGAAAATGTCATGACTATTATTTTCAATTAACTTGTAGCGGAATCGTCACGAATGAGAAACATTTTTTGAAGTAAACAGTTTCTTATAATGAAAACACATTTTAGCACAAAAGTTCAACGATAACAATAAACAAATAAAAACAATAGAAGAGAAATGGCACAATAGACACTCGTCATCGTCATACGGCAGTAGTTAATTAGAAATTCCCCTTCGAGTTGTGGGCAGGACCACTGGTGTAGATCATTGCTTAGGTGGCGATCCGATACGATTCACGGATCAAGCTCAACGATTCACGAGTTGAACCACGATTCTTACTTTTTAATATAATGTTTATTGCTATGAGAATATTTACTAGATGGAGGAAAATTGAAATTATTTGTATTGAATCACCAACATTTATACATTTAATTAGAGCAAAAGATCAGAATCAACAAAATTGATTTTAAAAAACCCAAAAAGATTCAGATAGAAAGAAATTTTGTCATTTTAAACTTTTTTTTTGTCAGCCTTCTGGTTAAGTTCAGCAGTAACATAAACAACATAAAGAGGATAAAAATTACTGCTGTTTTGGATCATTTAACAACAAAACTTAAAAATGTTCCCCACATTTTTTTTTTATCCTCGAAGTTCTTCAATATTTTTCGGTGTACAACCCGTGTGAAAAAAGTATTTTTTTCATCTGATTCACGTCGATTCCGTCCTCCTTTCAGCAGCGCGAGGCTGCGTTTCTTCAGAATAAGATGGAGTTTCGTTAATTGCTTCAACTGTTGAAGAGTTATCATAACCAAAAGAATGTAAACACAGAGATAAAGCTCAGATGTTAAAGCTAATTCATTTTTCATTAGTTATGTCACTGAACAGAACTTCAGTCACAGTTTTTGAACGGAAAAAAAAGTCTCTCTAGTTTTACTTTGAAAACCAGAAGTTCCTCTGCAACTAAAAAGTGTTTACTTTCGGTTACTACCGCGGCTCTTTCGGCTTTGTTTTAGTTTGTGAACTTAAAATAATACATTAATCTGAATTCCAGAAGAAAAATACATCATTACCAGATAATATTCTGATCATATTTTACCACAATTTACTATATATATAAAGATCACAAATCAGCGATCTTGGACGTCGCGAATATTCGTACTCGGATTTTCGGGAGCAGATCGCGAATACCCGAGCACCCGGATATTCGGTACAGCCCTAATTGGAGCTGTCCAGTCCTCCAGTTTAGAGCCAGATTCCAGCTCAGATGAGGAAAACGAAGACATCCATGGATCTATTTGTCTGCAAGTGGATGCATCAGAATGGAGCAGAGCAGGGAGCTTACAATACAATATTTTCATTATTTTTTGTCTGATCCTAAATCACAACATATGGATTTAAGAATTTTCTAATTATATATCCTCTATAATCACAAAAATGCCTCAAGAACACATTAAAAACACTGAATGCGACACGCTTAAAACTTAAAAATGTAAGATATTCCCTTTTTATTTGAAAGACAATGCTGGTGACTTTTTAGAAAGAAACTTGTGCGGAGAAAACTAAAAACACCAAATATTCAGACTCCTTTGCATAAACCACTTTTTATTCTGAAAGGAAAGTAAAATATGCAGCTCAAAGAAATAGATCATTTTAGAGCAAACCACTTTAATTGGGTTCCAATGTTAAGGTCACTACTCGTTTACTCCCAGTACACAAATAATCGTGATTCAATACAAAAGAATACACATTTAAATTAAGCAGGACTGTGAATAAAAACAGATCCTCAAAGCATGTTGAAGCTTTTTAGTTTGTTTTTCTAGCTTTGGCAAAAAGCAGTGATTATCTTTTTTTTTTTTTTTTTTTTTAATCCTTCATCATTCATGATTTGAGATATTTCCATGGCCACTTCCTGCATTTAGAAATGGATGGCATTTTTTTTCTTCTAATTAGGTTTGAAAGAAGATGGGATTAAAAGGAGGGAGAGCTAAAGAAGAGATTTAGGTTTTACCTCGTATTAACGTAGAAATCCTTTACTGTCGTTTAAAGTTTGAAAACATTTCCTCTGAATCCGGTTTATCTGGTAAAGCAGATTGAGACATAATGTAAACTTCCTGACGGAAGAAAGAGGGAAAGAATTCCTCCAGTACATCCCAGGTTAATCAAGCTTTAGGGACGCTTTTGTTGTGTTTTATCATTAAAGTATCATAATTGTTAAGAGTTTTCTAAAAGTAATTTAATTCTATTCGTTCATCCAGAACTGAGCCGTGGATAAAATCATAAACAGAAAATATCTCATTACTGCCAATAATCAGATGACAACAAAAAGGCTCCTGGATGCCTGGGTCCGGTGTTGTTGCTAAGCAGCGCAGGTGTCGCACCGCTGCGCGACTGTGCATTGCACCAGTAAACAGTGAGTCATGCGCACCTGAAAATTACAGAGGAGAGGAGCCGAGCGGAGAGAGACGTTTAAAGGAACGCCGCGGAGAAAAAAAAAAAAAAAAAAAAAAAGAAGAGGGCACGGAAGGTTGAGTCAAAAGACTCTCCGAGCTGAATGGGAAGGATCCACTTCTTCCCTCCATTCAGGTCAAATTCCTCTGCATGGCAATACCTGAATGAACTGGAGGTGTTTGTGAACTAGGGCTGCCACGATTAGTCGACTAATCGATGACTAATCGACTATTAAAATAATCGACAACTAATTTAATAGTCGATTAGTCGTTACTTTATATTGTATGAAGTCAGATTGTAGTGAAGTTGAAAGTTATAATAGCCTTCTGCTAGCTTTTTGGAATATTTTGGCATTTATTAAGGTTTTTTAGGCTATTTTGGAGTTTAGCTAATATTTCAGCAGCATGCTAGCTATTTCGGCTAACTTTAGCTTTTTTACGTTTTTTAGGCAACTTTTGAGTTTAACTTATATTTCAGCTATATGCTAGCTGTTTTGGCTAATATAGGATTTTTCCATTTTTCTAAGGCTAATTTGGAGTTTAGCTAATATTTCAGCAGCATGCTAGCTATTTAGGTTAACTTAAGCTTGTTTAAGTTTTTTTAAGCAATTTTTGAGTTTAGCTTATATTTCAGCTATATGCTAGCTGTTTTGGCTAATATAGGATTTTTCCGTTTTTTTAAGGCTAATGTGGAATTTAGCTAATATTTCAGCAGCATGCTAGCTATTTAGGCTAACTTTGGCTCTTTTTTATTTTTTGGCTAATTTGGCATTTAGCTGGTTATCAACTTCAGCATCTTTACATCCACTTTGGCCATGAACAGATTAGTCAACTAATCGGAAAAAATAATCGGTGATTAGTCGACTATTAAAATAATCGTTTGTGGCAGCCCTATTGTGAACAGTTTGAAAATCGACAATCTTCTGGGGATTCGAGATGTATAACTTTTAATTACAGAAAGGGATTAAAAAAAAAACAGGTAAAAGAGGGGTTTTTTCTTTGTTTATGGTTATGAAATGGGTTAACTTCTGTCTCTCTAGTCTACCATCAACACCAAACCGGCCGGTGAGTCAAGGCAAGTCCAGTCACGTCATGTACTTGCAATTCTGACACAACAATATGCCTCAATGTCTGTGACAAGCTCACACCACAGAGCCTAAAAGCTGACTGTCTAAGCTGGAACTTTTAAGAAATGTATCGGTACGACTTTAGAACAGATGGGTCAATAAAGGTCAAACATACTCAGAATGTGACTGGTGTTCATCACCGAGTCGCACTGGGCATGAACCCATAGGATCGAGATAACGTTTCGCCACCCTGCTCACCTCTTTCCTCCACCCACGCTCTGCAACAGTCTGACCGATTCTAAGCATCCATCTCGCTCCTTTTCAAAGGCAGTCGAATACGTGGACAGCAACAACGAAACAAAAAGAGATGAATGAAATCCACTCCCGACTGCTCCTATGCTTCTGTGCGCACGCTAATTGCTGTAGAGCCATTTGAGAGACAAACAGCCATTTATCGGATGAGGAAATGCCAGGCCGAGACAGAGGAGAGATAAGAAAGAGAAAGTAATAACCCAAACATTTTTGTCTTTGAAACGCAAGAGTTTCAGCTCGGAGCCTCTCAAAGTGCATTTGTAATTGTGTGGAAAGATAAATGGCGTTTGCTTTATTCCCCTCGCTCGCTCCCTTCCCTCTGCAGAGCTCGACGGAGAGGTGGTGCCGCTCCTGTTGTCTTCCGCTCGAGTGTTAAATTGTTGAAATTGTGTTCTGTGGCGCTTCTCCATCCTGAAGAACGACGGTGGAGGTAGTGGGAGGAGGTTGGAGAGGTCCGGGGATTTACATGCATGTGACCATAATCACAACCACCCGCTGTAACCATTTGGTGGAATAAATTGATAAATGTGCAGATCCTTAAAGCTACAATACAATTGAAAAACAAATGGTCTAGGACATTTGTAGGACGTATTTTAGCACTAGTGATACGTTTTCTGCATTGTCCAAAAGCAACCACTCATGTGTCAATGTAATTTAAATGGTATTATTTCCCAAAAAATCATTAATAGTTGCAAAGCAATAGGGCTGCCACAAACGATTATTTTAATAGTCGACTAATCACCGATTATTTTTTCCGATTAGTCGACTAATCTGTTCATGGCCAAAGTGGATGTAAAGATGCTGAAGTTGATAACCAGCTAAAATATTAGTTAAATGCCAAATTAGCCAAAAAATAAAAAGAGCCAAAGTTAGCCTAAATAGCTAGCATGCTGCTGAAATATTAGCTAAATTCCACATTAGCCTTAAAAAAATGGAAAAATCCTATATTAGCCAAAACAGCTAGCATATAGCTGAAATATAAGCTAAACTCAAAAATTGCCTAAAAAAATTTTAAAAAGCTAAAGTTAACCAAAATAGCTAGCATGCTGCTGAAATATTAGCTAAACTCCAAATTAGCCTTAAAAAAATGGAAAAATACTATATTAGCCAAAACAGCTAGCATATAGCTGAAATATAAGCTAAACTCAAAAATTGCCTAAAAAAATTTAAAAAGCTAAGTTAACCAAAATAGCTAGCATGCTGCTGAAATATTAGCTAAACTCCAAATTAGCCTTAAAAAAATGGAAAAAACTATATTAGCCAAAACAGCTAGCATATAGCTGAAATATAAGCTAAACTCAAAAATTGCCTAAAAAAATTTAAAAAAGCTTAAGTTAACCAAAATAGCTAGCATGCTGCTGAAATATTAGCTAAACTCCAAATTAGCCTTAAAAAATGGAAAAATACTATATTAGCCAAAACAGCTAGCATATAGCTGAAATATAAGCTAAACTCAAAAATTGCCTAAAAAAAATTTAAAAAGCTTAAGTTAACCAAAATAGCTAGCATGCTGCTGAAATATTAGCTAAACTCCAAATTAGCCTTAAAAAAATGGAAAAATACTATATTAGCCAAAACAGCTAGCATATAGCTGAAATATAAGCTAAACTCAAAAATTGCCTAAAAATTTTTTAAAAAGCTTAAGTTAACCAAAATAGCTAGCATGCTGCTGAAATATTAGCTAAACTCCAAATTAGCCTTAAAAAAATGGAAAAATACTATATTAGCCAAAACAGCTAGCATTTAGCTAAAATATAAGTTAAACTCAAAAGTTGTCTAAAAAACGTAAAAAAGCTAAAGTTAGCCGAAATAGCTAGCATGCTGCTGAAATATTAGCTAAACTCCAAAATAGCCTAAAAAACCTTAATAAATGCCAAAATATTCCAAAAAGCTAGCAGAATGCTATTATAACTTTCAACTTTACTACAATCTGACTTCATACAATATAAAGTAACGACTAATCGACTATTAAATTAATTGTCGATTATTTTAATAGTCGATTAGTCATCGATTAGTCGACTAATCGTGGCAGCCCTACAAAGCAATCATATTATCGAATAATTACTGAATACACTGATAATTGGAGCACAAATAAGAATTTTCCTGAACTACCTTAAAAGGTTTGCTTTTAATAATCGTTGACGTTGCTATAAGAAGGTGGAAGAAAGAATAAAAAAAACCTATAATGTAGTGAGGTTAATAATGTAAATACTATATATAAACAGGTCCAAAAACAGAAAATCAAGTCGTATTTTTGATTTTAGTTCATATCAGGCTAATATTTTTTTTTTAACAAACCAAAGCATCTCTAGGAAGTTTATGCAAACTTTAAGGTTTTTATGGAATAGCAGATGTTGAGATTGGCATAGTTTTTAGAGAATTACTCAGAAATGCGTTAACGGATCAAAATACTGCTAGTGAGGAATGAACAGTTTAATAAGCTCATAAAGTCATTTTTTCATGGTATGGTCCCTTGAAGAATCTCTTCTATCTTCTACTGCAGGGGTGGGCAAACTTTTTGACTCGTGGGCCAGAAAGGGTTCTAAAATTTGGCATAAGGGCCGGACAAGGAGCAGATGGAAGGAGTGATTTGGTAATGAACCTCATAAACTATAAAGATAATATGGAATTTAGAGAAAAACATGCTTTAATTTGGAATAAAATTCACATACATTCATTTAAAAACAGAAAATTTGGGAATTTTAATTTCTAAATTTTGATTTTTGTTCTCTTTTTGGTGATCCAATGGGTCGATGTTCTTCAGAGGAAAATGCGAACTCAAAGAAATCCGAAAAATCACCTTCTGACTCAGAAAAAAACACAGAGAAACAACACCATTCATGAGAAGAAACCAGAAATACAATGAAAATAAAACAATAATTAGGATTTTTGATTCAATGTATTTTAATTTGGAGGGCCAGATTAAGTATCTTAAGGGGCCACATGTGGCCCCCGGGCCGTAGTTTGCCCACCCCTGTTCTACTGGTTACCTGTGTGAATGTCTCCTGTTTGAATTGGTTATCTGCATAAGACACCTGTCCACTTCATTAAAACAGTAACCAGAATGCACCAAAGAGCTCTAGAATTCCCAGATAGATAACACCTTGACCTCCACCCTGCCTCCAGACTCATGAATTTACATTTCCAAATGAAAAATAAAATGTATGTTTTCCTTTAGTTCTTTTTTTCTTAGTAAGACCCTACTGGGATTTTGAGTTTGGGGGCCGCTTGACAGGATGAAATCAACAGTTACAGTATATCCCAGGTCTAGTACTTATCTTTGTTTGGTGTCTGTTAAGCCTTAGTCCACTCCTTAGTGTGCTAAACTTTTAAAATGGATGCAGTCACTCCAGTTGCTGGAGCACAATTCCCATGTTTACTCCGTGAACGACCAGCTTGTTTAGCAATGACCTTTTGTGGCACGCCGTTGAAGGATGTCAGCGGCTGTCCTCCGGACATCTGTCATCAGCAGATGATGGTTGTTTAAATCTTCCAACCCAGACTGAGACCATTTAAAGCCTCATGAAACCTTTGCTGGTGTTTTGAGCTAATTATCTGATTAGAGTTTGACACCAAACATTTCCAACATTTCATTTTGTCACAATATTCTAATTTTCTGAGACATAAAATGCAATTTTTTATTACCAGTAAGCCACACTAATCAAAAACTACAAAAATATGTAATGTACAACTTACAATTTAATGACTAAAAAATATTGACCTTTTTCATGAGTGTCTGTTATTTTAGATGATAAAACAGTAATCTATGCCATTCATTGCTTTGACCTACAGTTTAAAAAGCCAGCCAGCAATTAAGTGCAGCTGATCAATAAGCGGGCAGAAGCCAAACAGAAATGATCTTTATCCAACACAAGACTGTATATGGGTCGCAGGAGTGCAGATGAATCAGATCCATACAACCAATTGCCCCTGTTCCAAATGTATCTATTATTTATGTAAGCTGAGGAGCTTTGGAGAGGGTGAAAACAACAGTCGACAAGTGGAGAGAACTGTTTTCCTCACTGCTATTTAGTAGATCTACTAAATAGTCCATGAGATGATGCTATGCTTGAAAGATGTAGAAGTTATTGGTACAGAATTAATCATTTTTGCCGGCGGTACTGTTTAATGCAGGGGTGGGCAAACTACGGCCCGGGGGCCACATATGGCCCCTTAAGATACTTAATTTGGCCCTCCAAATTAAAATACTTTGAATCAAAAACCCTAATTATTGTTTTATTTTCATTGTATTTCTGGTTTCTTCTGTTGTTTCTCTGGCGTTCATGTTTGTTTTTTTCTGAGTGGGATGGTGATTTTTCGGATTTCTTTGAGTTCGCATTTTCCTCTGAAGAACATCAACCCATTGGATCGCCAAAAAGAGAACAAAAATCAAAATGTAGAAATTAAAATTCCCAAATTTTCTGTTTTTAAATGAATATATGTGAATTTTAATCCAAATTAAAGCATGTTTTTCTCTAAATTCCATATTATATTTTTAGTTTATGAAGTTCACTACCAAATCACTCCTTCCATCTGCTCCTTGTCCAGCCCTTATGACAAATTTTAGAACCCTTTCTGGCCCACAAATCAAAAAGTTTGCCAACCCCTGGTTTAATGCATGGGTGCCCAAAGTGGCAAGCCAAAGGGTTCTCTTTTGGCCCACCGAATCGGGGCTGCGGAAGCTGTAAGACCCCTTACCCATGTCCTCTGTGGTGTTCCAAAACTCTTCAACTGTAATATACCTTTGGCCTCCAGGTGGCTATGGGTGAAACAACAACCAGATGAGTCCGCCCTGGGCTTTTTTTTGTGTTAGAAAATTTCCAAGAGCCTTCACGGTCACTTCCAACACTTTTATCTGCCTTTTTCAGCTAGCCAAGATGGATCGACAACTACCGGGGCAAACGGATGAAGTTGAAAGAGAAGCTCCACGTCTCTCATTAGGATCACAGTTTGCCATTTTCATTGGAAGAAAATTTGTTTTAGCTTGATTTTTCAATTAAAAAGGTCCACTGAAGTCTTGCTGTTAAAGGGTTATATTGACAAATGTTATTTACTTTTTATTCTTACTAGGGATGTCCAGATCAGGTTTTTTTGGTCCCGATCCGATTCTGAGTCATTGGATTTTGTGGATTTGCTGATACCGAGTCCCGATCCGATACTTTTGTAACACATTTAAAACATGAACAGATTTGTGTTGTCCCTATTTATATTTCATTAACCTTCTTTTATCATTAAAAACTTAAATAAAACACTTCTGTGAAGTATCTTTAATAAACAAGTAAAAATAGAGCAAATATAAACTAGAAAAAAAATCACATTTTCTTGTTATATAAGTGATAATTAGTCATGTGAGAAAGTTTCGTAACTTTAGCTTTAATATTTTTAGAACTATTGAACATTTTTGACCAAATTTGATTCCTGTCCGCATTTAAAATTCTTAAAAATATATGACTGTTTTAGCATGAATTTGATGAGTGTTCATGACTAGCTCAGATCATTACTAATTTTCATTTATTAGTTTTTTGTTTGTTTTTTAAGATTGTGTGCTTCTCTTTAAGCTCTTAAGACATCACATTTTTGGTTTTATTATCAGAGGAGTTAATTTTCTTAACTTTTATTTCTTTCAGATAAATAAAACAGGCATATCAAAGGACAGCTCGGGTCGTAAGGAGTATCACGGCGCTAGCATGTAGCAGTTAGCAGCTGCTTTTTAGCCAGCTAGCTCTTTACATTAGTCTTCTGCTTGAACTATTCCTTGGATTATTCCTACACCACATAAATGCAGCATTTCTTTGAGTTCACATTTTCCTCTGAAGAACATCAACCCATTGGATCACCCAAAAGAGAACAAAAATCAAAATTTAGAAATTAAAACTCACAAATTTTTTGTTTTTAAATTAATATATGTGAATTTTAGTCCAATTTAAAGCATGTTTTTCCTCTAAATTCCATATTATTTTTTTTAGTTTATGAGGTTGATTACCCAATCACTACTTCCATCTGCTCCTTGTCCGGCACTTATGCCAAATTTTAGAACCCTATGTGGCCCACGAGTCAAAACAATTGCCCACCCCTGGTTTAATGCATGGGTGGCTAACGTAAGTCAATGCGGCTCCTTCTAGGTTTGGATCACTAGAAAACAAGCCCAAATGGCTCTTTAACTGTTAAAGGTTGCCGACCCCTGGCTAAAGCAAAGTTATATTTAGAAAGTGCTGATATTTGCCGTCTAAAACAAAAAAAAATGCCCTCCAGCTTTACAAAACAAGCAAACCAAAGGAATAAATATTAATGACATGATGATATCGAGTGTTGCATCAGTTTGGAAAAGTCATATGAAAGAAGAAGGCAGGCTTGAAAAATCTCCTAAAAAAATAAAGCAGGGGTGTTGACAAATTTATTTCCTGCTTTGGGAGCTGCGCCTGCCGCGTCTGCTAGACTTGAACAGAATGTCAAGATGTTTATCCTTCCTGTTATTTTTCCGGACAGCCAGGTGTTGGAGCTGCTCATTAACAACTGCCTGAGGTGAGGCGGAACAAAAAAAAAAAAGCCAAACAGTAAATAAGGTTTTCAGTGAAGACAGATTATGTCCTTGACTGTCTAACATTTTTATTCAGGATGCATCAAGTAACATTTTATTTTTGGTGAGCCTTATTTGTCCACCTGTACCTGACACAATAATTTCAGTCAGCATACTGTATTTTCTGCTTTGTTTAAAATTTACCTTTTCTAGTTTGTATTGTTACAGTCAAATTAGTAAAATTTAGAGATAACTCTTGAAAACACAAAAATAAAGATTTTTGGAACAAGCATAGCTGCTAGAAGACCAGAATATGTGACTACAGTCAGAAAAATGATGAATCTGACCAATACAGCCAGTGATAAGATGAGAACTTAATGGAAATTCTTCAATATAAATGTTGGTAAAGATATGGAATCTCCAATATTAGTGCTGCCACAAACGATTATTTTAATAGTCGACTAATCATCGATTAATTTTTCCGATTAGTCGACTAATCGGATCATGGACAAAGTGGATGTAAAGAAAATCTGAAATATGATTAGCTTTAAAACAAAAAAATCCTAAATAAGCTAAAATCGCTAGCATATAGCTGAAATATCAGCTAAACTCCAAATTAGTCTAAAAAACTGTAAAAATTCCAAATTAGCCAAAATAGCTAGCATGTAGCTGAAGAAATAGCAAAACTCAAAATTAGCCTAAAAAACTGTAAAAATCTCAAATTAGCTAAAATAGGTAGCATGTAGCTGAAATAATAGCAAAACTCCAAATTAGCCTAATAAACTGTAAACATTTACAATTAGCAAGCTAACATGTAGCTGAAATATTAGCTAAACTCAAAATTAGCCTAAAAAACAGTAAAAAAAAATCCCAAATTAGCTAAAATAGTTAAATATTAGCTAAACTCCAAATTAGCCTAAAAAACTGTAAAAAAAAAAATCCCAAATTAGCTAAAATAGCTAGCATGTAGCTGAAATAATAGCAAAACTCCAAATTAGCCTAATAAACTGTAAACATATTACAATTAGCAAGCTAACATGTAGCTGAAATATTAGCTAAACTCCAAATTAGCCTAAAAAAACTGTAAAAATTCCAAATTAGCCAAAATAGCTAACATGCAGCTGAAATATTAGCTAAACTCCAAATTAGCCTAATAAACTGTAAACATTTACAATTAGCAAGCTAACATGTAGCTGAAATATAAGCTAAACTCAAAATTAGCCTAAAAAAAAAACTGTAAAAATTCCAAATTAGCCAGAATAGGTAGCATGTAGCTGGAATAATAGAAAACTCCAAATAGTCTAAAAAAACTGTAAACATTTAGAATTAGCTAGCTAACATGTAAATGAAATATTAGCTAAACTCAAAATTTGCCTACAAAACTGAAAAAAATCCTAAATTAGCCAAAAGAGCTAATATGTAGCTGAGATATTATCTTAATTCCAAATTGGCCTAAAAAACTGAAAAAGCCTAAATTAGCCAAAATAGCTAGCATGAAGCTAAAATATTAGCTAAACTCCAAAATAGCCTGAAAACCCTTAATAAATGCCAAAATAGTCTAAAAAGCTAGCAGAATGTCATTTTAACTTTCAACTTTACTACAGTCTGACTCCATATATTATAAAGTAACGACTAATCGACTATTAAATTAGTTGACGACTATTTTAATAGTCGATTAGTCATCGATTAGTCGACTAATCGTGGCAGCCCTATCCAATATAAGAGAAGATTGGACAGTTTGGGAGAATTAGAGCCTCTATGTTCAGAATTTCTCCATTTTAGAAGTATAAAAATATGTTTATATAATAAATGAGAGTGGCCATAAAAATGTGTTATTGTAAATATTCATATCAGTACCCACTAGTTTTTGTTGCATTATATTACCTTTTAATAACTAAATCCTAATAAGATTATTCATGTTTTTGATATTATCAAGCAAAACAAATCCAAAATACTAGCAATAAATGATAAGTTTCAAAAATGTTGGTGTAAACGAGGGGCATGACGGATTTTAACTTTGACCTTTATTGGTCTCTACTCCTGAAACAGTAAAGACTGAATAAAGTGAAAGACATTTTGTAGGAAAACGGCTCAGACAGCAGCGACAAAAACTGCCTGATCTTCTGCAAGAGCCGCCTCCGCACCGCCGCAGAGAGAGACCCCTCTAATCTGTGACAATCAGATGACGCTAAACAACCTTTTTTTTTTTTTTTTTTTTGTAGAACTGGGCAGCAGTGCACGCCCCCTCCTCACTTCAACAACCGCTGTAGACCCCGGCGAATAGCAGGCACTGCAGCAAAAAGCAGGCACGCCAGTGAGGATGACAGAAATAGCAGAGTGGTGAATAATAGCGAAAAAGAGATGTGGTGTAATTAACATGGTGACTGGGGGCTGATGTACTGCTGAGATATAAAGTTAAAAAAAAGAGAGAAACATCTGTGATTTGAATAAAATGATTAAAAAAAAAAAAGGCAGAGGAAATATAAAAAAAAACTTTATGAATCAACAAATTGTTTTGAATAAAAAAGCTAGAACTGCTATAGCGGAACATTACAGCGCATTGTAATTAAGGTCAGCCAAAACTGGACAAAATAGTTGAATTTTCTGGGTCTCTTTCTTTACACTGCTTAATGCAAAGACCCCTTATGCAAGTGTTGGATTCCTATCAATCTAAATGACGTTTTGACGCCTAAAGCTCGGGTGAATCATTCAACCTCAGAAAGGAAAGCGTGAATTATGGCCGTCGGAGGGGCGATGCAGATTTCCAAAATGGCGCAGCTCTGTGTGGGCAACAGGGAGAAGGAACAATACTGTAGTAAGAGAGGAGTGGGTTGGATCAAAAAGCACAGTCTTTAGTAGTTGTCGAGGTCTATAGTGTTCTTTGGGATTTATCGTTTAATGTTTGATCAAGGTATGGATATGTGACGGTTTGGGCATGCTACTGATTCTACTTTTTGGGGTAATGAATGCAGAGATTGCTTTTCATACAGTATGCCATGATGTTGGAGGGCTACAACAAGCAAGACTGCATTTTGAAAACTCTCCTTAAAATGCAAGCAAACATCTGATGGACAAAATACTATAAAACAATCTTTAAATGTGTATCTGACTGTACGGCTAAGAAAGGAAAACAGAAAACTAAAAATATTCGCAGAATCATGCACTTTCAAAGATCGTCTTTGGTTCTCGCAGAATACTTGGTCATACAATATTATATATATGCATATTTCCTAAAACATCAATACCAAAGCAGGTTCAGGCATTCTTTAATTTTACACAAGACTCCACCAGATTTAGTAATTCTATTTGACAAGATTTAATGGATTCAATGTGTCATTTACATGTTTACATAGGTAGAAGTGCAAATAAACCGATTTTTTGTTCACCAATGTGGAGAAGATATCATCTTTTTTATTTTCTTTATTTTTCGTTAAACATATAACTTAATAATTAAATGGTCACCAAACCAGGAAGTTGGAGGCTGACTCCGCCCACAGCCGAAATATGAAAATCCAGTCAGAGGAGAACAGGACTGTTATCATTACTGTAGATCATGATGTCAGACTTACATGGTTTGACCAATCACAAAATTCAAATGTAATACCTCAATACATCCTGTAGAGGGCAAACACAAACGTTCTTTGACTATATTTTTAGAATTAAACAATTTTTTTTTAATTTATTTAAAAAATTGGCAATGATGAACATATAGAACTTTTAAAGCCCCATTTATAGATGTCAACAGACAAAAAAAGTTGATTTAGAGTTTGGTTACCCTTAAAACTAGATTTCATATATCCATGTTTCCTTGTCTTTGCCAATAAACCAAGACTGATAGAAAAGATACACACAAAATACAAACTTTTAGTCTCATTTATTTAATTTTTGGCACTTAAATCATTCTAAAGTTTCTCCTTTGTTGTGGTCTGCCATCTTAAAAAAATATACAATTCAATCATAAACAAACAGAAACCCTGTTTGACTTTCAGAAACACACTTCGTGCCAGCACTGGAGTTTCCCAAGGACGTTTTCTCCCATTCCTACAGGAAACGCGTCTCAGCCACTTCCTCCTTTCTCTCAGGAAGCATTCAGTAATTTATGGCCCAGGTGAGCCCGAGAGAAAGTTAAAACTCAAGTCATGAACTTCCAAGAAATAAAAGGAAATCCCTTTGAAAACTGGTTGTTCAACACCCTCACAATACAATGCTTTATTACTCAAGTGTTACTCTAGATTAACACTTTTCTAAAATACTCTGTGTTTACAGTAGTGGAAGCGCATGTACAATAAATAATGTTCCTACTTTTTTTAACTAAACAACTGTTTTATGATCTTCAATCCATGTTATACACTTTAACATTTACAGGGAGTTTAAGTTAAAAATTTCAAACAAGAAATCTTATTACAGACCTCCTAATGACTGAGATGAAAAATAAAGTTTTAATAAACTAAGTTTCTAAGGTTAATATCTACAAAAATGTTTTATTTATTAATTCTTTCTGGATTTACACAAGAGTTAACAAGTGTGAGGAAGTAGTGGTCAGAGGGTCAGTAGGAAGTTCTAATGCATTCAACAATGGGTGCCCATTTGCTTGAAGAGCACAAGCCGACAGAGACACAAACGTACTTTGATACGCCTCCTGCAGAACTGCAGACAGCCAAACAGACAGCAGCATTTCAGACAGAGACGGATGTTGACATGTAGGAAGATATTTCTGTCCAATTACAGCCAGAAAGGGATGAAGCAGAATACGGCGAATCACTGGACCGGCCCTAATGAGGACATGGTATGATTGCTGCGGGACGCGGTCGTGCCCACGGCATGGCCATTCGATTTGTGCAGAACGGCCAGAAGCGAGCGGGAGAGAGAGCGACAGAGAGGGAGATAATGGAAGTGAGAAGGATTGATTCCTCACTCAATGTGAGAGCATGTGGGAGGATATGAGATGCTGAGACTGAAAGTGGGAAAGAGACGGATGTAGAAAGTATGGGAGTAGTCAGTCCATCAAGTCAAGTATGTTTTCACTCTCTTTCCTGCCATGCGTCAATCCACAGTTAAAGCGTGTAGAATGCCATAACCTTTCAAATCTGCATGAAAATCAAAAAACAGTCTATAACACAACCACGGGCACTCTGTCTGTGGAGTAGGGTATTTGCTTGAGGCAGAAAAAAACTGTAAAACCAGAGAAGCCCTAGTCTAGAGGGATGAGGCCTATTCAAGGTGAATATATGTACATATTCAGGAAGGATTTTCAGAGCACTACGAGACATTAAACTCCTAAAAGAAAACTTTTTAAATCCAATCGTCTAAAAATGAGAAAATGCAACCAAGAAATGTATTTTTAGCCATTTATTTGATGCCTTTAAACAGTTGACAAAACAAAATCCAAAATCAGTTCTGAAGTTTTACTACATCCAAAACAAACTCCATAAAATGAATAATCACCTGCAACTGGCAACACAAAAACACATGCCGTATTTAACCTCTAAAACAGAGGTCCTTTAAGAGTAAAAGAGCCATTTGGGTTTGTTTTCTGCTGATCAAAACCTAGAAAGAGCCGCATTGACTTATGTTAGCTTTCAAGAAATTTGAAATTGGCATTCATAACCTTCTTTTTGTTTTATTTTTATTTTTTAAATAAATATGAATAATGTCTATTTTGGCATGAACAAAGGAAAAAATATATATAAAAAGAAACTAGCATCACTCAAAAAGGGAATTTTTTAATGTTTTTTTAACTTTAGTAGCAAAAAAGCAAGCTTGTTGCTTAATTACTAGCTAAACTTTAAATAACATTTCTCTAAATTAAATCAGTCAAATATTTTAGCATGTTGCTGAAATAAAAGCTAAACTCAAAATTAGCCTAAAACCTTCAGTAGTTAACAAATTAGCTATAAATGTTAGCATTTTGCTAAAACATTAGCTAATATTACCATAAAAAGCTAATTAGAGGCCAAATGCGCCAAAAAAAAAACTAGCTTAATGCTTAACTACTAGCTGAACTCTAAAAGAGCCAAAAAATTCCTCAATAAACAAACTCAGTCTAAAACGTTAGCATGGTCCCAAAACAGAAGCTAAGACTTTAAATTAGCCTAAAAACTCCAGTAGATAAAAAAATGTGTCCAAAACGTTAGCATGCAGCTAAAATAGAAGCTAAAACTCTAAATTATCCCAATAGAAAACAAATTAGCCAAAAATGTTAGCATGCTGTTAAAATAATAGCTAGTCTCCAGTTTTTTTTTTTTTTTAATTTGCTATTATTTTTTTTCTTCAGCCAGAGAGCCACCATGGAGAGATAAAAGAGCCACATGTGGATCTGGAGCCGCAGGTTGCTGACCCCTGGTCTAAAACATACCGTACTTTAACTCTATGACAGTTTTTGCGATCAATGTATATCAGCTGGTTCTGAAGTATAGAAAAACAGCTTTTCATATTGTATTTGCACAGATTTGCAATACTTTACACTCAAAGCTGATTTTCTCTGTGACAGAATCACTTGATTTACATTGATTGCATGGGCACATCACTGTTAAATTTGCATATCAGCACAAGACTGCTTTTGTCCAATTAATTCAAACTAGGCCTGGGTTGATAAAATCCATTAATCGATTTGAATCGATTTATTAACAGATCAATGGATTTAGCACATAAAGCTAAAGTCCGCTAGCTTGATGCTAACGTTTAATGGGATTTCCCATGGGATGGCTAACGCTCGGTCGACCTCGTCGTACATTGCTGACTAAATGAGCATCTTTATAAACTTACAGGCTTGAATTTTCCAAACTCTTAAGGAAATATTTTTTAAAGTAACCATTTGTGGTCTAAAAAAAACGTTTTTTACTCATACCATCTTCTTCATCTGGAATAAGGTGTTTAATGTTATAGCGTAAGCTCCACCTAGTGGCCAAACTGCAACGCCCTCCAGGGGAGGAAGAACAATATTTATAATGCTAATGAGCTGAACCTTTTTCCTTTTACAGTGTGTAAACTGTATCCAATTAATAGAATATATTCCAAACATATAGCAGATTATTAATGTATTTCTAAACAAATGTGCATAGATGTGTAAACTTGAAATTGAATTGAATTGAGTGGATCGAAAGTTAAAAAAAGAAATCTGAATCGAATTGATCCGGGCGATTGTGAATTGTTTCTGGAAATTATTATCGATACCCAGCCCAAATTGCGAAAACAGTTGATGAGTTAAGGTAGTTGAAAGAATGTCAACGTCGGAGATAAATCTCCATCGGTAAAGAGTTAGAGTCTGTTTGAGTGGATCGTGAAAAATCTACTGGAACTTCAAGGGAAAAAAACAAAGAGACTGTCTAATTCCCTGAGTATTGGCCGTTGCTAACTTAAAACATGCTTACAAACCACTTTGTTTCCCAGAAACATGCTGTCATTTTCATGTTGAACTTAAAAAAAATAAGGAAGCCTGAGAGGGTCCACTCAGCCACGAGAAACGATACAAGAAGACAAACGAGAAAATCCAGCTAACAGACGAAACTGACTCAAAACAAGAACACGGATGGAACGTTTAGTAGGTAAACCTTTACTTTGGTGTATACTTCAGACAGGAATCCCTTCAAAAATACTTCCTTTATTTAAGAAACACAATTTTATATCAATGTATTACTCATAATACTTTTGTTGAACTGAACATTGGTGGAACTTTCATTGACAAAATAATGACTTCTGGAATTAACATTGATTTTAATACAAATCCACACATTTCATAATCTAGATGTAATATTTTACCAATTCCCAGTCATAGATCTCTCATACTGACACATTCCATGTTTGTCTTTCACATACCCCCCTCTGATTCCTCATTTCCCCCCTTGATTCTCCTCGTAGATGTGTGAACATAGTGGTATCTGCATCTGTGTGTTTGTGTATGTGGGTGGGTGGGAGGAGAAGAGAGGAGAGCAGCATCGCTGGCTGGAGGAGGAGGTGAGAGAGGAGGGAAAAAAAAAAGGAGCGAGAGGAATAGAGAGACAGAAGCAAAGAATTAACTGGAACAAAACATGCTCATAGATAAGAGCCGCCTACTCACAAGCTTTTTTTGAAACAGCTTACTCCCTGTTTTTGCAATCTATATGATAGTTTCATGCACCAGTTTTTCCTCTCGTCATCTTCAGATAACAGTGAATCTTTATATTATTGCTACACTATTAATTCTTTAAGGCATTTCCACGCCTTAAAGCATTTCCAAAGGTGGGTAATCTAACAGACATGAACAACTCAAGTTAAAACGGAAAATAAGTCGATATTTTAAAAAACATGCTCATTAGTGGGTGTGGGCCAAAATATTGGTATTGAAATATATCACAAATGCAGTCCTGTGATTGATTCTCGATAGTTTCTCACCAAGTATTAATCTTTTATTTTGAAAGGCTGTAAAATCAGATATAAGATTTTATCATCTTAAAAAGTCGCTTAAGATTTTTGTAACGTCTCTTTCAAATTTACAATTATTGCAGAACTCAGCGGCACGAGTTCTGACGAGGACCGGGGGGCGGGAGCACTTAACACCAGTTTTAAAATCGCTGCAATGGCTCCCAGGATTGATTTTCAGATTCTTTTAATGGTTTAGAAATGTTTTTTTCTTATTTAAGTGGCTTTCTTTTAAGATACGAACCGTCACAGACCCTGAGGTCCTCTGGCATTTTAGGTGTTCCTGAGATGAGGACCACAACCTATGGTGAGACTTCGCTCTCTCACTTGGGTCCTCGCCTCTGGAACAGCCTGCCGGAGAGCCTCAGGGCCGCAGAGACCGAAGAGGTCTTTCAGAAGAGGCTTAAGACTCACCTTTTTAATGTGGCTTTTAAATAGTCTTAAATGGGTATTTATATATTAAGTTTTAATATATATTTTTATCAAGTTTCTAATTTTATTTTGTGCATTTAATGATATTTTACATTTTCTCTATGCATCTTACTTTTAAGGTTTTATGCCCCAGTGTTTCCCTTTGGGGGTCCTTTGTGCCAGGGGTTAGCGGTTCTGTCCGGGGACGTTGCCCCTTTGGGGGCGGTTGGGGTCTGACTTTGTAACTTGTGGAGTGGACCCCATTGCTGTCCCTGTCTGGGTGGGCGCTGTGGCGATGTTCCTGCGGCTGAGCTGGCTCCCGGTATGAATAGATCCCAAAATACAGTTTCTTCACAGCAGAGCCAAGCCCAGGTTTTGTTTTTTTAAACCTCTATAGGTATTCAATGTTTGTGGGGTCATGTCTGTGTGTGTTTATGGTGGGAGGGGGGTGGGAAGAGGGTGAACTGGGTTTCTCTCTTTTTTTATTGATTGATTTATTTGCTTGTTTCTGTTTTTGATTGTACAGCGCTTAAAGCTGCACAAACATGAGAAGCGCTCTTTTATAAATAAAGTTTGATTTGATTTGATCAGTCATCCTTTGGTGAGACGTTCCTTCGGAGGTAGATGGGGGCACATGTTGCGAGACTGGCTGTTGCGAGCACCAACATGTCTGGCAGTTACTTGAATCATTACATTTTTGGTCTGTTTTGCACTAAATAGAGGCATTACTGTTCATGTTTTCTATTGTATACATTGAATTTTACAAATAATTCCAATTCAGTTGGTGTCAAAGACATAGCATTACTGATTTAATGAATATCGCACAAAAGTATCTATAATTTGTGGTACACAATAAGACACAATTTGTTTATTCAGATTGTATTTAAGATAAAGTAAAATTGGATATATTTTCCCAAAATATATGAGTTCTTCTATATAATGTGAGTTATTAGAGATGGTTTTGACAAATTATTGCAGTATCGCGATATTATCGAAATCGTGAACCATGTATCGCGTATCATGAGTCACTCAGTGAGTCTCAGCCCTACTTATTAGTGTTTGTTTTTCGTTTTATTGTTTCCATTGTTTTTGTAAATCTTGCCCTATTCGTTCACCGCTCACCACATCCCGTCACCACAGCGAATCACTTGTTGCCATGGTGATTTGGAAAAAGGTTTTACGCCAGACGCCCACCATGACACAACCCTGGGAACTAACACAGTTCGGGTCCAAAATAAAATATTATCATTACCATTATCATCAACTGTGGAAAAAACAGGAAATGTGCAGTTTATTTAAGTTTTTTTTTTTTTTACTATTTTTAGCCAAACTATCAAAACAAACCCCCAAAAATCAAAATTTTCTTAAATAACAAAAAACTGATTCCAATATTCTGGAATGAAATGAATACTTTGATACTGTGTTCCCTGATTGAATATTTTTTTGTACAACAGTGCATTAATAAATAATTTTATTTCCATTTTATTTATATAGCGCTTTTGAAAGACACTCAAAGACACATTGTGTTCTGCATCCTGATTGGCTGTAGACCACTGTCAATAAATCTATCTCCTCCAAGCAGTGTAGCTCATCAAGAATGCATCCAGTTTGATAAAATTTACAAAAATCTTCAATTGCTGGCATATTTTTAGTTTTATTCTATAGTACTGGACTTGTTTTCTATAAAGCTTTGTACTTTGAGACTATAAATGATCATTTATGTCTGAGAAAGGTCTATGAAGTATAGTATTATATCATTTATGTAAAAAAAATCATTCCATTAGAATATCTTGCCACTACCTTAAACTATGGGCTATTATAGATATGATTGACAATATTCTACTTATTTATCAAACAAAAATGGTTCAAACTAAAGACTAAATGAAAGCCAACTAATGGAAAACATCTTAACAAATGACATTTACTAAGTAATTTCAAGCATTTTTATTAAATGGATCCCAAAGACAATGACTTTTTTTAAATCCTCAAACATTCTTTAAACTTAATAAAAAATACTAAGGTATTTAGAAGGTTATTAAGAGTGCAGCAGGGACGACTTAAATCAGTTCTCGGGCATTGCTTCTAAACAAACCAACACACATATTTAATTTCCTCCCCACAGAGGCTGGCTGGATTTCCTGGAGAAGCAAAGCAGCGGAAGTTGCCAGCTCTACACATTGCAGGAACACTTGTTATAAGTTCCATCTGTGTGGTTGTGAAACTCCCATTTGCTTTAAAGGATGAGTCCTAATAATGCTGCTTCTTCACCAATGGCAACCGTTTTAAGCCCTGAAGTGAAGGGGAACATAGTCAAGGCTCTGTGGTGTTTTTTTTTGTTTCGAGTGTGGTTTGCTTCTGAAATCATCAATTGTTTTTATAGAAAAAGAAGATTAAATGATCATGCACATTTTTTATTTCTTTGCATAATGATAAATGTAAAGGGAACGTTTTTGCTCACATTAGCTCAAAAATAGCTCAGCTTTGCTCTAAATAGAGGCGTTCGACGCCATGATGGCCATGATTTTTGTGATTAAGAGCAACAGAGGAACAGGAGTTTGTAGCAAATGTGGTACCAAACTTATCAAGAGGAGGGTTAATAAGTGTTAATATTAGGGCTGGGAATCACTTGGTACCTCACGATACGCGATACATGGCTCACAATATCGATAATATCGCGATACTGCGATAGTTGGTAAAAATCCTCTCTATTAACTAATATTATATAGAAGAACACTTTTTTGGGGGGAAATATATCCCCATTTTATTTTTTTTTTAGCTTAAACACAATAATGATAAAACTTTATTGTCTTATTTTGTGCAACAAATTATAGACACTTTTGTTTAACGTTGCCTAAAATCACTAATACTATAACTTACCAGCCATTGAATTGGAATTATTTTTCAAATTCCATGTTAACAATAGTAAATATGATCAGCAGTGCCACAGAATTACTGTTAGCAACAGAACATTAAATAATTCAAATTGGTTACAGCTATCTACCTCTAAAGGAACGTCACACCAAAGGATGATGAATATAACGTTTTACAGCCTCTGTCAAGTGTTTACATAATTTTTTTGTGTACTTTTCCCACATTTGAAAAAGGCTAAGCATTCAAAATTGAAGTTTGATTTACTCAGACTGACACTTGAGATTATTTCTCCAATCTTGATTTATTTTCCATTTGGTCAGTCAATAGTCAGGTAAAAAAGTAAAAACAGGTAAAACACTCATAATAATGGCAATATATATTTAAAAATTCGAATTCTATTATAAATTAGCAATAAACAACTTTAATCTATAATAATTTATACAATTTTAAGTTCTTCAATTAACTGGCAACTTCCTTATTTTACCCTGAATTCATGTACTTTATTTTAATTACATTTTTTTTAAGTTCATACATCAAATCTGCATTTTTTTTTTTTAATCTAAGAATGACTTTCAATTAACATCAGCAAAAAGTTATTACGTTCATTTGAAAACCTTACACCATAAATTTAACAAAGTTACACCGTACACCAGAAGGGTAAATATCAGAGTGCATGAAAACGAAAATTCCGACGGCACTGAAGTACACAGACATCAAGAACGTGCCTCGTTCAAACAGGAAATAAACGATCGCGGTCATTCTAGCGCTCAGACAAACTCACTTCTTACCGGCTGACTCTTCTACAGATGGATGATAATTGAGAACAGGTAGACATGATTTATACACGCGCTACCGAGCCTGAATCCTGCCGGGGTTTTTTCCTGAATGTGGCGCGTATGTCAGCAAAATGTGTCCGACGCAGCGCGACTAGCTGCGTAATAGTTCCGCCCCGCGACTCAGACGCAACAGCCTCTTCAAATGAAATATAATATCGATACTTGTGAGAACCATCGAGAATCAACCATAGGAATAAATATCGCGATATATCGCAATATCGATATTTTGGCACACCCTTAGTTAATATTGGGGATGTGCCAAAATATAAATTTTGCGATTTATCAAGACATTTAGTCCTGCGATTGATTCTTAATGGCTTCTCACCAAGCATCAATCTTTTATATTTGTTTGTAGAGGCTGAAAATGTTTATATTATTCATCTTTTGGTGAGACGTTCCATTTGCGGTAGCTAGCCTGGCAGCTACTTGAATTATTGAATTTTTGTTCTGTTGTTTATGACAACGATTTTGCAGTAAGTAGTGTTACTGCTGTTCTCTTTTACCATTGTTAGTACTGAGGTCTACAAATGATTCCAGTTCAATTGGTGTGATTATTTGTCAAAGACATTGTATTATTGATTTCAAAAGTGTCCATGATTTGTTCTGTATTATTTGGTGCACAAAATAAGACACAAACTGTGTATTATGATTGTGTTCAAGCTAAAAAATAAATGTTCTTCTTGGCATTGTGGGTTATTATTATTAAAAAAAAAAAAAAAACTGTAAATAGACAGGTAACAAATGTTGTAGAAAGGGGTGGGACCAAAAAGAGATTTTCTTCTACCCACTCCTTTTCAAGCCATTGTTTGCTTCACTTGTATATTTGTATTTTTTTTCCAATTTTCTTATATTTGTATTTTTAGATTCTTACGTTTATTTAGTATTTTTGTACTTTTAAATTATATATTTGTAATTTTCAAATTCTTATTTTATTTTCATTTTGTGTTTGTGTTTGAAATAAAGGACAATAAAAAAAATAATAATAATTAGAGAGGATTTTTACCAATTATCAAAGTATCGCCATATCATCGATATAGTGAGTCATGCATCGTGAGGTACCCAGTGATTCCCAGCCCTAGTTATTAAACTAGCAATACTCCATCTGTGGCAGATGTATTGGAAAAGACAAAGACAAAAGTTTGCAAAAGAATAGAACGAATAAATGAATGGAGAACATGGCTTTAGAAGAACAGCTCAACAATGGAAGACGAAGGCTTTCGCGGTATTCCTCTATTACAAGATACCATCGTGTCCTTCTTTTTTATTCTAGAAGTACTGTTACTGACAAATCTGTTCTGACCCTGGGATATGTTGTGTACCTGTAGACACACTTTATGAGATTTTTCCTTGACCTTTCCATTAACTATTTGTTTTATAAGCCTGTCTACTGTTGGAATTGATGTTTGTTTGAAGGCCTAGCCAATACAAATGAAAAACACAGGGAAGGCAACTGGAATAATAAAAGACGTAAAAATGAATATTTACGTCATTTAAAAAAAACATGTTTAAAATGTATTTGTGCAATCTTAAAAAATATATGAAAAATGCAACTTTCACATTTATTATTCAGTAATTATTTGGTATTTGGCCAGGCATTTTAATTCATATTTGTCATATATTTTCATTTTGGTACATCCCTAATTCAGGCTGTCATTGGTGAGGACTGTTGTGGTTGAACAGATCTTGTCTGTTTGCGTCTTTGACGCAATTATCAGTACACATGAATGCATGACTAACTTCATACGGGATGTACTGTACCTCTTGATTAAATGACAGAAGATTGGTACAGAAGGAACACTGGAAATTTCCATAATGCGCCAGAAATTTGAATTAAAAAGCAAAAAAAAAAAAATGATTCAAATGAAGATATATTTTGTGTAGATCTTTTAAATCCATCAGGTCAAAGTCTGAGCTTCAAACTGCATAATCTACTGCAGGAAACTATAGAAAGATGAGCGGCGTTGGACTACAGACCAACTGGGAAATAAAAATAAAAAAGATGACACTCTTGAAATATGCTCCGGTCGCTGCCAAGCGCATTAGGAAGGGAAAGTTACAAAATGATTTATTGGATTCCGACGGAGCTTTAACTGAAGTTGCAGCTGAAGATACAGGTTCTAGAACAGACACCGTCCAGATGTCTGGCCGGGAATGCAGAGGAGGATTTATGCGCTCTTCTTCCCAAAGTGCCACGGCTATCAGTCACGGAACTTTTTGGGATGAGCGGAAAATGAAAGGAATTCTTTGTAAGGTTGAAGGACGCCCAACAAATACAATGTTGTGGCTCTGCCAGCCTATGTTTTACAGGCATGTTTTAGCTTTTCAGTCCTCATGGCATCAGCTGAGATAACAACATTTTACTTTGATTTATTATATTTTTGCACTGAATTAAAGCCAAGAGTGTATTAAATTATTAAAATATCCCAGTCTAACTGCTTATGGTTATGGAGCTTTAACTATAGTTATGCAATAAATAGAAAAATAAAACCATCAAACTCCACAGTTTCTCCTTATTTGATAAGTGATATAATTAGTGTATTTATGAAAAGAAATCTTTAAGGCTGTAATTCAGATCTTCACGATCTGCTCCCAAAAATTCAAGTACAACAGTACTTAAGATTTATTTGCAATCTCCAAGATCCCTGATATGCAAACTTTATAAATATAGTAAAGTGTAAAAACATTCCAATTCAAGAACGATGTATTTATTGCTCTGAAATGACGCAAAATGTTGAATTTCTCACCAGAATTCAACAAATCTTAAAAAAAAAAAAGATGAGGTTTCGAGTAAATTTTACTGTTAATAAGTTGAGACTGACCCAAGTTCCTAACCTTGGAACTTCAGCTCCAATGTTTGCATTCTTTAGTTTACATAAACTCTTTAACAGTTGACGTTATTATTCCAGCGGATTCCGATCCGGAGGAACGCAGTCTCGCGCTGATATTTAGCATTCTTAAGTGCGTATAAAATTAATGTGAATCAGCTGATTCTGCTACAGAAAAAAACAAAACTGAAACACTTTAGATGAAGTGCTGCAAAACACTCAGCATAATGTTGACGAAGATATATTTATTAAGAATGTAAGCAGTTTATTGATATGGCCTTTGTGGAAAATGATCTCACTTTAGATGTTAATAAACCTTATTGTGCTAATAAATGTCTTATAAACATCCTAGAAATAGTGTTGAAGGACTTTGAGCATGAAAAAAACTGGAGAACATTTTCAGGATTTCTTGTTAATTGATACAAAACATTAGTAATATTTGTGTTTTTTATGTTGTTTATGTCACCAGTAAACTTAATCAGAAAAAAAAAATCATATTTAAAATGAAAAACCATTTATTTATTTCTAAATCTTTGTGTTTTATCAGATTTGTGGATCCTTATCTTCTATTCTAGATGGTGAATTAATACCTATTAGTGCTGCCACAAACGATTATTTTAATAGTCGACTAATCACCGATTATTTTTTCCGATTAGTCGACTAATCGGGTCAGGCGCAAACTGGAAGTAAAGACGCTGAAGTTGATAACCAGCTGAAATATTAATTAAATGCCAAATTAGCCTAAAAAATAAAAAGAGCCAAAGTTAACCAAAATAGCTAGCATACTGCTGAAATATTAGCTAAACTCAAAATTAGCCTAAAAAAAACAGAAAAATCCTAAATTAACCAAAATAGCTATGTCGCTGAAATATTAGTTAAACTTAAAAATAGCTTAAAAACTAAAAAAAAGAAACCTTAAGTTAGCCAAAACAGCTAGCATGTAGATTAAATATTAGCTAAACTCCATAAAAGGCCAAAGAAACTTATTAAATGCCAAAATAGTCCAAAAAGCTGGCAGAATGCTATTATAACTTTTAACTTTACTACACTCTGACTTCATACAATATAAAGTAATGATTAATCGACTATTAAATTAGTTGTCGACTATTTTAATAGTCGATTAGTCATCGATTAGTCGGCTAATCGTGGCAGCCCTAATACATATAATCTTAATGTTCACACATCCAGTAAAGAAAAAGACATAAAGCAACAAATATTACTTTATAAAGTAGGAATCGTGTTTTAATTGGTGAATCGTCGAGCTTGATTTGTTTATCAAATGACCATCTAAGTAACAATCAACAACCCTAGAAATCTTCATTTGTACTAGTAGGATAACTGCTCTGATCTGATAGTATCTGATTATCCAGTCGACATGTCACTTGAAAAGTTGATGAACATTAAATGCCAGACATAACTCACCAAATAATTTGACGGAAGAAACATTAAAACGTAAAGTTTTGAATTCCTTCATGGACCTCACATCCCACTCATTTTTTAAACACACCCATTATATTTGAAATTTCAAACAGCACGAGCAGCTGTTCATTTCGTTATGTCTATCCCAAACCCATCTATACTCTGTTTTAGCCACGGCTTCATAAACTCCAACCCTGCCCGTCCTTCCCGTTCTTTTATCAAGTTTTCCTCCCTCGCTTCATGGGAAAGTTGTCTAAAGGCTGGCGGAGTCACTGTATCAAATCTGTTTCTCAGTAAAAACCTTTTTTTCCAAGGTGGAAGCCTGGATTTAGCCGGCTCTTGGCTGCGCCAACTGCTGGTCAACAAACCGGCTGTCTGCGTGCGCCGGCATCCAGTGAAATTTGATGAGTCAAAGAATGCGCCGAGTTTTCCCAGGAGAAGTTCAGCCGGCAGCCAGAAAGAAAGAAAGAAAGAAAGAAAGAAAGAAAGAAAGAAAGCCCCCAACTATCCAAAAAGTAGCAGCATTTTCTCAAAAAGTCCCTTTTGTGTTTTCTTTTTTAAGCCTTTTAGGAAAAGTTCATTAAAATTTTAATGAGATCATTTACATATGTTTAAAGTGGATTTTTTTTTTAAAATAATAAATCATTAAAAAATATGTTTGGAAGAAAAAACGCATCAAAAAAGACAAAGCCAGGAAATAATCAGCAGGTAGACAAAGAGACGATAGAACGGTCGAAATATAGAGAGATTTAAGGTTGTCACAATAACAGACTCAAATAAAACAGTAAATAACCGGCCTTGACTAAAGTAGCAGAAAAATATGATAGTAAATATTAAAGCCAGAAGTTCTGAATTGAGATCACAGACTCATGTGGAAAATATCCCCCCCTCCCCCTGCTTCCACCATGTGCTTTCTAAGATATGCCAATAAGAAAAAAAAATATTCCAGCAGCGAGGAAAGTCTGGATTCAAGAGTGTCTGCGTATATATGTCATTTTTTTGAAATCCTCGTGGACATACTTTCACCGTGGGAAACCTCACCCAATCAGTTCCTCCGTCTAACCACGATTTGGTAAACTAAAAGCCTCTACAGTTATTTCTAGAATGCACGCAGAGCCTGTTGGGACGCAAAAGTGTGGTAAAATCGTGATAATGAAGGCTATAATTTACCACATCCCAA
Organism: Oryzias javanicus; assembly: GCA_003999625.1. Classification (NCBI taxonomy): domain Eukaryota; kingdom Metazoa; phylum Chordata; class Actinopteri; order Beloniformes; family Adrianichthyidae; genus Oryzias; species Oryzias javanicus. Next base: position 5,369,824 of record CM012460.1, on the reverse strand, counting down.
GTCTCAAAGCTCATAAAAATTCAGCCCACAACAACCAGAAAACAAGAAACATGATTCATCTTTTTTATTATTAAAGCTTTCATGTAAATCATTTTTCTTCAACTTTACGATTGTCAGAAAGCATGACACTGAAAGTCAAGCTTCCTTACAAAACCAGGTACAATTTGACCACTTCTGATGGAGTTAACAGGTGCATTAAGTGCAGTAATGCTACGTTCACACATACAACTGCACCCGTGCAATGGGGAGGCATTGGTAATAGGGGTGTGCCAAAATATCGATATTGCGATATATTGCGATATTTAGTCCTGCGATTGATTCTCGATGGGTTTTCACCAAGTATCGATATTATATTTTCATGTGAAGAGGCTGTTGCGTCTGAGTCGCGGGGCGGAACTATTGCGCAGTTACTCGCGCTGCGTCGGACTTATTTTCCCGACACACGGACCTCTTTCAGGAAAAAACACCGGCAGGATTCAAGCTCGGTATTGCGTGTATAAATCATGTCGACCTGTTCTCAATTATTATCCATTTGTAGAAGAGTCAGCCGGTAAGAAGTGAGTTTGTCTGACCGCTAGAATGACCGCGATCGTTTATTTCCTGTTTGATCGGCGCGCTGTGGGAACGAGGTGCGTGCTTCGTAGTTGTTTGTGTGTACTTCAGGGACCAGTCGGAATTTTCACTTTCATGCACTCTGATATTTACTCTGCTGGTGTACGGTGTAACTTTGGTGAATTTATGGTGTAAGGTTTTCAAATGAACGCAATAACTTTTTGCTAATGTTAATTTAAAGTCATTCCTAGATTAAAAAAAAAAAAAAAATGCAGATTTGATGTATGAACTTAAAAATAATGTAATTAAAATAAAGTACATGAATTCACGGTAAAATAAGGATGTTGCTAGTTAATTGAAGAACTTAAAATTGTATAAATTATTATAGATTAAAGTTGTTTATTGCTAATTTATAATAGAATTCGAATTTTTAAATATTTATTGCCATTATTATGTGTGTTTTAAGGTTTTTACCTGTTGACTGACCAAATAGAAAATAAATAAAGATTGGAGAAATAATCTCAAGTGTCAGTCTGAGTAAATCAAACTTCAATTTTGAATGCTTAGCACTTTTCAAATGTGGGAAAAGTAAACAAAAAAAATTATGTAACACTTGACAGAGGCTGTAAAACGTTATATTCATCATCCTTTGGTGTGACGTTCCTTTAGAGGTAGATAGCTGTAACCAATTTGAATTATTTAATTTTTGTTCTGTTGCTAACAGTAATTCTTGGCACTGCTGATCATGTTACTATTGTAACATTGAATTTTACAAATATTTCCAATTCAATGGGTGATAAGTTATAGTATTAGTGATTTTAGGCAACGTTAAACAAAAGTGTCTATAATTTGTTGCACAAAATAAGACATGAGTTGTTTATTAAGATTATGTTTAAGCTAAAATAAATAAAAATAAGAAAATAAAAATAAAAAAATAAAATAAGGATATATTTCCCCCCCAAAAATCTTTAAGATTTCATGCCACCAACTGATGTTTTGAAAACCGTTGTCATGGATGTAGACGGCGGCCGTCGGGAATCAGTCAGGCGAGGAAGACGCAGTTACAAAAATCGGGTGGCCAAACGGAAGTGGCAGCCGGAATGCCGGCTAGCAAAATCTCTCATTGGATGAGGTGTAAATATCTTTGGACAGCACCGGTGGCATGGGTATTCCCAACTCCGATTTTGGGCACAAATTTAAAAAATGTTTAGACGACATGCCTTCCAAGAAAGCACAAAGTTCGGTCTTCTTCGTCATTCTCTCAACATCAACTGTAATTTCTTAATACGCAATAGAGCCACCACGATAAGTCGATTATTCACGATTATGTTGACTATTAAAATAGCCGATTATGAGGTTTTTTTCCTCAAAACTACAGTGTGCTTTCTAATGCCACATCTTCCACTGTCTTAGACAAACACGCGCAGTAGTGATAATCAGAGTCAGTAGTGATGTCACAAGAAAATATAGGAAGACTCGGGTACCATAACAAACACGGCAACAGAGTTTGAAAGTGGGAAACATAAAAAATAAAAACAAAAATGTTCAATGCAACATCTACAAGAACTTGGGTTCCATGGCAGCACTACACCTGAAGAGGAAGCACATCGAGTCCGAGCACAACGCTAAAGAAAGGATCGTCGTCTAGGTAAGCTAAGCTAACATTAGCTCAAACTTATTAGCTAAATATTTTCTGTGCATCCGTGGTAGCCTATAAGAACACAATGTCTATGCTAAAGGAAACATCTGCTCTAAAAAAAAAAAAAAAAGTCTGTCTGCAAGAAATGAAGAGATGCTAACTTTTATATCAATCAATTATATAGTTAGAGTGTAGTAAATACAGTTGTGAGCCCTCAGCACCACAAGATGCAATTTTGTTATTTGTGAGTGAGCAAAAGAAAATGGAAAAATAGTCGTTTTGTTTCAGATGCTAATCTTGTTTGATTTAAGTCTTGTTTTAATACCAGAAATAAATGAAGGAAAGAATCTGCATGATTCATTATAGGTTTAATAAACTAGTTACTTTATTTTTAGTTAGCATGACTATTAAAATTATCGTTTGTAGCAGCCCTACTATCCACGCCATGATGAGATTTGTGAAGCATCAACGCCGTGTCCCCATTTGAACCCAAGGTGGCCGGAATCGCCAGAATGCCGTCTGGTCATCGCCGGCCCACCAAACCAAGTCAACAGCCCTCGTCGAGTTCCCGCACTGGTTTTTAGTCATTTTTAGTTGGTTTTCCAAAAATCTAGATTTTCAAACATCAGATCTCCGTTTCATTCACCGTCATTTGCCTTTTACTGAACGCATAAACTGAAAAAATAAAAGAGTTTTTCATGTTCTCAGGCCTCCACATTCTGAAGCAAAAGTATTTTTAACTAGAAAAGTGCATTACCTCCGATAATGCATGTGTGAATGCATTTTGCGGAATGTGGTTGCTGAAGATGCCAAAGATTTTTGCTTCAAATCAGCACAAAAAACCTCAAAAGTTGTAAAATTAGCCAAAAAAAAGCTAACACATAGCTAAAATGTTAGCTTAACTGCAAAATAGCTTAAAAAACTGAAATAATGCTTAAATTAGCAAAAACAGCTAGCATGTCGCTAAAATATTAGCTAAACTGCAAAAAGCTTAAAAACTGAAATAATCTTAAATTAGCTAAAAACAGCTAGCAGTCGCTAAAATATTAGCTAAACTGCAAAATAGCTAAAAAACTGAAATAATGCTTAAATTAGCAAAAACAGCTAGCATGTAGCTAAAATATTAGCTAAACTGCAAAATAGCTTAAAAAACTGAAATAATGCTTAAATTGCTAAACAGCTAGCATGTAGCTAAAATATTAGCTAAACTGCAAAATAGCTTAAAAAACTGAAATAATGCTTAAATAGCAAAAAACAGCTAGCATGTCGCTAAAAATATAGCTAAACTCCAAATAGCTTAGAAAAGTGAAATATTGCTTAAATTAGCTAAAACAGCTAGCATGTAGCTAAAATATTAGCTAAACTGCAAAATAGCTTAAAAAAACTGAAATATTGCTTAAATTAGCGAAAACAGCTAGCATGTAGCTAAAATATTAACTAAACTGCAAAATAGCTTAAAAAACTGAAATAGCTTAAATTACGAAAACAGCTAGCATGTAGCTAAAATATTAGCTAAACTGCAAAATAGCTTAAAAAATCTGAAATAATGCTTAAATTAGCTAAAACAGCTAGCATGTAGCTAAAATATTAACTAAACTGCAAAATAGCTTAAAAAACTGAAATATTGCTTAAATTAGCGAAAACAGCTAGCATGTAGCTAAAATATTAGCTAAACTGCAAAATAGCTTAAAAAAACTGAAATATTGCTTAAATTAGCGAAAACAGCTAGCATGTAGCTAAAATATTAACTAAACTGCAAAAAGCTTAAAAAACTGAAATAATGCTTAAATAGCTAAAACAGCTAGCATGTAGCTAAAATATTAGCTAAACTGCAAAATAGCTTAAAAAAACTGAAATATTGCTTAAATTAGCGAAAACAGCTAGCATGTAGCTAAAATATTAGCTAAACTGCAAAATAGCTTAAAAAACTGAAATAATGCTTAAATTAGCAAAAAGCTAGCATGTAGCTAAAATATAGCTAAACTGCAAAATAGCTTAAAAAACTGAAATAATGCTTAAATTAGCTAAAACAGCTAGCATGTAGCTAAAATATTAGCTAAACTGCAAAATAGCTTAAAAAACTGAAATAATGCTTAAATTAGCAAAAACAGCTAGCATGTCGCTAAAATATTAGCTAAACTCCAAATAGCTTAGAAAAGTGAAATATTGCTTAAATTAGCTAAAACAGCTAGCATGTAGCAAAAATTAGCTAAACTGCAAAATAGCTTAAAAAAACTGAAATATTGCTAAATTAGCGAAAACAGCTAGCATGTAGCTAAAATATTAACTAAACTGCAAAATAGCTTAAAAAACTGAAATATTGCTAAATTAGCGAAAACAGCTAGCATGTAGCAAAAATATTAGCTAAACTGCAAAATAGCTTTAAAATCTGAAATAATGCTTAAATAGCTAAAACAGCTAGCATGTAGCTAAATATTAACTAAACTGCAAAATAGCTTAAAAAACTGAAATTGCTTAAATTAGCGAAAACAGCTAGCATGTAGCTAAATATTAGCTAAACTGCAAAATAGCTTAAAAAAACTGAAATATTGCTTAAATTAGCGAAAACAGCTAGCATGTAGCTAAAATATTAACTAAACTGCAAAATAGCTTAAAAAACTGAAATAATGCTTAAATTAGCTAAAACAGCTAGCATGTAGCTAAAATATTAGCTAAACTGCAAAATAGCTTAAAAAACTGAAATATTGCTTAAATTAGCGAAAACAGCTAGCATGTAGCTAAAATATTAAAATAATAATTATAATATTTTTAGTTGGTTTTCCAAAAATCTAGATTTTCAAACATCAGATCTCCGTTTCATTCACCGTCATTTGCCTTTTACTGAACGCATAAACTGAAAAATGAAAGAGTTTTTCATGTTCTCAGGCCTCCACATTCTGAAGCAAAAGTATTTTTAAATATTGCTGGGGAGCGTCTGTGTCAGAGCAGAGTGGTATAAAACATTTCCACTCAAATGTCAAATGGTTCGATCCCACATCTTATCCTCAGGATGCAACACTAGTTTAGAACATATAAAGTAAACCTTAAAACAATGAAACAGCATAGTTCTTTAAGTACTAAATATTAATATTACTAAAACGTTTTATCTGTTTAGCTGGACTGTATTATAATGTGGAAACAGTATTTTCTTTATTTTTAATGAAATTTACTTTTGAGAAGACAAATATGCCTGAAGCACTTTTTTATATAAATTATTAATAAGTAGGAAAATATTGTTCTTAATGTAGTTTTACCTCTTATCCCCACTGTAATGGTAAAATACATCTAAATATTCATCTGAAAATGCACTTTTTAAGTTTCCAATATGTAAATAATAAGCGCCATTTGCAACAACGAACAATATTCACAGTTCAGTGAATTGAATGCGAGTGGAAGCATATTTAGTCAAATTATGTAAACGTTTCTTTTCCTTTTTTCCATAAAAAAAAAAAAAATTCTTCCATGCTATTTACAGCAAAGCCTTTTAAGAGTAGCTGGCAATCACTGCCCAACTTTTCTACAATTAACATTTTAAACAAAACATTCAATTAAGAGTAAAAGAGACCGGTCTAAAAGAAATCCTCTAACCACAAAAACAACAGCAGGTCTAAAAATAAAATCAATGAAACCTTATTTTCAAGGTAAACAAAAAGCAACAACATGAAGGCGTGGGGGGGGGATTTGGTTTATCCTGACATTTTAAGACAATCCTGCTGCTTACAGAAATTAGCAGCGTTGAATTCTTCCGTCTCTTTTGTTGTTCTGACAAACTAAACAAGATAAAAGCATAAGACAAAGTAGCAGCAAAGCTAACAAAAAAACAACAACTTGGGTTTACTAATTAACTGAACAAGATACTCTATCATTTACAGCAATGGCTAAATAAATGCTTTTGTATTGAAACATTTGGCATGTGAAAGGTCTGCATGTATTTCTGTTTACGTAGCTGTTCTAGACTTGGATCCGATTCGGATCCCTTGAAGCTTCGAGTCAAAATCCAACAAAGCAACCGATAAGAAAAATTCCACAGAAGATTGACAAGTGCATCCGTAATGGACGTGAGAATCGGTCCACGGGGGTAACTTTGACAAACGCTGTTACCGGGGTTGGCTGAGAGGGCAGCAGGATTAACGCTGGAGACAGCACGCTTTGACACTTTGACAGATGTGAAACTACCCCTTCCAAAATTAAAGAAGGTCTTTGAATGAAAGGTCTACGGCTTCTCTTTCTGCCCAGCTCCTGACTAAAAAACGGGTCAAGCCTTTGCTTAACTACCAACTCTGGGGAGGGGGTTTACTTTTTACTATTGGAAGCTATTCTTTTGTCAAATTAGAATAATCAAGAGCAGGAAGTGGATCCTTATGGGACTTTCAGCTTATTTCACTTATTCAGATATTAAATCTGTGCCCATCCAAAAAAGTCGTTTATGAAACGGCTTCAAGAAAACATGAGCTTTTTTCATAAAAGTAAACTACAAAAAGATCTGATTCAATATTGGAGGCAGAGGATGCAGTCAGCAACCTTTAAGAGTAAAAGAGCCGTTTGGGCTCGTTTTCGACTGATCCAAACCTAGAAGGAGTCGCAATGACTTACGTTAGCATTTAAGAAATTTGGAATTGCATTCATAACCTTCTTAAATATTTTTTTAAACAAATATGAAAGTCTACTTTTTTCACGAACAAAAGCAAAAAAAAAACATATATATATATAAAGAAACTAGTCAAAAAGGTTAAAAAGTTTTTAACTTTAGTAGCAAAAAAGCTAGTTTGGTGCTTAATTACTAGCTGAACTTCAAATTAGCATAACATTTCTCTGTAAATTAAAAAATTTTAGCATGTTGCTGAAATAAACGCTAAACTCAAAATTAGTCTAAAACCTCCAGGAGGAAACAAATTGGCTAAAAATGTTTGCATATTGCTAAAATATTAGATAAACTCCAAATTAGAATTAAAAAACTAATTAGAGGCCAAGTCTGCCAAAAAAAAAAAATCTCGCTTGTTGCTTAATTAAACTAACTTTTTCAAAAATGTTAGCATGTTGCTAAAATAGATGCTAAATTCTCCCAAAAAAAATTCACAAGACAAAAAAATAGCTGAAAACATTAGCATTTTACTAAAATATTAGCTAAACTCTAAAATTCCTCAGTAAACTAAATTAGTCAAAAACGTTAGCATGTTTCCGAAATAGAATCTATAACTCTAAATTAGCCTAAAAACCCCAGTAGGTAACACATTAGCCAAAAACCTTAGAATGTTGCTAAAATAGAAGCTGAAACTCTGAATTATCCCAAAAAATAGGAGATAAACAACTAGAAAAAAAATTAGCCAAAAGCGTAAGCATGTTGCTAAAATAATAGCTAATATTCAGCCAGAGAGCCACTATAGAGAGGTAAAAGAGCCACATGTAGCTCTGGAGGTTACAGACCTCTGTTTTAGACATTTAAAACCTTGATTCTTTAATAAATGATTTCCTGTCACTAGAGTCTTTTGGAACCATTACTACAATTAACATAAAATCCAACAGATTTTGTGTGTAAAGCTGCTTTTCTCCACATCAAAACTAGTTGGTTTACTTCATTTGCTTTACTACTAAAGTAGTACAATTCTACAACTCTACTTACTGGGTTAAATTTGTAGTTGAACAAATGAAATCCAGTTTTAATTTCCATTAGTCTTGTTATAGATGTCACAAAATAAAGTGTTTCTAATAAAGTGTTGAGAGATTTGTCAGCGCCTGAGGCTAATACTGTTAGCATAAAAGGCCATATGAATCACAGTCTGATTGAAGTAAGTATATTCCCTGCACTTTGCGGTAGAACTCTCGCTGCTTTACATTTTCTTGCTCCAACAGATCTGATTCAGCTCATTAGCTCTGGAAAAGTCGAAAAACGACACAAAAATTGGAGCCGTGTTTCAGTGAGGGGGAAAAGATGTGCGAAATACAGCGCAGAATGGGCTTCCAGCATTCCTCTGAAGACTTATGTTTATTCACCAGACTTGTGGTGTTAAAAGAGAACCCTATTAATTCATCAAAATTAGTGAATGAGTCAGTCGTGGAAGTCGATCATCTCCCATCAACATGGATGTGTAGTTTTCTTGTTGAGTGGGAGAGGCAACACAAAAGAGAAGGAATCATTATCTGTAAGCATCAATCTACAACATCAGCTGTTATCATACAATAAGACAAAGACACAAAATGCAATGTCATAAAAGAGCCTTTGTTCATCAGTTACAAGCCTTTAACCCCAATCCTTGACACTGAAACATTATTAGGAGTATATTTTACCAGTAGGGCCGGCACGATTAGTCGACTAATCGATGACTAATCGACTATTAAAATAGTCGATGACTAATTTAATAGTCGATTAGTCGTTACTTTATATTATATGGAGTCAGAGTGTAGTAAAGTTGAAAGTTATAATGGCATTCTCCAGCTTTGTTGACTATTTCGGGATTAATTAGGATTGTTTTGGGCTATTTTGGAGTTTAGCTAAAATTTCAGCTACAAGCTAGCTGTTTTGGCCAACTTATGCTTTTGTTTGTTTTTTTAGACTTTTTGAAGTTTAGGTAATATTTCTATTGTTTTGCTAACTTTAGCTTTTTTTTTTTTTGTTTTTTTACACTTTTTTCTAAATTTAACTTATATTTCAGATACGCTGTTTTGGCTAATTTAAGATTTTCTAAGGTTTTTTCAAACTCTTTTGGAGTTTAGCTAATATTTCAACTACATGCTAGCTGTTTTGGCTAACTATTTTTAGGCTAATTTGGCATTTAACTAATATAACTATAATATAAATATATAATATAATATAACTATAATATAACTTATAATATACTATAATATAATATAATATAATATAATATAATATAATATATATAATATATATAATATAATATAATTATATAATATATATAATATAACTACTGGCTATCAACTTCAGCCTTTTCAGCTATCAGCACAAGCATTATCTGCTGCCAAATTCAGTTTGCAGCATTCGCGATAGCATTTTTGCAGATAATGCTAGTATGATTCAGTGGCGCCTCCAGAAATTTTTCCTGGGGGTGGCCGCTGGGGGGCCACTTTAAATCTTGGGGTGGCACACTAAACACATGACCTTTTTTTTCCAAAGTCATTCTACTTTACGTAGTTAAACAACCTGTAGAAAACTATCAGTACTTTAAGTATCTGCTGATATACTTTGATGAATTGTCTTTATTTCATGCTTCTAATGTGCATAGACGAACAAAAATACAGTTAAGATTTTGAGTTGGACAAAAATGTTGGTTTATTTTCCATTTAGACAGGATCACCATGGACTATGATGTTTGCAGATGATATTGTGATTTGTAATGAGAGCAGAGAACAGGTGGAGGAGGAGCTAGAGAGGTGGAGGAGGAGCTAGATAGGTGGAGGTTTGCCCTGGAAAGGAGAGGAATGAAGGTTAGCCGCAGTAAGACAGAGTACATGTGTGTGAATGAGAGGAACCCGAGTGGAAGAGTGAGGTTACAGTGAGAAGAGATAAAGAAGGGGGAGGAGTTTAAGTATTTAGGGTCAACAGTACAGAGTCATGGAGAGAGTGGAAAAGAAGTGAAGAGGAGAGTGCAAGCAGGTTGGAATAGGTGGAGAAAAGTGTCAGGTGTGATGTGTGATAGAAGAGTTTCAGCACATGAGAAGAAAGATGTAGAAGAACTGTGGTGAAGAGCAGCCATTGTTGTTTGGACTAGAAACAGTGAAGAAAAGACAGAAGCAGAGCTGGAGGTAGCAGAGATGAAGATGCTGAGGTTCTCTTTGGGAGTGACCAGGATGGATAGGATCAGGAATGAATCCATCAGAGGGACAGCACATGTTAGAGGTTTTGGAGATAAAGTCAGAGAGGCCAGACTGAGATGGTTTGGACATGTTCAGAGGAGAGACAGTGAAGATATTGGTAGAAGGATGCTGAGTCTAGAGCTGCAGGAAAGAGGTCTAGAGGAAGACCAAAGAGGAGGTTTCTGGATGCAGAAAATGAAGACATGAAGGTGGATGGTGTTAGAGGAGAGGATGATGAAGACAGATGGAGGAAGATGATTCACTGTGAAGACCCCAGAAGGCAAACTCAAAAGGAAAATAAGATTTACGATTTATTCACTCAAGAGAAAAATTATGATGTAGGGAAAAGTTATAAACTATAAAGAAAAAAAACATTAGATCCACATGTCTTCTACAGAATCTCCTCTTCATCCATTTCAAAACCATTACAACTATTATTGTTTTACCTGGCGCTTTCGTTGTCTTTGTCTCATGTTCGCTGCAGCTGCGCACTCAGAACCCCCACCCCCCCACCCCCCCACCCCCCCACCCCCCCATTGAGCTCAGCGCAGCTCCAGCGCGCCTGCTCGCGCGCAGCGCGCGCCCATTGCAAATAGGTATTGATAACTCCGCACGGCTTGAAGAGCAATGAAGAGAGATGGTTAGAGAAAGATATAATAATAACAATAATGAAAGAACATGCTCCAATGAGAGAGCCACAACGAAAATTTGTGGGGTTAGGAACCGGGGACTTTCTCAAATCTGGAGAAACCCGCACCTCCTGATCCATACTCATCCAAAACACTTCTGATCATGCTTTGTAAACATTTATTAAGTTATTTTGGAGTATTGCTCAATATAAATAGTTTTTTTTTAATATTCAGAACAATAACTGTGTTCTTTTCATGAGGACTGTCAGTCTGTCTCTCTGCGCTTTCAAACCATGAGCGCGTTTCCTCCAGAATCAGTTCTGAGCAAGACGACATCTAGAATTTACTGGTTTCAGTAAAAACCTGCTCTGGATGATAATTATCCTACTTTAATACTAGGATATTGTTGAGTTGCCTCTGAGACCGCTGATGAGTTCTCCATAGAGGCTCGCTGTGTGCCCGCACGCGCGCGCCTGCGTGTGTGTGCGGGCACACACACGCAGGCGCGCTCCTCATCTCTTCTCCCTCCTGGGGAATTATCCAGCACCTTCTGATGGTTTAAGGATGAAATGCAAAACAGATGCAAGCACAGTTTATAGTGACAGGTGGGATGGCCGGGGTGGCCACTGGGGTGGCCAGGTGTCAGCCAGGGGTGGCCGTGGCCACCCCTGGCCACCCCTTGCAGGCGCCCCTGGTATGATTATATCTGATTTAAAGCTAATTATGGTTAAAATGGGTTCTTCACATCCACTTTGCGCATGACCCGATTAGTCGACTAATCGGAAAAAATAATCGGTGATTAGTCGACTATTAAAATAATCGTTTGTGGCAGCACTATTTACCAGCAAAGAAAAGTTTAAGAAAAGCATATTTTTGTCTTCAATATCAAAACTAAACCAGATTATTCCCTAAAGATACATTTTTTAAAGTGAATGTTTTGCTTTGTAGGTGCCCAACTAGTATACATTTTAATTAAATGTCGAAATTAAAGTGGTGCAATAACACAAAAGTATTGAGGCACATATATTAACACAGCCGTGTTGCTAAGGATGGTTGACAGACATTCCCCTTTATCCTATATGAGCCGTTCTCAAAAGGATCAATGTTAAACCAAAAGCATAAAGTTGATATTTTTTATATAAAAAAAATACAGGCTATTATAAAATTCCAATAAAGGTGAGGAATATAGTTCATTTTTGACCAAATCCTGCAGCTCAGCTATTTTTTTCCTTTAGCTTAAATTCAAACAGCTAATTAGCATATTAGCCTAAAACTGGATCGCAGAGTAGGGGTGGGGCTAAAGAATTGATTAGTTGATCTGAATCCAATAAACAAATAATCAACCCATAAGACTAGAGATCGATCTTTATCCATTTCCTTTTCTGCCCAAAAAACTAATTTTCCAGTTTCAAACAGAAGCTGTTAAACAAACTATGTTATTTTGCTAATAATATAGTATAATAACTTAACAAATACATATCAGATGCTAGAGCAGGGGTGGGCAACTAGCTACTTAATCTGGCCCTCCAAATTAAAATACATTGAATAAAAAATCCTAATTATTGTTTTATTTTCAATGTATTTCTGGTTTCTTCTCATGAATGGTGTTGTTTCTCTGGCGTTCGTGTGTTTTTTTCTGAGTCTGAAGGTGATTTTTCAGATTTCTTTGAGTTTGCATTTTCCTCTGAAGAACATCAACCCAAAAAGAGAACAAAAATCAAAATTTAGAATATAAAATTCCCCAATTTTCTGTTTTTAAATGAATATATGTGAATTTTTATCCAAATTAAAGTATGTTTTTCTCTAAATTCCATATATTTTTTAGTTTATGAGGTTCATTATCAAATCACTCCTTCCATCTGCTCCTTGTCCGGCCCTTATGCCAAATTTTAGAACCCTTTCTGGCCCACAAATCAAAAAGTTTGCCCACCCCTGTGCTAGAGCATAGCTAGGAATCACAATACAGCGATAACTGGTAAAAATTATCTCTAAAAACTCACAATACGTAGAGAAACACGTATTTTTTTAGGAAAACATATCCTTTTTTTTTAGCTTGAACACAATCATAATAAACAAACTTGTGTCTAATTTTGTGAAATAAATAACAGATGCTGAAATCCGTAATAGTTTGTCTTTGACTAGTATTGACACCAATTGAATTATCTGTAAAATTCAGCACTCACAATAGTAAACATGAAAAGCAGTGTCAGCAAAATTGTTGTGAAGAACAGAACAAAAATTAAAAGATTCAAGTAGCACTTGGTGTCCGTGCGCTCTAATCTACCTATAAAGGAACGTCTCACCAAGGGATGACGAATATAACACTTTTACAGCCTCTTTAAACGATAATAAAAGATTGATACTTGGCGAGAACCCACCAGGTATCGAGAATCAATCGCAGGACTAAACGTTGCGATATATATCGATATTTTGGGACACCCCTATTCTGGAGCATTTATTTCTAATAAATATTAAAACTTAAAAATGTATCTACATAATGTAAAGATCACCTTGGTATCATATAAATGCTTGACACTTTGCAAAAATAAAAATTGAATCGAATCAAAAGATTCGAAAAAAATGTGTGAATTGAATTGATTCAATCTAATTAAATCGATTCTGGAAATGATTGGTGATTTCCAGCTCTACAAAAGAGAAACTTAACCCTTTAATACCGGAGATGTCAACAGCAGCAGGGGATAACACAACGTTTATGACCGTTTACCAATTAATGCTTTCTCCACTTATGAGTTCATTGGAATTAAGGTAGTTGCGTGAATGGTTGAAGAGTTACAGTTAGGGCTGGGCGATAAAACGATAATTATTGATATCGCGATAGAACATTTTTTCAATAGAAGAATGAGTCTATCGCGATAGACTTTTATTTTGAAGGGTCCGCAAATAACACTTGCTAGCGAACAGTTTCTCCTATTTGACAAGTAAAAGTTAGAGAGTTAGTTGCCACAGAGCGAGTAAGTGTTTGTATCTAATTATTGTGTTTATTAACTCACATTTTGGTCATTTTTTGGACTCCACTCCGCGTCCTTCGTCTGCATGAAAGGTAAACAAACGCGCACGAGCCGACTTCTACCAGCAACCCCCGCTGCAGCTGCGTACCTCGCGCCCCGCGCGCTGTATTACAATCAGTTCTCTGTCCACCGCGAATGCATTTGGCGTCCAATTAATTTATTGTTCACTGTATTAGTTTTAACAAGCGTCAGATTTGATGCTTGTCAGTCATCAGAAAGTCTGTTGCTCTGACGCCCCGCTGAGTGTGGGAGAAGCTTCCGTCAAAACTTTTCTGGAACTCTTCATGAAGAACGCGGATACCGAGAGATTTATTTATTATGAAGAGCTGAATAAAAACATCGGTACACATCTCCGTGTCGGAGTTCAGGAGACCTTCCATTGAGGAGCGGCCGCTGTCGCACTCCTGCACCCAGCTGGCAAGAGCCGACAGGGGAAAGTCGAGCTATCTATGGCAAGCCGTTATGGTCAAAAATAACCAGAAAAAACGCGGGTATGGCAGTACGTCACCTGGACATGTACTATGGTTAATAATACTTATTTGACATATTTAAATGTTGCCACAATTAATTTCAACACAACAATTAATACCAAAAATAATGAAAGTTTAATTTCAAAATTGCAGTTTAATTTGGTGGGATAGTATATGAAGCATTCCTTTCTCTCTCCAGACATGTACATGTAATCAGAAAAAACATGTTTTGTTTATGTTCAAAGTTCAAAATGTGTGAGTTAATGCTTTTAAGTACTTTAATTTTAGGCTTTTATCTTCTTTTTTCTTGTTGTTTTTTACTTGTTACTGATCTGAAAAATGATCCAAACTGTGACTTTAAAGCCGTGACACGATTACACCCCTACTAAATACAACAAAAATAATTAGTACATTAATACATTTTTGTTATGTGAACCCTGAAAACGTAAGAATTTATTTGTGTGCTTTGTTTTTTAATGGAACTAAAGATACAGTTTAGTATCTATTTCATAAACTTTTGAAACTTGAAAGCTTTTGCTTTAATTTTCAGCTTAGTTCATTTATATATATAGTCTTGGTTATTAAAAAACTAGTTGGATAATTTCCATTGGATCTGTTATGCTTAGTGTGATAAGAAATGAATATTTTAATTTAACAACCTACTTATGAGTTTACATTTCATTTTTGAGCCACAAAGTGTTCAAATATAGTTATTTGGTTTATATCGTGATAAATATCGTTATCGCGCAATATGGAAAAAACTATATCGTGATATAAAAAATCTCATATCGCCCAGCCCTAGTTACAGTAATTCCAAGAATGTCAATACTGGAGCTAAAGTTACATTATTAATAAAGAGGTAGCCTAAGTTGTTTTTAACTGCCTAAAAAAAAAATCAACACCAGAATATAAATCAGAAAGTGTTTTTTTTTTTTTTAAAGGTATTTTAGGGAAAAAATTTCTGTTGTTCACCCCATCCTAAAAGACATCTGTTGCAAGCTTTTCAGTTTTTATCCTGCTTGCCAAAAGACGCCAGACAGCAGAGAAAAAAAAAAGTTCTTGTCAACAATCCCCAAGTGATACATTGCCAACATGGGTAATCAAATGTGCATGCCAACGAGTGTTAACCAACCTATTCAAGCAATTGGAGAAAAAAGGAATTCCTTCTTTTATCTGAGAGGCTAAGTAAAAGAAAAATGGTACAGAACAAAGATTTTCTCATTAATAAAAAAAAAGAATGAACAGAAATGAGCACCTAATTACAGTTCTTGGAATCCTGCATTATCATTACATCCCAAGGTTTCTGACAAATCGACAACTGCTGCCATGGCAACGCGGTATTGAAGGAGCAATGTTGATGCTGCGGTTTTATGGTTTTTTTTTTTTTTATTTTCCTCCGTGTTATCAGTCCCCTTCAGCCCCAATCTGCTCAGTGACCCGCAGACTAACAGTCCGATTCTGCTGAGCGCAGGTGGACGCAGTCGGTTTGGCTGTTACGACTTCACCTATGTGCTGAACAACACCATACAGCTGGGTTCATCCAAATTATGTAACTGCTCGCCACCCCCGCAAGGCCTTGTTCACGCCACAGCACCCCTCTTCCTCCTACTCATCCTCCCTCTCGTGCACGCTGGCTTTTTTGCAGGAAAATTTGTACAAAAATGTTTAAAAAAAAAAACACATCTTGAAGGAAGATGTATGGAAGACGACGTTCCAGGAGGAGCGATCTACACAGTCAAACGTTTATCATTTCGCGTCACACTTGTTGCTTAAAAAAAGGCCAAGAGACCGCGCTGTTGCATCCATCATTGATCCTTTTTTTTCTATAAGTGATATTATCACTCTGATAATATCCTAATGACAGGAGATTTTAATATTCATTTAGATGACTGTAATGACTGTCTTGGGAATGCTTTTGCAGCCTTATTAGAAAATGTTGGTTTCACACAAAATGTAAATGAACCCACCCACTGTCACAAGCACACCCTGGACCTTGTTTTAACTTATGGCATAGAGATTAGTCATCTGAGTGTCCATCCTCACAACCCCATACTTTCTGATCATTTTTTAATTACCTATCAGTTTATATTAGAAAACACCATAGCTCCAGTGATTAAGAAAGAGCTGAAACGAACATTATCTGACCGTTCTGTATCTGAATTTAAACTCTCAGTCCAACCAATGTTTAGTAACATGTTAGATAAATACTCTCAGAGCTCTTTAAGCCCCGTTGATAATGAGCAGTTTGTCAATGATACCATGCAAGCCCTCAGAGGAACCCTTGATGTTGTTGCCCCTCTGAAACTCAAGCTTGTTAGACAAAACAGAGTAGCACCATGGTTTAACGCTGAAACACGTTCCCTCAAACAAATAACTCGTAAATTAGAAAGAAAATGGCGCCGTTCTGGCTCAGAGCACTCTCTGAATGCTTGGAAATGCAGCCTCTTAAGCTATAAAAAATCCCTGCGTAAAGCGAGAACTCAATATTACTCATCTTTAATAGCAGAAAATGCAAATAATCCACGATTTCTCTTTAGTACCATAGCCAGGCTGACCAGCAGCCACAGCTCGGTTGAACCACATATTCCTGCTGCCCTCAGCTCTGAAGACTTTGTTACATTCTTTGATGATAAAATCTCAAATATCAGATGCAAATTGAACAAGGTTATTCCTACCATTACCCCTGAGCAAATTAAAATGGTAGAAAGGAAAACATCCATAGAAATGTCTGTAACATTAGATTGCTTTACTGCTGTGGACCAAGCAGAAATAGCATCAGTTATTACATCTTCTAAAACTTCCACTTGTCTCCTAGACCCAATCCCCACTAAACTTTTTAAAGAAATCTTCCCCCTAATCAGTGAATCTATTCTAACCATAATAAATGCCTCCCTGGAAACTGGTTATGTGCCTCAGTCTTTTAAATGTGCTGTTGTTAAACCTCTTTTGAAAAAGCCCAGCCTGGATCCTGACATTCTGGCCAACTATAGACCAATATCTAATCTCCCATTCATATCTAAAATCCTAGAAAGAGTTGTGGTAAAGCAGCTGCAGTGCCACCTACAGGACAACAATCACTTTGAGGATTTTCAGTCGGGTTTCAGACCTCACCATAGCACTGAAACTGCACTGGTCAGAGTTACCAATGATTTGCTATTAGCTTCAGAAAAGGGACTAATCTCTGTTCTGGTCCTGTTAGACCTCAGCGCAGCCTTTGATACTATTGACCACAGCATCTTACTCCATAGACTAGAGCATGACATAGGGATCAAAGATCTGCCCTCCAGTGGTTTGAATCCTATCTATCTGATAGACACCAGTTTGTTCACGTAAATGGACAGTCCTCTCATTGTACTCGAGTTAGCTACGGAGTCCCACAGGGCTCAGTTTTAGGGCCCATCCTATTCATGCTTTACATGCTGCCCTTAGGAGACATAATCAGGAAACACAGCATTAATTTCCACTGTTATGCAGATGATACACAGCTGTATTTATCCATTAAACCAGATCAGAATGACCACCTAGAAAAACTGAATTCCTGCATTAGAGACATTAAGTCCTGGATGACAATTAATTACCTCCTTCTGAACCCAGAGAAAACTGAGGTCATGATACTGGGTCCTAAACACCTGAGAGATGCTCTCTCAGATAAGATAGTCTCCTTGGATGGTGTAAATATTGCTCCCAATTCTTCAGTCAGAAACTTAGGGGTCTTATTTGACCAGGATTTATCATTTAATGCTCAAATATCTCAAGCTTGTAAAACTGCATTTTTTCACCTACGCAATATCGCTAAGATTAAAAATATGTTATCTAAAAGTGATGCTGAAAAACTCATCCATGCATTTGTTACGTCGAGACTGGATTACTGTAACTCTTTACTGATAGCATGCCCTAAAAGTTCTTTAAAAGGTCTTCAGCTTGTCCAGAATGCAGCAGCAAGATTGTTAGCAGGAACTAGCAGAAGAGAACACATCACTCCTGTGTTGGCTTCTCTCCACTGGCTCCCAGTTGAATTTAGAGTAAAGTTCAAAATCCTCCTGTTAACATATAAGGCTCTGAATGGTGTGGCCCCATCCTATATTAGAGATCTCATAGTTCCTTACCAGCCAATCAGAACGCTTCGCTCACAGAATGCAGGACTGCTTGTAGTTCCTAGAATTTTTAAAAGTACAGTCGGAGGTAGAACCTTCAGTTATCAAGCTC
Source organism: Oryzias javanicus (assembly GCA_003999625.1). Classification (NCBI taxonomy): domain Eukaryota; kingdom Metazoa; phylum Chordata; class Actinopteri; order Beloniformes; family Adrianichthyidae; genus Oryzias; species Oryzias javanicus. The sequence goes on along the minus strand of CM012460.1, from coordinate 5,351,490 downwards.
CTGTTCTATGGAATAAGCTCCCAGCCCATGTCAGAGAGGCAGGTACAGTTTCTACCTTCAAAACTAGCCTTAAAACATTCCTCTTTGGACAGGCGTTCTGCCAGACTAGCCAGTAATCATAGAATAATTAACATAATGCTCCCATACTGCTCTGAAGTTTGGGGAAATAATTATTATAATCACATACTTCTCCAATATATGCTTGAAATATAAATGATGAAATATGTATATTCTCTACATAATAACATAGAAGGCTGCTAGAAGTTAGAAGCTGGGAAAAGTATGGTGCACTGGGGCTCTGTCCTCTTTTCCATCTACCTCTCCTCTCCTCTACTTTTTTATTTACTTCTAATTGTATGCCTTTGTTGGTGGTGCAGTATAATTCACATGTTTTTCCTTCTCTCCGACTCCCCTGTGGGAGACCGGGAGAGATTGCAGTTTCCGGGAGACTTGTTGGTGATCCTGACGAAGCCCCGCCCATCTGGATGAAGCCCCGTCACCATCCGTCACCATCCTGCATCTCTGAGTGGGAGTGATTCCTGGTGGGTCGTCTGTCCTCCTGCTCCTGGTCGTGGTCTGCAGTTCTGCCTCATCTGGACTATGGACTTAATCATCACTTGTCCCTCAGCTCTATATGAATGAACTCAGCTCTATATGAATGAACTCTACTCATATATGCAGTTTTAGCAGCTAACTTTTCTTTAACCGTTCTGGTATCGCCTGTCCGTCCTGGGATGGGATCTCTCCCTCATGTGGAATCCCTAAGGTTTCTTCTTTTTTTTCCTGACTCAGGTTTTTTTTTAGGAGTTTTTCCTTACCGCGAGGGAGGGTCTAAGGACAGGGATGACCTGTTCTTTATAGTCTGTTTAGTTTTTACCTATTGTGCATATTTTATGACTCCATCTGTGCATCTGTAAAAACTGCAGGCATGAAGCCCAATGAGGCAAATTGAATTTGTGATATTGGGCTATATAAATAAAATTGAAATTGAATTGAATTGAATCTGCCTTTGATTGTCGGAAACAAGTTTTGTTACTAAGCAATGCTCGCCAAAATTGCACTTGTTGCCTGGCAACATTACCTTACTGAATTTCATGGGAAGGAAGGAAAACCGCAGGTGCTTTGAGCTCCGATCCTCGGGACGTTTATTTCATCTTGGATACAGACTGTGATGTACAATCATCCTATTGATGTCATCCCTGAGACCATTATGCACGACTTCCCGCAAATACCAACATGCACCCACACATACTAGTGCAAATGAGATCAATTAGATTCCTCCGTCTGTATTTTGAGATTAGTTATTAACTGCATGAATGGGTTTTTGTCAAGTGAAATCAGGAGTATGATAATCTGACTTTTCCAATCAGTTTGTCAGCAAAACCCTAATGTAATGTGAATATCTCAACTAGAAATCTCATGAAGTTTGAGGGCAGTGTTCCCATTAAAAACCTGATTGAGTGAGCTTTTTTTGTCATCATAAAACACCGCAGAGACCGGCCGACTGTCCGACCATACGCGACTTAATGAAAAGTGTCAGCCGTCAAACCAGTGAGCGAGCGTTCCTCCACACAGCTGGTGAGACCCAGTGGAGGCATCAGCTGGAAACTGTTAGAAACCCATTGAAAAGGATCAAGGCATTATGTTGCTAATTGACTCCAATAACCATTTGCAACACCACACAGTAGACCGCTCAATTTAGCAGCTGAAAACATGGCAGTCTGTTCGCGGCGAGGGATGGAAAGGGTTTTTTCCCCTCTGGAAATAGAATGGCAAATCAAATGTGTTTTACTCACAACTCTAGCAGAATAGCTGAAGAATAAGTCAGCCATAGCTTAGACATGTTAGCTTAGCCTGATAGATGGTGGTTAGGATCCACGCCATGGGGAGGCATCGGCAAAATCTTCCAGATTTTATGCAGCTGCACGATTTTTTTTTTTAAAACCCACTGGCATGGTCATGAATGAAGATGGTGGCAGTCAAGAAGATGTGAAAGCCTTGCCAGCCTGGTCTGCTATTTTGAGCATTTCTATAGTAAAACTGACCCATTAAACAGTACCGACCTGCACCTCTAGAGCAAGGGTGGGCAAACTTTTTGATTTGTGGGCCAGAAAGGGTTCTAAAATTTGGCATAAGGGCCGGACAAGGAGCAGATGGAAGGAGAGATTTGGTAATGAACCTCATAAACTAAAAAGATAATATGGAATTTAGAGAAAAACATGCTTTAATTTGGATTAAAATTCACATATATTCATTTAAAAACAGAAAATTTTGATTTTTGTTCTCTTTTTGGGGTAATGTTCGTCAGAGGAAAATGCGAACTCAAAGAAATCACCATCTGACTCAGAAAAAAAGACACACGAACGCCAGAGAGACAACACCATTCCTGAGAAGAAACCAGAAATACAATGAAAATAAGACAATAATTAGGATTTTTGATTCAATGTATTTTAATTTGGAGGGCCAGATTAAGTAGCTTAAGGGGCCGTATGTGGCCCCCGGGCCGTAGTTTGCCCACCCCTGCTCTAGAGGGTCCCCATCGGTTGTAAGATCCATAAAAAAATGTAACAGGACGGTTGGGTCGGAGTCGCCATAGCCACCCGTTGATTGGCAGAAAGTGATGACGGCATTAGTATAGCGATAAGCTAGCGTTTCTGTTTTTCACTTTAAGTGATATTCTCCGCAATCTTCTTTCAAACGTCATTAAATTCCTGTTATACACAATGCATCAGAACTAAAGCAATAAAACGATGAGCTGCTGGATGACCTCCGTTGTTTTTTCTCTTCTAGTCATTGCACTACGATGACACGCTAGCATGCGCCATGAAAACAAAGCGCTTAGTGAGAGCCAGAATTAACTGGTCTGTACCGGACTCCTCCTTACTAGACTGGACCAGACCGGACCGTTCAGTGGAAACTTGGCTAGAATGCATTTTAAACATCCCGGGGGCTAAAAAAAGACTATGCTGAGCTCCTGTTCTTGGCCATGGACCTCGCTCCTACCTGTTCAGCCAGTTCTATCTGGCTGAACTCTATTCAGATACATAGTTGTAGAGTTAGATAAGCTAATTCTTCTTTAAGAAGTCCTGGTAAATCGCCTGTCCGTCTGGGGAGAGGATCCCTCCTTCATGTGGGCATCACTAAGGTTTCTTATTTTTTCCTGAATCAGGTTATTTAGTTGTGTAATGTATTTGGAAAAAAAACATCATTAAAATTTTAAAAAATAAGCACAGTGGTTCATTTATTTGTATTTTTTTCTTCCATGTTCTTATACAAAATATAATATTTTTAATAAATAAGTGCAGTTTTAACCAAAAAATATTTAAAATTAATGTACTTTCAGGAACATTTTTAAACATTTCTGTCCAAAAATAAATGCTAAAGCATAATGTAAATGTCCTAGTTTAGCCAATTATACATATTAGAAATTAAGGACATTATAAAAACGATGTTATCAAAGAAGTGCTTAAATGCTGAAATCTGGAACTTCATTCCATCATAGAACTGCTTTGCTTTAATTTTAGATGTGTACATATGCATTAATCAAAATGTTTATACTTTTGAGTATTTGCAGTATTTTGGAGTTCACGAAAGCTGTACTGCTGGAGCGAATCCCATTGGTGTTCTTCTAAAGTAAAAAAAAAAAAACCTCACAGTTACAACCTTCTTCATTCAATTAACTATTAACCAGGTCAATCCTGTGTAAATATTTTAAGAATGCTACAAAAGCAGTTATTGTACTGTATGATGGGGACATGAAAGCCAGAATTTGTGAGGGGTGGGGGGGTGGGGGGTGGGAAATAGGGCAACCAGGTTTCATTGTTTCTACTGTGCGAAGTTGAATCCATGAGCTCATCACTATTGTGTACACAGCATTCTCACACATTCCTCTGGTTGCCTTTATTGACCTGTGACTCGCTTGAAACACTGAGCAAACGAGGTTCACAAAAAGGGAAGAAGGGAAAAAAAAAAAAAACTTTTCCCGACGAATTTTCCTGCAATGACTCGAAAAGAGTTGAATCTATTCTGCCTTTCTAGAAAAAGCCTTCGAGGACGATAGAGCTTTTCTGTTTCTACAGAAGGTTTACAATTAACTTGATGTAAACTGCTTTGCTCTTGTGTCTCTTTAAGATAGACAAAAGCCACGCTACTGTGAAAAAGTAATTGCCCGCTAAACCTAATAGCTGTTTTGCAATGAAGTTCTTGTGATAACTAGAAATGTGTCTTATTTGAAAAAAAAAAAAAGCCTATTATCTCATATCTTGTTTATTTTTGCACTTTAATTAGATCATCCAAGATGACCAGGCATACTTTTTGATGGATTTTGATCAACGTCCTTCAACATTTGCATCTAAACTTGATGTAATAAAGCTCTCGCCAGTCATCAAGTATGTTTATTAAATACATAATTCCCATTTACAAATCTTTCAGTCACTGAGGCAGGAACATGGAGCATTTATCCAAAGAACCCGTCGGCCTGATCTCAGTTTTTAGCCTAATTTATGTCTGTACAGCAATAAAATAAAAACTCTAAAAGCTAAAAATGACTAAGAAAGTTAATACCATGCTCGATTAAAAGCTTAATTTGGAATAATAGTATAATTTCCTCCTCAGAAAAAAAAATGACATTTTTAATGATACCGGATTAATTGAGACTAAATATTGAATTAAGATGGTTACTGGATTAATTCGGTGCCACGTCTAGATCCTATCAAAGTTTCACTGTGGAATCTGCAACAATCAGCAGTATCCGTCGCTCGCCACGCGGATCTGCACGACCGGAAAAGTGTTGAGGATTCAGCCAAAAGTTGCTGCAGGTTTCAGTAAATCCAAACAGATTCATGTGTGATCTGTGGCTTGGAACTGGCTAAACGCATAAATCAACAACGCAGTTGATTAGTATTACATAATAAAAGCCAGAAGATGATCACAAAATCAGAACAAGTGGCTTTGCTAAATTCCAACTAGGGCTGCCACGATTAGTCGACTAATCGATGACTAATCGACTATTAAAATAGTCGTCAACTAATTTAATAGTCGATTAGTCGTTACTTTATAATATGGAGTCAGACTGTAGTAAAGTTGAAAGTTATAATGACATTCTGCTAGCTTTTTAGACTATTTTGGCATTTATTAAGGGTTTTCAGGCTATTTTGGAGTTTAGCTAATATTTTAGCTTCATGCTAGCTATTTTGGCTAATTTAGGCTTTTTCAGTTTTTTAGGCTAATTTGGAATTAAGATAATATTTCAGCGACATATTAGCTCTTTTGGCTAATTTAGGATTTTTTCAGTTTTGTAGGCAAATTTGGAGTTTAGCTAATATTTCATTTACATGTTAGCGAGCTAATTCTAAATGTTTACAGTTTTTTAGGCTAATTTGGAGTTTTCTATTATTCCAGCTACATGCTACCTATTTTGGTTAATTTGGAATTTTTACAGGTTTTTTTTTAGGCTAATTTTGAGTTTAGCTAATATTTCAGCTATATGTTAGCTATTTTGGCTAATTTGGAATTTTTAAAGTTTTTTAGACTAATTTGGAGTTTAGCTAATATTTCAGCTATATGCTAGCGATTTTAGCTTATTTAGGATTTTTTTGTTTTAAAGCTAATCATATTTCAGATTTCCTTTACATCCACTTTGTCCATGATCCGACTAATCGGAAAAATTAATCGATGATTAGTCGACTATTAAAATAATCGTTTGTGGCAGCCCTAATTCCAACTATCCATCCCCTTTAACGAGGTTACTTACTGAGTTACCTTTCGAGCATAAAGTCCTAATCTGATTATCTTTGATCAATTGTAAAAACAATCACAGGGGTCTTTTAATTGTGATTATGCAACTTTTCGCCAACATTTTTAAAAATCTGTTGTTTTCTAGAACATTTTTGCGGAAAAGGCAACAGAAATTCCCCTCAGAGTTATGGAGGACCATTGGCATGGAGCAAGACCGCCCCCCCTTCCCATCACACTCCTAACCTAACAATAGCGGTGGAACAAAAATTTTGCAATATTGCAGTTATAGTTATCCAGCTCAGACAAGAAAAAACGAAGACGTTCATGGATCTATTCGTTTACAAGTTGATGTATCAGAATGGAGCTGAGCAGGGAGCTTATGGGCTATCTAGCGTGTTTCCCACGAAATAAAACAATCCTTTCCAAACTGTATTTTTTTCTATACAATTTTCATTGGAGGTTGTCTTTACTTATAATTTTTTTTTTTTTTTTACCACCAGATAAAGAACTCGGTCTGTATGTTTAAGTACAAGGAAGGAAAAATAAAGTAAGCAGAAAAACACAGGCGTCAGTCAAGCATTACGGCCATGAAGGAAAACTCGATCCGACAGGAAAACTACCCGTAATCCCAGTTTCAGGGATGGGAAGGAGTTGAAAAGCTTTTTGAATGTGAAACCGGATTTTCCGGTCTGAACCACCTCTTCATGCTTTGGCACATCTTAAAAGAGCGTTTTAACAGACAAAATTCATTCAGACCTCTTCATCAAAAAGCACATTAAGCCTGTTCTGGATGTACTGATGTTGCACTTCCAGGTGTTGCAAAAACAACACATGACATCAACGATAACATTTTCCCCTTTTCAAGAATAAAACTTTGAAAAAAATAATGATTTATAATAAAGAAGATAATTAAAAGATTTAAAGTGTTTCTGCAGGATATTACATTTGACCTTGGGGGAACTCCAAACTCTACTTTCCCTCTCACATTAATCTATCATTTAACAATAGTTGTTTCTTTGAATAGCAAAGACAAAAAAAGATCATTGTGATGCTTTGAAAAAAACATTAAATTTATATTAGAAATGACATTTGTGATCAAGATCTCATTTAGAATGAAGCAAATATCCACTAAAAACCCAACATGGGTCATAGTGATAAAATACATACAAAATATTTAGAGAATTCTAATTATGAAAGTTAAAATATATAGATACAAAGTGAAATAAAATAAGAAAAGAGAGATAATTGGAAGAATTGAAGGTGATGTTTAATGTTCTGAGCTGTACTGATCATTATTCAATGCATTTTTTGTAACTTGTTTTAATTATCTAACTTCTTTTAAATCTTAATGCAAAAAAAAAGTATCAAACATTTTTCACTTAAATTCTTATCGACTAAAGTTTTCTTAAAACCAATAATCTGCTCTGTCCCTTTAATGGGGATCTTTAATCTGCAGGTCCAACACCATCTAGTGAGGATGTATCTTTACTCATACATTAGGGACAAAAGGTTCCCAGAATCCATCAATAATTGAGGGTTTCTTTGAGGAACATACACAATATTTTTATTTTGTAGGGCTGCCACGATTAGTCGACTAATCGATGACTAATCGACTATTAAAATAGTCGACAACTAATTTAATAATCGATTAGTCGTTACTTTATAATATGTGGAGTCAGACTGTAGTAAAGTTGAAAGTTATAATGACATTCTGCTAGCTTTTTAGACTATTTTGGCATTTATTAAGGGTTTTCAGGCTATTTTGGAGTTTAGCTAATATTTTAGCTTCATGCTAGCTATTTTGGCTAATTTAGGATTTTTCAGTTTTTTAGGCTAATTTGGAATTAAGATAATATTTCAGCTACATATTAGCTCTTTTGGCTAATTTAGGATTTTTTCAGTTTTGTAGGCAAATTTGGAGTTTAGCTAATATTTCATTTACATGTTAGCTAGCTAATTCTAAATGTTTACAGTTTTTTAGGCTAATTTGGAGTTTTCTATTATTCCAGCTACATGCTACCTATTTTGGTTAATTTGGGATTTTTACAGTTTTTTAGGTTAATTTGGAGTTTTGCTATTACTTCAGCTACATGCTAGCTATTTTGGCTAATTTGGAATTTTTACAGTTTTTTAGACTAATTTGGAGTTTAGCTAATATTTCAGCTATATGTTAGCTTGCTAATTGTAAATGTTTACAGTTTTTTAGGCTAATTTGGAGTTTAGCTAATATTTCACTATTTTAGCTAATTTGGGATTTTTTTTACAGTTTTTTAGGCTAATTTGGAGTTTAGCTAATATTTCAGCTATATGCTAGCGATTTTAGCTTATTTAGGACTTTTTTGTTTTAAAGCTAATCATATTTCAGATTTTCTTTACATCCACTTTGTCCATGATCCGATTAGTCGACTAATCGGAAAAATTAATCGATGATTAGTCGACGATTAAAATAATCGTTTGTGGCAGCCCTATTATTTTGTTGGTGTTCTTTAGAACAATCTTATTTTTTCTGAACCCTATAATCTCATTTTGTTCTGAACTTCAAGTCAAGCAAACTCTGACGCTTCGACGATTTGATTTTATTAATGATGTAGTAAGATTTGGAGCTATTTCTTGACAACACGGTTCTAAAAAAGTTTGGTTTCCCACTTTTCCGCTGCAGTATTGATCATCTATTGGGGTGGTGAACGTCTCGACAAAGATCTAGAGCTCGTCGCGATGGTACCGGGCCGTGTCACCGATGTCACAGGCTGAGAGTGGTGAACACCAATGCCAAAGTAACACATGTAAAGTCTCAGCAGACAACTAACAGCTAAAAGTGTAGGTGGGGTGAGGATCCGCTCCTTCACAGTAACACATCTACAATTACACCATCTGTTAGCAGCGACTTCAACGCCACCTCTTTTACTCTTTCTGCTCCGTGGACAAGTAACAAATACCTGTCTGCTTCCGTCTTATTCTGTTTTAGTAAACAGTCACGATTACTGCCTGTTATTCGCCACAGATCTACACAGACTTAGAGTTTGAATGTGTGCTAAACGATGACTCTTGATTTTGATTCATTCAAGCTCCACGAGTCCACCATACCAGTCTTTGATTTAACTGATCAACAATCAAAAATGCGACCAAACACAGGCGGCCAACGGTGGCGACATCCTTTTAGTCATCGAGGAAGAGGGAAATCTGAAGCGCTCTTTGTCTGGAAGCAGATGGCAAGGCAGTTGGGAGAACTTACAGCAACCCTCACATGCAAGGACGGCAGATTACATCGACAGTTTCTGTGCGCTGTTGGGACGTGGCTACGAGCATCCAAAGAGAGAAAAGGCTGCCTCGACCAAAAAAACCGGTATTGAAGTGGGTTAATGAGTACATGTAGTTCATGCTTCGTATGAGACTTGAACTAAGTTTCTAAGATCGCCTGCCACAACATTTAAAAGCGAGATAAGATGTAGTTTAAGTAAAATCTGATTGGCGCTTTCCTGGAAAAAATGTTCTGCCTGGAGCACATTTGCAGCCTACAGGTGTAATCATTTGGAAAAGAGGAAATTTTAAAGACTTTTAGGCACAACGGTTTGATTTACAGTACTGACCATTGTAAGATTGAAGAAGAAAATCTGAGAAGGGATGTACACAAAAACAACAATTTTTTTACCTAAAAATTGAAACCTTTAATCGTTCGGTGCTAGCAGTGAAATCAGGATCGGCTTAAAATGAATGAAAACCAGATTGTGAAAAACTATTTTAAACTCTAAAGTACACATTGAAAATTAAAAAAAAGGATCTATTACTTTCAAGTGGGGGTGTAATGGATCACAAAACTCGCAATTAGGATCGTGTCACGGTTTTAGGGTCACAGTTCGGATCCTTTTTCGGATCAGTAAAAAGTAAAAAAAAAAAAAAACAACACAAAAAAATAACGAGATAAAAGTCTAAAAATACTCTTGAAAAGTTTCAAAACTTATATTTGATAAATCATATACACAGTACCTCAAAACATAAATATACTCTCACAAATATTACATCAAAAAATGTTCTTACTGAGGCCTATTTATAAAAACAAATCATCTCTGAACTTTGGATACAAACAAAAAACTAAAAAATGTCGTTTCTTATGACATTTATATATCTTGAGATCAAATCTACCAAAACTGGGAGAGAAGAATGCTTGAAAATAGTTTTGAAATGACCAAATCTATCTGCAGTAACCCCAAAAATGCAAATTTTTTCTCAAGCTCTTTAACATTCTTTTTATTATTTATAACCTATTTTTTATTTGATCCTAATTTGACCCCATGCAAAACAGCATTTAAAAACATTTTGGAACATTTTCAGAAAAATTTAAATTTTTGGAAAAACTAGAAAACTTTAAAAAAAAACCTTGAACAGCATATGATGATTATTTAATATATTTTATTCTAAACAAAAAATGCAGAATTGACCAAAATGGACAGAAAATACTTATGATAATAAATAAATGTGTTCTGAATTCTGTTTTATGAGCATTTCTGAATGTCAAATTTTTCGAATAAAATAAAATACATCCTTAGTTTTACTTACAAGATGAACAATAAACATTACTATAAAGAAAGGGTCCAGCACTGGGGAAATCTTGTTTTAAAGGCCACAAAGCCCAGCACAAAAAGTAAAAGTAACCACTTCCCCTTGTAGGCCGGCTTTCATTGTGAAGGCCCCTGTGATGCTCTGACGAGGTACCAGCAGGGCCTCGGCTTTATCCTCTGCAAACCACCACGGATCAAAGAGATGTGCAATTTCACATATCAGAGAAAACACCGCCAGGGCTGCTTGAAAACAAAACGCTGGCTTGCACTTCAAATGTGTCAGGAGCACATAGATGCATTTACAACAAACCCGCACTCCGGTCTTTTGGGACACGGTTTGTGTTCAGACGGATTGTGGCTAGCACCTATTATTTTACGCATTTGTGGTGAAACAAACATAGCCGAGGCATGAAAAGATGTTTTTTTTTATTCATACTGGATTATAAAATAATGGAAAAGAAGTTTGTTTCAAACTGTACTAGATAATAATTTAATTTTCATTGCTACCAATTGGGCGCCACAACTCTAAATGTTTAATCTACTATAGAGCTGCCACGATTAGTCGACTAATCGACAACTAATCGACTATTGAAATAGTTGACGACTAATTTAATAGTCGATTAATCGTTACTTTATATTATATGGAGTCAGAGTGTAGTAAAGTTAAAAGTCATAACGGCATTACGCTAGCTTTTTGGACTATTTTGGCATTTATTAAGTTTTAAAGCTAATTTGGAGCTTAGCTAATACTTCAGCTAAATGCTAGCTATTTTGGCTAATTTAGGCTTTTTTGTTTTTTTAGGCTAATTTGGAGTTTAGTTGATACTTCATCTATGTGCTAGCTGTTTTGTCTAGTTTAGGATTTTTCAGGTTTCTCAGCTAATATTTCAGCTGCATGTTAGCTATTTTGGCTGATTTACGATTTTTATCAGGTTTTTTTAGGTTAATTTGGGTTTAGCCAACATTTCAGCTACATGCTAGCTATTTTGGCTAACTTAAGCTTAAGTTTTTTAGGCTGTTTTGAAAATCAGCTGGCCATAAGTTTTAGCGTTTTCAGCTATTAGCTTCAGCAATTTCAGCCATCAACTTCTGCGTTTTCAACTAACAATTTTAGCATCTTCAGCTATTAGCATTAGCATCTTTAGTAGCCAAATTCACCTTCCATCATTCACACTAGCATTATTGCAGGTATAACTATATATCTCATTTCTAGTTAGTTCAAAGCTAGATTCAGATCTGTGTTTTACATCCAGGTTGCACATGGCCCGATTAGTCGACTAATCGGAAAAAATAAATCGGTGAGTAGTCGACTATTGAAATAATCGTTTGTGGCAGCACTAATCTACTACCAAACACAATGTGAGCTAAGAGATAACTGCTGGAAATAAAGTTGCTGTCAAAAGGTTACCTGAAAATCAGCGGAGCGTGAAATGCACCTTTAAATTATACATGCAGGATAAACATTGCTTTGCCAGTGCCAAGCACATTAATAAACCACCATCCCATGCTGTGACATCTATTTAAAATTAAAGAGTAATCCCTGCTCTTGTTTATCAAGAGACAGCTTAAGACCTTACACAGAGGGAACTCCCATTGCAATGAAGTGAATGCATATCGGCTCAGAAAAAAAGGAGGATAAAAGAGGAAGAAATCAGGTGAGAAAAGTGCTGGGAAGATGGAAAGGCCTGGAAAAGGAGTCTGTAAGCGATTGGATGGGTGAAGGAAGGAGAATGTGGGAGGTGGAGAGTGAAGAAGCAACAACAGAACTAAAACAGTCTCCATGTGGGAAGAAGTGTGAAGCAGGTAGAACCTCTTTACTGAGAGCCAACAAACTAGCAATGCTTCAAGAAATCGTGTACATTGTCGCTTAAAATGCACATATTTGTAGCTAATATACCGTCACACAAAGACGGAATTTTCCACCCTTACTGTGCAGTCAAAAGTGGTGGCTGTGCCCAAATTAGGGCCGCCACGATTAGTCGACTAATCGATGACTAATCGACTATTAAAATAGTCGACAACTAATTTAATAGTCGATTAATCGTTACTTTTATATTGTAATGAAGTCAGAGTGTAGTAAAGTTAAAAGTTTATAATAGGATTCTGCCAGCATTTTGGACTATTTTGCATTTTTAATAAGTTTCTTGGCCTTTTTATGGAGTTTAGCTAATATTTAATCTACATGCTAGCTGTTTTGGCTAACTTAAGGTTTCTTTTTTTAGTTTTTTAAGCTATTTTTAAGTTTAACTAATATTTCAGCGACATAGCTATATTGGTTAATTTAGAATTTTTCTGTTTTTTTTATAGGCTAATTTTGAGTTTAGCTAATATTTCAGCAGTATGCTAGCTATTTTGGTTAACTTTGGCTCTTTTTATTTTTTAGGCTAATTTGGCATTTAATTAATATTTCAGCTGGTTATCAACTTCAGCGTCTTTACATCCAGTTTGCGCATGACCCGATTAGTCGACTAATCGGAAAAAATAATCGGTGATTAGTCGACTATTAAAATAATCGTTTGTGGCAGCCATAGCCCAAATTACCTCACTATTTAGTGCACTTTATGGAGAGTTGGGCATTTTTTCACCAACTGTTGTTGCTCACTTGATTAGCGAAAATGGACCACAATGCATTGCGTTTGAATGATTTGTGACATAGGAAAAAAAGTAACCCAATTTATTTTTTTATAAACTATCCAAGTTATCATCTACTTGCAATATCACTGATTAATACTCCAATGACCATAAGACTAGCAATACATGAACAAGTAACAAAGCTATCATAAAGTCATACAGGTGGGAAGAAAAAGTGATCCTACATCTGAACAGGACCAAATGAGTGTGACATCACACATAACAGTTTAGTGATGAAGAAGCAGTGATTGGTCAGAGTCAGTCTTAGTCAATGTTTCTCTTGCAAATCAGGAATGAGCTTATTGGAGGTCCACGCCCCTACTACTTGAAAGTGGGCTTGGGAGAATCTGTCCATTAAATGTTTTAAACGTTGGACGTAGGGGATACTTTTATTAAGGCATCTGATTGGCTCGTTTATAACTCGAATAACGTCCACTAGATCCCTTTTGGGGTTACAGGGTTTCCAGAGCCTGTACCGGCTACTGATGAGCAGAGGCGGTGATAGGGTCGCCCAGTCTAGTTACCATATACAGTCTATTGTTTTGATGTTAACTGGTGTTTAGATTCTAGAAAATTCAGAATATAATCTGAACCCCAAATGTGGCTTTTGTAGAATATTAATTTGTCCTAGGTAGTGCTGTCACAAACGATTATTTTAATAGTCGACTAATCACCGATTTACATCCTGTTTGCACATGCAAACAGGATGTAAATCACACATGTAACCATTATTAGCTTTAAACTAACTAAAAACTAGATATATAGCATTACCTGCGATAATGGTAGCATGAATGTTGTACAATGAAGATGCTAGTGCTGATAGCTGAAGATGTTAAAATTGATAGCTAAAAACACTGAAGCCGATAGCCAGCTAAAATATTAATTAAGTGCCAAATTTGCCTAAAAAAAAAAAAAAATCCTAAATTAGTCAAAATAGCTAGCATGTAGCTGAAATATTAGTTAAACTCTAAATTAGCCTAAAAAAAGTAAAGATCATAAATAAGCCAAAATGGCTAGCATTTAGCTGAAATAGTAGCTAAACTCTAAATTAGCCTTGAAACTTAAAAATCCTAAATTAGCCAAAATAGCTAGCATGTAGTTGAAATATTAGTTAAACTCTAAATTAGCCTAAAAAAAGTAAAGATCATAAATAAGCCAAAATGGCTAGCATTTAGCTGAAATAGTAGCTATACTCTAAATTAGCCTTGAAACTTAAAAATCCTAAATTAGCCAAAATAGCTAGCATGTAGTTGAAATATTAGCTAAACTCTGAAATATTAGCTAAACTCTAAATTAGCCTAAAAACATAAAAATCCTAAATTTGCCAAAATAGCTGGCACGTAGCTGAAATATTAGCTAAACTCTGAAATATTAGCTAAACTCAAATTAGTCTTAAAAAACCTTCATGAATACTAAAATTGTGAAAAAAAATCTAGCAGAATGCCATTATAACTTCCAACTTTACTACACTCTGACTCCATATAATATAAAGTAACGACTAATCGACTATTAAATTATTCCTCTATTCGACTATTTTAATAGTCGATTAGCCTTCCATTAGTCGACTAATTGTGGCAGGCCTAGTCCTAGGTAAATTCAGGACTCATCTTGCATCAACCGGACATTTTTTATTCCGGTCCAAAGATTGTAAACAAAACCATGTGACTAAAGATCTCTTTAGTCATTGGCAAGGAATTACGAGGGGCGGGGCAAAGCAACGTGAAAAAGAACAATGGAAGTCCTGAGATTTGATGGTTAATTTATTCAAACTTCATATTTTACAAACCAAATTTGAACATCTGTATCAACATCAGTTGAACTCATGTTGCAAGGTGGTTACAGAGGAAACAATGCTTAAAAAGGTGTGCTGGTAAAGTGCTTATGATGTCTGAAAAAACAGTGCGAGAATCAACGTGCATCAAATTAAAACAGTTATTATAGTATATATATATTATAGTCTGGGATCTATTAGGAACAAGAATCCATGTTAAAAAAAAAAAAGTGCATCTGAAATCGGTCCCATACCAATAAACTCTAATTATGCAAATATTGGTCGATACCGATACTAGCACCGATATATCGCCCATCTCTAATTTTATTGAACCTGCTTTCACCCAACCACATTTCAATGAGTTTCTGTGTCTCATTGTCGCTGGATTTTCTGTTTACATCACCCAGCTATGGTGGCCTTTTTGGTTCAATTGTTCCACTCCGAGCATGGAGCCTATTCAGACTAAGGAAAATCTGAGCGATTGGAAACGAACCGAGACCACGTCAAAAGATGGGTCCAAAAGCAGGTTGAAAATGGAAACAAACGCCGGCTCACTTAGCGTGTCCAGTCTGAATACAAGATCCAAAAGTTGGCGTCCATTGCCAACTTTCAACAGGCAACCTCGAGGTCATCGGTTCTTTAGAAATTCAAGAAGAAAACCTCTACCACGAGCACAAAGGAGAAGGTCACAACCTTTCTCCAACACTAGTGAGATCCAACCCCCCCAAACTAAACGGGATCACCGACAGATGATTCTCCAAGCCAAATAGTTCTTTCATCTGTCAATCGAAGCCCCTGACACGTATCACCTCATTTAAAATCATTCGTCTGCTTCTTCCTGGAAACCCCCCTCCCATTTCAACACCCTACTCCATATAGAAAAAGTGACAGGCAAGCTCTTGATATCTTGAGATCGACCACCTCTGCTGCACCGAGAGAAGGTTCCACAGGTGGAGATGCTGTAATACCAGAAGACAGAGCATCTGCAGGAGCTTCAATCAGGAGGACAAGTCCTCCCACTGTGTCATTAGCGCCCACAGGAAGCTCTGACACCAGAAGGACTGCGAAAATGTCCCCAAAACTCCTGACATTTCAAACGCATTACAGCTCAATAACCGCTTGATGAAATCTCCATCACTCCAATGCAGCACCATTACATCACTATTCACATCTGAATAGACTCCAAAGACGGCCATTTTGACTAATGAGGCTGCTTTTGACAAACCAAAGATTAATTATATTTGACACTCTTTTTGGGGAGGGAGGGGGGATTTTAAGTTGGTGTTTTTAGCTAAACAAATTAACTGAAATTGTTTATAAAAATGGCAAAAAAAATATTTTTTTTGACAGAAAACTTTAAGCTACAAACATTGCAGGTGTTGAACACCTTTCAGGGATTTACAAATGTCCAAAGAAGCGCGGTGCGTGCTGGGAGATGCCTGTCTGAAATTCACACCACACAGAAAACAACATAGAAGCGCTTCAAATATTTAAAAAAAATAATTCATAAACTGTAAATTAGGTGAAAAATTAGAGTTAATTTGACTGGTTTGATGGTCATTTCTGAAGGATTTCCTGTTTCTTTAAGAGCGGCGGTGCCTGCATGCTCAGCTGCGGTTGTTATGGTGAGCCGAAAGCAAAGTGATGGTGGGAAAAAATTCGCTTCATCTCCATTTAATGTTACTTTATTGCCGACTCAAAAGCGAAAAGGCGTAAATAAATTAACGCAAAGGAGGCTAGCTACCTGACTGCCTCCCAAACTAGTTGTTTTTCGCCTCCAATGCGGTTTAAACTAAAGTAACGGGGATGATATCCGCCGCTTTTTCGACGAGCCTTCTTACCTTTTTATTTATTCGTCTCGAGCCCCTCGGCACGCGGGAAGGTAATCTCGTCACGCGGCGGAATAAGACAAAAACCCCTCCGCGGCTCCCGGACCTTTCGGGTTTCGTCGGCGCCCATGCGCTCTGCAGACCGCGTTTCGGATCGTTTCGAGCAGAAGAAGTTCATCCAAAGTTGCAGCTGTTGGCTCCGCCCTGCGCAGACGGTGAGGCCACGCCCCCTTCCCCACCAAAACAAGAGCACCGAGTTAACTCTTCGTTCTGTGATTCAGGGGCGGATATAGACACGGGGAAAGGGGGGACAATGCCCTGTAAATGTCGTGACTCCCCCCCCAAATAAATACATAAACAAAATACAAAAAAATGTAAGGATGGACGTACAGACAGATAGATGCTAAAAAAAAGATAAATGTAGGTTCAACAGGTAGTGTCAGGAAGAGTATTCACAATAAAACCTATAAGATAAAAAGACCAAAGAAGAAGATAAATATATATAATATAGATGAACGTAAATTACATTAACATGTTTTTTATAGACAACAAATCACTTGAAACGAAAGTATTTTTAAAATAACAATTTAAAAAGGCAAAACAAAAATATAAAATAAAACAGAATTTACACCTTATAGAATGAAACAAAATTCTAGAAACAAAAAAAAAAAAAAAAATCAGAAAACAAAATAAAATGTTAGTAAAACAAAACACAACAACAAACCAAAACATCACTGATTGGACATTTGTCCATCACTTGAACTAAAAGTTGTTGACGTTCCAAAGTTTTGTTTTCATGTGTTAATATTTAGTGCCATTCTTTTAAAATATTTGCGATTTTATTGGTCATAGTAATTTTAAGATGTTTTTGTGTTGAGTTATTTGCACTTCAGGGCCACCGTATTTTAGGGGCTTGGAGGGATTTTGACACCCCAATCTCTCAGCACACCCAGACTTGCCCCAACTTGTTCCCATTGAGTGGTTGGCTAAATCCTGGCATTCCATTAGAAATTGGAAAAAAAAAAAAACATAGAAAGAAAAAGAAATGACGAAGTGAGAAAGAAACTTATGTGTCATGATATTTATTTTATTAAATAATTAAGTACAAAATACTAATATCAAAATAAAAGCACAAATCTGAGACTTAAAAAAATAAGACTCAAACAACTCCTTTAAATTAAACAATATAACTTCTATTATAATAAAATAGGCGTCAGTATATTTTAAATATCTTTGGATTATGCCATTTTAAAATCAGTTTGACAAACTTCAAACAATCTCCCTTCATTTTGATTCATTTTTACATTATTTAAATCTTGGTTCTGAAAAATATTTTCTTTAATGTTTTTTGGGCTGCAAATGATTTTGGTGAAATTAGTATAATATTTGTAACTACTCTTCACACTTAAGGAAATTTTGTATTTTAATCAAAGTATGGTCAAAAAAAGGGCAGCAGATTATTTAACTTATTATATAAAATGAGTAACATTGGTGTGTCATTCATGTGGCCCTAATTCATTCATTCATTCATTCATTCATTCATTCATTCAGGGCCAGTTTTGAACAAAATGTTAAATACAGTTTGTTTTTGTCAATTGGTCAAATATTTTAGCATCAAAATTTTGAGTTACAATTGAACATTGTCCTCCTTAATCTAAATTTATTTTTCAATAACTAAACTTAGTTTTGATTTAAATTCTATTTAGGGAAAAAGGTGAATGTTCACATGATTTAAATTAATTTTTTTGAGTGATTCAGAACAGACTAAAATACCTATTCACTTTAATACACATTTTTTTTTTCAACTCTACAAGAAAAAAAAAAACTTTAGCAACAATAGTTGCTGTTTAAGGGGAGCTGATGTTGCAGAGTCCAACTGCTGTGTGAAATTTTGAATTATATAAGAGAAAAGAACCTTGCTCTACTTAGAGCTGCTCAGCAGGTTTACTCTCGGAGAGAAGGTGTCTGATTGAGAATTCAGAGGAGTTAATTCCTCCATCATTTCACCCAATGCACAGTTGGTCCCTTGGGTTGTGTTTGCAGAAGTATTACAACAGATCGGCAAGGTAGGCGCTTCCCAAGGGCCTCGAGATGGAAGCTAATCCACACAATAGATACACAACGTTCTTGAAACTGTGAGGTTCAGTTTGGTTTTAATAGGTTTAATGAAGAGAATCGTCCAATGAATACCAGGGGGACATTGTGTCCTTGAACAGTCACAAATCTTTTCTCCCAAAAGTCTGCCACATAATGTAGAAAAAAAAGCTTAAAAAAATCAAACCACCCATGTCATTACCATTTTTTGCTGATTAGCAGCTCACAAAAACCTAAAGGTTAATTAGTTTCACATTTGAGATAGCAAAATATCTTTTTTTCTGTTGGAAACTGTAGAACCCCAGACTTGAATGTATCACATTTTATGGAATTTGACTGCAAAATGATCAGACATAACACAATTATATTAAAAAAGTAGAAGTTTTGTAGCTTCATGAATGCTGACTGCCTCATTCTGTCAGCCTGGTAGGTACTTGTGAAGGCGGCCGGTATTGTATGCTCGTGAACTTCCACCCACTCTGGATTAGCTCCACTAGTCTAATGTGTCAGCCACACAATACAATTGATGTTTGCATTAAAAGTGCGTAGATGCATCACCGACTTCACCATTTGTCGCACCAATAAAACAGTCTGATCTGAATTCATGCAGAAGAAGGAATCAACATTTGAGCACAAAATGAAACAGAATTAACATGAATGACAAAAAATATAGAAGAAAAAACGTAAGAGAAAGTTTCTAACTGGTGTACGACTATAGAAATAATGTCATGAAGTTGCGGAAACAACCTTTAAGGATGAAAATAAAATAAAAGTAAATTACAGATGAATTAATAAGTGCAGCTACGAATTTTTTGCTTCATTTTTTGAGGAAAACAAAGAGGATTACACAAGTTTGAGGGGAAATATAAAGATGGATAAATAAGAAGATGAAGATGATAAGAAGATGACAAAGAAGATCAGGAAAATGACGATGACAAAGACGAGGTGGAAGACAAAGAAGACGAAGATGACGAAGACGAAGAAGATGAAGAAAACGTAGAAGCAGACGTAGAAGCAGACGAAGAAGCAGACGAAGAAGCAGACGAAGAAGATGACGATGACAAAGAAGACGTAGAGGACAACAAAGAATAAGACAACAAAGAAGGCAACGAAGAAGACAACGAAGACCAACATGACCAGTACGAAGAAGATGACGGAGAAGAAGATAAAGAAAATGACAATGATGAAGAAGACAACAAAAACAAAGAAGACAACGATGAAAAAGAAGATGAGGAAAATGAAGTAGATGACAAAGAAGAAGACGACGAAGACCAACATGATGAGTACGAAGAAGAAGACGACAGAAAAGAAGATGACGAAGACGTAGAAGTAGACGACAAAGAAGAAGACGAAGAAGATGACACAGACGAAGAAGACGTAGAAGTAGACGACAAAGAATAAGACAACAAAGAAGGCAACGAAGAAGACAACGAAGACCAACATGACGAGTACGAAGAAGAAGACGACGGAGAAGAAGATGAAGAATATGACAAAAACAAAGAAGACGACAAAGATGAAAAAGAAGATGAGGAAAATGAGGAAGATGAAGAAGAAAATGAAGTATAACATGAAAATGAATACGAAGAAGACGAGGAAGAAGATGACACAGACAAAGAAGACGACAAAGATGAAGAAGACAAAGAAGACAACAAAGAAGATGACAAAAAAGACGAAGACGACTATAAAGACGAAGAAGAAGATGACAAGAAGTAAATTTGGACACAATCAAAGAAAATAGAATTCTTACAAAAATGATAGCTGAGATCAGACATTTTGAACAAAACCAGTTCTCTATCTTTTATCTTAAACCCCTGTGCACTGATACTGATCGACTTGAATTAAAAAGGATCAGACTGACTTGGGTCTGACCTGAGCATGACGTTTTCTTAAACTTAAACAGTTCATTTTAATTCCCAAATCTGATCTAACTAAATATGTTTTAATGTAAAAAAATAGTCTAATATAGTCATAAATGCCTTATATGGGTGAATATCTGCAGAGAAAACGTGCAAACTCAACCAGGTGGCTTCTGGTCATACACTGAAAAAACACAAACATTAAATCAATTAACAAAATAGATGACAATGGTACTTCCATTTTCATGACTACACGACCTAAAGGAGAATAATGGTCAACCCAGCTGTGCAAATCTTTGTAGAGTTTTGTCTTTTTGGCCCCTCAAAACCAACCATCCTCTCAAAACCAAAACTCATTTTCTGAAACATGAACCATAACGTTGGCCGATGCTGTTGCAGCCATATGTCTGGGTTGGATTTAAGATGTCAAAATAAAGAGTCAGACGTGAAACCAACAACTATCCGTGACCCAGAGAGCAAGCGGAGAGGAATTCCTGGCCCTGTTTGCCCTAAAAGCAGAGGAATGAAAAGAATGAGTCTCATTCAACAAATTCCACTCAAACGGAGCACCTCCGCTAGCAGAGATTGACGTGATGGAAGACGACAAGTTGTTTTAACGCACACTGACTCTTTGTCCTCGTTTATGAGGGGAATCATGCAGACAACAGAACACAGACAGAATTACATGTGTTGTTTTTCCTTATAGGTTGAAACTTCTTTGTCTTTGTCAGAGAAAGTGAGTGATTGGTTTTATTGTACTACGTTTGAGTAAACCGGTTAATTGTTTGACTGACAAATGATTTAAATCTAGCTTTTCTGTACTCCAAAGAGTGCAAACATCGTTTAAAAGAAAACTATTATGATTTGTCTTTTTTCAGGTTGGCATTTCTCTGCAAAACATGCAGAACTACACGTAAAAATAACCTGCTTCTTGTTATTTAGTATGTTTTTACCAGTTTGCAGTGGATGCAGTTTATTTTTACCAGATAAAAATTAGCAAAACTCAGTATGAGGCTGGATTTGGCACAAATGTGCTTTTTAAAATTGTCCAGGAGTCTGCTGAAAAATCCGTGTTGATGCATCAAGCATATTTTTGTGAGAAATGTATATGTGTACTACATTTACTCTACATTTACTTAAATATTTAATGTTTTCAAACCTTAGCTTTGGCTCCAGTGTTGACAATCTTTTGACTGTTGTAACTCTTCAACCATTTGCGCAATTAGCGTAATTCTATAGCGAAAAGCATCTTTGGCCATTATGCAACTAATGTAACTTATTAGATATCGATAAAGGGTTGTATAATGGCGCATTCCACTATTTCTCCTTGTCAGAAACAGCTGATGAATGGTGGAAGAGTTACGATATGTCAGAGTGTGTTATTTAGGTTTTCCTGGCAAAATCTCAAGTGTCAAAGGGTGAAAAAAAACAAACTACATTTTTTGCGATGTGTATGTGTTAATTCAGATCTATGCAGACACAGCCGTACTTGAGTAGTTCAAATCAATTCAGTTTTATTCATATAGCCCAATATCACAAAACAATTGTCTCATTGGGCTTCATACCTGTAATTGTACAAAAGTAGAAAGTCAGTCATAAAATATAAACAAGACCTAATTGCTAAACTAAACTAAACAGACTGAGCTAAACTGAGTATCCCACAGCCAAGACGAGCCAGAGGCGAGGTCCACAGCCAAGAGCAGGAGCACAGATGATCCAACTGGCCCACTAGATAGTCCTGCACCATATTGATTTTTAGTAGTTAGGGATTAGAAAGGGTCTCCGTGTGCCCGAAAAAAACACAGAGTTGTGTCAGGAGGGAAAACCACCTGTGCGAATTATGTCTGAAGGGATGTGCCAAAAGGTGAACATCAACAACTAAGGTGTTTGACTTTTCTGACTCTTTGTTTTGGATTGTAGAAATGTAAAAAGTATGCTTTCAGAATCATACTTTTTCTTTTTATCTACTGATGACGAAATTAGCTATTTCATAATAACAACATCTACTAGCTTGCTGAAATTTATAGCTAAAAATGCTGAAGTTGATAGCTGAAATCACTAAAGCTAATAGCTGGAAACGCTGAAGCTAATAGCTAGCTAAAATATTAATTAAAAGCCAAATTAATCTAAAAAAACGGAAAATAAGCCTAAGTTAGCCAAAACAACTAGCATGTAGCTGAAATATTAGCTAAACTCAAAATTTGCCTAGAAAACAGAAAGAAAATCCTAAATTATACAAAATTTTTTTTTAGCTAGCTTGCAGTTAAAACATTAGCTTGAATCCAAATTTATATTAAAACATGAAAAAAAATCCTAAATTAGCCAAAACAACTAGCACGTAGCTGAAATATTTGCTAAACTCCAAATTCGCCTAAAAAAACAGAAAAAAAATCCTAAATTAGTCAAAAAAAATTTTTAGCTAGCTTGCAGTTAAAACATTAGCTTGAATCAAAATTTATATTAAAACATGAAAAAAATCCTAAATTAACCAAAATAGCTAGCATGTTGTTGAAATATTAGCTAAGCTCCAAAATACTCAAACCCTTACCCTTACCCCCCCCCAAAAAGCAGAAATTAGCCAAAACAGCTGGAATATTAGCTAACTTAAAAAAAGTCTAAAAAAAATCTTAATAAATGCCAAAAAGCCAGCAGAATGCCACTATAGCTTTCAACTTTGCAACACTGATACTCCATACAATCTAAAGTAACGACCATTAAATTATTCGTTGACTATTTTTTTGGTTGATTAATTGTCGATTAGTCGACTAATTGTAGCAGCCCTAGTTTCTTCTTAAGAGATTTTTACTTTAATGCATCCCTGCAGAGTGCAATTGTTCAATGAGATACTTCTTACTTTTTATTTGAGGTATTTTCAGGTATACGTGAGTATTTTGGTGATTACTGCAAACTACGGCGTGAACAAATGTTTCCCTAAGAAAAACGGCACATTGGAGCCGTCTGTTAAAGCTGCACGGCACAAAGCTTCCAGCACTCCCACCCTCCCTTTGTAGAATAGAGCAACGTGCAGAAATCTCTTTCAAAAATATGCTCAAAAAGACGGAATCCGAGTTGAAAATACCTCCCGCCTGAAAGCGTGCGCACGCATGCATCTCCTCACAAAGCGAGCCGGAGCGGGGCTGACTCACACTGCTGTGAAAACACAGAGGAAAGGTGGGAGGATGACATCACAAACTCTGCAGAAGAACAAGTGCCTTAGAGTTGGACCCTTTATGAGCACGCACACATACCTGTGCGTGTTCAAGTAAACACTTCTCTGCTAGCTCTCAATCAACCCCTCCACACACGCCAGCAAACGCACACACACATGCACAACATTCCCCTCCACCAGAAATAACACTGATTGTCCTGAGGAGACATTTTTGATTTTCAGCTTCACATGGGGGCGACGTGGGCAGAGGCAAAGCTGGTGGTTGGCCAGGATGCGGATCGGAAGCACATGATAGGATTTAGGAGCTAAAGCTGAGAGAGAGAGAAAAAAAAATGCCTTTCAGATGTGAAATGATCTCTTTCACCTGAAGTCAGGGTGCAGTCCTGCACATTTCTGATGTAATCCAGACAATCATTACTATGTAGGAACTCTCTATTTTGCAACACGATTAAAGAGAGAGAAAAAAAAGAGGATTAATGCTTGCTGATGCATTCACATTGACTTCCATGGCAACCATTAAAAATAGTTATGCAGACTGACATGAACGGGAGTGAAGCAAACAGTGACTGACTCTTTTATATATATAAAAAAACTCAACTCATCAATCGGGAGTTTATTGTTGCGTTTATGCCACAGTCCTGAATGCATGAATTTAAATGTTTTGATCCAGAATTCACTGATATTAGCTTAATAAACTCACATTTCATCAGTTTTTATGTTTGAGCCTTAAATCTTATGTTAGAAGGAAGAGGGCTAAAACCTACCACCATGCTCAGGAATCAAAAATTTAAAGGGGCCATTCCATGAAAATTCTTCTTTTTGAGGTTTTAAGTGTATTATATTGTTAATTCCTCTATATAAAGAACCCCAAAGCGGTATTTTGATCCATTCATGCATTTAAGAGTAATCATCTAAAAACCTTTCTGCTGCAGCACGAGCGGGTCGAATCGTGCTGATGTCAGCATGATGTGATCCGCCCCCTCCAGGAAGAATCTGTGCTGCAAGCTCCGCCCCCAGACTACAACAAACATATCCCCTTTTTCCACAGAGCGTACGGTGATCGTCAGAAAAGTGTTGTAATCTGAGAAGAAGTGGCTCATCATTTGGCTGCGAGAGGATTAGGTGTTTGTTTAAACTTCCAAAAGAAGAGTCAGCACATCAGAAGTGGTTGGATTTTATTTTTGGGAGGGCGCAACAGACCCGCCAGCAACTCTTTATCTGTGAACGCCACTTCACAGATGATATCCTTGGCGTGTATCAAAGTGGATTGGATGAAGAGGCCAGACCAGAGGTCGACAACCTTTAACAGTAAAAAAGACATTTAGGCTCTTTTTCTACTGATCAAAACCTAAAAAGAGCTACATTGACTTACGTTAGCTTTTAAGAAATCTGCATCTCTCAAAAGTTTTTTTTTTTTTTTTTTTACGTTTTTAACTTTAGTAGCAAAAAGGCTAGCTTGTTGCTAAATTACTAGCTGAACTTCAAATTAGCATAACATTTCTCTGTAAATTAAATAAGCCAAAAATTTTAGCATGTTGCTGAAATAGACGCTAAACTCAAAATTAGCCTAAAACCCCCAGTACATAACCAATTAGCTAAAAATGTTAGCATATTGCTAAAATATTATCTAAACTCCAAATTAACATAAAAAAGTAAATATAGCCCAAATCTGCCCAAAAAAGCTAGCTTGTTGCTTAATTACTAGCTGAACTCCAAAATCCTCAGAAAACTAAGTCAAAAACGTTAGCATGTTCCTAAAATAGAAGCTAAATTCTAAATTATCAAAAAAAAAAATTCAGAAGATAACAAAGCTGAAAATTAGCTTTTTACTAAAATATTAGCTAAACTCCAAATTAGCATAAAATTCCTCAGAAAACTTAGTCAAAAACGTTAGCATGTTCCTAAAATAGAAGCTAAATTCTCAATTATCAAAAAAAAAAAATTCAGAAGATAACAAATTAGCTGAAAACATTAGCATTTTACTAAAATATTAGCTAAACTCCAAATTAGCATAAAATTCCTCAGAAAACTTAGTCAAAAACGTAAGCATGTTGCTAAAATAGAAGCTAAAATTAGCCTAAAAACTCCAGTAGGTAACACATTAGCCAAAAACCTTAGCATGTTGCTAAAAAAAATGTTACTCTCCAAATGTAATTTTTTAAATGTTCAATTATTTTATTTTTCTTCAGCCAGAGAACCACTATGGAGACATAAAAGAGCCACATGTGGCTCTGGTGCCGCATGTTGCAGACCCCTGGGCCAGACCATTAAATCATGCAGTATACTGTAAGTATATGATGCACGAGCTAACGCTACAACTCTACGCCTCGCGTATAGACTGAATTATTTCGTTGACTGTAAAAGTGCGTGGATGCATGATAACAACAAAGTTCGGAGGTTGGCTGTTCATAAATGTAAACCGCACAGGCACGCTGGGGGAGGCTCGGGAAGGCGGGCTTATTATGACGTCGTAAAATGGGCGGGACGCAAAAGAAGGGGCACAAAAACGACTCATATTTTATAAACAATTTGTTTTTTAGTGTTCCAAAGATAATATATGATCTTATATATGTATATAGTTTACTCTGAAAGGCTTAAGAAAATCATGGTATGGCCCCTTTAAATAAATATTGGTATTTCTGCAGTCATTTGTATGTTTTGTCATCCTATAATACAAGAAATGGCTTTTATAAATAAAATTCTTCCATGTTTTTTTTCAAATCTAAGCACCAAACATATTATAATTCCCTTTATGTTTATCTTTGTAGCCCTAACACATTTTATTTTGTATTTTCTGCAAAAATATATCTTCTTTTTTTGTCTAAATATGAAGAAAAGCCACATTATTAACATATGTTGTTACCTAATAAAAGCTAAATTCCATATTTACGTAAAACTACGAAACACTCAAACATTTATTACAAATTTTTGTCCTTTTTTACTGTTTAAAAAGCCACTTGAAACAAAAAACCCTCCTCTGAAGTGGACTGTCATTTTGTCTGAGGTTATTATCGAGTACACAGCTTGAAGAAGCGCCATGCAACGGAGGGAAAAAAGCATCAAAAAGTGATTCAGTGTAGGATCTGGCTGTACAAGAAACCCTCCGCCTACACGGCTACATCTGAATGTGTGACTTAGAGTCTATTTTCTCTCCCCGTTTTTCTGGCTGCAGCCATAGAGACGCTGTTTGTAATGAGGGAGGGAGGGGAGGGGGGGCTCTGGCCAGGATGCTGAGGGACCGGGGGTCTGGGTCTGGCCTGCAGGATGCTGCAGCAGTTAATTAAAGCTGATGGGCAGGTATTTCAGGCTCGGGAGTGGGTGTGCTGGCTGAGAGGCCCTTCGGTAGTCATCCTCGTGAGTAATGCTGGCTGCGAACGCTCCAGCGTGAGGAAGAAGAAAGCCTTTGATGTGCTTCATTCCTTTGTTATGACTGGCACTTGTTTGCAGTTCTGATTGTGTTTCCTAGTGAGACGCCTCATTAATTAACGTGGAATTAAATTTTCATCTGATGGACGGGAAGTCGGAAGCTCCTTCCTGCAAACGGTGGGCTTCCTTCTCGCCGTTCGTCTTGATAAAACACGAGCGTGATCGGTTGCGGGGTTGTGTGTTTTTGCTCGTTTCAGCCACAGGGTGTTCTGCATCAATGAAGAGAGAATCTAAATAATAGAAAATGTTAGTTAAGACAAGCAGAGCTTTCCCACTCTCCCAGAACCAATAGAACACTGTTAAAAATCAAGCAAAAAATCAATTAAAATTATTAGTTTTTATCTAATTAAATTTTTAAGTTGCGTAACTCAAAATTTTAATTTGATTATTACTTAATTACAAAACTTTCATTAATTGATTCAATGTTTCACTGAGCAAAGGACATTATATATAAAGTCAAATTTAATTTTTTATTTAATTCAAATCTAAAATGCTTTTATAAAACATCAAAATTAAAATTGAATCAAAGACTAAATGAACCCTCCAAAAACCTGTCAAATGTTGTGTTGTCCTTTTTCAACCCTAAAGGGTTTAAATTTCATTTATCTTTTCACGCTTTCTCTGCTATTTTCTGTCAAGCAAAGGATCAGATTATCAATAAAGATAAAAAAAATTTTTTTTCTGATGAACAAATTAAAGTTCACACAGAATAAAAGCTTTAAAGATCATTTTTTGATGTCGTTTTAAGTGTCTTTTAATTATGAAAATTAAAAAAGCGTCTTTTTTTCTAGGACATCATAACTGTTATGATTGACTTTTTTGCAGTAACATCTCACTCTCCTGTTCAAAAATCTTTTTATTTTTTAAAAATAAACAATGACTAGTTTTGCGATTGTTGATCTACAAGGAAAAATGATGCAGTGGAGCAGAAAAAGATGTAAAAAATCAACATTTTAACCCATTATGGTTTGTTGTCATCTTGCTGGGTTTCATGTCACGAAGAAAATAATAAATACGCAAACTAATTTTGTAATTCCAATTAAATAACAACAACAATATCCCAACCTAACATAAAAATATATCAAACATTTTCACTCGGAATCACATTAAGTTAAAATTTTTTATGTCTTTCAAGTTCAAATTTAAGATTTCAGCAGAAAAAAAATCTGCTTTTGTGATTTAATTGTCAAAAAAAGTATAAGGGGAGGCATTAAAGTACATCATGATACTACCACCTCTGTGCTTCAGTATCACCATTTCTTTTTCCTTGCAAGAAAATGCAACCAGTTGCTGAACTATAAATCACTTTAACATCTTTCAGAGGTCTTTTGTATTGTGAAGATCACTGTGGGAGCCTGTTTAAAGACGCTGTTTTTATATAAAACCTTCATTTTAAATGATCCACTAAAGAAAATAAGAAGATTTTTCAAAATAAAAGCCTTTTTTTAAAGCAAATAGTAAGAAAACTTGGATTTTTTTAGGTTTATTTTTGTTTAATGTGGGACTTTTATTAGCATAGCTCCTCCCCGCCTGCGTCTAATGCATTTGCATGCGCCGTATACGTCTCAGCATGCATGGCAGCTCGTGTGTCTGCGCCTCGTGAGACAAACCGAGCCGTCACAGCTCTCACGCAGACAACAGCTCCGCATGAATATTCATCATTCTGGTGAATTCACCAAAAAAGCTCTAATGAGTTCACAACTTTAACAGCTCAGATGAAGCGATGAACAACAACCTAGCAGCTTTTTTTTTTCCCCTGTCAGAAAGGGGAAAACAAAGCATCCTTAAAATGGTTTTTATTTTCAGGAAAATGAACGTCTGAAAGAGAAATGTTCTAGTTTACGTATATCTGCGATGTGACCTAGGCGTTTTCTGTTGTGAGGATAAGAGACTTATTGTACTTGCAGAAAGCTTGACATTTAGTAAACTCCTTTCTGTTCAGACAGTGTCACAACTGCAAGCTGTTCAACAACAAGTAAAAAAGAGATTTTTTTTGTTGATCCGACGACAGACGAAACAAAAGGATAGACAAAGAAAAAGCTAAAAGATGAAAACACAAATATAGAAATCCTATAATCCTGTCAAATACGTGTTTTTTTTCCTTTTAGTGATCAAAAGTTAGTAAAAAACCCCAAAAAATTCATCTTAACCTCTTTACGGCACACACTTTAACTCAAATTTCAAATTAAACTTTATTTATAAGCACTTTTCCTGCTAAAAAGCATCTCAAAGTGCTTTACATGATAAGATAAATAAAAAAAAGTTGCTAAAATAGCAATTAGAAAAAAAATAAATAAACAAAAACAAATAAAAATCAAACATGCTGAGTAGGAGCTCTGGGATGTTGCTGGAGCCTATCCCATCCATCACAAAGCCATAAAGTAGGATTGATGATGTGGTCATCACTCGATGGCAACAGGCGGAAGAAGTTTACATTTCCCCGAAGCAGACGCCACAGAGATGGGATTTGAACTAGCAACCCTTATGCTAGGTGTTGCTGGAGCCTATCCCAGCCATCATAAAGTTTAGAAAAATAAGACGCGCATTTGTGTTTATGTCAATCTTACCATTATGATAAATAAAAGTTTTTTTTTTTTGCATGAATAAGGCATAAATATCAGGAGAAAATATGTTTTATTTAAAAAGTTCATGACAGATGTTCACCTGATTTCCTTTCAAAATAAAAGACACCTTGCATCTCATTGAATCAGCTCAATACTGCCAATGTAGTAGCAGGCAGTGTAATGTCAGCAGTTTATTTTATGTATTTTGTGGTAAATATCTGCCAGAAAGGCAAAAATCCAACTCAAAAAATAAATCATGGCTAATTAAGTGACTTTTACTGTATTTTTCGGCCCATAAGGCGCACTTTTATATTTGAACGTGTGAAAAAATAGAAAATCCGTCTTATAATCCGGTACACCTTAATATTGGTTGTTCTTTCTGACTTCCAATTGAATTTCCATGGTATACAGAGAACAAAAATCAGATTAAATGTTTTGGTTCGACTTGTGATTTGTACTTTTTTTATTAAATAGTTGAATAAGGTTGTATTTGGTTCACTTTACTACACTATAGTTAGTTTTTAAAATGTAAAAACTTTTTTTTTCTTCAACCAGAGAGTCACAATGGAGGGGTAAAGGAGCCACAGGCCGCAGACCCCTGCTCAATAAATGTACAATCAACCATTTCTAAAAAGAAACGATGGAGAATCCAGACGAGACGAGAACCAACGGAAATGGGATTTGAACCAGCAACCTTTATGCTGCGAGGTGACAATACTAAACCTGTCACCAAAACAGAAAAAATGAAAATAAATCAACACAAACTTAAGAAGGACAAAAAAAATATCACAACTCTGATGTGGAAACTCAAATTTTTCAACATTTCAATTTCAAAAGATAATAATTAATTTCAAAAGATAATAATTAATTTTAAAAAAGCAAAATATGTTAAATTTATAACAATTAATTACATCAAATCAGTATTTTATAACATTAGAATGAACTAAAGCTTCTTTAAAATAAACATAGCAAGACTTATTACACAGAAATCCTTGAAACTTTGTACACTTAGAGGAGGTTCATCAATTAAAAAATAAAGATTTGTCCTCTTTTTTTACTTGATTTTTGCTTTTTTTTGGATTCATAAAAGTGTTTTACCATTTTATACCATTCTTTATTTTTGTGGTCTAAAAAAATCACGATATTTACATCAAAATGAAGCTTTTGGACAGTTTAGACACGTTCTTGTGTTACTTGATGGATTCATAAAAGTGACAAATATCACTAAAAATAATAAAAAAGGTGAATTTTGCTCACAAAGAAATGTTTGTTGATTTAATAATAAAGCTGATAAACACTCTAACTCACGAATGTTAAAGCAGTTTTTTTTTATTTAACCAGGTGAGCTATTAAAAACATGTTCTTATTTACAATAATGACCTGGGTTATTATTTGTCTGCTCATTTACAATAATCTCCCAAAACTAACAGTAATTCTGCAACAGCTGGTAACATTTCTCGTTCATGTTTGAAACTGAGATTTCTGAGGGGACATGAAGGCATCATGTTCCCATTAAATCACCTGTAAATAATGAGGAGAGATCAAAAATGTGTGTTTGCTTTCAGTTATTTTCCCTAATTCTTCTTCTGTTCTATTTTCTAAAATTTTCTTCAAGAATCGTATCATAGATGAAAACCTCTAAATTAAACTTTTCATGTAGTTTTCTATCCTTTCAGTCTGCAGCCAGAGACTTGATCTATTTATTTAAAAGTATCCTTATATTTGACACTTTTTTGAAGGAAAAATGCTTCTGTAATATGATTTAATTATTTTTTTTAATTATTATTTTATATTTTCTTGCGTCATTGGTATTTCTTCTGCTTCCTGTGACCCAAATTTTCCCCTAAAATTGCTCTTAATCTTTAAATAAAGGTTAAATAAACAAAATATTTTTCTTAATTGAAGGTATTTCTGCCAAATCTAACAGTAAATTTCTAAATTAGAAAAAAAAAACAGACAAAAACTTTTTCTGTCTGCAGGATTTTACTCATAAACAACTGTTTTCAAGCATTTTGCATACATGAATATCTACAAACACATTTAGCCCACAAAAAATAAATAAATAAATAAATAAAATTCCAGAAAAATCCATGTGTTTTTCTTAAGTTTACATCATACCGCCATGACACACACAGCACAGGTTAGGAATATAAAGTTGCAAAAAATGTACATTGTGTTCCTCTTCTATGTGATTCTGTTTGTCCCTTCAAGAGGCAACTCTGGTCATTTTTATTTTTTTTTTTATTACAGTCAAACAATTAATAACTTCACTGAAGTTGCTATCAGAGTAAAAAAAAAAAAAAAAAAAAAAAAAGCAGAGAATCACATGCAAAGCTCTCATTTTTGCCCCTTGGTGAAACTAAAAACTTTCACAAAGCGAATACTTTAATAATAATTTAAAAAAAAAAAAAAAAAAAAAAAAAGTACCCTAGTGGCTTTATTAATCTAACACGCTTTTATTATTTACAATGCAACACAGGCAACCCACAGAGAGACAGAACATAGAAAAATACCTTCTGTTTTGCTACAGAGAACCTGAATAGTTTTGCCATAAATCCGTTTGCCTTGCAGCGCCCCGGGCGGGGGCACATGAGACTAAAAATCCAACAGTGGAATCCTCTGCTGTAAAGGCAGCTGCAGTTCCAACCAGCAGAAACAGGGAGATTTTCCTCCTAATGTGCTTTTTTCTTTAAAACTGTTTTGTAATGTATTTGGCGCCCTCT
Organism: Oryzias javanicus; assembly: GCA_003999625.1. Lineage (NCBI taxonomy): Eukaryota > Metazoa > Chordata > Actinopteri > Beloniformes > Adrianichthyidae > Oryzias > Oryzias javanicus. The sequence goes on along the minus strand of CM012460.1, from coordinate 5,319,135 downwards.
TGTGGCGAAAAAGTAGAACTGCTTTAAAACCATTCAGGAACAAAGTGACATGAAAGAGTTTAAAAAATTTTAATTAATTAGGAGCCAAATGTTTGCATTGAATTTTCTGTTTTATTTTGGCTCAGCGGAACATTCTTTGATGCTTTAAACCAAAGCGTCAAATTATTTATCAGAAAAAGGGTTTCAACACCAGCACTGTTTGTGTTGGTCGCCGGCCGCTCCGTCGCAGAGCCCCTCCTCCTCCTCCAGGGCGGCGAGGTTGAGCTCGTCGGTGAGGGACATCCGGAGAAGGTCCAGGTCTTTCTTATTGGCCGCCAGGACTCGCTCGGCAAGCCGGGTGAACGTCTGAAACAGAGAAGGGGGCGGAGTCATGGCGTCCTCTAACTTTCTGTCTGCGTCTTCGTTTCTCCTCACCTCGGTGATGTTATGGTTGGTGAAGGCACTTGTCTCAAAGAAGTCCATTCCATAGTTCTGGGCCAGCTGGAGCACAAAACAATGGATTTATTATGAAAGCGTCATTTAAAATAAATGGTTCTGATGGGACCAAACGAAACAAAGAGAAGCTGAAATTCAAACATTTTACAGATTTGATTTTAATAATCCTCATTTTAAGATTACTCAAAATATTTGTGTGCATGAGTGCACGTGATTTGAAAAAAAGAACACCTGACAAAAAATTTTACCACAGATTTTTTTTTTTTTTATGCATTTAGCTGATATTTTAGCTGGCTATCAGCTGCAGCGTTTTCAGCTATTAACTTCAATGTTTCCATCTATCAATTTCAGCATCTTCAGCTATCAGCACTAGCATTTCAGCAGCCAAATTAAGTTTACAGGATTCACACTAGGGCTGCCACAAACGATTATTTTAATAGTCGACTAATCCCCGATTATTTTTTCCGATTAGTCGACTAATCGGGTCATGCGCAAACTGGATGTAAAGACGCTGAAGTTGATAACCAGCTGAAATATTAATTAAATGCCAAATTAGCCTAAAAAATAAAAAGAGCCAAAGTTAGCCTAAATAGCTAGCATACTGCTGAAATATTAGCTAAACTCAAAATTAGCCTAAAAAAAACAGAAAAATCCTAAAATAGCTATGTCGCTGAAATATTAGTTAAACTTAAAAATAGCTTAAAAAAGTAAAAAAAGAAACCTTAAGTTAGCCAAAACAGCTAGCATGTAGATTAAATATTAGCTAAACTCCATAAAAGGCCAAAGAAACTTATTAAATGCCAAAATAGTCCAAAAAGCTGGTAGAATGCTATTATAACTTTTAACTTTACTACACTCTGACTTCATACAATATAAAGTAACGATTAATCGTCTATTAAATTAGTTGTCGACTATTTTAATAGTCGATTAGTCATCGATTAGTCGACTAATCGTGGCAGCCCTAATATCAATGATGTTATATCACATACTGATATATATCGCGATATACCACCATAAAGTATAATATCAGCTATTCTCTTTTAAAAAATGGACGAAAATATCATGACTATTATTTTCAGTTAACTTGTAGCGGAATCGTCACGAATGAGAAACATTTTTTGAAGTAAACAGTTTCTTATAATGAAAACACATTTTAGCACAAAAGTTCAACGATAACAATAAACAAATAAAAACAATAGAAGAGAAATGGCACAATAGACACTCGTCATCGTCATACGGCAGTAGTTAATTAGAAATTCGATTAATCGACTATTAAATTAGTTGTCGACTATTTTAATAGTCGATTAGTCGACTAATCGTGGCAGCCCTAATTCACACTAGCATTATCGCAGGTAATAATACATATCTTGTGTATAATTTTGTTAAAAAATTCATTTTAGTTTGTTCATTAAATGTTTTTGTTCTGGAACTATTATTTACATGATTTTCAATATGTTGCATTTTTCTGGGTAAAGTCTCACATTTCCCGGGAATGGATGGAAAAGTTTCCAGCATCATTATTTTATTTTTTTTTTTTTAGGAATTTTTTAATCTCAAATTTCTAATTTTTCAGTCATTTTTGAGCATTATTTAGTATCTTCCTATGTTTTTATTTTCCATTTTGTAACATATACTACAGTTGAAAATAAAAGAAAAGTACTCTAATTTATCACGTGTTGTCATATTTTGATCCATTTTTAGTTAAGAATATTTATTTTATGTTGGATAAAAATGACCGGGGAAAAATGACGGTGTAGCAAAAGTGTTCTAGAGTTAAAAAGATAGTTTTTTAAAAGTGAGACCGAAAAAGTGGACGATAAAAACGTGAAAGTTCTGAAAGATAATGAGTTACCAGTCCATTCAAAAATGACAATTAATAAAAAATAAAGTTTGGTCGATATTTACAGTCGATATCTTCCATTAATTCTGATTACTGACAAAAGCTAAACATCCTGAATCTCACCTTGACTCCTTGCTCAGTGGCTACCTGCCTCTTGTCCACATCGTCTGACTTGTTACCCACGAGGATCTTCTGGACTTTGTCTGGAGCGTACTGCAATATGTTCAGAAAATGGAAATGTCAAACTGCAGGCAGAGGAAATGATTAAAATTAAGAGGGAAGCACGGCGAGATCGTCAGAGGAAATTATGTTCATAACGAATAAACTGCTATTATAAGGTAAAGTAAATCCACTCTAGTATTTTTAGTCTATATTTAATCAAATTTTGTAGCTCCGATGTTCTCCGTGCTCAGATCTGTCACTCTGACCCGCTTTGAAATGTCAGCGGAGGACGTGCTGCTTTCCCGACGCCTCTCTTTTTTTTTTTTTCCCGTCAGTCTCCGTGACTCACCTCGTCCACATCACTGGCCCACTTCATGATGTGCTGGAAGGACCGCTCGCTCGTGATGTCGTACACCAGAAAGATGCCCTGAAACAGACGGGAATCCGAAACTGAAGCTCTTTTTTTCTTCACAGAACTGATGAAAACCACACGCTGATTTGAACTGGAACCAGAACCGAGCGTCACGCCAGAAACAGATTGGATTTGGATCCGTGACGTTAACGGACGCTGGGATTCAGCCACCTGTGCTCGTCGGTAGTACTGCTTGGTGATGGTCTGGTACCGCTCCTGACCTGCCGTGTCCCTGCACAAAAAGATATATATTTATCAGCTTGAATGCATTTAAAAAAAATGATCTGTCAATCATTTTTCTTGATGTAAAGACACATTTCTACTCATTTGCATTAGAAAGCGTTAACACGAAAACGTATTTTTACACAATTTATTCACGTCTGTATCAGATAAACACAATTTTACTATTATTTTTAGCTGAATCCAGATTTTTTAATGCAAAAAAAAAATTATTCTAATCCTAAAAATCAGGGGATTTTGTCGCCCCGTGCAACAACTTCAGCAAGATTTTTAAAAATGTGATTATATTTCCTGTTACGGCCCCAATGGGCAGACCTGGTCCAAAAATGGGACACCAGTGAGAAAAAGGGACACACTTTATATTTTGTGAAAAACATTATTGTGCTGGTTCAAGGACTGCCTAATCAAAACTACCAAAAGAAAACAAACAAAGCCAGTAAACTAAGACTACCAAAGTCCATCCCCAAATTATACCAAAACCTAACTTTATTTATTTATTTTTTCCCATCTGTGATAAAATCTGTTTTTTAATCTGAAAAGATTAATACTTTTGTGATAGAAAAGAAACAATTTACCAAAAAACATAAAAAATTAATACAAAAAATAAAGCAAAACTTTCAGAATCTGGTTACTTAAGTATATTTTAGTGTTTCAATATTTGCTGCAAAATTGATTTATTTAAAAAAAAATTAAAGAAAAGGCATCATTTATGCCATAAATACGCTCATTTTCTCACCATATCTGAATCCGTACTTTGACTCCGTCTATTACCAGCGTCTTCATTTTAAAGTCGACTCCTGCAGGAGAAAAACATCAGAACATCGTAAAACCAGACAGAACTTTCAAAATAAAAGACGTTTTCTCAAGCAGAGCGGTTCTCATTCACTGCAGCTCCATCGGATTCACAGAAGAACAAATTTGTTTGTTTTTTTTCCCTCCAAAGATGAGACTAATCTGATAAAAGTAGCACAGCCTCGGGCTTCTCCTGCTGCAGACTTTAATCCCGGAGAAATCACTTAGCTGTTGGTCTCAATGAAGCTGCCACCTGTAGCTCACGGAGGACGATCGATTGCTTTCTGCAGACTCCAACCTGCATTTCTGCTCCATGCAGAATGTTATAAACATTATAAAAGCACGCCACCCTGCATGGTGGGGTGAGATCGTGACCAGGAAAAAAAAAACTCTCCAAACTTCCTGGATTGGAATTTTCCTCCAATTACAACCAACAGGTTGCAATTCGTGTAAAAAATGAATAATTATACCACCCTGCACCAAAAACCTCACATTTTTTCTGCTTTAGTCTTTGTATTTTTGCATTTAAAGGATCTGAGTTTACATTTTACTTTTTCATGTGCACTGGGAACATTCATCAACTGTGTTCAATTCATTTATTATGCTGAATAATTGTTCTTAAAGTTTATTTTTAGCTATTTTAAAGTGTTCCCAGTGGTCTTTTAAGAATGATTATGGGGTAACATTTTAGATGAGGTGCTAAAAAACACTCAATCTAATGATGGCATTTGTTAAGCTTGTAAGCATTTTATTCATTTGGCCCTTATAGACAGCAGTCTCACTTTAGATGTTAATGAATCTTTTTTATTTATTTGTTTATTTATTTTTTTATTTTATTTATTTATTTTTATTTAAAAATAAATATTTTTATATATATTAAATATATAAATATTAAATTTTTATATATAATAAATATTCTTTATATTTGCATATAAAATATAAAAAAATAGTTTATTTAAAAAAATTATTTAAAAATAAATAAATAAATAAATAAACAAAAAAAAAAAATAAAATAAAAAAAAAATAAAAAAGATGTTAATGAATCTTACAGAGTATGTTAATAAACCTTCTTTTGGCTTATTTTGCAAATAAATATCTACTTAACACATTAATATTGTTCGTTAATATGTTAATAAAGAAATGTGCTAAGAAATATTATTATAAAGTGTAACCAAATTTTATTAATCTAGAACAGTTTCTGCAGTCATAAACTAAAAATTACATCTGATTTTTGGACCATATGTGTGGAGAAACTCCGCCCCCCTTTCCTGTTCCCCATAACTGGTTGGTTTGGAAATGCTCATTTGAGGAAAAGCTTTCAGTGAGAAGTCTATGCAACTGCGCTCAGTGGCCTTGTGGTAGAACGTCCGTCCTAAGACTGGAAGGTTATAAGCTCAAATCCACAGTCGAGTTAGTGCTGGGCGAAATGGAAAAAAAAAAATGTATATCACAATATAAATGATTTTATATAACAATATATATATCAACCAGTGCTGGTGATATGGAAAAAAATTGCATATCATGATGATTTTAAGTTATTATGTGTCAGAATATCATGATATACCACAATAAAGTATATTTTCATCTTAGAAATATGGAAAAAACTGTATATTCCGATATTAATTATTTTATGTCACGATAACGATATATATCATGATATACCACAATACAGTATATTTTCAGTTAGTGCTGGACAATATAGAAAAAAATTGCATATCATAAAATAAATTAATTTATATCACAATAACGATATTTGTCACGATACACAACAATTACGTATATTTTCAGTTATTATTTTTAAATTGGCAAAAAATGTCATTACTTATTTTTCTTTTGACTTTTTTTTTTTTTTAGTAACTTGTAACTGAATAGTAAACATTTTTTAAGTGGTTTCAAGTTTCTAGGAAAATCAATTTTTGCACAAAAAAACGATAACACAATAAGTATCGTCATATTGCCCAGCACTAAGCCGAGTCTCACCATCATTTCTGATTGGCTCCCTGATGGCCAATCACCATTAAAGGGTGGATTGGGGGGTTATATCAACATATGGCACCTGTGTCCGCAACTCACCCCTCCCCCTGGGGAAAAGTGCATTTTCTACGTCACAAATGCTCTTTTTTTTAAACGCCATCTTCTGATTTGAGTAAAAGAATAATCAGAAATTCAATTTCTTTTTAAAAAATATGTTAAAACACAATTTTTATAGTAGCGGGTATTAAAATATTCATGAGTTTACAAAATTGAAGAAACATTATAATTGACTTTCTGCAGGACGAGCAGCGGCGGGCCGAGCGCATCAGCAGACGTGACCCTGAAGACAGCAGCTTATTGAGATGTGATGTACAGGCGTGTCAGGCGGGTGTTTTATGACAGCAGAGAGCTCCAAAAGGGTTATTGGACCACCGAGGAAGGTTAAAACCTCGCCCCAAAAGTAAATCACCTCAACAGCCCACTAAAGACCAACAAACCGTGACCTGTGAAATAAAACAAGACATCTCAACCAGAAGAGAGTCGGTTTTTACACAAAACGGAAGATATTTGACCTGAATTTTTTATTTTTGCTATTAGTTTTGTCATAATTACACTTTTTACTGATGATAGAAAACATTAAATTCATGGAAACGTCAAAAAGAATAGGATGATCTTCATCTTCTAAGCCTTTTTTGGCTTAGAAATACATAAATTGTTATAAATAAATAAATAAATAAATAAATGTATTTGACCAAGATGACAGAAAAAGCTTTTGGACGTAAAAAAAAAAAAAAAAAAAAAAAAGAAAGAAAATTACTGAAAGTTACAAGCAAAGATGACAAATCATGACAGTTACATGCGTGTTTATGGTGAAAAAATGGAGGAAATAAATTCTGGATTTAATCAAAATAAAAGCTTTTCCTGGTTTTGTTCTGATAACTTATTTAGAGTGAACCCCATTTGCAATGCTGCATGAAAATCTCAGAAAAAATCAAACGTTTCCTTTATGAAAATATTTTTAAAAACTACTTTTACAGCAAAACATAAAACACAATGATTATGTTCAAAAGTCAAATTGGTGTAATGTTCTGGGGTCCAGATCCTGACACTTTCACTGCATTTTCATCCTCTTCTCCAGTAAATGAGGAGATCTAATGAATAAGTTAGTGAAAGAGAAGATTTATTGCTCTCTATTTCTATCCTTATTCTCTGTTGGATGTTGAAGAATACTGAAGAACTTCAAAATAAAAGACATTTTATTCAAAGATACATGAAAAGGGTTTGCAACATTTTTTTTTAAATCCTTTACAACCTCCCTAAAGCATCTAAAAAACACACTTTAATTAAAATCTGATTAAGTTCTTGAATTTCAGCAACAACTTTAACGCTTTAGTTTATGTTTATAAGCACGAGCAGCATTGCTGGTTGAGCTGCACGTAAAAAAACAAACTTTTCTTCAAAATGGCGGCTTTTATGTTGCTTTTTTTCCATAGCAACCATTTTATTTTTGGGTTGCCTGGGGTGGACAAACAGGTCTGTGTCATTTTTAAAAGAATCCGCTAAAGTAAATTTTTGGATTTCCACGGCAACTGAGGTTTTTAGTTAGCCACGCCCACATTCCTAATGTACTCATAGCGTATGACATATCATTTCGTTCGGCTTGAGCCAGGGATTCACGTATTACATTTTCCACAATATTTCAGTAAAAAATGTGTGAACAATAGGGGAAAATGTGACTTTGCCAAGATCGCTATGCTAACTTTAAAACCATTTTTCCCAAAGTGGTTTCCTAAAGATACTCAAGGATTTAGGAGGTGACAGATTGAAAACAATATAGGAGTTTTGATCTATAGAAGAGGTTTTTAAAACTACAAATGTCAATATAAGAACTTACAGTACACATAAATTTAAAACTGTATAATTAATTAATAATTAAATGAGGAGATAAGAAAGCAAAACAAAATAAAAAACACATAAATACTAAAGGTTTTGTGTAATTTATCATCTTTAAAAGTAATGTATGTCTTTGCTTTACTTTTTCATGAAGTTTAATGAATTAAAATAAAAATGTGTCATTATGAAGTGGATTAAAAAGTGATTTGATTTGTCAAAATTTACTGTACACTTTCCAAGGATTATTAATACACTAAATACTAAATTAAACAGTCTGTTATATGAAATTACACACAAAAAAAATTTGTTTTTTGTTTCTTTCACCAGAATTTAACAATCTTGTTTCTTTTCGTATGCTGTTGGAATATGAAAAACTTTTACACTTTGCCACAAAGTGATCCTGTGGCCATCCCATAATACTTTCTTTGGATATACCCCAAGTAATTGATTTCATTAGTGGATTTTTTTTTTTATCCCCTTAAGAGATTTTGGTCCCTTTCATTTGACTGTTTCTTTTGCAGTGACGTCATCATTTTATTATTTTTGGGGAGGAGTGGGATGTCGGCTGCTAAATCAAAGATTCTTTTTCACTGTGGTATGTGCAAAAATTAGTGAATTTTTGAGGTGCAGTAAGAAAGAAGAATTACAAAAAACAATTCTTGCGGTGAAAAAATGGAATACACATATATTTCAAATAAAATAAATAAATAGTTGGAATTAATTTATGTGAAAACACATAGATTTGAAACATAAGAGGTATTGGAATGGTTTACTTAGCTCACTTGATTATTTTATTTTCATAAAAACACAGATTACAAAATAAAAGTTAAGATAAATTGACTTTTCACCTTCAATAAGTCATTTTCTATTCTTCTACATTTTTGGAGGGCTTCATTTGACTCTATGGGTGTCACATTTTACTAATCCGGCTGGAGAAAAGCTGCTTTTACTCTGAAAAGTCAATAGACAAAGACAGGTGAGGTGGTTGTTCAAACATGGAGCAACACAAAACATTTAATTGTCAACCTCAAACTTGAAGTCCTGACATAGATGTGAGGGGGATTGCATATAAAAACTCCATTTATCCAAAGCTTTTCCAGTCAGAATTCCAAGAAAATGTATTTATTTGTTTATTTTTGTTGGGTCAGCATTCAAAATGTGAGAGAATAAATATATATATACATGCGTGAATAAAACATATAATTAAGAAGAAAATATGACGAAATAAATGAATACATTTGGGGTGGAAGCTTACCGATAGTCGAGATGTGAGAAGGGTGAAATTCGTTGTCTGTGAATCGGCACAACAAACATGTTTTCCCGACCCCAGAATCCCCGAGCAGCAGGAGTCGGAAGAGCACGTCGTACTGCTTAGCCATGTTGGCTGTAATGACGGATTTTTTTCTATTAAATAATTACAATTAAATATATATGAATTAAGAATCGAGAAGGCTAACTGGGCAGTGAATGGCCAATCCCTTCCCGCCTCCTTCCCATGTCTGCTCGGCCGGTCAGCAGAGGATCCCCATGAGGCCGGGGCTGAGCTCGGTCTCCTCCCGCGGTGCTGATGCTGCGGGGCCGGTCAGCACAACAAAACAGACGCGCTTCCAGTGGGTGCGGTGGTGGAGCTCCGGAGAGGCGCAGGGGGGAGATGCGCTTCCGGTCGGGAGTTTCAGCATAAAACCGGAAACAGTTTCGTTGTCTTAGAAAATGACTATTTGACTGACTTTTAACAAGCTTTCTTAAAAAAAAACAAAAACAAAAGTACAACTACATAAAAAAAAAAATGATGACAAAAAATAATACATGTGAAAAACATCCCCACCGCATTGTTTTCCAATTTTTGTACACATTGGCTTCTAATCTTTAATTATTTCCCTTATCTCTAACATGTATCTTTTTTCATTTTTTTTCTTTTCATTTCTACAAAATAATAAAAACAAAATATCTTGTACAAGTTCTAATAAAAGGGAAATGAGAGCAAACCGAAAGAAGAACATTTGTTTATCTGCAGATTTTACATTATTTTTAAAAAGCAAACATTTTTTTCTTTATGTATATTTACGTAGGAATAAAAAGAAATATATATAAATTTTTAAAATAAAATTGTTACTGCATCTAAACATTCTTCTCTATTCACAAATGACTGTTCCTTGGAAATATGGACAATTTTGAAGGGAAATAATCACAGTTTAGATCAGTTTAACTTTTATTTAATAAAAAAGGGATACATTATATATATAGTTTATTTATGCGAAATAAATAAAGCCAAATTGAAAAATAAATCAGGTAAAAACTAATAAAAGTAAAGGATTATGGTAAAGTTTCAAATGAGACCATTGTTCAACTGCTCTAAAAGCTTTTTGTTGATGCATGATTCAATACCATTTACATACAGAATCATTTCTTTGTAATAAATAAATATTTACATACTTTTGTTTCCCAAACTTTTATTTTGAAAGTCAATTCTCACAATGTCTGACTTGACCCAGATAAACGATGACAATTAGTGGTTTCTGCGCCTCCCTATCACCTAGAAGTAATACTTTACCAAAACTATGATTTTAAAAAAAATATGAAAGGCTTACACACATGAAACAATGACAAATATGCAGCTGAGATGAGTTTAAATTATTTTTACACGATAACGATTTAATGAAGTTTGTCCTTCAAGGCCCGCCGTAGCCTCTCACCACAGCTGCGCCCGTGGTTCCGGCCGCTCGACAGGAAGTGTAAGGGGAGAAGTATCAAAACAAGGCAGCTCCACTAACATTACTGCTTCATTCCACGTTTGTCCGTTGTCTGCGGGTCCTGCCATAACCATGGATGGTGTGTCGACTCTTCTCAGGTCTTTCAGTGAACAACTGGCCGCAGAAACGTTCATCGATGACGGGGTGGAGACGGTCACTTCAGTGGATCAAGTAAGACGCAAATTAGCTTAGTTAGCTACTGTGGCTAACAATGCTGATAGATGTTTGTCTGACTGTTTAATAATATATATATATTTTTTTTGCCAAAGTGTTTTATTACTACTTTATTTTTAATATGAAAAAGATTTAATGATATTATAAATAAATATGTTATAGTAGATCACATCTGTGGTTTAGCTAGCATAAAACCGTCAGATTTAGTAAAACTTTTGAGACAACACCATTTCAATTATTTTGATTTTTTAAAAAAGATATATTTGTAATACAGTGACTTGTTTTTCTTTTAGCGAGCTAGCACACACTTAAAAATTATTACCTAAAGAAAAAAAGTTTTTTAACCTAACTTTTTGGCTCAAAGGGGACTAAACTATTACAAAAAAAAAAAAAAAAACAAAAAAACAAAAAAACAAAACACAAGTTGAGTTATTAACGAAAACAGCATAACTCAAAAAGTTACTTTTCTTAAATGAACAATCCATTTATTGGGTTGAATAAATAACCCAAGTGTATCTGTAATACATGTATTGTTATATGTTTATTTATCTATTTTCAAAGTACCCTGTAGTGGAAAAAGTGCAAGTTTTCTAGATTTTACTATTTATTGTCATAATGTTTGTATTGAAAAGTAACAAGTTTACTCCATATCATAAAAACAAATGTTGTATTTAGTTGTAAAAGGAGAGCTGTCATCATCATCTACATGTCATAATTACAATAAATGCCAATATATATCCAGACAAAGTGAAAAGGTTCACTTTTTTAAACTTTTTAAATTTAAAATAAAATCAATTTTTACTATTAAACTCTGTTTTTGTTGATGGCAAAACCAAACAAAAAAGAGGTTAAACTCGACTAGAGATGATCTATTTTCTAGTTCTTGTGTAATTGGAGTTTAGGAAGTAATCCAGGAGTATCTGAATAAAAGCAAATTTAATATATTTTTATGATGGGGTTAATTCAAAACACAATATATTTTAATCATAGGTTTAGTTGTCAGATTCTATTTTGTTTTTTGTCACATCTATTAGAAATTGTTTGGTTAACTACATGTTTTTAATTTTTGAATTATTTTAAATATTTTAACAACACATCATCTTTTTCTTTTTTTTGTTCTAGAAAAAAGTGGAGACCAGCATTAAGGAAGTAATCAGTGTTTACAAACAAATCCACAGCTTACCTGAGTAAGTACATCCAATCTCTGTAGAAACTTTCTTTTCTACAGTAATTAAAGTACTATTCTATAATAAACTTCTTTTCTCTCTGATCCAAGTTCCAAATAATTGTTGATTTTATTATTTACATCATCGATAGATATTTTATTTTTATTTGTTAATTTAGAAGACACTCCAACAGGTTTAAAATATGGTTCTTTCAGCACATCTGCAAGAGAATTCACTTATTTAGATAGATATTGGCGATTATTTACCAGATTATAGGAAGCTGTGCAGATCTTCTAATAACATACTACATTTTTTCTCAAACTGAAACATTTTTTTTTCTATTTACTGATTGTTGAGCCACTTTTCTCTGTTCTGCATCTGAACAAAAAGGACACCTGAAGCCGCAAATAATCAAATTACTTAAACTGAAAGGGACACGTAGTTCTAAAACACACAACATAAGAATAATGTGCTGTTTAAATGTCAGAGCGTGTAGACTATACAGCAGAACTCTGCAAAATTATTCCTGTTTTTTTCTTTTTTTAAGTGTGGCTCCACTGTTTTTTATCAAGATGTGCCAAAAGTGTCTCTCGCACAAATTTAGCCTGTGAACTTTTCTTTACTCCACGCCGTGAAGGCGACAGCTCTGAAAGGCTCAGTTGCCGCTCTCCAAATGTCACGTTGTTCAGCCCCCATCCTCGCCACTATCAGCTGTCATCTCCTCTCCGTGGGATGACTCAGCTCATTTCTATGACGACTGTTTGGCTTGTTTTCTCCTGAAACTGCAGGTGGTACGGAAATGCTGCAGCAATAATGCAATCAGGGAGACGTATGCATACATTTAATAGAGTGCAGCTCGTTCAGCCTTTTTCATTACATTTGTTGTTGTGTTTTATAAAAGTTCCGTGAAGGTAATTCAATAAAAAATGACTAAAAAGTTCATTTTATTGTTTTATAAAATAAAGAAAGTGACTTGTTTTGTCATTGTAATGTGAATTTAATTTTTATTTTAGCCAATATTATGTTTATTTATCTTAAAACTATTTAAAATGTATTGTTATAAATGTAAAAATTTGCAAAAAATCCCAATTTATTGTAATTAAAAAAACATTTTTTTTTGTACATTTTTGTGACTTTCTCTTTCTCCTGGTGTTTATTTTGTATTTTCTCTCACAGACCAACATTGTTGCGGGATCAGCACTATCAATATCTCAAAAAGGGCTTACGTAACCTATCAGATGCCTATGAGGTAAAAAAAAAATATATTTTTGAGTTACTTAAATTGTAGGATTCTAAAAAAAAACTCATTTACATATTGTTTTTTGCGTGTAGTGTCTGGATGCTAGCAGACCGTGGCTTTGCTTCTGGATTCTTCACAGTCTGGAGTTGTTGGAGGAACCGGTTCCTTCAGCGATCGCCTCAGAGTGAGTCACGCACAAGATCTTAAAGCTGATTCTGAAGAGTTTATCACTTTTATTCACATTCTGCTCTGAAATCAAACAAACTGTATTAATTGGACTTTTACTGCTCCTTATTGATTTATCGCTTTCTGTCTTTAAAAATCACCTTTACGAACCTCCGAATACTTTTCTTAATTTTTTTTTCATAAAATGTGTCTCCTTCTTGACACATTTTTGACACAATTTAATCAAATATTGACTTTGTTTTTCAATTTTACATCCATAACAACTTTTTTTTTAAATCATGAAAACAGTTTAAATATAACTATTACAATAAAATAAACAAAGATTGAACTTTTCTTTACATTCAATAAAAAATTCTCACTCTGAAAACTCACCAAAAGCATAAAATTTGACTGAAATAAATAAAAAAAAAATATCTGAAAGGAAAATAGATGACTTGATCAATTAAATGTTTGAGCAAAAAGTAAAAAAAAATGTTTGGTTTGGTTGAAGCAACGTCTCCCTCCTTCTCCCCTCAGTGTTTGTCAGTTTCTGGCCCGTTGTCAGAGCCCGACGGGCGGCTTCGCCGGCGGACCGGGGCAGTACGCTCACCTGGCGCCGACCTACGCCGCCGTCAACGCTCTCTGCATCATCGGCACAGAGGAGGCCTACAGTGTTATAGACAGGTGATGCAGTCTCTGCCGGAGCTTTGACTCATACTTCTTTGGGATTTAGCATCTTTCTGTTGCGTCTGCTGAGGATCTCCTTCCTTTTCTGCAGAGAGAAGCTGCTGGACTTCCTTTGGTCGCTGAAGCAGCCGGATGGCTCGTTCGTGATGCACGTTGGAGGGGAAGTGGATGTCAGGTGAGAGGACACATAATCATTTCTTAGAGCTTCCAGGGCTCAAATGTACAAAAAATGCCAGCGACTATTGATGAAATCATAAAAGTGGGAGTAACGATGGAATTTGGAGACACTTTTTTTCCATAACTCTCTGTTTGGAGGGCAACATGACAAGTAGGGCTGCCACGATTAGTCGACTAATCGATGACTAATCGACTTTTATAATAGTCGTCAACTAATTTAATAGTCGATTAGTCGTTACTTTATAATATATGGAGTCAGACTGTAGTAAAGTTGAAAGTTATAATGACATTCTGCTAGCTTTTTAGACTATTTTGGCATTTATTAAGGGTTTTCAGGCTATTTTGGAGTTTAGCTAATATTTTAGCTTCATGCTAGCTATTTTGGCTAATTTAGGTTTTTTCAGTTTTTTAGGCTAATTTGGAATTAAGATAATATTTCAGCTACATATTAGCTCTTTTGGCTAATTTAGGATTTTTTCAGTTTTGTAGGCAAATTTGGAGTTTTTCTATTATTCCAGCTACATGCTACCTATTTTGGCTAATTTGAAATTTTTAAAGTTTTTTAGGGCTAATTTGGAGTTTAGCTAAAATTTCACTATTTTAGCTAATTTGGGATTTTTTTTTTACAGTTTTTTAGGCTAATTTGGAGTTTAGCTAATATTTCAGCTATATGTTAGCTATTTTGGCTAATTTGGGATTTTTACAGTTTTTTTGGCTAATTTGGAGTTTTGCTATGTCTTCAGCTACATGCTAGCGATTTTAGCTTATTTAGGATTTTTTTTGTTTTAAAGCTAATCATATTTCAGATTTCCTTTACATCCACTTTGTCCATGATCCGATTAGTCGACTAATCGGAAAAATTAATCGATGATTAGTCGACTATTAAAATAATCGTTTGTGGCAGCCCTAATGACAAGATAAGGAGCAGGGAGGAATTCGGCAATGTCTTCAGATTCAGACGTCACTCTCACTCGATGATGTCATTAATCGTCAGCTACATTAGCATGGAGATGCTAGCGCTCGGAAATGTTATAACTTAATAACTTAATAATTTTATAACTTCAAAAAGAAAGTCATTACCTACATTTGAATGAGAAATTTGTGCTTCAGAGCACACCCACATGAAGAAATGGGTTCTTCTCTGCAGCGTGGCGTGACGCGGCTCGCCCTACCGGCGGAGGGATACAGAACTCAAAGTCCCTTCGCTCTACCTTTAAAAAAAAACTTGTTTCAGACACAGCTTTCCCTTATAATACCCCTTCCTTTTGTAGGGGTAGGGGACGAATTTTGAGTCGGTTAGAGTGTTGATGAAGGAATGATGGGAAGTGAGTGGAGGCTTACTTCTGCACTGAGAGTCTAAAATTCCAAGGCAAATTTCAATGAACTCCTGCCGCTCTATATGTATTAGAAAGCGACACAAGTTGTTTGATTTTGGCTAAAAACGATACAATTAAAACTAAAATTGTTTTTTTTTTTTTTTTAAATTTGTAGAAGTGTATACTGTGCAGCCTCTGTAGCATCACTCACAAACATCCTGACACCCAAGCTGTTCGAAGATTCAACGAACTGGATCCTCAGGTACGTTGGCAGCAGCAGGAAAAATCTACATTTGGAGGAGTTTTTTTTTTTTTTTTTGTTAATTTTCTTTGGTGCTGCAGGTGTCAGAACTGGGAAGGAGGTCTGAGTGGAGTTCCGGGTTTGGAGGCTCACGGCGGTTACACGTTCTGTGGCACCGCTGCGCTCGTCATCCTGGGGAACGAACACATGCTGGATCTGAAAGCCTTACTGGTGAGCGGCACACATGTTAATGGATCATACAGATAGATAGATAGATAGATAGATAGATAGATAGATAGATAGATAGATAGATAGATAGATAGATAGATAGATAGATAGATAGATAGATAGATAGATAGATAGATAGATAGATAGATAGATATACTTTATTAATCCTTCTGGAAATTAAGTGGCTGTCCTTGCTCCATACACACAACACAGTTCAAACAGTGACAGACACAAAGTAAAAACTAATAAGTTACATACCATAAAAGCAGCTACATGACTGCAGTTCCTACTCTTACCTGTAGGTAGAGCTGCCACAAACGATTATTTTAATAGTCATATAATCACCAAATATATTTTCTGATTAGTCGACTAATGGATCATTATTAGCTTTAAACTAATTAAAAACAAGACATATAGCATTACCTGCAATAATGCTAGTGTGACTGCCGTAAGATGAATTTGACAGCTGAAGATGCTAGTGCTGATAGCTGAAGATGCTGAAAATGATAGCTGAAATCACTGAAGCTAATAGCTGAAAACTCTGAAACTGATAACCAGTTAAAATATCAGCTAAATGCAAAATTAGCCTAAAAAAATGGAAAAGAAAAGTTGGCCAAAACAGCTAGCATGCAGCTGAAATATTGGCTAAACTCCAAATTAACCTAAAGAATTAAAAAAATCCTAAATTAACCAAAATAGCTAGCTTGTAGCTGAACTATCAGCTGAACTCCAAATTAACCTAAAAAAAATCCTGAATTAGCCAAAACAGTTAGTATGTAGCTGAAATATCAGCAAATTTTCAAATTAGCCTAAAATTATTTAAAAGAAAGCCTAAATTAGCCAAAATCGCTAACTTGTAGTTGAAATATTAGCTAAACTCCAAATTAATCTAAAGATTTTTTTAAAAATCCTGAGTTAGCCAAAATAGCTAGCATGTAGCAGAAATATCAGCTAAACTTCAAATTAGCCTAAAATTTTAAAAAAGCATGAACTAGCCAAAATAGCTAACTTGTAGCTGAAATATTAGCTAAACTCCAAATTAACCAAAAAAAAATCCTAAATTAGCCAAAACAGTTATTATGTAGCTGAAATATTGGCTAAACTCCAAATTAACATTAAAAAAGAAAATCCTGAGTTAGCCAAAATAGCTAGCATGTAGCAGAAATATCTACTTGTAGTTGAAAAATATAAGCAAACTCCAAATTAACCTAAAAAATTACTTAAAAAAAAAAAAAAAAAAAAAAAAATCCTATATAGCCAAAATAGCTAGCACGAGCAGAAATCCAGCTAAACTTCAATTAGCCTAATTTTAAAAAAAACATTTGAACAGCCCAAAATAGTTAACTAGCTGAAATATTAGCTAAACTCCAAATTTAAGATTTAAAAAAATCCTAAATTAGCCAAAAACAGTTATATGTGTACTGAAATATTGGCTAAACTCCAAATTAAATTAAAAAAAAAAAAATCCTTAGTAGCCAAAATAGCTAGCATGTAGCAGAAATATCAGCAAAACTTCAAATTAGGCTAAAATCATAAAAAAGCCTAAATTAGCCAAAATTGCTAACTTGTAGTTGAATTATTAGCTAAACTCTAAATTAACCTAAAAAATGTTTTTAAAAAAAATAAATCCTAAACTAGCCAAAATAGCTAGCATGTAGCACAAATATCAGCTAAACTTCAAAGTAGCCTAAAATTTTAAAAAAGCCTGAACTAGCCAAAATGGCTAACTTGTAGTTGAAATATTAGCTAAACTCCAAATGAACCTAAAAAATGTAAAAAAAATAAATAAATCCTAAACTAGCCAAAATAGCTAGCATGTAGCAGAAATATTAGCTAAACTTCAAATTAGCCTAAAAGTCGTAAATTAGCCAAAATAGTGTTATAATGGAGGTATTTGTTGTAGTTTTATGGTGACGGGTGAGTGTTGTCACGTCTCTCTGCAGAGGTGGGTGGTCAGCAGACAAATGCGGTTTGAAGGAGGGTTTCAGGGCCGCTGCAATAAGCTGGTGGACGGCTGTTACTCTTTCTGGCAAGCTGGAATTCTGCCTCTTCTCCACAGAGCCTTATTCAAAGAAGGTGAGTTTCCTCCTTAGATAAATTGGTGTTTATCTGGATAATTAAAAAACATTCTGATGGACAAATTGTACTCAAATCCCCTTTTTTATGCTACTTTTAAAAAATGATGTGTAGGAGAGTCTGAACTGAGTCGGCACCAGTGGATGTTTGAGCAGAAGGCCTTGCAGGAGTACATCCTCCTGTGCTGCCAGAACCCCACGGGAGGCCTGCTGGATAAGCCCGGAAAGTCGGTATCTGCTCACAGACCCTCTTTCAGTCAGATGGAGTCACGCTGATGCCCTTTTTGTTGGTTTGTTTTCAGGTCCAGAGACTTTTACCACACCTGTTACTGCCTGAGTGGCCTCTCCATCGCACAGCACTTTGGAAACATAGACCACCATCAGGAGATCGTCCTCGGCAAGGAGGAGAACAGATTGGTGAGCGGTGGGATCCAATCATCTAGAACAGGGGTCTGCAACTTTTAACTCTAAAAGAGCCATTTGGTCTAGTTTTAGAGCCACAAAGTCTCAGTTTATTGTTAAAAAAGCACAATGTTTATGCTTTTTCGTCAATTAAATTAATAAAGTTAACTTAAGTATTACAAGAATTAAATTGCAACAATATATATATAACAGTTGTAACTTATTCTACTTTTGATAACAGCACACACTAATTCCTTCCTTTCAAGATAAAACCCACAAAAAAGGTAAAACAGGTTTTTTAATCATTAAGATTTTTATTACTCTCACATATAAACAACATTTTAGTAGAATCTGTTTATTAAAAAAGAAAGAAAAACTGGGCCTTTTATTGTCATTCTGTAACATTTTCAATCATTTTAAACTGTTTTGGTTCAAAACTTTAACCACTTTAGTATAATTTACCAAAATAAGAGACTTTTTTGACTAACTGTGAATTAAAGACACATTTAAAGAACATTTCTACAGAATTTCTGAAACGTTTTTTGCTTAGTTGTTTAACGTGTTACAAATCTAAGCAGAAATAAAAAAAATTAAATAACTAATAAATTATTTATTCAATTGTTTTCAATACTATGGAGCCACAAATGTTACAAATCCTGATCTAGAAATTGTGTCTTCATTAAACTTTCATCTTCATTGAATTTTCTTGTATTTTAATCCTGAACTCAAATAAACTTAATGACTGTTTTACTCCCTCGAGGTGCCATCTGATTGGTCAAACAACCATCCGCTCATTTATACTGAAGCGGAACATTACATAAAAAAAAACAAACATTTCCTGTCTCCAAACGGACTTCAAAATAAAAGCATTCATTGTTTTTTTTAATTGAAATGAAAACATCGCTGGCTATAAAATTTAAAATGTGTCGCATAAACAACACTTAAACTAAATAAAGTCAACTCCGATTATAAAATTATTTATTTTCAGTGGTGCTTTCACTATGATTATATTGTTTTTAGCCAAAAATGAAAAAAAAATTATCTTTGAGGAAATAGTTTCTAAAGGAAAAGGTTGTGGGCGGGACTATTGGTGCCAAGCAATAGGTGTGTTTGAGATTATGCAGGCGGACGCGGCGCTGCGCAGATCGCCTGGATTGCGGTGCATGCTGGTTAGTTTCTGTCACCGACGTCACATGTGCGCCGTCATGAAGTATCGCGAGAAAGGGGCGGGTTCAAGGCGCCTACCTAAGCCAGCGCAGCCAGAAAATAGGTACTGCGCTGGCTGCAAGCCGCCTTGAGGACTACAAAACAATGCATTGTGGGAAACGGTGTCCTGAACGTTTTTGTAGTTTAATGTGAAATAACTGGCGCTAAATGAAGGAAATATGTGTATTTTTTTTTACTCTTTCTGGAAGGTAGTGAATCACTGATGAAAAAATATACAAGATTTTAAATAATCTGTGGTTATGTGTGTCATAAATGTCATTAAAATGAACTTTAATATTTATTTTATCTGTTTATTTGGGACTGTGTACATGTAATGAATCCCCCGACTATTTTTTTTATCTGTTTTACTCTAAGAGATGTAAAAAAATACTATAAAAGACATAACAGCACAGATCATACAAGGAGGAGTGGCGTATTGAAATTCAGCCGAATGTTGAGGACAACCCCCAACTCCTCGTTCTCGTATAGTCTCGTCGTCCACCTTCATCTCAGGCGCCTTTCTCCGCCCCCTGCTGCAGCAGCTTAGTCTCGTCGACGAAGCAGGCGAGGCGCAAGTCAACTCAAACACGCCTAATGTTATTTATAGCTTTAAGGTCTTGTTTTTTCCTCACATTTATTTTCCTTTTTATTTTTTTATGAGTTGCAATTATTTTTACAAATTTCAATAATTTAATTAATAAAATGTGTGTTTAGATAAATAATTTTAATTGCTGAAATGTTTTTAGTGCAGAAATTATATTAAAAAAAAGAAAGTTTTCCGGATGATTTCTGGTTTTGGTTTTTCAGGCGCCGACTCATCCGGTCTACAACATTTGTCCGGAGAAGGTGGCCGGCGCCTTGGAACACTTCCTCAAGCTGCCGGTTCCGGACGACAGCAGACACGCGGCGGGGTTCAGCAGCAGCAAGGAGCCCGCCGCCGCCGCCGCTGTCCCGCCATCCGCCGAGCCTCAGTCGTAGTTTGTCCTCTTCACTGCGACGGAAGATTCGCCGCGTTTGAGCGTCAGACTCAGTGGGTTAAAGCGGGCTACCACGAGGACCATCAGAGCATCGACAGACCGTTACAAGACAAGTTCATGTTATAAAAAAAAAAGCAATAGCTGAATCTGTAACTTTTTTCGCTGGACTCTTGCTTTCAGTTTCAGCCGCTCTTAATGTTTCTTTATTAGCAATGAAATAAACCTTTGTACTTTGCAGCATCTTTTAGAAGATTGTCTTCTGTTGTTTCTTTTTATCAACACTGAATTAAGCAAATTAAAGGCAACAAGAAATGAGTTTATGGAGCTTCAGATTAAGTATTTCAATCTTAATTTTAGACCAAAGCCTTTCATTTTAAAGGATGAAAATCTTAGTATTTTTAGAGCACGTCGGTCACATCATGTTTGTCATTTAGCTGCAGTTAATGGGAATTTTGGTATTAAATCAACAGCAATTAAAATGGAAAGTTTGAGGAATCACAAAGGATTTTATATGAATTAAAATTAAACACAGTAAGATAAATGTCTTTTAAATAATATTTAATGTTTTTGCACAAAGAAATTGATTCAAGTTCTCAAAAGTTGCCAATCAGTGTCTTAATATAATTATAAATTTAAAAAGTCTGAATCAGAATCACCTGAAAATGTTTTTTAAAAAGTGTTCTAAACACGGGTTACATACTTCCACCCGTTGGTCCTAAATTAGCCCGTCTCTTGACACTTGGTGCTGCTGATGGAGGCTCGGGTCGGTTCAGTTTTCAAAACAAATCATTCTGGAAGCCAGCGGGGGGGCGCGGCGGTCCACAAATCAGTCATCCGTCTGTAACGGTAGAAATGCAGGAAAATATCCGCCTGCAGTGTGCAGCTCATAAATAGAACAGAGATATAAAAATAGTAAATGCTCTCACGTTGCAGTAACTAATTTATTTTATTAATGTTTCAACTCTCTATTTATAAACTCAAATGACAAATTAGGATTTTCACAATCCAGCTCCAACTTTTAGTCCCCATAAAACAAAGATGCGACTAAATTCCCTCTATCTTGTGCCTCCAAACACTAACAGAATTAAAATTACTTGTTTTAAGTTTTTTTTTTAAGTATTTGTTGCTAAACATTAGAGCAGACACAATGAGAATAATAGAAGAAAGTTGAAAGTAGTTCCTCATGTTGTCCACTAGAGGGTGTCAATTGACTAAATAGGTGAAAAGAAATCAGGTCAAATTTGGATTATTTTCAGTTTTTAGTCATTAAAATAGTTATTTATGATGACAATAAAATAAAAGGGAAAATTCAGGTGCTGTAAAGAGTTAACAGGAAATCTGGAATGATTATATTCCTTTTTATAAAAGTAAAAAATATTTTTTTCCAGTTTGCTCTTTAAATGAATGTAGCACTTTAAATTAAACATAATGTGAAACTAAATAAATGTTTATCAACTGACACAAACAAATATATAAGGGTATCCAATTGTTTATTTTTAATTTAAATATCAAATTATTTATGAAGCTTTTTTTTTTTTCTTCAAAATTTTGCACCAATAATATGTTGGAGGTAAATGATTGTAAAACGCTGCAATAAAATGTGAAGCATCCGTACATTTTTCCATCTGACCGAATGACGTACAGAAGAGGTGGAACAGCTGCCTGCGTGCATCACTCGAACGATAAATGACATCCAAAAGAAATCAAATAAAACACCCACAACGAAAGTTCAGAAACACTGACCCTAAAAATGAGTCGTATAAAAAGGTAAGAGTGGAATAAAGTTTTAAATCCAACAAAAACATCTAGAAAAATGTTCACTAAGAGATCAGATGGACTGGAGTGATTCAAATCTTGACATAGCTAGAAGAATAATCTGCTTTGACTTTTTTTTTTGGAAACAGAAGTTCACAAAAACATAAAATCTACAGTGTACCTTTTTGAGTCAAATCTGCACAGCTTTGAATAAACTTTCCCAAATCAGTTTAAGAAGTTGCAGATAAATCTCTGCAGTTGCTCGGTTCGGTTGTGCTCTCCATAAAAGGTCACAAAAGTTCCATCGCTTCCGACTCCACTTTTCACCTTTTGGACTTTATTTTCTTTTTGAAAATGTCCCTTCTTGGAGCCCGTCCGAGAGGATTCAAACTGTGGAGGTTGTGAATTCCTCGATCTCCTGGCACTTGAGTTTCTGTGCAAATGCATAAAAGTCATCGTCTCTCGCAGGAGGAGCTGCAAAAAAAAAAAAAGTGCCTCTTTTTCATGTTTTTTTTTAAATTTGGAAAGTCATCAGTAACAAAACTAGAATCTCAGTTAAAATAATAACAATATAAAGACGAAAAAAGTTTACATTATGTACATTTACGCAAGTGCTGTTTTTAAAAATCCCTAAAATCACAATCATTCATTTGTAAACATTCAACTTTATGTTGCTGCTTGAAATATTCAGATTTTTTTTTGTAATTTCTAAAGTAATCGAGTCCAGATTTGCAGCAGCAGCAGCAGCAGCTCAGTGTTTACTGATGCAGGCAGCGTGTTGTCAGGTGGGACAGTGGAAAATAGTTAAGACTGCACATAATATTGCAGTGTTCAAACCAAACAGCGTTTTCTGATCCGATCCAAATACAACGCAGGAGCAGAAGATCCTTAATCCTGAACCTTGAGGAGTGACTTCAGGTGCACCGTCATCTCCTGGCTTTGGTTGCTCGGCTGCGCCTCGTTTTTTCCAAACCAGTGACTGGGGGGTTTGGGGAGGACGCTGGGCGAGGGCGGCTCGCTGAATTTGGCTCCGGCGTAGGTCTTCTCTCCGTCTGGTGGAGCGTCGGCGGGCGCGCTGAGCGTCTTCACGTTGTTGGAGGTGTGGAGGGGTCTCTTCTGCTCGCGGGACGACGGGGATTTCTTTGGGTGTCGGGCGTCGTTCTTCTTCGCGCAGGGCGACGCGGCGGGCGTTTGGCTCGGCTTGGGTTTGTGGGTGTGGCCGGTCTGGTCGTGTTTGGATAGACTGCGGGGGGGCTGCGGTCCGCTCTGGACGTTCCCTCGCTCCAATCTGCCACTTTTGGGTTTTAGTAGCTACGAAAAAGAATTGAGTGAGAAACACAATAAGAAGTGATGCAGGTTTATTGGTGCAGTTTGCAATAAAATGACAAAATCTGTGGGTTTAATAAGAAGAATTAGAAGCTGTAACTTCTCTTTGTTTCTCATTGCAGTATCATAAGGGTGATTACATTTCTTACTTTTCTGTAGTGCTGCCACAAACGATTATTTTAATAGTCGACTAATCACCGATTATTTTTTCCGATTAGTCGACTAATCGGATCATGGACAAAGTAGATGTAAAGATGCTGAAGTTGATAACCAGCTAAAATATTAGTTAAATGCCAAATTAGCCAAAAAATAAAAAGAGCCAAAGTTAGCCTAAATAGCTAGCATGCTGCTGAAATATTAGCTAAACTCCAAATTAGCTCTAAAAAAATGGAAAAATACTATATTAGCCAAAACAGCTAGCATATAGCTGAAATATAAGCTAAACTCAAAAATTGCCTAAAAAACGTAAAAAAGCTAAAGTTAGCCGAAATAGCTAGCATGCTGCTGAAATATTGGCTAAACTCCAAAATAGCCTAAAAAACCTTAATAAATGCCAAAATATTCCAAAAAGCTAGCAGAATGCTATTATAACTTTCAACTTTACTACAATCTGACTTCATACAATATAAAGTAACGACTAATCGACTATTAAAGTTGTTGATTATTTTAATAGTCGATTAGTCGACTAATCGTGGCAGCCCTACTTTTCTGATTTAAAAAAAATACTTTTGTAAAAAACATTTTTGTTTAGCTTCTTACGTCACTTTTCTCTAAATTTAATGTTTATGATACAATTATTTATCAAACACATTTTTTTGGTTGTGATAATTCATGGTAAAATTCCTCTTAGTTTCCAACAATATTTCATAGAAAAGATCAAATATTTCATATTTCTTTTATTTATAAAACATTTGAAATTTCAACAATATTTAGGGAAAACATTTATTTTTTTCAAGTATGAAGTATAGATTTGTTAATAATAGTTAGTTATAGTTTATAATTGTGCGTGTAGATTTATATTTTTATGTGTGTATTTAAAAATAAAAGGAGAAAATTGTTGTTTATTGAGCTAAACTTTATAATGATTATTTGATCTTGACAATTTAACTGTTGACTTTGGTGTTTTAGATCTTCTTCTGTTAAGTTTGATTTTAAAACTTTCTGTAAAAATCTACCATTTCATCCTTTTATTCCCTATGTTGTGATTAATCTTGTTGTTCAAGAATGTTTTTTTTTGTGTAAAATAAAGATTCAAAAGTAATTTTAACAAAAAGGTTTAGAAATTAACTTATTACACAATTAATCTAAAATATGTCTGTTTATTATGTAGTTATAGGGATGTAAAGCATAGAGATACAAATTGAAAAAGCAATCTAGGTCTGAGCGTAACAGCAGTATTGGTAGAAAATAAGATTATGTTAGTAAAAAGGTTTAAAATCAACCAGGAAATAAATATTCGGTTTCTAGCAAACTTTTAGTTTTGCTTCCTGTTGTTTTTTTTTTTTTGCTATGTGTGAAAACAAAGAGAAACTCTTTTCTGCAAACAATACCTGAATATAAAAAATGACATTTTTATTAAAAGAAAGTAACGAAAAAAGTTCTAAAAGACCTAAAATGCATTTTTTTATGTCAAATATGTTTTGTTTTTGTTTCTTTAAATATTCACTTTTTCATCCAATAGATTTTAAATTGTGATTTTTTTAGCCAAGTTTAAGAAAAGAAGAAAAAAACTGTTGTTTTATAGTACATAAATTCTGTGTAAAAGCAGGAATTCATTAGAAATTTGCATCAAATTGTGGTTGGGACTGAGTGTATGGAGTCTTAATAAATAAATTGAAATAAATAAATAAATGTTGAAAAAATGTGGCATTAAAATATTAAAAGAGCACATTTAAGTATTTCATGACAAATTTATTTATTTCATTGTCCCTTGTGGGTCAAAAGAGCCAAATTGAAATATTTTAATGCCACATTTATTTATTTATTTAATGGTGTATATATTTATTTCATTTTGGCTCTTTCGAGACTCCATATGAGCGAGCCCATCTCCACTTCCCGTCACCCATCTGTTCACCTGCTAGCTTAGTGCCTCTCACAATCTAACATTATCAATACAACAAAAATAGCAAACAATACTCGAACTATCCATATGTACAGATTAGAGTCAGACTCCATTATGTTAAAAACACCAAACAAAGACAGAATTTTCATCCAAGTCAGAGTTTAATATAACAAGTGCCAAGAAGAAATTAAAATAACCTTATTCTGTTAAAAGATATGATCATTTATAAAGTTTTAAATGCCTTTCATTTAAGATTTGGACTGTATGGCATCCCCACAGAATCTCTTTCTAACCTTTGTGTAGCACCTTGTGTAAATCATGCAATGTCCTTTAAATGTTGAATTCAGCTATAAAAAGAATGTTTCAGTTTTAAATATGTTCTTTTTCACTTGTGTGTCATCCCTGCTGCAGATTGCATTATTTACTGCGTGACTTAGCAGGTCCAAGAAGGAAGTAAAGTAGAGCAGAAGTTCCCAAACAGAGTTGGATCTGCGTCACTGCAGCTGCTGCAGTTTCATTTACAAAGGAAAACGAAAGGGAAAGAAGTTTCTGAACGAATTAAAAGTGGGCCAAATTACACCTTAAAGGGTATTAAAGCTAATGAAGAAATATTATAAACCTAAATGTTGATGTTACCTCTTTTTTGGGTCCTTGTTTGACGTGATGTGAGGACGGTGAAGTGTGAGAGCCGACAGGAAGCGTGATTTCGGACGGAGAGGAGCCCGTCATGCCGCTGGTGTTGTGGTGGTTGTCAGAAAGGCGGATGCTCGCGCAGTTCCTCGGGGGTTTGTGGTGGTGATGCAGCGGCGCCGTGGTCCGCAGCTTCCAGCCTCCCCGCTTCAGCAGCGCCTCTTTTGTTTTACTTCCTGCGTTCATCCGATCGGTGCCGAAGATGATGAACGCTTTGGGCTTATTGTTCTCGACGTCGCCGATGACGGCTTCGCCGCCGAGTGTAGGAGCTCCATCCAACATCTCTTGGCGGTGGATGACACATAAACAGCTCGTGAAAATTGTTCAAACTGCTAAAGTGTTTTTAGCTTACGACGTCACAAGCTAACTTAAGCTAGGTGTTAGCCAAACAGGTAAACACACAACCGGAGCTGCGTTTCCGCAGAAATAAAAAGAGAAAAAAAAACTTTAGAAAAGCTGTTAACTGCGATTTATGTTACCTAATATTTTAAAATTATTTCTACACCTGTAAAATTGCAGTCTTTCCGCAGAGTCGCGTCGTTGTTTGTGTTCTCCGAAAAGAGAGGCGGTAGTAGTTTAGTAAGACGTCACTTCCGGTGTTGTGCGATCAAGAAACTATCTTTTACAAACAAATTATTTTAAAATGAAAACTAATGTTAGTCAACCCAGAACATATTAATGTATATATATATTACAATAATATAACATTTTAAAGCTAATTTCAAAAATAAAAAATAGCGTTTTAATGGTAGCCCCGCCCTACTTTGTGACGCCATTTGTTTTCGATGCTAGCCATAGGAAACAAACATGTACCCCCGGCTTAATCAGGGTTTTTGTTTTATACTCCTGTCTTTTTTCTTCTACTATTTATTTATCTATCATTCTGTCTGTTATAATGTGCAATAAAAACACAAATCATTATTATTAATAATAATAATAATAATAATAATAACAATACTACTACTACAACTACTACTACTACTACTACTACTACTACTACTACTACTACTACTACTACTACTACTACTACTACTACTAATAATAATAATAATAATTATAATAATGATAGCAATAATAAGAGATGCAAAAATAAAAATCATGGTTAAGCACAAAACAAAAACAAGCTTGAACCAATTTGAATGTGAGCAAATCAAAAACTCCAAACATTGTCTTGCAGTTTTCAAGCTCACAAACCTCAGATAATCAACAAAATTTAATTTTTAGCTCAAATAATCTGTAAATACAAAATGTTACCATGTAATTTGGCATGTCCTGTAATTTTTAGAAGCAAACACACATCCACAACCTTCAGGTTTTCTTAAACTACATTTTATTGTATAAAACATGATCAATATCACCCAGGCTGCACAAACTTCAGATGCGTAAATCTCATCTACATTGTCTTTCTTTTTAAAGCTAAATTTAAATAAACAATAAAAAGGAGAATACTTTATGTTTTCCTTCAGTACATGTTTTAAGTGCTCACATATCTGTAAAACTACCGTCCAAAAAGAACAACATCAGAGCTTCAACTGACTATATAAATCTTTTATGACCAATCGGAGAAGAGAACCGACAAACTAAACGGCAAATATGAATCTCGTGGGTGATTATTTAAATACAAATCAGTAAACAAATACAACAAAAATGTATCTATCACTGTTATGGTAATACATATCATTTTATAGAGGGAGGGAGTCTGTTTTGGAAGTAGCAGCAAGGCTTTAAGGCTCCTCTTTGGCTTCAGGATCGTCGTAGATGTAGCTTCCAACGCCTCCTGTGTTAACACCTGACAAAATATTGAAATAAGTCTTTGGAATCCATTTATTGGTTGTTATGCTTTGTGGCTCCATACCTTTAGGCCCAAACAGCACTGCGTAGCATGGTTTGTGGCAGTAAGGCTGTCCATCATGCTGCAACCAGAACAGAAAAGTTACTTGTAAATTGTGAGCCCACTATAATGAAAATAGTGATGTTTTTGAGACATTTTTGCAGACGATGAAGAAAATATATTAAGAAAATTACTCCCAGAATGAAATTTTGAGTATTTCTCTGTTCAAATAACTGTAAATCAGGAGCAAAGAAAAATAAACTGAAAAAGAGACAATTTGTGGAGTGGAAAATACGCCCTGCCCTGTGAGCTGGTAACAAAGAAGGGAAGAGGGGCGGGGTTGCTCTGCGCCAACGTTCTCACACACAACTCAGAGGTAAATTTCTAATGAGTTGCTGCTACTCTGCAGAAACTATGTCCTACAAAATGACATTTTAATAAATTAAATTTGGTTATAAACAACATAATCAAGATAAAAAAAACCATTAGGAATGCTTTGAAAATGGAGGATTGGAATAAGACTTAAAGAACAATAAATAATCAAATAAATGTCATGTTACGATGTATCTCAACGTTTTTCAAATCCTTAATCCTTAACCTGAATGTTTAAGTTTGTCAGTGGTTAAGCTGTGTTGTTGGTTTGCTGGTTGAGGTACCAGTCAACAACAGGATTAGGAATCTGATAAGACACATGCACTGCAACATTTATCCATTAAACAGTTTTTTTAAAATCTTATCCCAAGTTATAAGTACATTCTGGCACAATTTGTGCACCAAGAAAGAATCTTCTTTTGTTCCTTACAGGTTTAAAGACCCACTCCTAAATCTTTAATGTTTTTTAAGTGCTCTTTTATGCCTGTTTTAGCAAAAATCTAAAAACATTTGGTTGGTTTCTTGAACATAGTTTCTTCAGTAGTTCATCAGAAAATCCCAAATGAGCTCTTTTTCCTTTTTGTCTGAACAATTTGAATAAAGAAACACTTAGAAATGGGATTTTAAGATAAAATATTCTTAATATATGTTCTCTATCATCAGAAAAACGGCTCAAGAACATGCTAAAAACGTGAGCAGGGAAAAATCGATTGGGCGATATATATTGCAATATTTAAATTGGCCATACTTTCATTAATAGGAAGAGATTAAAGCATTTCAAGCATTGACTGTTTAGTTCATATAATGGAAATAAGGATATCAAAGATTTACTAGGATGTATACTCTCTGAATCTGATGGTGACTTAATTTTGGTTATTTTTATATGTATATGTGATGCGTCTATGTTGATTGAAATATGTTGTAACTGACCATGCTTGAAACAATAAATAAACTCAAACTCAAAATATTAAATACTAAAAAGACGATATTTTATTAATTATTCATGAATAAATGTAGTTTGTAGTTTTTTGTTCCACCTAAATCCTAGACTGCTAGTTGGCAGCACAGAAAACCAGAACACCAACAACCGCTTAAAAGTTCTGGAGAAGCAATTTTAGCAATTTTGGAAATTAACATTTCCTCAATCACACTTTTAGAACCTTATTTGTTAAATTATATACATTATACATTTATTATATATTTATATTCATTATATACTATATTGTATTACATTATATTGTATTGTATTGTATTGTATTGTATTGTATTGTATTGTATTGTATTGTATTGTATTGTATTGTATTGTATTGTATTGTATTGTATTGTATTATATTATATTATATTATATTATATTATACTATACTATACTATACTTAGGTCTAAATCCAGTTTTATATAAATTCATTATTCATTCTATATATATTTTTTTCATACACTGAAAAATATTTTGTTTTGGAAATCAGACATAATTGACTGTTCCCTTTAGTAAACAAATTTTTGTTAATTTTTACAAAAAAAAGTAACTTCTATATGAGATTCAGTTGTGATGCTAAACATTGTTATCATCAAATAACATTAATTTTACCATTTTATTACCATAATATGTGTATTGATATTCACGGTGAGTTTTTTTTCTTTTTTAAAACATACTCATCAAAAAAAAAGTAAAAATTTATACTGGTACAATCTTGGGATATACTGTGATAGAAATCTTGGGATGTGATACATATTGCGATACACATCCCATCACGATCCTATTAAAACAATATCAAGATAAATATCGTATCATTACACAAATTGTACCATGATCCCATTAAAACACATATCGCGATACACATCACATCACCTATTCATTCAATAAAATATCATCCTATTAGTAAAACTGTTGTAAGGTTAGTTTTTGGTCTTTATAAAAATAAAAAAACAGAGGCTCAGGAAATGATGGAACGCATAAAAGTGGAGGTTAAAGTGTCCCAGCATCCCTCACCTCTGCGTGGCTTCCTGCTGCCAGAGTCTTGCTGCATCTCTCGCAGCGCAGGCAAGGCCGGTGCCAGTTCTTCCCCAGAGACGACACTTTCTCCGCTGCACACGAGCGCCCACAGAAAGGCCGCCGTGACGACGGTCGCCACAGCAACCAGCTGATTTAGTTTCTCTGTTAATACTTTGTGTGAAGCAGATGTGAGAGTTGGGAGCGCTCACCAAAATACACGGTTTTGTTGCATCTGGGGCAAATGTTGGGTCCTCCGGAGAAGGATGAGAAGCTTGCAGCTAAAAATAATATATATTTTTACATGTAAAGGGTTACCAGAACAATTCCTGATTAAATTTGTTTTTTAATTTCTAAACAGTTTCTCACCCTTCACAGGCCCACGTCCGGAAGCTTTCTTCTCCTCTGGTTTGGAGTCTGTTTCCATGGAAACAGCTGCAGGAGCTTCGTTGGAGGTGGCGTCATACACGTACGAACCAGCGCCACCAATGTTGACACCTGAAACCCAACAATGATGAGAAACCTGGAATCATTGAGCGGGAACGATGAAATGAGAGGAAAAGTGCACCTTTTGGTCCAAAGAGGGCGGCGTAGCAAGGCTTGTGGCAGTAGGGCGTCCCATCGTGCTGCACCACAAAGAGGAGGGAAACAGTAGAACACAGAAGAAAAAGGCAGATTTTGAAGTTCTTCCTTACCTCAGCGTGCCCTCCTGGATTCAGCGTTTTGTTGCAGCGCTCACATTTCAGGCAGAACTTGTGCCAGTCTTTGCCCAAAGATGACACCTTCTCCGCTGCGGAACCAAAACCATCATTTCATTTCAAGCAGAAATTTATTAATATGTAACAGAACTGTTGAAGCGTGGCAGTGATGGAAACCACTCGACGTGCTCTTGCGAGTCCGTATCAGCCGTTCACATTCTTTCCACGGCCTTAACGGGAGCGAGGTGACTCACATTCCTGTTTCCATAAGAACTCCAGCTGCTTCCAAACTCTCCTTTCCGCATCTATCAAACTTCATAAAAAATATTCCTCGTATTTGTATTTCCCACCGCTGACTGACCCACATAATCGTCTCTGGTTAGAAGATACACTTTCTTTATTGATAATTTGATGATTTACATTCTTCTTTTTTTGATGTATTCATCAACTTGAACTACTCAAGATTTGATTTTTTAAATCAGAATTTACCATAAACTAAATTAAAACATCGTCAAATACTTATTTACTTTATTCCAGCAAATACAGAAGAGACACTAAACTCCTCTCTTTCTGATGAGGCAAACAAAAAATAAACATAAAAGATGAAGAGATGAAGTTATTCTCATTTTTTATTAAAAATTTGATTCTTTAATATTCCTATTAGTTGATTTTTTTTAAATAACGTCAGCAGTGATACGATAATGGAAATGTATTAGTGATTAAGCACCAGATAACCAACTAACTTTACCTCTTTAAATAAAATCTTTCCAAAGCAGACTATTTTTTTTCTTTTTTTTTGTTAAATTTGTGCATTTTTTAAAATCATTTTGGCTTTTTTTGTTTCAGAATAGTCTGCTTCTGATATGAAGCCAATGCATTTTTATGTTTTTATTTTAATTTTTTTAGAGCAATCCCATTTTGTTTACTCTGCTTCCTGGGTTCATTCACTTAACTATTATCTTTTCCTTTTCCCAACATATTCCCACATGATTCCCTTTAATCTCTGATGTCTTTGTTAGCTTTTATTTATTTTATTTTGTACTTAATTACAGCATAATCTTTGCTCCTGCTTTAAGCTACATCTTTATTTCTATCTTTTTTCCTTTCATAAAGCACAGTACTACAGCTTCAGGGAGAAGGGATGGAAAAACAATGTTTTTCTTTTATTCCTGCCTCTGCTTAATCAAAATACTTATATAAATACAAGTATATATAATTTAGATTTTCATTCACAACCAATACCACACAAAGAAGCAATGTGGAATCAATTACCTTTAACACAACTCTCCAGTTTGATTATCATAAACACATTTTTAAACTGAGAGTATACAACTTTTCAAATCAATTCTTTGTAAGTTTAACACAAATTAAAGAGAAACACATGGAATTGGTTTTATTTATTTTTAAGATTATGTAATGAATTATTATGCTGTAATTGGTTACAAAACAAAGCAGTAAAACTAAATATTTGAGGAAAGAATTCCTACTTTAAGAAAAATCAAATATATTTATGTAAATGTGTCTATTTATGATAAAAAGCAATTGTAAAAAAAAAAAGACATCTTATTCTGTTTATTTTCTAATCAGTTTATAAATTAATTTATTCTGATGTTATTCCCACGTATTTATGTGCGACCAGCATTGAAAGTGATGGAAATTCATATTGGCCACACGTGATCACATTGCTGCATGTTCTTGTTGGCTGCACGTATTTAAAATTAAATTTAAAGTTCAAGTTCCATTAACTGTCCCCCTCCTAAATGTGTGAATGTGTTCTCCACATTTGACCCGTCCCCTGGTGGAGCCGGGAGCAACTCAGGAACTATTTGTTTGTTTTAACTGTAACTATAATCCTAAACTTAATCCCTTTCCCCTGGGTCTGTGCGACTAAAAAAAAAAAAAAGTTTAGCACTATTTACGTGCGAATAGACACTTTTATTAATTTATCATTTATCAATTATTTTTAGTATCTATTTTATTTACCTTGCTTTAGGAAATTGCTTGAAAACAATCAATCGATTAATTTAAATGTAAGATTTAAAAGTGTTCATTTGTAACTGTGGTGTAAAAGTTTGTTTTTAGGATAAATATTTTTTAATTTTAAAAACACAAGAGAATTTGTAAAAAAGAAAAAAAAAAAGTTTTACCCCCTAAAAATGAAGCTTTCTTTCTTCTGAAACTTTTGTCCTAAATTTTCACAATAAAAGTCTAAAACAGCTTTAAGGATTTATTTTTATTTTTTTTTTACAGCGTCTGGTATCACATCAAGTACACAAATCTTAACCTGGGACCGTATGTAATACCAGACGCGGAACAAAAAAAAAAAAAAAAAAAGTTTTTTTTTTTCCCAAAAAGCTGTTTTAGATTTTTTTTAATAAGAGAAAAGTAGTTGTACAAAAAAAAATAAACCAACTTCTTTTCATTTTTGTCTTCTTGTCCCAAAATATCCCAACAGAGTCTGATAAAACCCAACACTTCCTGTTTTGTGTCACTGACTGATTCAAACAAAGACATCCATAAGGGGGATCACGACAAGGAAAAGCAAAATTATTCCAATAAAGTGTTTTTTCTACACAGCACATTAACAACTACATGTTAAAACATATTTACAGTAATTTTATTTTATGTTTAGGATCATTTTTCTTTGGGATTTAATAAAAAAATATATATTTATGATATTTTTCTCTTTAAATCGTGGGAGTTTAATATATTTATTCCCTCTTCCAGATGCAGAACAAACAGAGGCAGCTGAAGGAAGACGATACATCTAAAGTATTAGATTTACTGCTGTTGCATTGTTTGGCCGGAGCTGCTGGGTGGGGTTTGCCTGCTGCTCTCCAGGGAGATGAAGAGGAAAGAACACAAAAAAGGAAAATCAATCCATCCAACAAATGTGAAATCATTCAATTATTTACAACCAATCGGCGCTTTTAAATGAAAAGCTGCCACAAATCTGGTGGTATTTTTCCTAAACTAAATAGATGCTCAAGTTGCTTGATGTCCACCAGCCTACAGGTCTGTTAATGGCTCACTGCAATCTTATCCAGAGATAGTGAAGCCATTACTGACTTGTGTGTTGATGACTCCCCCAGCTGAAATATTTTTGGATCAGAGGGGGGGAAAAAAAGCCACTTTCACTTCCCACGCAATCTGACAAAACGGCTGTGTCGCTCAGAACCAGGAGTGACATTTTACATTTACACGATCCGCCAGCTTTACGGGCATTATCTGAACTATTTGTCATTTATTGGCCTTTTATGGAGTC
The DNA here is from genome assembly GCA_003999625.1 of Oryzias javanicus. NCBI lineage: Eukaryota > Metazoa > Chordata > Actinopteri > Beloniformes > Adrianichthyidae > Oryzias > Oryzias javanicus. The sequence goes on along the minus strand of CM012460.1, from coordinate 5,284,597 downwards.
AAGTGTGTAAAGTTTGGGGGAAAAAAAAATCAGAATTTGTGGGACGACAACGGAAAATTAGAGTTAATATAAATGTTATTTATGAACTTTTTGGCTCTTTGAAACAAACTTAAAGGAAATTTAATTGGGGCGGGGGTCATAACCCTTAAGTCAAACCTTATACGGGTCAAAGCTGTCATTGAGGAAGGTGATAGATTCAAGTATCATTTTAAATTGATGAAAAAAAATATGTTATTTGATTAAATATAACTAAAAAAAATATTATTAATGTTTAAATATAGAAGGATTTTCTTAAAAAAATAAAGAACACACACATTTAAAAATCATGAAATAATGTAAATGCATTTAATGTAACGGTTATATTTATAAATGATTAATTAAATTAAATAAATCCATTCTTTGCTGCCTTGAGGCATCTGAATGGGCGTCATCCTTCCTCCATCCTTCATTCATCCTTAAAGATGAACACATTCACACCTTTTATTGTCTTTAAATATACCATTAATTGAAATAAAACGCGCAATAGCCAATTTTGTTATTTTATTGAAAGAAAAATCTCCACCAATTAGTGGGAGTACCGCGGGGGATCGAACACTCACCGAAATACACCGTCTTGTCGCATTTGGGGCATTTTGACGCCATCCTCAGTTTGGGCAGATGGTTTGTTCCAGTCGGTTTCTGTCTGTCTGTCTGTCTGCAGCCCGCGCGCGCAGACACACCTCTGAGGATGCTGCGGATGAATAAACGATGACGAGGAGACTCACATTCATCCTCCGCTCGGTCCCTCCGCTTAGCTCCGCCCTCAATGTGACGTCAGAACCCCTCCTCCTAATAATTGATAATCCATTTTTCTCTGAGAAATTTGATTTTTTTCAGTATCTTACAGGAGCGTTTTTATGGTTTATGTGTTCATGGGCAAAAATTAAAGCTGTGGGCCCCCCTTAAAATATGCAAAAAAGGTGATATAAATATATTTGAATCCTAACAAGTCAAAGAGTTCTTCTAAAATATTGAAAAATTGTGCTTGAGGTTACAAATTTTTTTTTTTTTTTTTTTTTGTCAGTCAACTGAGGATAGTAAAAATCCTTGTTGAAGGACGTTTTATTTTGAAAATCAGTGAATTTTATAATAATTTTTAAGCCCGGAAAACATAAAAACATTTTTATTGGCTTTTATGTTGATGAATGACAAATATATTTAAAAACAAAATTAAAAAAGACAAAAAAAAAACTTTTGACTCTATGGGTTTTCCAGGGTTAAAGGCACAGAAAACTCCACTATAAGTTAGCGGACTTCATGCTATTGAATGACGAGAGAGTATTAAAGCCACCAAAAATTAATAAATAATAAAAATAAAATTGCAAAAATTAGAGTTTAACATTTTCGAAGCTCTTTCTTTTACAAATGGAAGTCCACGTAACCGACCCCAAACCCCGGAAAGCTGGCTACACCATTAATAATTTGACTTTGATTCACTTTTGAAATCTATGCGAAAATAAAGCTTCACAATATGCTCCACAAGAAACACACAACTTGGATGTTTTTTCTTTGAAATTTACAACTTTTTTCCTGAAAAAGGTAGTTTCAAAATAAAAGAGCAAATATCTAAAGTAAGAAATCATTCTCAAAAATAAGATAAAAAAATTATGATTATTGCCAAAACACCTCTCCTGGACAATATTTAATTAAAATAAATTAACTTCATATTTCATATAAGTTTTTTCTTGAAAATTTACAACTTTTTTTCTGAAAATTTAAGACTTTTTTTTCGAAAATTTGTGTGATTTAGAGTCGTATATTAATGACTTTAAAAGTAATAAATTGACTTGTTCTCTTAATTCAAGTTGTGACTTTTTTGGTAAATGTACGTATTTTAAAAGTGTAAATAAATGATTTTAAAACGAGTAAATTAAGTCTTAAATTTAGCCTCAGACTTTCAAAATCATAATTAAACAACTTTGTTTTCATTAAATTACAACCGTTTTTCTTGTAAATATCTGTGTTTTAAAGTAAAAAATTAATTTAAAAAAGTTTTTTGCTTTTAAAATGGGCGCTTTACTCCGTCGTAATTAAAGAATATATCAAATATGTACATAAAACATGTACAAAAATCAACTTATTAAATTTTTTTTCACTTTTAAGAAAAGTTGACTTTAAAAAAAAATCCACCTTTTCCCTCTTTTTAGAAGCATTCCCATTTACATTACCAGCTCTGTAACAACCAATTGCTGGACTTTTGTTTACTGCTCATCACATGTGGATATTATTGCAGCTTCTCAGTTTAAAATGAAAACTTTTTTCATAAAGTGATTACATTAAAAGTGTTTTGTGTCTTCAAAAATAATCTGTTCTTGTCCACACATTGGTTGTTTTGTGTTTTGACTGTAGTGATGGAGAGAAATCCCAAATTCCTCCAGTTTCTGATGAATCTGTCTGTCCCTTTTGCTCTGTTTGTTTCCTCAGTGGTTGCTAGGTTACCGCTCCTCACAGGGAATGTTAAGTGATGCTCTGCAGTTTCTAAGAATATTACCCTCCACATTCGAAGCACTGACGAACCTAATAAGCCATGAAAAATAGTCTTTTAGGGAAGTTTCCGATATATAAACATAGATATAGAAGTATAAAAGTTAGATTAGATTGTTTCAGTTTTACTTTAAGTGTATTTGTAGCACAAATGTATTGTTTTATATTAGTTTTATCCTGAAATGTAAGAAATTTTATACGAAAGTTTTTCTGCAGGAAGCCTTAAAAGGTTTAAATCTGAACAGAAAAGAAAAACAATTTTTGTCATTTAAAATTGATTACTGACCTTTTTTCTTTTGTAATTAATTTCAACTTTGAAAACTCGACGGGAGAATTAAGAACTTAAAGATGTGCAAACAAAAATATTTTTATCTAAAAGTAAATATCAGAAATGTAATGACTGGAAAAAGGTAAGTTAGGCACAACAAAAAAAAAAATAATAATAATACATTTTATTTAAAGCACCTTTCAGGGCTCTCAAGGACACCGTACAGTTAAAAGCACAAATAAAACATACATTTAAATAGAATAAAATTAAAATGAAGTAGCAGAGGTGGTATATAAAACTATGATGGGTATGACATTTTCAACAGATGGATTTTGATTTAAAAGCAAGAAAAATGCTTAAAATGTTGTAGGGAATTCAATTTATCAGAACTGGAAAACTTGAAATAAATAGTAAAATGCCAAAAAAAACGTAAATCCAAATGTCTTTAAGTTTATTTCAGTTTTCTGAAAATGCTGCCAAACCAAGTGCAAACAGTTTATTTTAAGTAGTATGAATGTACAACATGACAGACATTTCTGTATGATGCTGTGCAGGAACTCTACAGGCTGACGGTCATAAAGGTCATAAAATACTAACAAGGAATGAAGGAAGAGCGCTGCTTTTCAGAGCAACCATAAATGGTAAAAATATATTTGGTTAACAAGTGGAAAAAAAATCTCAATTAAAATGACTCTTGTTTGTGTTAAATTCCATCTGTTTTGTTTAAAGTCGCAACAATACAATCATATAATCAATATTTCGTCCACACATTGTTTGCTTTCAGCTTTCCAGAATCTTGAGAGACATAAAGTGTTTGAAGTGTAAGCAGACGTCAAGCGGCGTCCGTCCGTCCGTCCGTCCGTCCGTCCAGAGTGTTGTGGGAGAAGAACTTCAGCTTCTGTTTCACGTCTGCTTAATAGCCTTTCATGTGAGCTTCTACTTTGCTAAAGACATAAACTGTCTGCAAACTACTTCAGTAACGTAAGCAAACGGGTGATCCTGTCGCTGTAAAACAACTTCTATTGAGTCGCGCGGCTTTTATTTACGATGAAAATGGAGCGATGTTTATGATTCATTTCATAAAATCATTGGATGTTTGTACGCATGTTAGTAGTTGATTTGTTAGTAAACAAATCAATTTTCAGATTTACGATAAATCTGAAGTATGAACCGGATTAAAATGTGTTTTTATAGGATTTTTTCGGAGAATAATTTAATTTAATGTTATTTATATCTCAATATCACAATACAATTGCCTCGTTGGGCTTCATACCAGTAATCGTACAGAAGCAGAATGTCGGTCATAAATTATAAACAAATGCTGAGTGCTAAACTGAACTAAACAGACTACATTAAACAGGTCATCCCTGGCAACTTTTAACAGTAAAAGAACCATTTGGATTTGTTTTTTACCAATCAAAACTAGAAGTAACTTCAGCCTTTAAGAAATTTGGATTTGCGTTTATGACCTTCTTTTTTTTAATAATAAATATGAATTATGTCTATTTTCTGGCACAAGCAAAAGCAAAAATATAAAAAGAAGCTAGCATCTCTCAAAATGTATTATTATTTTTTTTTTACGTTTGACAGAAGAGCCAGAGGTGAGGTCCACGACCAGGAACAGGAGCAAAGACGACCCACCTGGAATCCAAAATCTCTCAAGATCCTGAATCGCGCTGCACCAAACAGAAGCACAGAAGAGAACTGAATAGTGCGCCCTAAGATGGACGGTCAATCAAATTAATTGATGGTCGATATTAGTATCTCTGATCAAGCTGTTGGTTTGTCGACCGTCAAGCAGATCCCAGATCTGTGCAAATATCTCTTACTCGTGAGATCCAGAAGGGTGTACCACAGGGCTCAGTTCTAGGTCCCCTTCTGTTCTCTCTTTATCTTTATCATATCACCTTTATGCTGACGACACTGTCATTAACTGCTGCTTTAAGGTTGTTCAGTCTCGTCTTAGATCACTGAAAATGGCCATCCTTTGGTCTTTTATTTTGCCTTATACTTTATAAGACGTGGGCTGCTGACCTCTCGGCCAGGTCACCCTCGAAAAAAGACTTTTTCAGCTATGAAATATAAAACATTGGATTTGGCGAGCAGACCGGGATCCCGTTTAGAATTTTGCCCTTTGCGCAAAAAAGTTTGGGCAACTTGGTTTAGATTTTTAATGTAAATATGTTATATTCCTTCTATTGCACCTTTCACAGGATAGAAGTCAAGTTAAAAAACCCAAAAAAATATCAGATAACTGAACAAATTGATCGATAAATTTTGATAAATCTTCGTTTTTGCAACTTTATTTGAGTGCTTTTTTTTCTCTTTTGCTGTTTTTTTCTGAGACAGCCGGAGCAAAAGAACGTGATCACATACAAAACCATGGACGCCTCTCTTCTTCTGCACATCCGCACACTCCACCAGAAAAGGAAATATGCTGCGTCTAGCAGGTAGTTTCAAAATAAAAGAGCAAATATCTAAACTAAGAAATTATTCTCAAAACTCAGATAGAAAAATTATGATTATTGCTAAAACATCTCTCCTGGACAATATTTAATTAAAATAAGTTAACTTCATATTTCCAGGCTGCAACTCAAAGCTGGCAAATTATTATATACAAATGTGGAAGCTCCACCAATGTTGGTATTTTTATATTTGTAAGAAAAATGAAATACACCAAAGTCATGATACAATGTGTGACTTTCTTGCAATTTTTAGTTTAAGTAAATCTGCTGCAGCAGGAGGGCCTCATTAGAGTGTATTTTATTTTGAAAGTGCAACTGTGAAAAATAAAGCAGGTTCAACTTTATATTTACAGCAAAACACAATTATATTATAATTCTTGCAAATATTTAAAAGCTACATAATACAAATGAAAGGCTTGATGGCTACAAACACATTAAAGAAAGTTGATTTTTTTTCTTCAATTTGAGGAATTTTCTTGGAATATAGACTTTAGAGATAAATGTCTTTACGGAAAAAATCACAAATACTTGTAAAATGGTTTATTTTATAAGTAATAAATGGTTAAAAAGGAACTCCAGTGGAAATCTAAAGTAAGATGGCTACAGTTAGAAGTGTTTATAGACCTCCAAAAGAGCAACAATTTTGAGGTTATTTCGATAACTTAAAGAAGAGTTTTGAGGTTTTTGATTTAATCAGAAATCAATCATGATTTCCCTTCATATATCAGATGTTTTGCAGTTACAAAGCGGGATGTTTCATGTCTTTATTTTTTTACTCTTTCTAACCAGAGAGGGGCAGCAAAGTCTCTTCTTCACGTCCAGCCCTGTAGTTTGGTTTCTCCATTTTAAGAGTTTTCATGCAAAACCTCAAAATCACGTATCAGGACTTAATTTTAAGGGAATTTTTTGACATAAAGTCTTAAAAAACACCTAAAGTTCTTTGTTAGATTTTGTTTGCTCTGTTGAGATGAGAGTACACGTCATCTGGTGACAAATATTTGAGTTTATTTAACATCTTTGGAGACTTAGTCATCATTAAAAGCTTAAACAAAACCATTATAAGTTAAAAAAAAAAAAAAGGGAAAGTGTGGGAAAACTTGGACACTTGTGTGTATCAAGCATGAAGAACCGGCAGTCAGGGGCGAAGTGTCAGGACAAAAGACCGTCAAACAATATGATTCTGCTTCGGTGCCTCCACTAGACACATTCCACACACATCCACCAGACGGCGAGGAGCTGGCGGTTAATCAACCACATATATGAGCTCATAAAGAAGGCAAACTCATTTGGAAAAAAACAGGTCGACTCAATAAATCTTTTTGTGTCATCTACCACAAACTCCGAAGTCCTCTGATAACAGATATGACACTTCTTCTTCATTATATTAACTTTTAAAATTTTCTTCCTAAATGCAAATTTTTCAGTTGGGGAGGCAACGCCTAAACCAGCTGACCCCCATGGAGGAGATGAATAAAATACACCAATTATTTTATCCCAGAACGTGACCCATTTAAGCAGCCAATGGCAGCTACAGAAGAGTCTCCTGAGCCAATGGGGAGCCAGACGCCGCCCACCAGTGTACATAATAATAAAAGGCAGAAGCATGAGTGTGGGGAGTGATCCTGGGACTGCTGCTGCTGCTTGCAAACCTCACTTTGGAGATAACCTTGTAAAATCTTCAACATGGTTGACGCCTTCTGTGCCACCTGGAAGCTGGTTGACAGTGAAAACTTTGATGAGTACATGAAATCGCTGGGTGAGCAACGACTTCTTCTTTTAGTCTGAGCTGGATTTGGGATGTTTCTTGAATGGGTTCTCTTGTGTTTACGCAGGCGTGGGCTTCGCCACCAGGCAGGTCGGTAATGTGACCAAACCGACGGTGATCATCAGCCACGAAGGAGACAAAGTGGTGATCCGCACCCAGAGCACCTTCAAGAACACCGAGATCTCCTTTAAACTCGGAGAGGAGTTCGACGAAACCACCGTGGACGACAGGAACTGCAAAGTAAGCCGAGAGCGAAGAGACTCGAACGGTGCAACAGAAGTGACGGAAAACCCATTTTTGAAACTTTTTGTCCTTTCAGTCCACCGTGACTCTGGAAGGAGACAAGTTGGTCCACGTCCAAAAGTGGGACGGCAAAGAGACCAAGCATGTCAGAGAAATCAAGGATGGCAAACTCATCATGGTAGGATGGAAAAAAATAGTGTTTTTATGGATTCTTAATGTGGAATCGTTGCATTAGTTTACGTGCAGAATTAAACAAGAACTTTTTAAAATATTTGACCCATTTTGCACGTTTTGATGTGATTTATCAACGATGCTAACTGTCGTCTCTTTCCTCCAGAACTTGACATTCCAAGACGTCCATGCGGTTCGCACCTATGAGAAAGCATGAGCTCCTCGGCTCCCCCGAACTGACCAATAAGTGTTTTTTTTTTTTAAGATTATTGTTGACTATATGGTTCTCTTTGCACTTCATCTGCCTCCACATGGCCTGCGAGCTGCATGATGTGTAAGATTTTTTTTATATGAATTATCATGATTTCTGTCATGATGGGTGGATTGTCTTTGCAACCCAGTGCAAAAAATAAAAAATAAAAATGAAAACCGTGTTTTATGGTCTTTTAATTGATGAAATAATATTCCTTCTTCTCTGTGAGGCCACAAACATCCTAACAAGAATTACCCTTCTAAGTTGATCTCTGTAATAAGCCTGTTATATGGCAAGAATAAATAATTACATTAGAGACACCATTGTAAATGTTATTGCAGTGGTTCGATTATTGTTTAATTTCGAAATGTGCAAAGTTCTAAAGACAGGATCTAAAAATAAATTTCAGTTTATTATTCCAGCCTCTTAAACATTTGCAGTAAAGAAGTTCCTTGCAGGAATCTCCTTTTTCAGCATCTTAAAAAGACATTCTGAAAAGTACAAGGTACGAGTTATCGTCAGACCCCCCCCTTACAGAGGAGTTTGGAGGTGACGGTTCATCCAATCAACTCAGACTGAACTTTAAACAGGAATTTATCTGATTTATAATCACTCCTTTGATCAAAGTACAGAGCTGTGATATCTATGAGAACAATTATATCACTTTACAATGGTCATTAAAGAATGGTCTATTCATGCATCATTACAGATAAGTGTTTAAATAATGACAAATGTTATACATTAATTCATTTACCAAAGATGTGAGCTCTTGATTGAATAAATGTCATGTGCTGCTTCTTTTCTTCCAAACTTTATTGGCATTACTTAAAATTACATTTACTGACAAACAGTTCTTACTGTTTGTACTTTTTTGCCCTGAAAAAAAGCTTTATTGACTTTCCTTTTTGAAGCATTCTTGGCCACTAGATTTAAAACCTTCATACTTAGTTTCAAACATTTTCTTTACCCTTTTACATAATTTAATACTCTTGTTTTTAAAAAAAGAATTCCCAATGTGAGAAAAACACGAAAAAGGGAAATAAATAGCAGATTTCTGTGTTTTAAATAGTTAAAAAGTGGATCGCATGAGGTCACCATAATTTTTTTGGTGGTAAAAATACTTTAGAGTTTGGCCTATGCAATATATATTAAGTAGAGATGATAAATTAATTTTTTTTTCTTTGATTTTTTTTTGTGTATCTATTTAATTATTTGGTTAAAAAAACAAATACAGGATAGCTAAATTAATTAAAAAAAACACAGTTATACTGACAAACTTGATCTTTTTTTCATTTATAATAAAAGTTAACTTAAACTACTTATGTTGTTTAGACACATTTCTCTTTCAGTTTGAACGTTTGACACTAGATTATGTTACATTTACTCCGCCACATTGCATTCACTTCATTTCATCTAAAAGGTTGAACATGTTACAGCTTCAACAGCTATATATATATATATATATATATATATATATATATATATATATATATATATATATATATATATATATATATATATATATAATATATATATATATATATATATACATATATAATATATATTTAAAACTTTAAAAATCGAGTAGAAGCTCCTCCTCCTCCTCCAGAGCGGTGACATCACAGTCACGTGACGAGAGGGTCACTTTACTTCCTGTTTATGTCTAGCAGCTGATAAGATGCTTCGTCGAGTTAGTTTTAGGTCGTAATGGCGGTAATTCAGGTGTTTTTGTTGACGCTATGGTTCGGTTCGGATGTGGTTCGGACCGCACCGACTGGAAGAAGTTACCTGGCGGGAACAGGTGAGTAGAAACAGCAGTGATAAAGAAATAATCGTTATTATTCCTCTTTTTTCTGTTTTATTTAGTAGTTAGCTTGTATTTTAACTCAAAGCTACAGTAGAATAGTTGGTAATTTACTAATAAAAGTTGATATTTTACACCAATATCATTTAAATGTTGTTTATTTGTCATAAAATAAATGTCAATTAAAGAATTTTAAAGTGATATGTCACATATCTACTGGACTTCCGGTTTCCAGGCAGGTTCTGGCACATCACAGACCTCCACCTGGATCCCACATACCAGCTGTCTCCAGACCCCACCAAGGTCTGCTTCTCCTCCAAAGGGGTTCCTGCCGCCCACGCGGGGGTCTACGGTGACTTCCTGTGTGACTCCCCTTACAGCCTGATCCAGTCAGCCTTTGCTCACATGGCGCCGCTCACACAGCCCCAGGACTTCATCATTTGGACCGGGTCAGTACCAGACCTCTGTGGGGGTTGCTGCTTCCCTTTCCTTGAGTTAAATGGCATTTTTTATGACTCAACATGTCAGTATTATGAGGAACCATCCGACAGAACCAAATCTGACTGGTTCCTGTCAGTTCTGGCTCCATGATAACACTTTTTTGTAAACAAAATAAAAGTTTATTTACTTTTAACCAATTTGTTTTGTGAAATATATGAATTAGTATTTTTAATTTAAAGTTATCTGTACTAAAAGTGAGTTATTCTGCTGCCACGGCAATCTTTTACTAAAAATACAAATAATGTTCAAAACTTAAAAACCTACCCTTCAAAATAAAGGTGCTAAGATTTTCTCTTTATCTCAGGTTGAGCAGAACACATAGGTTCAAACCTTTTTTTTTTTTTTTTAAATTTAAATTCACTGCTTTAAAACCACAGGAGTGCATGTGAGCGTGCTGGTTAAAAACCACATTTCTCATGTGACTCAGCAATCCGAAAGCATCACTTCCTTTTAACACGGTGGTTGAGTTATCAGAGAAACTCCACGCTTGCATTTTATACATTCCTGCTTATGCAAGGCAATGACAATTAGTTTGAAAATAAATAAAAACTTAGAGTTTGCTTAAAAAATCTTAAATTGCCATTTGAGTTGATTTGTCACTGACCACAGCCCAATAGGAGCAACAAAGTCTTATTTCGCCCTTTAGAAAAATAAGACACTGATTGTATTTGATGTAGTTACTATCATGATAAATATAAATAAACTGGTGGTTTATAATAAAAGACAAGATAAAATAGCATTTTTTTCTAAATATGAAATATTTTTTAACCTTAGACAGAAGTTCACATGGCTCCCTTTCAAAATAAAAGACAGTCTGTACCACATGCGACCATCTCGACACAGCAAATCAGTAGCAAGTACTGAGATGTCTGCAGTGATTAAAAATTATTTTACGATTTGTGGTAAATCTCAGCCAGAAATTCAAAATGAAATCAAATCAGAGCTAATTAAGTGACTTTATGGAACAATAGAGACACACATAGAATCTTAGAATTTCTTAAAAAATATATAATTCACCTTAAGTCGGTATTTTGGATTTGACTGACCTCCAATTGATTTTTTGTGGTACCCAATACCCAGTATCAAAGAACAATTTTGGCAAACTAGAAAGCCAAACCTCATGATATGTGAACTGCCGGTAAATAAATTGAATAAAGTTTGATTTAGTTTACTTTACTTTTTTTTTTTTTTTTTTTACTTTGCTTCCTACTATTTACTTTACAATCACTTAAAACTTACTAAACTTACTAAAAACTTAAAACTTTTCTATTTTATTTAACCAAAGATCCAGAATGAAGGGATTAAAGAGCCACATGTGGCTCTAAAGCCACAGGTTGCAGATCATGATTTCAAATGGTCCATTTATTTTATTTTAGACGATCATATTTTTATTTGTATTTATCCCGAACATTTTTCTGAGTATTATCTTATTTGCTTGATTATTTAACCTTTTTTTTTTTTAGAGTTTGTCCTTTAGAAGTTGAAAAAACTGTAAGATTAAACAAAGTGACTGAACTGGTTCTCTGGGATTTTGTTGCATCATTAGATCATGAAGGAGCTTGTTATTCCAATAAACAGACGATGTTGTCGTCTGTCTCAGTTTTTGATGCCCGAATGTTAGGGCTTCCACTATTAGTCAATTAGTCGTTTCTTTTTTGTTTGTTTTAAATGTTAAAACTATAGTGTATGCTTTCTAATGCCATGTCTGCCATTGCCTATAAACTTTTTATTTTTTTTTTTTTTTATTTTGCAGCTTTAAAACAATTTTAAATCTTATAAGTTGATTTAAAAGTTTAGTAGACTTCAAAAAGTCTTTAAACCAATTTATCTATAAAACTTAAACTCTTCAAGTTTAAAGCTAATGACAGTTAAGATTTGTGTTTTTCATCCAGTTTACGTACGATCTGATTAATCGACTAATCTGGAAAAATAATAAAGTATTAGTCGACTATTAAAATGATTGTTTCTGTATATTTTTTTAAATGTGAACGATCAGGTTTGACTTTATTTTTTTTAGCTTTTCAAAATAAATTACTGAAATGTTCTATTTTTTCGCTAAATTTAAAGAAATTTAAGAAAAAATTTTGTACAAAAATGCGCAGCTTTCATTCAGTTTGTAATAAATTAGTGTTTATTTTTATTTTTTTTATTACTACCGTTCTTGCTACAGCAAACAGACTTTATGACCTCCTTTGTGGCCTTAATGAATTGCAGTCATAATGATTAACTTTTCATGATGTAAAAACCTTTTAGTTCTTGATCATGGAGTTCTGAGTTTTTCAGTTTTTTTGTACTCGCAGTGACAGTCCGCCTCACGTCCCTCCCGATGAGCTTTCCACAGACATGGTGATCCAGGTGATCAGGAACATGACTCAAACCATCAGAGAGCACTTCCCTAACCTCACCGTCTACCCCGCGTTAGGAAACCACGACTACTGGCCGCAGGTAACAGCGCAGCAGCACCGATATGTGTCCTCTCCAGCCCAAAATGAGGATATAACTTCACCAAGAAAGTGTTTGATGATTTTTTTTTTATCCATTACACTGTAAAACAAGTTTTTTTTCTTCTTTTACATATTCCTTTGATGATTTACAAGTAATAGATGAAGCAAAAATGAATGTAAAAACGTTTTTTGAAAGTCATACATTGTATTTATTCTTTCTAAAAGTTTTATTTATTTATTTATTATTTATTTTTTCACAACTTGCCATTTATGAGTTAGTGTTAATCATGGAATCGTTTTTTTTTTTTTTTATGTCAAAATAAAAGTTTCAATGATTTTGCAAAAAAAAATAAAAGCGAAAATTAAATAAAAGTTGATATTTTAGGACCAGATGCCAGCCTCCACCAACGCCATCTATAAAGCCGCTGCAGAGCTCTGGAAACCCTGGTTGCAAAGTGAAGCTCTGCTCACACTTTCAGAAGGTACTTTTACCACGACAGAAGATAACAAGAATCGCAAATCATTTCACAATAAAACATTTTCATGAATAATTTTTCTTTATTTTGTCAAACTTCCGGACTCAGCGTTAAGTCACAAACCAAAAGCAACACGAATGTTGAATAAAGTTAAAGAAACTTTTTAAAATGATATAAAATCCAGAAATAAATGTGTGTTTTTATACATTTATGCAATTTAAATATCAATTACATCTGTATATTTTTATTTCATTGTAAAATCCAGCTGTACTCAATTCAAGAAGACTTTTTTATTTTAAGTTTGTGAGAAGACGTCTTATCTCAAGATAACAAAACTAAGACAAAATAAATAACAAAATAAAGTTTTAAAAATAAAGCTCTTGCGAAAGACTTTTCTTTAAACAAGTTTGTCCCTTTTTCAGCATTTATGTTTGAATACTTACAGACTTTAATTCAAATATAATGTCCAAGTTTTAGTTATATGCTTTGTTAAAAAAAATTTTCACAGCAGCTAAACAATAACTGAAAGCTTCTTTATAAAAAAAAGTAATACTTTTATTGTTCAAATATAAAAAAAAAAATCAATCCATTCCAGATAATAACTGTAAAAACCCATATTACAGTTTTGTTTTGTCACTTTCTTCGCTGCTTTAGGTGGTTTCTACTCCCAGCTGGTTAAACCTGGTTTACGGCTGGTTAGTCTCAACACGATCCTTTACTACGGTCCTGACGAAGTCACCAGGAACATGTCGGATCCAGCTGGACAGTTTGAGTGGCTGCAGAAAACTCTGGAGTCAGCTGCTCAGAACCAGGAGAAGGTAAAACATCCGACTTGATCAGAAGTTTCTGTCTAAATGTTTAAATTATTTGTTCACGTAGCCTTTAAAGTGATATTTTCTCTTTTTGTCTGAAGGTTTACATCATCGCTCACGTTCCGGTGGGTTACCTGCCTTTTGTCAAAAACACCACTGCCATTCAGAAACGCCACAACGAGAGGCTGGTCAGCATCTTCAGGAAATACGCTCAGGTTATTGGCGGACATTTCTACGGCCACACCCACCGGGACAGCATCATGGTGCTGCTGGACCAACGAGGTGAAGGAGTGTGGAGGTTACTGACAGTGAAATGATCTCTCTGTCTTGTTGGATTCTTTTTCACGTTTCTTTTTCTTTTCATGCGAATTGAAGAAATGCATTATATTTCACCTTTGACCCCATTCACGCCCACATTTATCTCCAATTATATTAAGACATTTTTTCAGTATTATTTTCTGTTTAAGGTGAGGCTAAATTAAGACTTAAATTTTGTTCGGGCCAAAATTGACCCATTTTCAGTTGTGTCAACATGTCAGTTTACCGTTTCTGGACCAAAATTGACTCGTTTTAAATTGTGAAAATAGATAAATATTTGTGTCCGGGTCAAGATTGACCCATTTTTAGTTGTGAAAAAAGGTCAATGCATTTTATTTTGGATCAACATCGACCCGTTATCAATTGTAAAAACGGTTCAACATTTAGTGTACGGGTCAAAATGGACTTTTTTCACTTGTGAAGGTCAATATATTGTGCTTGGGTCAAAATTGACCCGTTATTAGTTGTGAAAATAGGTCATTATATTGTGTACAGGTCAAAAATGACCCTTTTTCAATTCTTACAACATGGCAGTTTACTGTTTCTGGACAAAAATTGACCCGTTTTTAAATGTGAAAATTGGTCATTATATTGTGTACGGGTCAAAAATGACCCGTTATTAATTGTGAAAGTGGGTCATTATATTGTGTTTGGGTCAAAATTGACCCGTTATTAATTGTGAAAGTGGGTCATTATATTGTGTATGGGTCAAAATTGACCCATTTTCAATTGTGACAACATGTCCGTTTACTGTTTCTGGATCAAAATTGACTCATTTTTAATTGTGAAATTGATCATTTTATTGTGTACGGGTCAAAAATGACCCTTTCTCACTTGTGAAGGTCAATATATTGTGTTTGGGTCAAAATTGACCCGTTTTCAATTGTGAAAACAGTTAGATATATGTGTTTGGGTCAAATTGACCCGTTATTAATTGTGAAAGTGGGTCATTATATTGTGTATGGGTCAAAATTGACCCATTTTCAATTGTGACAACATGTCAGTTTACTGTTTCTGGATCAAAATTGACTCATTTTTAATTGTGAAATTGATCATTTTATTGTGTACGGGTCAAAAATGACCCTTTCTCACTTGTGAAGGTCAATATATTGTGTTTGGGTCAAAATTGACCCGTTTTCAATTGTGAAAACAGTTAGATATATGTGTTTGGGTCAAACTGACCTGTTATTGATCGTGAAAGTGGGTCATTATATTGTGTTTGGGTCAAAATTGACCCGTTATTAATTGTGAAAGTGGGTCATTATATTGTGTTTGGGTCAAAATTGACCTGTTATTAATTGTGAAAGTGGGTCATTATATTGTGTTTGGGTCAAAATTGACCTGTTATTAATTGTGAAAGTGGGTCATTATATTGTGTTTGGATCAAAATTGACCCGTTTTCAATTGTGAAAACAGTTAGATATATGTGTTTGAGTCAAATTGACCTGTTATTGATCGTGAAAGTGGGTCATCATATTGTGTATGGGTCAAAATTGACCCGTTATTAATTGTGAAAGTGGGTCATTATATTGTGTTTGGATCAAAATTGACCCGTTTTCAATTGTGAAAACAGTTAGATATATGTGTTTGGGTCAAATTGACCCGTTATTAATTGTGAAAGTGGGTCATTATATTGTGTATGGGTCAAAATTGACCCATTTTCAATTGTGACAACATGTCAGTTTACTGTTTCTGGATCAAAATTGACTCATTTTTAATTGTGAAATTGATCATTTTATTGTGTACGGGTCAAAAATGACCCTTTCTCACTTGTGAAGGTCAATATGTTGTGTTTGGGTCAAATTTGACCCGTTTTCAGTTGTAAAAAAGGTCAATGCATTTTGTCTGGATCGACATTGACCCATTATTAATTGTTAAAACGGTTCACACATAGTGTCCGGGTCAAAATTGGCTTTTTTCACAACCTAAAAACGGGTCAATTTTGCCCTGAACAAGTGAAGTCCTAGATGTATTGGTACATTGGATGTTAGCATTAGGGGTTAAACTTTGCTTTTAAACTCAAATAAAATATTTTTTTCCCTTCATTTATTTATTCAATTAATTCAAAACAGTTGCTGTTACAGCTAAACCAGATTGGAAGAAAGAAAGAGAAAATCTGGATAAAAAAAAGTTAATAATCTGGATTTTTTTGTGTGCATATTTTGATGTTTTTTCTTTAAAAATGTATGTTTGATTTTTTATGTTGGTGTGAAAGTGCATCTGCTTGCTCTGCAATGAACAAACTCTAACCCAGGGAGCGTTTTTGGCATCCAGAATTTGGAGAAATTTTGCTATAATTAGTAAATTGTGGAAGAAGAAAAAAAAGCTGATTGGACTGAAATTGATCTTTGGTTAAATTTCTAAAGGCTGATGTTTCCTCAGTAATATTACATCCAGGGCTTATCAATTGATTTTGTTTATTTCAAGCAGATTCATCAATAAAACTAAAGATAAAAAAAATTAAATATCTATTTAGAATCTTTTTAAATGAGACATTCTCTAAGAAATTAAAAACTACAATTTTTTAAATTTATTTCCATCTTTTTATCTTTACTATTTTTGAACAATATGTTAAAAATGCTAATATATAATTAAATATAATACATGCAGAAATGGTAAAACCCTTTTCTCTCTGCACATTTTCTGTTTTAAAACTGTATTTCATCCATTTTTTTAATATTTCTTTATATATGTGAAAGTGTCTGAATTCACTTTTCTGTCCAAGTTTTTGACTGTTTTTGCTTCCTAGGTGAAGCGGTGAATTCCCTCTTCGTGTCGCCGGCGGTCACTCCCATCAAAGATGCTTTAGAGTTGTACTCCAACAACCCGGGCTTCCGCATGTACCTGTACGACAGTCAGGATTACTCCATGCAGGTGAGACGGCATCAGTGCTAGAATGAGATTTTCATCTGTGAGGGAAAAAACTTACTTAATCCTACATTGATTTTGATTAACTCTATTTCTGAAAATGTATTTTCCAAAATCAGGCCAAACCAGTAATAGTTTTAAATAATGATTTTGAAAAAATTTGATTAAAAGAATGCAATTTTTAGCGTTTTTTTCTTTTATAAATATCCTCTATCATCAGAAAAATGTTAAAAACACCTTTTTTGTTTTTGAACAGGCAAGAATTCTGGTAAATTCAGCTCCAACTAAAAATGATTCTGTCCTCAGACGGAGGCAAAAGTCCTTTTTAGATGATTAATCACGCTGTCAGTCAGCAAACAAAACCCGTTTCTGTTATTCAGCGAGACTCAAAGGCCTTTCCTTCCCCTCCTCTCCCTCTTCTTTCTCTCTCCCTCTGAAGGATATCTGGCAGTACTATTTGAATCTGACGGAAGCCAACGAGAAACAAAAGTCCGACTGGAGGCTTGAATATATCATGACAGAGGCGTTCGGACTGACTGACCTGCAGCCACAAAGCCTCCTTCAGCTGGGCCTGAGCTTCCTGGAGCCGCAAAGCAAAACCTTCGACGCCTACTTCAACCACTTCATGGTCAGCTACGACAGAAGCATCGTCTGTGATGGAGACTGTAAGGTCAAGCAGGTGTGTGCCGTGCTCTACCTGGACCAACAGACCTACTCCAAATGTGCTGGAACCTCAGATTAAATTGGTTTGGATGGATGTTAAAAAGGGAAAGCTGCCTCAATAATAAAACCTTTTGAGAACATAAAATGTGGCAGTTCGGTTGTAGCTTAAAAAGATACGGAGGTCAAACTTACATCTTTCAGGACGTCCAGATGTGGATTTTCTTCAATTTGGAGACGTCTGATGAGAGATTGTTTAACTTTTATCTGCTTGATTTGGGGAATTCTGTTTATTCTGGATCTTTTAAGGCAGAGGTCGGCAACCTTTAACAGTAAAAGAGCCATTTGGGCTCGTTTTCTACTGATCAAAACCAAGAAGGAGCCGCATTGACTTAAGTTAGCCTTTAACAAATTTGGATTTGCATTCATAACTTTCTTTTTGATTTTTTTAAATAAAAGTGAATAATGTCTATTTTTGACATGAACAAAAGCAAATATATATATATATATATATATATATATATATATATATATATATATATATATATATATATATTTATAAAGAAACTAGCATCTGTCAAAAAGGTTTTTTTTTTTTTTTAATTTTTAACTTTAGTAGCAAAAAAAGCTAGCTTATTGCTTAATTACTAGCTGAACTTCAAATTAGCATAACATTTCTCTGTAAATTAAATCATCCAAAATTTTTAGCATGTTGCTGAAATTAAAGCTAAACTCAAAATCATCCTAAAACCTCCAGTAGATAACAAATTGGCTAAAAATGTTAGCATATAGCTAAAATATTAGCTAAACTCCAAATTAGCATAAAAAACGAATTAGAAGCCAAATCTACCAAAAAAGCTAGCTTGTTGCTTAATTACTAGCTGAACTCCAAAATAGCCTAAAATTTCTCAGAAAATTAACTTAGTCAAAAACATTAGCATGTTGCTAAAATAGAAGCTAAATTCCAAATTATCCAAAAAAAATTTCAGTAGATAAAAAATCAGATGAAAACAACAGGATTTTACTAAAATATTAGCTAAACTCCAAATTAGCATAAACTTTCTCATAAAACTTAGCCAAAAACGTTAGCATGTTGCTAAAATTGAAGCTGAAATTCTAAATTAGCCTAAAAACTCCATTAGGTAACACATCAGCCCAAAACGTTAGCATGTTGCTAAAATAATAGCTAATCTCCATTTTTTTTTTTTTTTTTTTTTACTATTTTATTATTCTTCAGCCAGAGAGCCACCATGGAGACATAAAACAGCCACATGTGGCTCTGGAGCCGCAGGTTGCAGACCTCTGTTTTAAGGGATCAAATGTAAAAAAATGGAATCTGGGGTTTAAAAAAAAAAAAAAAAAAAAAAAAAGAAATTTCTTTGGTGTGAATATCAATAAAGAGGGCAGAGAATGATGAAAACTCAAGTTTTACAACTAAAATAAAGTTCCAGCTGCTGAATGGATAGAAAAAAAAAAGAATTTATTTAAATCAATTTTAACAACTCTCATAAATACAATTTGTTAAGAAATGCAGGAGTGCACAGGATAAAGTCACAGAAAGCATTCCTACAAAAGTCAGAAATAAAATGACAATCTAATTAAAATGACATAACATAGAATGTTAAGAAGCACAGGATGCAACTCTGGGTTAGAAAATGACATCATGACTTTTGAGCTTCAAATTCTTGATCATTTATAATCAAACTTGAAATAAAAATACGAATAAATATTTAAAAATTGATGCAGAGGAAATGCAAAAAGGGATTATTTTCTATATTTTCTAAACCATCTTTTTATGTAGCATTTTTTTCTATTTTTTCTGTTTGTGTCTTTATTTGCGAAACATGTTCTTTCAAAATAAAACCAAAAACGTTCTTGTATTTCTTGGAGACTTTGTTGAACTTTCACATTTAGACTATTGTCACATATTCTAAAAAGCCACTGAAAATGCAAGTTTTCAGTAAATTCGGAGGGTAGCATTGGAAGTTGTAAGATTTTTCGGCGACCTGACAGCCAATATCAGACTGCCACCTTCCAGCCCCTGTGCTGCCGCCCCACTGCCACCATCCGAGAGTTAGAAATCCTACGGTAGTGACTTGAATCGGGGGCTCGGCAATCCCAGACAAGATCACGGCGTTGATGGCATCACAGCGGCTCTATATTGACGAAATGCGATTGATGGTGAGAAGAACACGAAGAAGACGGAACTTGTGATTTCTCTGAAAGCATGTTGTCTAAAAATGTCAATTATAATCTCAAAATTGGAGACCTGCTACTCATCATCCAATCAGAGCTGCCCAATTTCCTGATGACATCATCCCAGACGCATGACGGCTGCATGACCCTCTACTTTCATGACCACGAGGATAAAAAAAAAATAATAAATCGTGCAGCTGTATGAAATCTCGAAGATTCCGCCCATTCAATTCAGTAACTTTATTGTTATTGTACATTTTACAACAAAATTCTGTACAGTGCAGTCCTCTATAAAAAAAATTAAATAAAAAGAAACATAAAATTAAACAAAAACCAGAAAGACCAATTGCCATTGCTCCAATGGAAACAGTTAAGAAAAATTGCAGTTTTGCGTTTTTTTTTTAAATCTATTTGTCATTGATTTAGTTTCTCTGATGTTGTGTTTGTGAACAGGTTTTTCAAAATAAAAGCAGAACTTTCTTGTAGTTCTTGCAGTTGTTTTTGTTAAACTTTTTCACTTACTTGAGTGTTACTTCACTCTGTGACTTCTGCAAAGTGATCAAACACGATGAGATTTCCTGCTGCAAAGATGACATTTAAATAGATTCTTTTTTCTATTTTTGTAAGAAATAAACAACTTTTTGAATAAAAATTGTGTTGTTGTTTTTTTTTTTTTTTACAGATTATTATAGCATAGAACCAAAACGGAGCAGTTCCCTCTCTAAACTTAAGCATCCCCTCCGTTCTTCCTCCTCCTCTTCCTCACTCTTTGTGTTCAGTTTCAAGCTCCTCTGGTTTCTCTGCCAACTTCTCAAACATTTGCTCCTCCCAACTCTTTCCCTTTTTCCCTCTCAAATGTGTGTGAACCTCTTCTAATGCTTCTTCTAAAGCCCTTTTTATTATTAGTGCTTTAACTCTAACAGAACTTTATCCCAAATCCAAATATTTATCCTTACCAGGATCCAATTTCTATGCTAAATTTAACTGAAAAAGACTCAGTTTTACATTTTTTAAGGCTAAATAAATGTATAAATGATGTTAAGATGAACTTTTTTAGATGTAAAATGTGAGTGTGGAAGTGAATCTGTGCTTCTTTCCCCTCCTGTGCCCCTTTTTGCTTTCATTATTCCGGCCTCCTGCGACTCAGTTCCTGCCAGAGCGTAACCGTGGAGATAAATTCGGTAGGGGGAACGCTGATGGATAAGGCCTCATTACCACGGCAACGGGAATAAAGCTGCCAATCTTGTATTTTCATCTCTTAGCTCACCATTATTATCCATTGTTTAACCGCTGACCCACCCAAACAGAAGCGGGAAAAAAAAAAAGTTTTTGACCAAATTGGTCCAAAGTTTTTGTTTTTTATGATAATTAATGATGAAACTGAATTTCAACACTTATAAACAGATATTTTCAACTGTGTCACATGGATGCTGCTGCAAAACCGTGTGCAGGAACGACGATCTTGCGAAGGAAAAACCGTTCATCTGGTTTATTGGAGGTGAACGGAACGACTGACCCACATTTCCAGGTTTGCATGGATTTCTGCCTTTGTTCCAGTCGGCTGGCTGCTGGTTAACTGATGGAGGCCCACAGCAGCTGGATTACTTTCAGGACACTATAGCACCCCCGTGACCCATCCAGCCCCTACCCCCCTGCAGAGCTGGAATCTGTATGTGCCTGGACAGAGTTTGGGTCTCCTAATCCCCTTTAGGATTTAACCATCTGCAAAACATTTTCAATTATATATTCATTTTTTTTTAGTTTGCTGACATTTACACTTTTACTGTAAACATGTAGTTTCAAATTTACATGTTAAAAAACGATTTACGGCATCCAGTGAAGTCAAGTCAGCTGCTTCTTATAGCCTAAATGTGTAAAAAGATGAATAAGTAAAAACTTGAAAAGAAAAAAAACTGTAGAAAAATCAAGTAAAATCTAGTTTTGATAACAACTTTTGGATCTCATTTATTCTAGCCTACAAATAAGAACATTTTTAGAAAAAAAAAACCCCTAGAAAGTTGTTAAAATATCTGTGCAAGTAAGAAATCGTATAAGTTTAAGAAATAAACTAAAAAGCATCGAATGGTTAGATATAATGATTTGAAATCACATTTTTTTAATTGCCAAATGATTTTTTTGCTCATTTTAACCAAATATATTTTTAGAAAAAACTTGCATAATAAATGGAAATAACTTATTTTAGAACAAAATGATAAAAAAGTACAATAAATCCTCAAAAAATCTAAAACTAGTACACATTCTTAAATAAAAAATTCAAAATTTTAATTTAAAATAATGTCAATAAATGCCAGTTTAACTTGTCAGCATTTATTGAACTTTAAAATTACATCCACATCTAAAATTCCTCATTTAAAGTTCAATTTGAATTTTTCCATCGTCCAGAAAAGGATTTTGACTCATTTTTATATATATATATTTTTTTTCAAGCAGGAGTCCTAAGTCTAAATTTATTAATTTGAAAATAATACCTAAAAAAAGTCTTGAATATGGTATTTATTTTGCTGCTTGAAACTCTCCATTTCAAGTCAAAAAGGAAAAATTTCAACCACGATTGTTTTTGATCGAATGATTTAAAAAAACAAACAAGATAACCAATTGTTATGAATACACTGAATGCCATTCCCCGGTTAGAAAAATGAAGAGCGCAGCAGAAATAACAAGATTAAGAAGCTTAAGTTTTGACCGTAAATGGGAAAAAATTGGTAAAATTATATTTTGGTCTCAAGCCGATGGAAGAAGCCTTTAAAATCACTTTGTGGATCTCCAAACCTCAAGAAGGGAGCTTTGCTGCAACCGGTCTCCACTGTAGCTTAGTGCTCCTTCCAGATGTCATGTAGTTTGTGTTGCACTTTGTAGTTTTGTATGTTTAGTCTCATTCTGTGTAATTTAGTGTTCTGGGTTCAGTTAGATGAGGTTTTGTTTGTTATTTTGGTCTTGGTTCCCCCTGAAGCCTTTTGCTTCACCTCTTTAAAGGGTCACCAAACAGGGAAGTTGGAGGTTGACTCCACCCACATTCGAAATGTGAAAATCCAATCAGAGGGGTGGGGCTGGGGAACACGACTGTTACCATTACTGGAGCTGCAGCTCATGACGATAGACTTCTGAAACTTACATAGTTTGACCAATCACAGAATTCAACTATAATACCTCAATTCAACCTGTAGGGGGCAGCACACAGACAGTTTTTGACAGTATTTTCAAGAATTAGATAAGTTTATTTTAATTTGTCAAAAATTTGCCAACATACAGCACTTTAATCCCATTTTATAGAGATCAACATAAAAAAAAAGTTGATTTAGGATTTGGTTACCCTTTAAGTTATCATTGTTTGTCCTTAATTGATTTCTTATAAATATATTTTTTTGTGGTGTTTTTGTTATTAATTTAGGGTTAGAACTAAAAACTTAATTAATGTTTCCCCCTCAACCCCATAAACCCAAAAAGGGGCTTAACGTAACTTGGGGGCTTGTCCGGGATTTGTCCAGGATTCATTATTTTGTTGGTATTTCTTGTAATTTTTGTAGAATCCTGTTTGTACTTTGATATAAGTTTGGTCAGCAGTTTTCTTTTTGTACTTGACCTTGGGGTTTGAATTAAGTAAATTTATTTTAGATCCTGAAGAAGAAAAACAGATGACTAAAGCAAATTTGTTTGCTATTGCCACTTATATAATGTGTATTTACTGAGAAATTGGTCTGAAGTTTTGACATGCATGACCTTAAAATTCACTACAAGAAACTTGTTGGAAACCTGTAGATGCGAGCTTCTAATGAGGCAAAAAATTCTCATGCGGATTTTGAAAAAAGCTGTAAAATGTGAGTAGTAAAAGAGTAGTAAAAAATGCTTGAATATTTGCAATTTAAGGTTTTCAAAATGTAAATATTTTTATAATGTTTGGCCACAGAGGGGCTGGTAAAGCACCAATTTTTTTAAATTCTTGACTGAGCCATGCTTGTGCTTCGTATTCTAATAAGTAAAAAGAACAAAAAATGTATAATATCCCAAAAACCTTGTTTTATTATGTACCATTATTAGTGACTCATACTTGTACGTATTATGTACTTTGTTTGATCGAATAATCATTTTGTGTCACAACATTTTTTTTTTAGCTGATATTCTTTAATATATTCTTGATTTTTTAATTAATTATTCATATTTATGTCATAAAATAGAACATTTTGGGGGGTTTATTTTAAACTGTGACTTTATCTTTCATTTTAGTTCCAGATGCATCAATGTTTTGATGTTCTTTAGGGAAAAACGGAAACAAAATGATCAGAAAAATGACTTAGAAAACATACAAAAAGTTCAAATCTTCCACCACCACATAAATACAGAATAACTTCCTGCTCCTAAACAAAGTTAATGTACTGATAGTGTGTGAAGGGAAAATGATATAGGGAAAACTAAATAATTAAGGATCATTCTTATAATTTTCACTCGAGCTAAAGTATTTACAAGTTTTTTTTTCTTCTTAAATTCCTAATTTTTCCGTCATTTTCAAACATGTTTTTAGGATCTTCTTATTTATTGTCCATTTTGTTACAATTGAAAATAAAAAAATAACCACTCTAATTTATCAAATGTTGTCATATTATAGACTATTTTTTTGTGATAAATATTATATCTGGTAAAAATTACCCGGTATATGGGGTTATATGGGGCCAAATTTGGCCCCAGGGCCGCAGTTTGTCCCCCCCTAAGTTTTTACTTCTAAAATAATCTTCAATTGATGCTCTATTTTTTTTCATGAGTTTTGGTGCCTTTTTCCCACTATACCAAGTATTACAATTGGTGCTTTTTTGCAGCTTTTTCCCAGTAAAGCAGGGGTGTCAAACTCAATCACACAAGGGGCCAAAATCCAAAACACACATTAGGTCGCGGGCCGAACAGGATAAACATTTATTGAACACTCTAAAACTAATTTATTAAAACTTAAAAAATGTAACTTTTAACATAGTTATGAACTAGATATGTAGCATGTGGTGATGCTAGTGTGAATGCTGTAAACTGAATTTGGCCGCTGAAGATGCTAGTGGTGATAGTGAAGTTGCTGAAATTGATATTTAAAAACACTCAAGCTAATAGCTGAAAACGCTAAAGCTGAGAGACAGATAAAATATTAGCTAGCTGACAAATTAGCCGAAAAAACTAAAAGAAAAAAAACAGCTAGCATGTAGCTGAAATATTAGCTAAACTCCAAAAATAGCCTAAAAATTCTCAGTAAATGCCAAAATAGTCCAAGAAAATAGGATTCCAATTTTTAGAATTGTAACTTTTTAACATAATTATGAATAATAAAAGGCAGCAATATTATTCCAGAATAAATTAAGTTAAGCCTTAAATAACTTTCAATATTTTACTCTCCAGAAAATACATTTTGTTGAAATTAAACAAGAAAAAAATAGGCGAAAGATAACATCGGGCCATTAATAACAATGAAATAAAATGATCTGGAGGGCCGGATAGAATTACCCGGAGGGCCGGATCCGGCCCCCGGGCCTTGACTTTGACACATGTGCAGTAAAGCAACAGTCTCCAAAATTCCCTTTTACATTTCCAAATACGCGGATAATCTATCAAATTTCCAATAGTTGTCAGCTGTCTCTTTTGAGATTCTTTCCCACCTACAAACTACACAGAAAAAAATAATCCACATTCGTCAAAATGCTTCAACCTTTTGACAAACTGCTTCATAAATCAAGTTACAATTACTGTTTATCCACAAAAAAAATGACACATTTGCAGCTTTAACAGGACTTGTCTGTTGATGCTCGAAGCTTCTAAATATAAAGCTCCTTTCATGGCCCCCGTGTGATATTCTCTCACACCCAAGTCTCACACAGTCTATAATGGAGGGGATGGGGGGTCCCTTTAGTCTCATGCTTCAGTAGTAATTTGTCAGCGGCCATGAATGGGCTCCTTCATCAGCAGTGGAGACGGCAACAAGGAATCTGGGGGCAGTGTGTGCATGTGTGTGTGTGTGTTTGTACACTAAAGTGGGGCTCCAGCCTCAGACTGGAGTTTACTCTGTGCCCCTCGTACTGTAGCCCACATCTTTCCTTTGTATGGGACCACCATAGGCAGTTCCCCAGCAGCCAATCAGACGCCGCAGAAGACATTACCTCATTGTAATTGGTCCTGAGCCAACTTGATCCGCCTAAATGAAATGCAAATGTTTTTTTTTTTTTTACTATGTTCAACATGCAGGGCACACTGTCACAATCTACTGCAGCTAAACTAAAGCATTCCAATCACTTCCAAACAACTTGAAAGTTGAAATCCATCATCCTCTGCATGAAATATGCAGGAAAAAACATTTTCACATCTGCTAAAATGAGAGTTTTATTCAAAAAGATCTAAAAGTTTTACTTTTACAAACTTATTTTGTAAATGAAACCAAAAAAACCAACTTACAGTCTACATGTCTTAGTGCAGGTTTTGGGGTGAACTTGTGGAGGGAGGGGTAGCCGCTTCTTTAGGGGTCTTGAGACATCATGAAAATGGAACGTACCATTGTTGTGTATCGTCAACTGCTCCTTGGAATGATGTAAGTTGGTTATATTGCTAAAGATGCTATGCTAGCCTGCTACCATTGTCCAAAATACGTAAAGGGTGTCGCCATTTTGGAAAGGTCAGTAAACAATGAGACGCACCTTCGCAGATACAGTAAAATGACCATAAAATGCTTATTTTTTGTCGCAAAAATAAGACCAGATTGTGGTATTAATGTGGTAATGATATGTAGAAGAAGAAGAAGCCCCTCCCAGCTTGTATATTGTGAACGTTATGGGCTGAACCAGGGGTCGGCAACCTTTAACAGTAAAAGAGCCATTTGGGCTTGTTTTCTACTGATCAAAACCAAGAAGGAGCCGCATTGACTTACATTAGCCTTTAAAAAATTTGAATTTGCATTCATAACCTTTTTTTTTCAATAAATATGACTGTCTAGTTTTGTCACGAACAAAAGCAAAAATAAATAAATAAATAAACTAGCATCTCTTTAAAAGATCCTTTTTTTTTTACATTTTTAACTTTAGCAGCAAAAAAGCTAGCTCGTTGCTTAATTACTAGCTGAACTTCAAATTAGCATAACATTTCTCTGTAAATTAAATCAGCCAAACATTTTAGCATGTTGCTGAAATAAAAGCTAAACTCAAAATTAGCCTAAAACCTCCAGTAGATAACATATTAGCTAAAAATGTTAGCATGTTGCAAAAATGTTAGCTAAACTCCAAATTAACATAAAAAATAATTAAAAGGCCAAATCGGCTAAAAAAAAACAAAAAACAAGCTTGTTGCTTAAATACTAGCTGAACTACAAAATAGCCTAAAATTCTTCAGTAAACTAACTTAGTCAAAAACGTTAGCATGTTGCTAAACTAGAAGCTAAATTCTAAATTATCCACAAAAAAAAATTCAGTAGATAAAAAAATAGCTGAAAACATTAGCATTTTGCTAAAATATTAGCTAAACTTTAAATTATCCTAAAATCCTCACTAGAAAACAAATTAGCCAAAAACGTTAGCATGTTGCTAAAATAATAGCTAATCTTCGTCCAGAGAGCCACAATGGAGAGATAAAAGAGCCACATGTGGTTCTGGAGCCGCAGGTTGCAGACCTCTGGGCTAAACGTTCAAGAATGCACATGTTTGGTATTTTAAGGCTTTAAAGATATTTGGAATAAATGAAGAGATGGACTGAACCATTCACGTAGAGGCAAAACAGAACAAATTCGACACAAACTCACATCCTTTCAATCAAAATTTGTGAAAAATCGATGTCAGAACCCGTCAGAGGTTCTTCCCGTCTCGTGGGTCCGTGGGACCGCGGACGGGCTGGATCGAGGCCAGCAGGTTGACGTCGAGGCTTCCCAGTCAAATCTTCATTCTCTAATTAAAATCTCTCCCATTAACTCGACTCGTACATTTCCCACTGGAGTAAATCTTTTGTTGTTGGGGGGACAAAGCTTTGATTGTTCTGCTGCTGATGAACTTATGAATGCACACAAAAGAGGAAAAAAAAAAAGTGTGTCATTGTGCTTTGGTATGAAGGAATTTCTCCCATCATGTGAGAGCAGCTGCAACAAAACTAAAGTGGATGAATAAAGGACAGGAACTCACACTTTTATTAAATTAATAAGCAGTCACACTTCATGGGGGAGAATTGTATTAAATTAGTCTTTTATTTACAATTTCATGCGATAACTTTACATAGATTCCTGGTTTACAATAAAATATATATAAATCAGTGATACCAGAGACTTTAAAATAAAAAACAAAATGAATTTAAAACACATAACCATAAGACAATATTACAATATTTAAGAGTTTACACTATTTAAACTTAATATTTTAAGGTTTTTTTTGTTGGTTAATTATTTATATGTATTAGTAGCCATGTATGAATGTTAAAGTTATGTTTTAAATTTTACTAAATAAGCTAAACAGAAGTTTTTAAATGGAAAAATAATTTTAAAGATTTTTTAGTATTCAAAATAAGTCTATTTGACCCAGAATGCAACAGGAGGCTTCATTTAGTTATTGATTTGTGTTTGGGATAAAAAGGAAACTTAAGAAAATATTAATAAGCTTGTGTAAAATAAACGTATCCCAAACAAATATCTTCTTTCGCATGTGTTTACTGATTTTTTCAGAGATATTAGTTTTTTACTTTTTAAACATGGTTTCATTTATATTATTATATTTATTTCATTTTTTCCTGTTCAACTTTTACATTTTTATTTCTTTCTTTATCCATCAATTCATTTATTTACAATTTTTTAGATTTTCTGAAAGAAAAATTTTTTTTTATCCCTTTTACATTATGACTTCAATTAAAATTTAAATTAAAAAAAATCTATTTAGAGTTTGCTGACATTTAGTGTTATATTTTTTAGTGTTCAGGAGCTCTTCTGTTGAGGCCTCCAGAAAATCAGTTTTTTATAATATTTACAAACATTTTCACTAAAAATGTCCTCTTCATTTATGTTTAGATGTATTTTTCTTACCTCAAAACTCATTTTCTGACACATTTGTGCAATTTTGTATTCTGTTTGTGTTTCATAAACTCTCATTCTTCACAAAGCATTGATTTCTGATCTCTTTTTTTAAATCTTCTGCTTTGAATCGAATCACATCTCAATAAAGTTCTGATAGTCGATGTGTACTCTGTGTTTTCCCCTTCATCCCTTTGAGTTTCCAAGTATCTCTCGCATCCTCCTTCCAGGAATCACCTCCGACCCCCCCCTTGGATTGCAGGGGTCAGTGGGTTTTCCCATCAGGAGGTTCGTGCGGGAGAGGAAGGGTAGAGGGGCGTGGTACGTCCGCCCGCGCCTTTGATCGCTATGGGGGTCACAATGCATTTCATTCCACCTGATCAGCATCGTTCTGACCTTCTGATCCGACCCCATGTGGAGGAACAACTTCATATGGAGGTCAGTGGAGAGTAGAGCCACTAAACCAGAACATTCAGCTTTGAAAAAAGAGAAATCTGCAGTTTTGGATTTGGTTTATTTTAGATTTTCAATCTAAAAAAAAAACTATAATTAATTAATGAAGACAAACAACATATTTTTATATGGATTTATCAAACTTAGTTAAGATAATTAATATTTAGCAAAATGTTGACATAAAACAACATAAAAGATCTGGATTTTTCTTGGTTATTTGATGAAAAATAAATTGTGCAAACCTTTAAATCACAAGCAGAGCTTCATTTGGTGACAAAGACTAAAAGAAGTTTCATTCAGGTTCAAAGCTGTTTTTCTGTGTCTCGTTTGTGATAAATAAAGATGCTGCCATCTGCTGTTCATGCACTTTCCTGTCAAAACAGTGCACAAAGCAATTTTGCTGTAAGGATTTGAGAGAACAGGAATTTAGAGTATAAACTTACAATAGATTTTGACATAATAATTTAAATTTGGAAGAATTTTACACTTGAAAATCTAAGATATTTGCTGCCTTTTATTATAACGAATGACACTTTTACTGCCATAAATATTTTGATTTAATCTCAAAAAGAGACATTTAAGTTTTTTTTCTAAAATAACATGAAACATGACTTGTCATGCATGTTTCGTGGATTCATTTTGTGCCAAAAGCAAACAGTAAAAAGATGTAAAAGTCATATAATATCGGCTCTGAATCAGAAATGTTAATACAACTTAATACTGTGGTTTAGTTGATCAGTGACATTTATAACAAAAAACTGACCATTATTAAGTAATTTAAGTTGCTTGTGAGTTACAAAGTCATTTTAATGCATACAAGTTATAGATAATTGTTTTCATATTTTTTTTAACTGACAAAATGGACACAGTCAAAAAAATTGAGCTTTTTCTAAACTTTGCATAAAAAACTAGTTTTAAATTTTGTTTATTTTGATGTTGAATACAGAATCCCTTCATTATAAATCTTAATCATGTCTTCAAAATGCTCCAAAATTGGAGGGAAGTGCTGTAGTACAGCCCACTGACCAGCAGAGGGAGCCATTGCATTTCACGTGTGGTTGTTCTTTCTAGCCCCACTTGATGATTTATAGACAATTTCCTTACTCAGGGAAATGCTTAATGTATTCTTAAAGTGTGTATTAAGTTAATATTTAACTCTGTGATGCTATTTTTATCAGATTGAATCTGTCTTTAATGCACCACCACATCTTAAAGGTTAAATACATAATAATTATTCACACAGACACAAAATAATTAAAGAAAATAATGCTCATACATAAGAGATACATTAATTATAACATATGAAAATGCAACAGACAGAAAATCAAAGATAAAAACCCTAATAACAAACTCTCATTTGTTCATTTTAATTGTTTAACATTTTCACTCGTTTTGCTAGGTTTCTCCATATTCTTCCATAGATTTTCTGAGCTTCACAAATTTACATTTTATTAATCTGTAACATTTAATCATTTCAATTTATAAAAATAAACGCTGATGTGTTCATACAGTCTCACTTTATTTTGTGGCTCGTTTTTGTAATCTGCACTGTTTTTGTGTGTCTTTCCCCAATCTTTGATACCATAATTAAGGTAGGGCTGAACTAGAGTACAACTAAATATATCCAAAGTATTATAGTTCAAAGTATTTAACTTTGCTTAGTATCTCTATACTTCCCTGAACTTTGTATTCAATATTTCTAACTTGGGACCACTCTGATTATCTTTTGATCTATTTTAAAAGCATCGTGGTTATGTCAATTTTAGACAATATTTAAAAAAAAAAAAAAAGTATTTTTCTAGATCACAAATGTACGGAGCCCCTAAGGGGATGTCGTAAAAAAAAATTTAAAAAAACAATTACTAACTGGTGCGTACCACTTTCTTAGTAATTGTCTTATTTTTTTTTCTGATGTCGCTTTAGCGGCTCCATACAAATGAGCTCTTTTTCAATATGCATTTTTTCGTCTGCTCCTGATTCACGAAAAATTCAGAAATGTCGTTTTAAGCCTAATTTTCTTTATTTTTGTCCTCCATCATAAGAAAATGTTACAAGAACATGTTAAAAACACAGTTTTCCTTAGCATTGATTTTAGCAATCAGGCAAATTCTTTAAAGGAATTGAAATATATATTTTTAGTTGAGTGAGGTCGATTTAAATCAACATTATTGTCGTACATACTGATGTTATATAACCCAGAAAAGGATTATCTGTGCCTGTGCGCCAGTTTATGCTTTTAATCAGACTTGATGCCAGATTTTACGAACAGACTTTAAAACAAATCCCAGGAGCGTTCAATATTAACATTGACATAAATTAAACATGACGGCTTTACTCTGATCTGACAGAAAGGTCTCGGTCCACTTGGCTGATTGACGACACCGAAGAGCAAATGAGGAAGCGGAAAACAGGAGATCATCAAATGACTTGAAACGGTCAGGATATGTCGGTTTGAACTCTAGAAATCCTTGTGTCATTTTCGTCAGAAAATGATCCAGTGCCTCTTATACATTATTTTATGGGAGTCATACATCCCACTATAAAGAAATAACCTCCAATTCTCCCAACCTGTCCCCTTCACAGCCTCCTGAAAGGCGTCTTCTACCTCTCTACATTTCTACGCAAGGAATATTGTCCCACGTTTGTCAGATAATATCATTAAAAACAGTATTTATGAACAATTGTATTAGAAATTTTCCTAATTTTCATGGTTTGTTTAACATGACAATGTTTTATAATTCTGTATTCTTTGTAACATTACAACTTTTTCAATAAATGTAATAATTTCCAAACAGGGATTTTGTCACTCTCTTCCTAAATCAAACTTATTCGGGGACAATTTGGGGGCTCGTCCGGGATCAGGAAAGTTTTTCTTTTGTTTGTATTTGTGCTCTGCGTGGTTGGCTAACCAGTGTTCACCAAAGATTTTCAAGCTGGATTTTCTACTTTTCACACCAAAAAAAGATTTGTTTCACTGAAAAGCAAAAAAAAAAAAAAAAAAAAAAAAATGCAAATAATTAAAAATTATCACAAGATTGTAAAATTTTACTGTGAAGTTTTGTAAAAAATTATATATATATATATATATATATATATGTTTCTTTTTGATGACACTGTTTTAGGTTTAATTAATGTCTAGAAAGGTGATGCATCAGGATGAAACCAAAAACCAGACTCACGCGAAAAGAATTCACTACAAAATTGGTTAGATTTACATCACAGTTATCAGAATAAATAAAAATCAACAGGAAACAGGCAAAAAAAAACATACATTTTAATTAAACATAATTACAACCAGCTGAGCTGCTAATTAAAAAAGAACTTATGAGTAGTTGACAGTCATATCTTCACTGATTATGCAAGTTCTCCATATCATGGAGGAAACTGAAATGTTTATCTGTGAAAGTCATAATCTAAACAAAAAACCTCCATTGAATAATGTTTTTAAAATGTTTTTCTATGCTATTGCTGCAAATAAGTATTTGAGCAGCTGTCTATCAGCTAATTCTGACCCTCAAAGACCCGTTAGTCCACCTTGAAGTAGTTCACCTCGGCTCAACGGTCTGAGGTCGTTAGCTGCATAAAGACACGTTAACGCTCCATACAATCAGTAAGACTCCAACTACAAACATGACCAAGACCAAAGAGCTGTCCAATGACACCAGAAACAGAACTGTCGACCTCCTCAGGCCTGGAAAGGTCAAAGGGTCAAATTACCAAGCAGCTTTGTAAAAAAAAAAGATCCATGTGGGACAATAGTGGCATCTTTATGTTTCCTACCTTGTTAAATCATTTTTGAGGATTATTGTGACCTCTGCATAGCTGAACATCATTAGTTATCCACATGTTGGGGATAAATAAAGCCTGTTTGAAACGAGAGAACAGAATTTTCCCCTAACTACCAAAAAACTATATAGTGCCCTGGATTTTAAAGGTCATTTGGACACGATGCTCACTACTTTTCTTTTGTTTTTCTAAACACAGGATATGACGGATACGTTTTACTCGTTTATTTTATTAGTCTTTGGCTCTAATTCATGTGACTCTGAGTGAACGCCTCACAAAACAAACTGGTGTGGGACAGGGTGGCGCAGCAGACATGCAGGAAGCTGCCCCGGCCAGGCATCCAGGGGGGATTCCCCCTGTGTGACATAAGGCGTGTTTGAGATTATGCAGGCGGACCCGGCGCTGCGCAGATCGCCTGGATTGCGGTGCATGCTGGTTAGTTTCTGTCACCGACGTCACATTTGCGACGACATGAAGTATCGCGAGAAAGGGGCGGGTTCAAGGCGCCTTCCTAAGCCAGCGCAGCCAGAAAATAGGTACTGCGCTGGCTGCAAGCCGCCTTGATGACTACAAAACGATGCATTGTGGGAAACGGTGTCCTGAAAGTTTTTGTAGTTTATTGTCAAATAACTGGCGCTAAATGAAGGAAATCTGTGTATTTTTTTTACTCTTTCTGGAAGGTAGTGAATCATTGATGAAAAAATATACAAGATTTTAAATAATCTGTGGTAATTTGTGTCATAGTTGTCTTGAAAATGAACTTTAATTTTTGTTTTATCTGTTTTTGGGATTGTGTACATGTAATGAATCCCCCGACTATTTTTCATCTGTTTTACTCTAAGAGATGTAAAAAAATACTATAAAAACATAACAGCACAGATCATACTAGGAGGAGTGGCGTATTAAAATTCAGCCGAATGTTGAGGACAACCCCCAACTCCTCGTTCTCGTGCAGTCTCGTCGTCCACCTTCATCTCAGGCGTCTTTCTCCACCCCCTCCTGCAGCAGCTTGGTCTCGTCGACGAAGCAGGCGAGGCGCAAGTCAACTCAAACATGCCTATTGTCACTGAGTGATGATGTCATCACTCAGGGACATGTGACTATGTCCCTGAGTGATGACATCATTTGACATCATTTTACATTTTTATTTTTCTTATATGCAGGGAAGCAAACTGATTTTACACAGCAAAAAAAAGCAAAGGCTCTACCAGAAACAACAAGCAAGGGATCTACAAGAAACTCAAAGTTTTCTGAAAAAAATACTAACTTTTTGAGATTTCAAAACAAAAAGTTAATTCAAAATGTCACACGTGGAAGAATTTCAGATGGATGTTTCCATTGATGAGATGACAATGGAGAGAGAATTCTGCAGCAAAACGACACTTTGAGAGGCTCTGTCCAAGGAACTACGGACAAGGAAGAGACATACGAAGAAAAAAATCACGGAAAGCTGCTTTGAAGGAAAACAAAAGACTGGTGAAGCAGGTGGAGGCTCTGAGAGCGGACGTGGAACAGCTGATCCACGTGGAAAAAATGTATGAAGAAGAGAGGATGAGAACGTCTCAGTTCTTAGAAAGTAATGAAGAACTGAGAGTAGTAACGGCCGGACTTGAGACCAAACTTCAGCAACTGCGAGCAATGAAAGAAGAAATTTCTGGCTTCAAGGCTGAGCAAAACAGTTTGGAACAGGAGAGCGAAACTCTCCGATCTGAACGGAAGAAACTCCAGAAAAAGATTGAACGCAAACTCCACCTGGAACTGGTATTGAGAAACGAGTTTGATCAATTCCAGGCCTTGTCCCAACAAACTGAGGAACTAAGGCAGAACCTCCAGGAGATGAGAAAACAAAATGAGGAACGGAAGAGGATGGAGGAGGAATATGACTCAATGATAGAAGAGTCGTACCGCCTCATAGAGTTGAAAGTTCAGCTGGAGAAAGAGATTTTGGATGAGACGAAGCAGAACGAGGAGACTCGTCAGCTTGTTGTTCGTCATGAGGAGGAAAAGAGACGACTGGAACTGCTTCAAGAAGAAACCAACACGCTCACAGCAGCAAAGTTGAAGGCAAAGAACGAACACGACCTTCTCCTGAGCCAAGTCCAAGATCTCCAGGAGACAAATAGGGAGCTTCTGGGTGGTGTTAAAGCTGCATGTCGCAGACTCTCAGAAGAAAAGTCCCAGCTTGAAGGAAAGAGAGAGCAGCTTCAGAAGAAGGTTTCACGTATGAACGAGAAGAAACAGGAAGTAGTTGAACTGGCTGCTCAGTGCAACACCATGATGGACAAAGTGGGACAACTTCAAGAGGAAACAAATAACCTCAAGGAGGAAAGAAACGGGCTTGTTTACCTTCTGCAGCAACGTCAAACATTGGAGACTGAATGTAATGATCTGAAAGCTGAAACTGACAAGGTGGAAGCTGAAAACGGTCATCTTCATGTTGAAGTTGCTGACCTGCAGAACAAGCTTTCAAATTTGAACGATGTTGAGGACAGAGTTACGAAGGCGAAGGAGAAAAATCTGAAGGCAAAGGAAGACCACGACCTTCTCCAGAACCAACTCCAGGACCTGCAGGTTCAGATCCAGGTTCCACAACAAGCAATTGTTGTTTTAGAGGCGGAAATCCAAGATCTTCAGAAGAAAAATAGAGATCTGAAGGAGGTTAAAGCCGAATATAACCGAATCTCAGAAGAAAAGTCTCAGCTTGAAGAAAAGAGGGAGAAGCTTCAGAAAAAGGTTTCACATCTGAAACAGCAGCAAGAAGAAGTAGTTGAACTGGCTGTTCACTACAACTCTATGCTGGATAAAGTGGAGCGCCTCAGAGAGGAAACAAAGACCCTCAAGGAGGAAAGAAACGGGCTGGTTGACCTTCTGCAGCAACGTCAGACATTGGAGACTGAATGTAATGATCTGAAAGCTGAAACTGACAAGGTGGAAGCTGAAAATGGTCATCTTCATGTTGAAGTTGCTGACCTGCAGAACAAGCTTTCAGATTTGAACGATGTTGAGGACAGAGTTACAAAGGAGAAGGAGAAAAATCTGAAGGCAAAGGAAGAGAAGTCCCAGCTTGAAGAAAGGAGAGAGAAGCTTCAGAAGAAGGTTTCACATCTGAAACAGCAGCAAGAAGAAGTGGTTGAACTGGCTGTTCACTACAACACTATGCTGGACAAAGTGGAGCGCCTCAGAGAGGAAACAAAGACCCTCAAGGAGGAAAGAAACGGGCTGGTTAGCCTTCTGGAGCAACGTAAGACATTGGAGACTGACAGTAATGATCTAAAAGCTGAAACTGACCAGGTGGAAGCTGAAAACGGTCATCTTCGTGCTGAAAATTTTGACCTGCAGAAGAGGATTTCAGTTTCTAGCGATGTTGTACACTAATAGGTATTTCTCCTATTAGTTCAAATTAGTTAATTTGGACAAAAACATTTGTTATGGTAGGACTTAGTCTTTAAGATTACTGTTAGTTGAAATTAGAGAGCAGGGGCAAAAAACTTTAGATGCAAGTAGGAAACGCACGCCCCCCTCCAAAAAAAAATAAAAAAAAATTAGTGAGTAGGGGTAAACGACTTTAGATGACAATAGAAAACACACCCCTCAAAAAAAAAAAAAAAAAAATAGTGAGTAGGGGTAAAACACTTTAGATGCAAGTAGGAAACACACACCCCCCTCAAAAAAAAATAGTGAGTAGGGGTAAAAGACTTTAGATGAAAATAGGAAACACACACCAAAAAAAAAAAAAAATTAACCCCTATAAAAGACTTTAGCTGAAAGTAGGAAATACACACTAAAAAATAAAAAGACTCCTCCCACTTAACACACACACAAACATCTTCACCCAACCAGATTTTAGGATTATTATTAGTTAAATTAAAAAGTGTTGCAATTCTTTACAATCTCTTAATATTTTAAAATCTGGTCACACAAGAAGAATTGCAACACACCAAATTTTTCCCCTCCGTCAACCGCCACCTTATCGTGGTGGAGGGGTTTGAGTGCTCGAGTGATCCTAGAAGCTCATCTGTCCAGGGCTAATACCCGTGGTATGGTGTCTTATGACAGATGGGTTCTAGGTGACGAGTCAGACTAAGAGCGGTTCAGAATCTCCAAACAACTCAGAAATAACTCGGTCCCACGTGTCTCCGACTCAGCTTTTTGCAGGCCAGACAGGCTCAGATCCTGGATTGAGAGCCAGACCCACTGACCAGGAGACAGGTTGGGACACACTCTGTGGTGGGTGGCTGTCTGTTCACGGGTGTGGTGGATGGCGTGCTGGAGCTGAATGTGGGCCACCTCCCATGTCTCCTCACAATTGCAGAATCAGTCATCTACAGTTGGCAGTGATGCTGACATTGATGCCCAGAATGTGACACGTAGCTCTCCTCATTTGAGAAATGAACTGAAGACCCGATCTGACACGATGTCCTAGGGCAGTCCATATTGTCAGAAGACCTGGAGCAACAGATCTCAGCCACTCAGCAGTCTCCAGAGCAGACGAGAGCTTCAGCAATGGGATCAACCGTGCCTGCCTTGGAGAACCGGTCCTCCACGGTCAGGATGACGATGCTACCCTGGGACCAGGGCAGATCCGTCACAAAGTCCACTGCGATATGGGACCAGGGTAATTGTGGAACAGGGCAGCAGCTTTAGGAGTCTCTATATCCCATAGTGAGATACCGAATGAATGTTGAAAGAGAACATTAGGTTAATAAATTAACCCTGGTTCTCTGAAACACGAGTGAGGTCTCTCACCAGACAACCCTTCATGCCTGGAGAGAGAAGAGATGAACTTCCTTAGACTTAGGAGAAAAGGTGACGTCCCACTCTTATAAAAGTAGGATGTACCTCCTTTTAGAGTGGACGGCACTTCCTGTGGGTCAGTCAGGACTGGCGTAATGTGAAAAAAGCTTATGGGGACAGCGCATAGGGGGCGTGTCCCATAGTTAGATACCTCACTTATGTTTCAGAGAACCAGGGTTCTTCCTGAGCAGAGAACTACCTCACCTGCCCTTTACAAGCCTTTGCAGGTTCGGCTTTAACACATCATAAAAAATGTACAATTGTTCAAATAAAAACTCAAAAAAATAATCTAACAAAAAATTGTTGGTTTCATTTTTTCTATTATATATCAACAATCTCACTGACACCTGCAGGTGGAGTCACTGGTTTGATGATATGTTACATTTTTTAAAGATTTTCTTGCCGACCAATAGTAAAAGGAGTTTTCAATTTTAAATGTCAGAGGTTAAAGGTGAAATGCTAAACACATGGGAGACAAAAATAAATGAAAAACTAAAAGCTAAAACTGAAGTTTGCCAAGTATTGGTTGATTCATTCATATGATCAGTCTAAACATGCTTTGCAAATATTGATTTTTGCAACAAAAAAAAAGATATATATATATATATCTTTTTTTTTGCTGGTTTTAATTGTTTTCAGTAATAATCCATTCATAATAAGTCCATCTTTAGTAAAACTTTACGACACAATGTAATATTGTCAGTCACTTCACCTACAACACCAACAGCTGTCATCTGCAGAAATACTCTGATGATTCAGCTATTGTGGGCTGTGTGTCTGAGGGAGATGATGCAGAGTATAGGTCGGTCATCGCGGACTTTGTGAGCTGGTGTGAGAACAACCACCTGTGTCTGAACACCAGCAAGACCAAGGAAATGGTGATCGACTTCCGTAGAAGGACGGTGACCCACACACCGGTGAACATCCAGGGAGATGACATAGTCACTGTTGACAGTTTCAAGTACCTGGGTGTTCACCTCAACAACAAACTGGACTGGTCAAAGAAGAAGGTCAAAGTCGACTCCACCTCCTGAGGAGACTGCGGTCCTTTGGGGTGTGCAGACATCTGCTGAGGACGTTCTTTGATTCTGTGGTGGCCTCGGCTGTTTTCTACGAGGTGCACGCTTCAAATGCAGCATAAAGTGGAAGTGACACATACCTCATGACATTCATTAATCATATTACAAAAGTAAGCATAAAATAAAAATAAACATAAACAACTAAACTGGTTACAGCTACAAACAAATTATTTGATCAATTCTCAACTTTTCTATGTTCAACTTTATGAAATATTAGTTGAAGCAAAATCAAGAGAATTAACCAATGAATATTTTACAATAGGGAACAAATCTCTTACATAAATAATCAACCATAAGATAATCTGTATAAATGTGCAGTCACATATGTGGAAGATTGCAGAAAGAATGTGAATGTATGTAAAAATACAACTAAATTACATTTCTTGAGGTTTACTAATACTTTTTTTTTTTCATATTGTGCTTAAACTCAAAAGAAATACACAGTGAAATTTGGTTGGATTAGAACAACTTGCCCCTCCCTCAAAATTCCTGGCCAATTCCTGAAGAGATCTTTAGTCAGGTGGTTTAAGATAAAATACATTTGATGACAGTCTGAATACAGACCAAATGCACGGTTCAGGACTCAATCTGGACCAAATGGAAAATGTAAACAAGCCTAAATTAGCCAAAACAGCTATTTGAAATATATATAACCTTTATTTATACAGGTTGGTCGATTGAGAACAATTTCTCATTTACGACGACCTGGTTAAGCATCAGCAGTAAAAATAGAACATAAAGTTACAGACAGATTAAAATATAAACTTCTGACAACAATATTTAAATGTTTACAATAAAAGTCTACAGGAGGCACCAAGTTAATAATTACAATAAAAGACCCATTAAAGGATAAAAACAAATTCAAGATGAAAATAAACAAATAAATACATTTTTAAAAAAAGCTAAGCTAAAAACATTTGCATTCATCACTAATCACATCTATTAAATATGGCTAAGCTTAAAATATTAGATAAGACTCCAAAATATAGCCCTAAAAAAAATCTTAGTAAATGCCAAAATATTCCAAAAAGCTCGCAGAATTCTAATTCTTAAAATTTTAAAACTGTAACTTTTTAACTTAATTATGAATAATAAAAAGGCAGGAATATTATTCCAGAATAAATCAATTTTAATCTTAAATAATTTGGGCCTTGACTTTGAAAAGTGTTCTTAAGGCTATGGAGAGGGGGCAAGTAAGGGGGCAGCTGGCCCCCCGTAGCTCCGCCCCTGTTAGACATCAAACCGCCCTAAAATTTGAATTCAGTCTCTTTTTTTTTTGTTCAAACTTTCCTTTTTCCAACAGATTGTGTTCACTTCTTCATGCCCCCCCCATCTGCCCCCCCCCCGGTATCTTTGTTGCCTTTATTTAACACTCCACCCCCACCTCCTCCCACCACCTCCCTTCCCCCCAGCTGGTGGTGTCCACACACCGACCGGGGCGCAGACTCTCTTCATGTCACTCACTTTCCCAGAGAACAGACGGCGGCAGCAACAGCAGCAGCAGGGGGAGGAGGAGGAGGAGGAGGAGGAAGAGGAGGAGGAGGGAGACGGTAATCCCCCCCACCTCCCTCCCTTTATCCACCCCACCCCTCGCCAAAAGCCAGAAGCGGGTGGAAGGAGGGGAACAAAACCTCCCGGGACACCTGTGCCGCCCTGAGAGGATGCTGTCCGAGCGGAGGGAGGATTAGATGAAGGATGTAGAGGAGGAGAGGAAACCGAATCTGCGTCGATCGATGGTGACGGAGCCGCCTCCACCTCCTCCACCTCCTCCTCCTCCAACACCACCAGCAGCAAGCGCTCCGCTCAGCCAGCGCCGCGGATGGGACCGCGCCGCTCCTGCGTGTGATGCTCGATGCGCGCGCGCGCGCGCTGCGGGCT
Source organism: Oryzias javanicus (assembly GCA_003999625.1). Classification (NCBI taxonomy): domain Eukaryota; kingdom Metazoa; phylum Chordata; class Actinopteri; order Beloniformes; family Adrianichthyidae; genus Oryzias; species Oryzias javanicus. Next base: position 5,243,821 of record CM012460.1, on the reverse strand, counting down.
GCTGCCGCATTGCCTGACCACCGCCAGCGACGCCGCCGGTGATGCTGTCGTCGTCATTGTGTCACAGACGGACAGAGGGACAGGAGAGGCTCTGACATGGAGGAGAGCGACCCCCATCAGCAGGTTGGAGCCGCAGCCTGAACAACTTCCACATCCCTCCTCAAGTCCTACAGAGGAAGTGATTCTGCGCGTAAATGTGGCCCATATGTTGATGGTGGAGAATCCCAGCAGCAGCAGCAGCAGCAGCAGCAGCGCGTGTGCCACTTCAGGGTGGATTACAGAGCAGCAGGCCTCCAGCTGGAGTCAGCTCCTCATCACTTCTCTGCCCTGTTGCTTCTGGAGCTAAACATTTCTATTCTTTTTTTTTTTTTTTTTTTCATTTTCCAAGCTGGAGGGACAGCTGTTGCAGAGCATGACTCACTTACAGACCGGCCTCTCTCCAGAGACCCTGGAGAAGGCTAAGGTGGAGCTGAAGGAAAACCCGGACACCTTACACCAGGACATCCAGGAGGTGAGGGACATGATCATCACCAGGCCGGACATCGGTTTCCTCAGGACAGACGACGCCTTCATCCTTAGGTTTCTCCGGGCGAGGAAATTCAACCACTTCGAGGCGTTCCGCCTGCTGGCACAGTACTTTGAGTACAGGCAGCAGAACCTGGACATGTTCAAGAACTTGAAAGCCACCGACCCGGGCATCAAACAGGCTCTGAAAGACGGCTTTCCTGGAGTTCTGTCCAACCTGGACAGATATGGAAGAAAGATTCTGGTCCTTTTTGCAGCAAACTGGGACCAGAGCAGGTAAAAAGTGATGATTATTGTTAAAAATCGAATCATTTCAACGTGTGGAGCTGTCTCTTCAGCACTAGAAAACCAAATAAGCAGGTGCATGAACATATAAACACACAATTAATGTTAAAATTGATTTATAAACTCCTGTTTAAATCAAACAAACAACCTATTAATTGGAAAGATTTGCTCATTTTTGTATATTTTTCTCCAGCAATGTGGATTTATTATTACAAAAAACAGTTGAGGTACGACATTTAATTAATACTGTGAATGCTTTGTAATCATTCAGGGATTCTCCTGCTTCTTTCCGTACTTTTTTTGACAAGTAAACTGAGAAATTTCGGCAATCTTGGTATCAACTCGTTCTGAACATTACTGCTTGTATTTTTGGTATTCATAAATACGCCCCAAAGGAAATAAATAAGAAAGTCTTCAAATTTCAAAAATTTAAATAGATTAGCAACAAGCTTTAAATATAATCATGTTTTATGCTAATTTGCAAAAATGTGCAGTTTAGCTAATATTTTAGCTAAATGCTTTTGACCAATTTGTTATCTACTGGGGTTTTTTTTTTTTTTGAGTTTAATTTCTATTTTACTATTTTTGACAAATTTAGTTTATGGATGAGTTTTAGAATTTTTTGGGTTTAGCTAGTATTTTGGCAATAAGCTAGCTTTTTTGGTCAATTTGTTATGTATTTGGGATTTTCAGGCTAATTCAGAGATTAGCCTCTATTTTAGCATTAGGCTAACATTTTTGACTAATTCAGTTTAATCGGGAATTTTAGGATTTTAGCTAGTATTTTTTTTGTAATGAGCTAGCTTATTTTTTTGCCAGTTTGTTATGTACTCAGGCTAATTCAGAGATTAGCCTCTATTTTAGCATTAGGCTAACATTTTTGACTAATTCAGTTTAATCGGGAATTTTAGGATTTTAGCTAGTATTTTTTTGTAATGAGCTAGCTTATTTTTTTGCCAGTTTGTTGGGGATCTTCAGGTTAATTCAGAGTATAGCATCTATATCTATTTTAGCAATAGGCTAAAATTTTCGACTAATTGAGTTTAATGAGGAATTTGAGGATTTTTTTGGAGTTTATCTTGTATTTTTTAGCAATGAGCTATCTTATTTTTTTGGCAAGTTTGTTATGTACTCAGGCTAATTCAGAGATTAGCCTCTATTTTAGCAATAGGCTAACATTTTCGACTAATTCAGTTTAATTTAAGATGTTAAGATGGGATTTTAAGATGTTTTTTTGGAGTTTAGCTAGTATTTTTTTAGTAATGAGCTAGCTTATTTTTGGGCCAATTTGTCGGGGATCTTCAGACTAATTTAAAGTTTAGCATCTATATCTATTTTAGCAATAGGCTAATGTTTTTTACTAAATTAGTTTACTGAAGCATTTTAAGCTACTATGGAGTCCAGATAGTATTTTTTTTAGGAACGAACTAGCTTATTTTGGGCTAATTTGAAGTTTAGCTTTTATTTAAGCTAAACAATGTGTTTGCAACATTGGTCTGTATTATGGACTTTTAAAATTTTTTTACTGCAAAATCTTTAAAAACTTCAGCGCTCTTTCATACTGTCTTCATTAAATTTGCTGTCTTTTAGCAAATTTAGCATTTTGCGAATAGCTTTTGCAGTTTTAGCATCTTCAGCAACTACTTTCAGCTAAAAGCATTCACACTAATGCAACTTTTCCAGTTTAATTTAATTTGTTCCATACATTTTGTCAATTTTGTTGAGAAAAAACTTCTTAGCGTTCAGGTTTAGCATACTTTGGGTAAACACAACAACAAATCACTCAAAATTATATTAAAAATCAAAACAGTAAAACACTGATTGGTTGATGAGTTTTGAAGAAGGAATCACAAAACTTTTGCCAGAAGCTTAAAGAAATATTTTCTGTTGGAAGATATTTCTTGAAAGCTTTCAGTTGAAAATATATATATTATAAAAGTCATTGTTCAATTAACGGTATTCCATAATATCTATATTTTGTTTTATTTTAATTTCTTGGAATCATTTTTATCAACTTTTTTATATTAAAATGTTGGTTTCTAAAATGTATAATTTGCTTTCACTTTAATGATCTTAAACATGTTTTTGCATTGATTTTTTTTTGTGTGATTTGGACTTCAGGGCCACCGTAGTAAATTGACTTCTGTTATTCTTTTAATTTCTGCACCTTTATGTGACTTCAGACCCTCACAATCCTGATTTTGCTGGTTGTACCTGCTTTTTCTGGCAGATAACTCAAACTTTTCTATTATATATATATCTTATTTTTTTTTTTTTATTTTAGTCTATTTCTATGTTCCTTTAAGTCAGCGGTGTCAGACTCAATCACACAGGCGGCCAAAATTCAACAAACATCTTATGTCACGGGCTGAACAGTATGAATATTTATAGAACACAAAGACTACATTTTTAAACATAAATATTAATAAAAATAAATAGGAATATCATTTCAAATTAAACCAACTTAACTTTAAATATTGTACTCTCCGTAAATATGTTTTTTTAAAAATTATACAAGTTAGAAATAAGCGAAAGATAGCATTAGGCCGTTCATAAAAAATAAAATAAAATTGATCTGGAGGGTCGGATCCAGATTTAGTAAAAACCCAATACAAATCCCTATAAAAGTAGCAAAAAACAAACGTTAATTGGGTCACCAATTAAACATTTTAAATGCAAACTACTTTGTTAAAGATGCCTGTCATTTTTGCTACAGTTTTCTTCATTATTTAAGCATTTTATACGCGGGAAACACACCCATTTTTGCTTGTATAACCGAAAACAATCTATTTTTTTGTGTCCCTGATCCTCACGACAGTCGTGTCCTTTTCTGGTGTTTTGACGGACGGCGTAATCTGTGCAGCAGCAGAGGTCGGAGGTAAAACAAAGGCCAGGCCTCGACCTCGTTTGGCCCTGAAAGAGAGATCAGACTAGTTTAAATACGTGTTCATCCGTCCGCAGCGTTATTTTACAAATCAGGAAAAAAAAAGATGCAGAGGATAATCAGGCCACAGACAAATAGAGAGGACGATTAATGAAATATTAACCTCATATGGTCTCCATATCATGACTTAAATTTGGAATATAATTTTTAAGAGGATTTGCTCTGACTTTTTCTAGACCAATCAACACTTTTCCTTGACTGTCCTCTCTGATTAATATAAGGAGGATAAATCTCTCTCTCTTTGACATTTCCCTCGATAACGCGTGAAATCTTTGACCTCAGGTGAGTCACCGCCTTGACCGTGCGTGTTTTGTCAGGTACACGTTCGTGGACATACTGAGGGCCATCTTGCTGTCTCTGGAGTCGATGATCGAAGACCCCGAGCTGCAGGTCAACGGCTTCATCCTCATCATCGACTGGAGCAACTTCACCTTCAAGCAGGCGTCCAAGCTGACCCCCAGCATGCTGCGGCTGGCTATCGAAGGGCTGCAGGTAAGACAGGTTTTCAGGTGTTTCATCAATAACTTTATGGACGTTTATTTTATCTTGAGAAAAAATCAATTTGCTCTCAATCCAGTTCTTCTGCGGATTGATTGTGGCAGCAGTATCATTTTGCAGATCAGCAGGCTGCAGGTCACTCTCCCTCATGGTTCCTCTCTGGACGGTCATTGTTGAGAGTTGCAGGAGTGGCAGCTTTGGCTTCAGTCTGCCTCGCGTCAGCACTTTGGTGCTGGGGTGTGGTGTGAGGTTAGGAATGTGGTTTGAACATATTTACACATCAGCTCTGATTCATCATCTTCCTGTTAACTGGAAGAATTTTATGCTAATTAAAGATTCAGTTGTTAGTTTGCACAATTCAATGCTGAACCCCAATGAATAGATCTGTAGAGTTAAATTAGGTTGAAAGTATTTTTGTAGACTTTTAAAAAAGATGGATTAAAGAGCAACACCGATTATCTTCCCAGCGATCTTTTATTTATGATTATTTATATTGAAAAAGTTATTTTCTAGGTCAGTACTTCATTAGAAATTTGCCTCTGAGTTGTGGGCGGGACTATAGGGTCAAGACGGCGTCAGATCAATCTATAGCCGAAATCGTAAATTTCCTAAACTTTGGAAAACCCTTTCAAAATAACGTTTTATAATCTTTTCAAACTGTAACTTTCTCTGTGACAGAGAAAAAAAAAAAAACATCAAAAAGGGTCGATAAAAGAGAGAAAAAAGGTTGAAAGCTTAAAATGAGATTTTTGTTGCAGCAGGAGGAGGAAATTCCAGCTATTCATTTTCAATCGCCATATTTTTTCTCTGAAGCCAGATTCTCTATATAGGGTGGGGCAACTCACCCCCTGTTTGCTGAGAGCCTTGACATGTGGTAGTTTCTCTGTTCCATCACATTCTGAATTTTTTAAATCTATGAATTTTACTTTGGATTTTTTTTTTAACCTTTGAATTTTTATTCTAAAATGAAAAAAAAAAATCCTTTAAATTTCCTTTTTGATTTTTTTTAAACCTTTGAATTTTTATTTGGATTTTTTTTTATATTTTCTTTTTGAATTTTTTAAACTTTTGAATGTTCAGTTGGAATTTTTTAAACTTTTGAATGTTCATTTGGAATTTTTTTAAACCTTTTAATTTTTATTCTAAAATTTTAAAAACCCCCTTTCAATTTCCTTTCTGAATTTTTTTAAACCTTTAATTTTTTATTTGGAATTTTTTTTAAACATTATATTTTCTTTCTGATTTTTTTTTTAAACTTTTGAATGTTCATTTGGAATTTTTTCAAACCTTTGAATTGTCATTGATAATTTATTTTAGTCCTTTAAATTTTCTCTCGAAATTTTTTGAACCTTTAAATTTTCTTTCTGAATTTCTTAAACCTTTGAATTTTCATTCAGAAGTTTTTACATTTTTAAACATATTATTTTTTACAATTAATTTGTTCAAATGAATCAACCATAAGTGGTCTGTGTTATGTAAACCGATGCCAAACATTTGACCTTTATAGTTTTTGATATCCTTGAAGAGATTTTAATTCATGCAGAATTCCCTAAGAAACTCAGTAGCACTTGACCTGGATATTTATTGCTCTGTAGGTTATAAATATTTATAGAATTTACATTTTCTGATAGATGATGCATAAATGTGGATAATCATAAAAGAACATTTTTAATTTTGTTTCACATAAAAGTCTTTATTTTTACAGACAATGAGCATTTCTGTTTTTTTTTTCAGTTTTTAAAGGTTAAAATGAAAAAAAAAAACCTGTAAGCTAAAATAAAAACAGGAAAGTAAAGAAAACTTCAGCTCCTCTAATTTGTGTAAACAGCATTTTTTCACACTAAACCATCGTGTTGATGGAGAGGTCCTTTGTTTGGAGGGTTGGAGCATCTTTGTAAGACGACCATACGCAACACATTTCTGACTGTTACTCAGCTGCAGATTACAGGCTGAATTATTGATGGGAGCTATTAGCCGAGCTCCGAGTCGTTCCCACCAAATTTATGGTGGCGGTTCGGGAGACAAAAGAAGCAAACCTGAGAAGGGTTTTGTTGTGTTCTAGCCAAAGAAAAATGGTGGTATTATGCTTATGTTATTGTGGGATGTTGGAATTAAGATTAGAATTTGTATAAATATAAAATAAAAAAGCTATAAATGTAAAGTAAAAAAAAATACAAATACATAAAAACTATAAATACATTTAAAATAAAATTATAAATACATAAAACATAAATTAATAAAAACTGAAAGTAAATAAAAATAAATAAAAAATAAAAATAAAATAATTAATAAAAAATTATTTCTCCCATGGACCGGGGCCCATGGGAGGAGCCCCGGCCACCAGGCGCTTGCCTCCAAGCCCCAACCCCAGGCCTGGCTCCAGGGTGGGGCCCCGGTGACGCCAATCCGGGCGACGTAGCGGAATCTTTGATTGTAGTATTCATAAAGGGGTTGTGAACCGCTCTTTGTCTGGCTCGTCACCCAGGACCTGTCTGCCATGGGAGACCCTACCAGGGGCAAAAGCCCCCGACAGCATAGCTCCTGAGATCACTCGAGCACTCAAACCCCTCCACCACGTTAAGGTGGCGGTTCAAGGAGGGGAATTACATAAAGTAAATAAAAAAAAATAATGAAAATAAAATAAAATAAAATAAAATGGTCTTTTCAAAAATGCCCCACCGCTTGACATTAGACAACTTTGGAGAGCCCAAAATGTCTTCTGTAGATCCCAAAAGGACTCAATTCTGTGGTGTTCATTGATGAGGAGATATTTCGTTTTAGAAATGTCATCTCGACAGAACTAATTTGAATAGCTGGCAGTCAAGATGTTATTCCAAAAAACACAAAAAAAATCTCATAAGCATTCCTTAAAATAGAAAAAAATCACAAATGATGTAATTAACCTCCGTCCCGCATTAGTTCTTCATCAGGAACCAAATATCTATCATGTGAAAACTGAAAGTTATCATCCAAATTGCATTAAAACCGTTCTCATCCTGGTACATTTTGGTTTTTTGCACATTTTTATCACTGCAAATATAGTTAACTTCCTTTAAAAATGTCTGTGCTTCTTCATTTTTACTTTGCTGAAAACCAAATAAGACCAACTCCCTGTGTGTCCGGGCTTCCGACCGGCTTCAGAGTAGTTTGTGAGATGAGTCAGTCCCACGCAGAGGAGACATCTGATTTTCCAACAACACGAGTGACTCACTTCAATCCGAGCAGCTTCAGTCGTGCATCTGCAAGCAGATTAAACAGCAGCACATTCCCATTCCACAACAGCTGATTCTTAATATATTCAAGTGGCACATAAACGCCAGTCAATTTGCATTCCATTTTAATAACATTACCGACTCATGGAATTATATAACGTCTACTGGAAGACGGCGTTTCTTCTGTTTGTATTTCCTCGTTTTTTTTTTTTTTTTTTAGCATAAAGTGTGTCATGGCAGCTCTGTTAATGTTGGTTTTTTAGGAAAATACAAATAGCATGTAGGCCACATGCCTTGGGAGGCCAATTTGTATCTTGGTATTATGTACAGATCACAGCAGAGGGGAGCTAGTCTGGATTCCTGCTGGCAGACTATTTCTGGGGCATTTTTGTCCATCAGTATCAAGACAAAAAGATCTAGAAAACAGGCATTTTTTTGTGTGTTTCATGTGTTCTTCAGTTGCGCATGTGTTGTCAAGACATATAAAAACAGTTATTTAAAATGAATTTAATAAAAAAAAAAAGACTTTTAGCTAATTTTCACATAAAATATTGGATAAAATGGCAGGATATGCTTCTTTGTAGTCTGTAATTCCTGATTAAATCTCTTATCAGTTAATTTCAATACTTATTGGTGCTTTCTAAACTGTACTTTATGGTACTGAAGTCACAGTTCTGTCAAAAATAGGGTAAATCCATCACAGTTTATCCTTTCCAGCTGCAGAAAAATGCTTAAACACAGGAGGTGAGGTGCTCAATATGATGGGATTCAAACTCAGCTAGTCATAATCCTCCAGGATTACAGAGTTACATGGATTAAAATTTAAAATATTCAACCTTCTTTTCTTGACTCTAAGAAGAAAGGGGCATTTTTAAACTAAGACGTAAATTTGTTTTAAGGATATTTATGGAAATTTGATGAGCTGAAGTCATTTATTTCATGTTTTCAGGGTGAGTTTAGTGAACTTAATCAGAACTTTAGAGTCACGGTTCATTGTGTTAAAGTGATTTTTCCTCAGATCGTCCTCCTGTCACTCGCAGTAACAAATGGGCTGTCTGGAGCCTCTGATGGTTAAATACTCTCCTTCCAGCTGCTTACACAAAGACACAGCGGTCCAACATGTGCATTTAAAGCTGCACATGCGCTGGTAATGATGAGAGTGCACAAACGCGTCTGGGGAGGATTTAGCTCATATTGGTTAACAGATCAGCTTTAGGTAGGTTAACCTGACTCAGCATTTTTATCCTTCATACTGTTTTTACCTCATTCCAAACCTGCTGGAGGAAAACAGATTTTTCTTTTTTTTTCTTGATTCTAGAGAAATTTCATTTAATCTCTGCAGAATTTCAACCTTAATATGGGAAAATTAAATTGTATGAGAGTTGTTTTTATGGAAAACCACAAAATATAACTCAGGAATAATGTTTTGTTTTTAGATGTATTTAACTGAAATACTTTGTCTGTCTCATAGGACTCCCTGCATAAAAGAACTGATCTAAAACAGGCCCTTTAGGACTCCTTCCTTCCATTGGTTTTGACAGTTGCTGTCACAATAGGAGTTCAACATTAGCCTCAATAGCGACCGTCGATCTACTCAGACTTATTTCTCAGTTTAAGTGCCGTTTGACAGAATTCTTTACCAGACATTAGTGTACGGTTACTGCGATGTCTTTATGATCTACTTTACTTCACATGACCTGGTGAAGAGTTAGATCAGATCAGTTCAATGAAATGCAGCCCATAATACATGTGCACTTATGGACAAACTAGTGTTGGGTTTATTGTTTGCTTTTAAGCCCTGAAGGACTATAAAGTAGAACTAGATGGGTTGTAGTTGTAGGGTTGTAGATTTAGGATTGTAGGTGTAGTGTTATAGATTTGGGGTTTAAGATGTAGAGTTGTGGATGTAGGGTTGTATATTTAGGATTGCAGATTTAGGGTTATGAATGTAGGGTATGTAGGTTGTGGATGTAGGGTTGTAGATGTAGGGTTGTAGATTTAGGGTTATGGATTTAAAGTTGCAGATGTAAGGTTGTAGATGTAAGGTTGTAGATGTAGGATTGTAGACGCAGATTTAGAGTTATGAATGTAGGGTTGTGGATGTAAGGTTGTAGATGTAGAGTTGTAGATGTAGGGTTATAGATGTAGGATTGTAGAAGTAGGGTTATGGATGTAGGGTTGTAAATGTTGGGTTGTGGATTTAAGGGTTGTTGGTGTAAAGTTATAGATGTAGGTTTATAGATGTAGGGCTGTAGATGTAGGGTTACGGATATAGGGTTGTAGATTTAGGGTTGTAAATGTGAAGGTATAGCACTACAGATGTAGGGTTGTAGATGAAGGGATGTGGTTGAGCTGGGCAATATTACCATAGTTCCAAATTCAATTTTTTTCCTCCCTCCTTTAGTTTTTTTAAACAAACTTAGCAAATGACAGAATATTTTAACTAAAACTATTTTATTTTAACATTTGTTTTTAAGGATCCTATAAAGAGAAATAATGCAATCATTCAGCAGAACACTTTTGGTAACAACATCCTTCAAACTGATTTTGCTGTTTGTGGTTTGATGCTCCAAGTTTGAAGTCCCAACTCTAGTGATCAAAATCTAGTTTTTGACTCAGTAAAAAAAAAAATTAAGCATTTTTTTACTGGACAAATTATTACGCAATTTTACCAAGAAATGTACATGGATGTCAACCTAAAAAAATCTAAAAAAGACATTTTTTCCCCCTAAGGAACTCCTTAAAATTTCTAATCAGTCTTTGCTCCCTAGTTTTCTATGAATATGTCTATGAAGAGTTTTATTTTCTATCACAGATAAGTTGCTTTCTTCTCTTTAGCACAACTAAAAAGACTCCTTTACACCTTAAGAGGAGAGCAGTTAGTCACTAGATCCAGTGAACCAGATTAGGAGACTAACAAGTCTTTACTAGAATTTTTAAGAAAATGAAATAGCATAAAATCCAATAATATTATATAATAATATAATAACAAAAATAACAAATAATTAGTATATAATATGAACAGTTGTGTGAGAAATTTTCTTGAGCTATTTGAGACATTTGGCGTAATAATTGATCAAATTGGGTTAGAACGGATATAAATGATAGAAAGAAAATTAATAGATAGACCCTTCTCTATTATGGAGAGAAAATAGACTCACTCTGATTTGCGTATTCTTGAGTCGTGAATGCATAATTCTTGATTTGTCAGATTTTTCTGTGTAATTAGTTTCAAGCTGTTGTAATTTTAACTTGTGCATGTGTAAATTGTATTTTTTTTTTTTTTTTTTAGTTTTGCACAAAATGTATAATATGCATTACAAATCAAGAATACACACGCACAAATCAGAGTGAGTCTATTTTCTCTCCATATTTTATCGCCCACACGATATGTATCGTCGATACGTTTAGTAATAGCGGTTCATTCTTCTATAAAAGTCGATGGGATTTCAGCTTTTTGGGACCATTCCTATTTGGAATGCCGGGGGGGAGTCCAGTTCTCTTATACAGTCAGTGGTCCCACAGTAGGGCAAAACAGACGTCGTTCCTTTAGCCTTTGCCCTTTCCCCACAGGGAAAAAGCTCAGTCCAGGTTTGTGCTTGGAGGCCGTCCTCCTATACCAGGCTCCACGCTGAGGCGCCGGTAACTGATGGAAAACGGGGATTCTGTGATGTTCCATTTCCTCGAGGTGTTTTAGTAAATCACTCTCAGCCAGGTCCGTCCCCCATGACCACTTTGCCCTGGAAAACCAGACGAGAGGCGGCTGGCAGCACCAACAGCCAGGCACTCAAATAAATCCAGGTGGAGATTCAGAGAGACTCGAGCGTGCAGATCTGAAAGAAAACCTTTTCACACAACTGCAAAACACTTAACTCTGTAAGTGCCTAATAAAACGCAACAGAACATAGAGGATAATTAAGTTTTAATGGACCAATTTACCTTTTTCTAGCTTTTAAAAAAAAGAGCTCTTTTGTGTTGAAATTTCGCTCTTCATCCCTCCCTTCTGGCCTCCCCAAACCTTTCACTTTTGTTTCCCCACCCTCCCCCATCTCACTCTTTAACATCATCGCCCTCCCGTCGGCCTCCGTCTCTGCCTTCGCTCTCCATCCTTTGTCACCCAAGACAAAAGTGGGGTAAAACGCGAGGAGGGCCGCCAGCCAGCGCGCTGACTTAATCCTCATTTCAGATTAAGACCATACAATAATCTCATAAAAGAAAAAAAATATATAATTTTCAATTATTATTTACCACCAAATTAATTAAACTAAAACATGGACTTCAATCATATTTTCTTATGGCTTACTTTCACTCTATGAAGCATCGTCATCATCACCACCACCTGCAGACAGCCACAAGCTTGCATGCTTCGTCTTACACCCCCCCCTCCCTCCGTTTCTTTCCGCTCTCCTCCTTCATCCCACCCTCACCATGTTGCCGTGGCAACATGTCGTACTGCCTCGTTATCTGCTCTGCCCTCTCCTCCAGATGGGCTCCCTTTTGTTGTGCGTCTGAGTGTTGGTGTGCGACGAGACAGGAACACACTTCTCTCGGTTAATCGGTCGATTTCTTTCCTCCGGAGCCGCTCGCGGGCGGCTGATTAGGTGTCAATGAAGGCGACGCAAAAATGTTGTAAAGCTACCGTGAGCCGTGTAAACCGGGGTTGTTTTAATGTTCGGAAAAAATGTTCCACACGATGTAACGACATGGCTGGAAGCGGTAAATAGTAAAGAAATCAATTTAAAGTTCCAATATCACATATATATTATTCAACATTTTAATATTTCCAAATAATTGTGTTTTTGAAATTTGACAAAAATGAAATCATCCTTTAAGACATTTTTTAAAGCTTTTACAATAATCAACTGTTTAATTACTCTTCCTCATCAGTTTAAACCAGAGATCGGCAACCTTTAAGAGTAAAAGAGCCATTTGGGCTCATTTTCTACTGATCCAAACATAGAAGGAGCCGTATTGACTCACATTAGCCTTTGAGAAATTTGATTTGCATTCATAACCTTCTTTTTGTTTTTTTTAATAGATGTGAATGGTGTCTATTTTTGGCACGAACAAAAACAAAAAAATATATATAATATTATATATATATATAATTATCTCTCAAAAATGTATTTTTTTATGTTTTTAACTTTAGTACCAAAAAAAAAAATCAAGCTCGTTGCTTAATTACTAGCTGAACTTCAAACTAGCATAACATTTCTCTATAAATAAAATCAGCCAAAAATATTAGCATGTTGCTGAAATAAAAGCTAAACTCAAAATTAGCCTAAAACCTCCTGTAGGTAACAAATTAGCTAAAAATGTTAGCATATTGCTAAAATATTTGCTAAACTCCAAATTAGCATAAAAAACTAATTTGAGGCCAAATTTGCCAAAAAAAAGTTAGCTTGTTTCTTAATTACTAGCTGAACTCCAAAATAGCCTAAAATTCCTCAGAAAACTAACTCAGTCAAAAACGTTAGCATGTTGCTAAAATAGAAGCTAAATTCTAAATTATCCCAAAAAAAATAAATTCAGTAGATAACAAATTAGCTGAAAACATTAGCATTTTACTAAAATATTCGATAAACTCCAAATTAGCATAAAATCTCTCAGAAAACTTAGCCAAAAAATGTTAGCATGGTGCTAAAATAGAAGCTAACATTCAAAATTAGCCTAAAAACTCCAGTAGGTAACACATTAGCCAAAAACGTCAGTATTTTGCTAAAATAATAGCTAATCTCCAATTTTTTTTAATGAACGATTATTTTATTTTTGTTCAGCCAGAGAGCCACCATGGAGAGTTAAAAGAGCCACATGTGGATCTGGAGCTGCAGGTTGCAGACCTCTGGTTTAAACAAATACAGTAAACTACAGCTCCAGTCTGCAATTCCTTAGTGAGTTTTCTCTGCGTCAACACTATTATGTAACATAACAGAAGAGTCGAGTTTAAGCGAGACTCCTGTGAGAATTAAGCCAACGTTTCTGTAAAAAAAGTAGAGTTCCAGTTTAGCGTTCTTAAAAATGAGCTCATAGATGAAATATTTATGAATGTATGCATTATAGTGATTTGATATGAGGATCCTGCTGGTTTAAATTGCCAACTCTGTCGCCCCGTTTGATTTATTTCTACACAAAATAATGGGTTGGAGATTTTTGTGAGCCCCTGTTGCATCCCAAAATGTTATCTTCAATTATGGATTTTGACCCACGAAAGCGACCCAGTTACATTTAAAAACAGTCTTTGCCACAGCAAGTCCCAGACGCTTTTACTTCTATTGTTTTTTGTTTAAATTTGGTCTAAAATGAATGGGCTCTTTCCAGATTGACCTCTAAAAAACAGAAGCTTTCAGGAATAATGACGTATTTAATAAAGTTGGACCGAGCCCGTCCTCCGTCGCTGCAACTCGTTCCTTCCTTCTGTCCTCTTGGCAGAACAACAAGATCTGTGGAGGCAGAGTTCAGTCTGGACACTGAGGTCAGCTGCTCCCAGCAAATCCTCAAATACAAGGTTTCCTCATCTTTAACACTAAGCTTGTTTTCCCTTTATGTGCCTTTGGAATAGTTAGATATACGCCGTCCAACCCGTCTTTTATCTTTTAGATTTCATCACCTGCTGTGACCTCCACAATATCTTTCAAATTTGGCTTTAACCAACCTATGAAGCCAGTTAAAATGTATTTCAGATAAATCTGCATGACCTGAGGAATTTTAGTGTCTGCAGATCAAATAATTTCAAGTTCAGAGATTCTTAAACATTTTTATTTAAGATCCGTTTAGTTCGAATATTAATAAATAAAGAGACAGATTATAATAATATACTGGGGATAAGCGCTACCGGGCTTCAGAGAAAGAGAGAAGAAAAATGCGTTTTATTTACAATCTAATTCTGCAGGACGTTTTATTTTGAAAAACCACTAGAGTCTTCAACACATTCGATTGATTTTAAACGCACGTTAATTCACTCCGTCAATAATCTATCGACTACTTCCTTAAAGAGGAACTTCTTAACTGAAACCTTCCAGCAAGCAAAGTTCACAAATAAATATGTTTTTGAGTTAATTTGCAAAAAAGAACCAAAGAGGAAACAGAAAATGACTTCAAAATAAAAGACAACTACAATTAACAAACAAAAAAACTAGCCAAATAGGGACTTATTGTGACAATTGTTCGCACAGACCATAATAATAATGCAATATATTCATCAATCAGCTGTCTAATGTTGCTGCAAATAACTTGGATTCAATTGGATGATACCAGTTTGCATCATAATTTTTCTCTTTGCTTATTGGCTGAAGTTCGCGTTTGATTTGTTCATTTCCACTTTGACACTTATAAGTTAAGGGGGAAATATAAGTAACATTTTAATGGTTTCTACATAAAATCTAGTGTATAAGTAAAGTTTTAACCAGCTGCAGATATTTTATGGAGAATAAAAGTAAACTTTTACCTTCAAAAATAAAAAAAAAAAAACAAAAAACAGATGCCTACTTCAGTTTTATATAGGCCGCTCTGTGATTTAGAGAATTTGAAGGTTTTTCTCACTGGAGTTTGAGTCTAAGCACAGATTTACAAGCCTCTTTGAAGTTGAGTGAATCCATCACAGCAAAGGAATACAGGAAGCATCAGCCTTGAATCCCTCCTCTTTTATCAGTTTAGAGGCTGTCCAGCGAAGCGGGCCAGCAGAGATGTCATCACTGCGGGCTACACTTAGACCACCCAGACAAAGCGGTCGAACAGATCTCACCTCGTTTTTCCTGTTAAGGACGTGCCAACTCATCCGTGTGCAGATGGGAAGTGACAGAAGCAGAGCAGAATATAGAGAGGACTCATCAGCCTGATGTGCTGAGTGGAGACTGGATAAGAATGACGGAGAGGAGCGATCAAAATTCAGGCACTCAGAGCGGAGAAAACACACGCCAGCTTCAGTTACATTCATTTTTTGTTAAGTTTAGGTGGAATATCCAGTCTTTTTGCAGCATTTAAGGTTAACTCAAATTACATATCAAATTTATCTTACTATTTTTTTTATTGCTGTCAGGAAACTCTAAAAAGCGTTCTGTAAAGAAATGTTAAAATGTATCTTTTAGAGTAGTACTTGCAGATTTAGCTTCTCACAATTGTGTGTCTGCAGCCATGTGGGTTCACAGGAGATGAAGTCCGAGTTCTTTTTTTTTTTTGGAGTTTCTGCATCTAAATACAGACAAATTTCACTCACAAAGAAAAACAATATCATGTCTAAGAATTTTATCAACTCAAAATTTTGATATACAAGTACAAAAAATTATCAGAAGTGTTTTGAACTATTACGAAATATAAATAAAATGTGATATCTATGAATACATATTTTAGTAGTATGGGGATTCATTCGTTGGGAATTAAGCAACAAATTCTTCCTCCCATCTCGTCACATATTAATGTTTTGTTAAAAAGAGAGTTTTCGGGTGTCTCCAACGCGTCATTTTTTAAAAGTGCTGGCTGTTCCCATTATATCAAAAGTCCCCAACCTCTGGGACACGGTCCAGTACCGGGACACGGAGCGGACTGGAATCATAAACCAGTACTGGACGTGTCCAGAGGACCAGGCTGTGTCCGGTGCTCCATCCAGCACCACGTCCCGAGAGTTGCAGACCCTTGAGTTATCCAAAATGTCAAAAAAGTGACACAGAGGGGTCCTTGACCTAATGTCAATTTTGACAATTTTGTGATGAGAATGTGTTGAGTAAGGGTATAAATTGAACCAGACGAGTGTTGCACCAGGCTGGGAAGACTGAATCTGCATTAGGTAAGCAGCTTGTTGTGAAGGAATCAACTGTGGGAACAATTATTAGGAAATAGAAGATCGGAATCTCAGGATAACTCACGATACGATGTGATTCACGATAAATGAATCACAATACTCATAGTATCTCGATACGGCAAACATTTCAATAATCAATAAACCACCTTGGTTATCTATGATATATAACTATTTTTGATAGAAATATATATTTTTATTTTCTTCAAAACTTTTTTTTAGAACAATTTAAAACACAATATGTTACTTTAACAACCTATCCAAAATGTAAATAAAATGATCAATTAATACAAATTATGTCTTTACAATAAATACATACATTTTAGAGTAAATAATGAACAAAACTTCATTTAAGAACTAAAATGCAGAGCATATCAAATGGCCTTCCCACTTCAAAGAGCAATAAATGTGGAAATAAAAAATCATAATGCTGCACTTTAATTAATTTACATTTTATTTCAGATAATTTATTATTATTGAGACACAATATGAACCTTCAACCTGTTAATATCATATGATTATTGTTTTGTTCAGTGCTGGTATCCATATTCCCTTTCTCCTCCTTTTATTCATCCTTTTAGAATCAACACTTTAGTCATGTGCTTCGCGTGTGTACCGCTAGCATACACACCTGTTGGATCAATAACGCCGCTAGAAGTCTGATTTGGACTATAAGACGCTGCGCACCTCTACACTAGAATCCGATATATTCTAGTGTTTGGACAGGTTACTGCGGTTACCACCCTCATAAACCATGTTTTTGTTACATTAGAAACCGCACGCGCCATCTGCATCAACGTCCGTTTTTATCCGTCAGCGGAGTATGTGGTAAAAGCGTGAGGAGCCCCTCCTTCCCCTCCCTGCTGCATGCGGACAATCAGCAAAGAAAGTGCGCTCCATGTTCGCGCTGCCATCATGTTTTTAGGCGTTTTAGCTAAAAACCTATCAGTCCTGTAAAAATTGGTGATGGTTTCGGTATGGCATCCTTACTTTTCACTGGTCGGTGCTCCTCACGGCTCACGCGCGCTGGTGGACTTTTTAGTATTATTTTTAAAAACCGATTCAGGGAAAGAGAGGACCGGTAATCGTTCGTGAGTTGAAATATTGCAATAGTTCAATATTTTGTCTAACCTCTACTGATGATCTCCCTCCATCTAGCAAAAATCCCAAAACCACACAAGGGTACCTGGAGAATGACCTGAAGAGAGCTGGGATCAAAATAACAAAGGCTACCATCAGTGACTAGTTCTGCCACAAACGATTATTTTAGTCGTCGACTAATCACCGATTATTTTAATCGGGTTATGCGGGAAGTGGATGTAAAACACCATCATTACCTGTAAACTAACTAAAAAACTAGATATATTGATACTAGCATGAATGCTTTAAGCTGAATTTGGCTGCTTAAGATGCTAGTGCTAAAAACTGAAGATGCTGAAATTGATGCTTAAAACCCTGAAGCTGATAGCCAACTAAAATATTATTTAAATGCCAATTTAGCCTAAAAATTAAAAAAGGCTTAAGATAGCCAAAATAGCTAGCATGTAGCTGAAATAGTGAACTCCAAAATAGCCCAAAAAAAAGAAAAAATCCTAAATTAGCCAAAACAGCTAGCATGTAGTTGAAATATTAGCTAAACTCCAAAATAGCCTAAAAAAACCTTAACAAATGCCAAAATAGTCCTAAATGCTAGCAGAATTGCTAGATATAAAAATAACGGTACTAACTCTGACTATGTATATAAATTAGTTAATTAGTTAAATTAAATTAAATTAGTCATCGACTATTTTAATAGTCGATTAGTCGTCGATTAGTCGCTATGGAATCAGACGTGTCCCCTGCTAAAGCCAGTACATGTGAAGGCCTGTCTAAACTTGCTAGAGAGCGGATGATCTATTCTAGACCATAGAATGTTCTATGGTCAGATGAAACCAAAGTAGAACTTTTTGGTGAGAACTCTACTGTTTGGAGGAGAAAGCATGGGGGTGGAAGCATCATGCTTTGGGGCTGTTTTTCAGCAAATAGACCAGGACGACTGATTTATGTAAAGGAGAGAGGGAATAGGGCTATATATGGTCAGATTTTGAATGAAAACCTCCTTCCATATCACTACTAAAAACAACTAATATTATTTTGTAATTCATTTTTCTGCTGAAAAATCTGGTGAGTCTGGTTCCCATAATCCCCTCTGTCTCTTGCTGATGCCACAGCTGTCTGATCAGCTGAATAATAAATGATCTTCTGTTCCATCCAACGATACGGCCGTAAAATATGTTTCATCTTCACACAGCATCTTTGATTCTCACAGACACTGAGCCATCTTCCTGCTGCTGACAAAGGTCGTCCTCACTTTGCTGCTCTGAGTTTTAATCGATTTCCTCTCAGAGTCACATAAACCTAATTGTTTTTAGAGCGTCTGAAAATAATTACAGGGCTTGTTTGGGTTTCATTGCCAGCATCAGTTTATAGTTTGTGTGTGGATCATCGGCGTTTGCTCTCTTGCTGTCTGAGGCATCAGGTGCTGACTCACTTCCTCCTAATGTGCGGCTTTGGCTGAAATGCGATCCCGCCTTCAATCTGTAATCTCTTCAGGTCGCTCCGGATCAATACGGGTTTTTAAAGTCAACGCAGACACGGCCAGGTCTATTAGTAAATGATGCAAACGCTCAAAAATCACACTTTAGCTTTTGCTTTACACACATGTGTGTATTAAACCGTTATAACCACAGGGGTCAACGTGGGACTTTAAAACACAAGACTGGTGAAGCAAGTGACCAGCCATGCAGATAAACAATGAAGTTAAAATTCATGTTTCATTGTGTCATTTTTCACAAACTCAAATACGTTTTGCAATTTGGAATTTCTTAAAAGACTTTTTTTAATTGTAGAATTGTTCCAAATGATCTTTTAAATACAATTATGCCGTTTTTAGCCAAAAATAAAAACCTCTGAGTTGTGGTTGGTTTGGAAGTTAGCCTTGGCTAATTTCTCATCAGCCCTTTGTTTATACTCTCTCGCCCGTTAGCTTCAAGCCCTTTATAACCCTGAGCTAACAATAGTGTGGCAATAAAAGAAAGAACAAAAATTGTTGTTTTACGTCTGTATTTTTTTAATTATTGTGTCATTTTTTGTGTAGCAAAATGAGAAAAAGAGAAAAAAAGTTTTTTTATGTATTTATTTTTATCTTGTTTTCAGCCAAAATTAAAGAGCCGGTT
This sequence comes from Oryzias javanicus, assembly GCA_003999625.1. NCBI lineage: Eukaryota > Metazoa > Chordata > Actinopteri > Beloniformes > Adrianichthyidae > Oryzias > Oryzias javanicus. The sequence goes on along the minus strand of CM012460.1, from coordinate 5,224,351 downwards.
TCATTCGTCCTGAGTTGTGGGTCGAACTGTTGGCTTGAAAGTTAAAAATAGAAAACCAAAAAATGTTTTTATTTAATGTTGTTTATGATGTAGCTAAAAAAAGAAGTTCTTATTTTATGTATTTAATTTTTATTCCATTTTCTGCCTAAATTAAAGCCTTTTTCGTTCCCTCTGTGTGTAGGACTGTTGGCTCCAAGCTAAACTAAAAAGGAAAAAAATATATATTTTATATCCTTATTTTATGTCATTATGTTGTTTTTGCTGTAGCAAAAAGAAAATAAAAAATAAGTAGTTTTATGTTGTTTAGTATTTATTTTTAAGTTGCTTTTAGCCAAAAATTAAAAAGCCTATTTCGTTCACCTCTGAGTTGGGGGCGGGACTGCTGGTTTAGAAGTTAACTTCTGCTAATTTCCCATCAGCCCTTTGTTTACACTCTTTCCTGTTAACAGTGAGTGTGCCTTATAGCCCTGAGTTCACATTAGATGAGAAAAAAAAAGGGATAAAAAAACTTTATTTTATGTCTTTTTTATTATTATTTTATTTTTAGTTTAGCAAAAAAAAAAAAAAAAAAGGGAAAATATGTTATTTTATGCATTTATTAATGTCTTTTTTAGCCCAAATTAAAAAGTCTGTTTCGTTTGCCTCTGTGTGGGTGCGACTGTTGGCTTTTAAAAAGGAAAAAATATATGTTGTTATTTTATATGTTCAGTTATTTTGTATGTTTTATGTAGGTCGCTTTTAGTGTAACAAAAATATATAACGAGAAAAAAAAAGTTATGTATTTATCTCTATGTCGCTTTTAGCCTAAATTAAAAAAAACAAACCTGTTTCGTTTACCTCTGAGTTGGGGGTGGGACTGTTGGCTCAGAAGTTAACTTCTGCTAATTTCCCATCAGCCCTTTGTGTACATTCTCCTGCTAGCTTACGGATCCTCATAACCTTGAGCTAACATTAGTGAAAAAAAAAAAAAATGGTGATCACCATCAGCTACCCAGTTGTACAGTTTTAATCCAGATTTCAGTGAAGACGATGGAAAATAAAGACGTTAATGGATCTGTTTGTCTGCAAGTGAATGCATCAGAAATGGAGAGGAGCAAGGAAACTTTGGCCTATTCAACAGAGTTTCTGTGACAAACTGGAGCTTTTTCGTCTGTTCATGATCCATCATAAATAAAGAAAAACACATAGAAACATGGTATTAATATTAAATGCTTTTAAATCCATCCTCCATCATAAAAGAAAAGGTTAAAAACACAATTTTCATTCGAGTGGATCTTTAAAAGCACAAGAGAAAATTATATTTAAACAAATCAAAAATTACTTGTAAGAATCTTTTTCCTTTTGCATTTACAGCTGGACTGATTTGTGGGTTAAATCGCACATTTGAACGGCTTCCATTCTGTTTTTGGAAGCCTGAGTTAGAGCTCTTTCAGCCAGCCTCAGTTCCAGTTTTTTATTTTTACACTTAGCGGGCCTCAGTCCAACTGTAATTATATTTAATCAAAGCTGCCTGCTGGCTGTGAAGCTCTCAGCTGTGAGCGTTTCATTTAAATTTATTATGCAGTTTGATACAGTTAAAAAAAAAATAGACATCACAAAGAAATAAATTCTAAATGTATGAAAACAAAACTATTAGGTGTCTTTTCAAGCTACTGTGGATGTATTTGCTTCAATTTCTCTGGTGTTCATTGAATCATAATAAGGCCAATTAGTTTGAGAATTTTATGATTTGAAAGAAAAGAGATGAATGAAGGAAATTAAACATGTCTTCATGATCATGAACTTGACAGTCAAGAACTGCACCGATCAAACGCAGGAGACAATTCAATGAGCAAAACTCAATCATGGAAAAACGAGCAGAAAAACTATTTTCTTGAAGTTAAACCAAAACAGATGAACTTAATAATACATTTTTAATACATTTTATTTATATAGCGCTTTTAAAAGATACTCAAAGACGCTTACAGACAAGTTACATTAAACAGTAGTAAGTAAGAAAAAAATAACAAAATGATAATAGCATAACAATAATAGTAACTAAATAAAAAAAAACAAAGTAAGCAGTAAAATTAAAGATTAAAAGCAGTTTTAAAAAGCAGAGTTTTAAGAGATTTCTTAAATGAAGAAAGTTCGGGGGGGAGTAAGGGGAGAGTTATGGTACAAATGGAAATATAAACGGTTGTTTTTCATCATAATCCTACGGTAGCCCTGAAGTGCAAATTAAATAAATAAATCACTCAACGCAGAACATATTTTAAAAATCATGACATTTAAAAAAGCCACATAAAAAAAAAAAAAAAACATTACATTTTACAAAACAAAATACCAAAAGCCAAAATGTAAAAAACTAAAAAAAAAAAAAATCCAAAACAATTAAATGATAAAAAAAAATGAGAAACCGGAAAAGGTAGATATGATGATTTGATGATGATATCCAGTATCACTTTAGGCCAAATAATTTTTTTAAAATAATAGAAAAACTTCAACATTCAATCAGCCAATCAGCGACGTCCCGTAGAACCCACCATTTCAGATTTCTGTAAAAAAACAAACAACATTTTTTAAATCAAATGAAATTTCCAGAAATCAAAATGTTAAAAATAAAAAGGAAACACAACAAGAAGATACAGTATAGTTACTGTGGGACACTGCTGATTGGATGATGATGATTTTAAGACATAGTCACCAAAATCTACTTTTACTAAATTTACTAAATCTGATTATTATTATCCATTTTGTGAGAAAAAGAAAGACCATCCTAAGAAGATTTTTTTAGGCATTTAACATGCTTTTCCCCCCAGGTTATATTTAAAAGTTAATCTGGTTATGAAGTCATGAAGCAGAATGAGAGAGGGCTGCTTCCTTTCTTCAGTAAGGAAAAGTGGATTATAATTCTTAGTCAAGGCATTAGTTCTTGAAGTGGAGAACAAAGAGACAAATCCCGACCTCTTCTTTAGGTGTTGTGTGAGAAAATATTCCCAAATCAGAGAGAATATTTCCTTTATTTCTATCATTTAAAGTCCAAAAGTGACTAAAGAGGAGTCCGCTTTTACGCGAAGAACAAAGACTTCCTTCTGATCTCCTTCTATCATGTGTAGTTTGTTAAAACATGTCAATTTCAGTCTGTTTAGTTCTCACAATTCCTGTTGAATTTATTGATTATTTAAGCTTAATATATTCTCTTTGTCACAAGAAATTTATAAAAAAAAAATCTCCTCCAAGCTGAGGTCATGCATTGCCTTCCACCCTCGCGAAATCAGGCTAGAGCGTTCGCCGTCACTTCCTGGTACATTGTGAATGCCACCCATCGACAGCGATTGGTCCGAGTCGGTCTGAGTCACATTTTTAGAGGAAGTACTGTCAACCAATCATGAGGGAGCTTGTTCCGGCTTGTTCGAAGCCCTCACCCCTCCCACTGAAAGCGGTTCGGAGGACTCTGTCGATCTGACTTTCCAGTCGGGGCCAGCATGAGTCACATGCTTTTACTGAGGCATCTGATTGGTCAGTTTAAAACTTGAATAACTGGCGATAAAGAAAAACTATTTAAAAAACAAAGAATTAGGATTAGAAAGAATGTGTTAAGAAGGAAGCATCAGAGCAAGAAGGATTATTCTGACAAATACAACGACTGAGAAATAACTGTCTATCTCTCAATGGAAGTCTATGGGACTTTGGCCTTCTTGCAACCCACGGGTACTTCCTATTTGGAACACAAGAGGGGAGGGGTTGCGGTATTCATTGATATTCATGTCAGTTGAGGGAAACCTCCATATATATTGAGGAGCTTTGGTGTCTTTACATCCGCGACCTGTTATCTCTTCTTTTGGCCATCTTGTTCCTATTCCTTCAGGTTATCTGATGGCAGTCCACTACTGTGTATTGCCCAGGTCTTGGTCTTGAGCGGGTTTTTCAGGACTTGACATAAGCTGTGGTCACATACAACTGCCACAGTGCAATTGGGAGGCATTGGCAGAATCTTGAAAAGTCGCTGGAGTGGGAATGACGTTGTTACGAAATCAGTTGACAACTAGGTGGCGACAAACAGATCTCCAGCTCAGATCCGGGAGCTTGCGTGTATGCACAGAGTCATGAAACAGAGGGAATAGTGGCCCGGGGCTACACGGGGGCGGGGATTGCCAGATTGATATCTGGTCATTGCTGGGTATCTAGCCCATCTCAACAGCCCTTGTCGAGTGCCTACACTGCTACCGAACAAGCAAGAGGTTGGCAGTCTGAAACTGTCCAATCATCAGACGATTTGGGGTCCCTTAGACCTTCCGCACCTCAACCACATGTGGGGCTGCTGCCGTCCTGCCAACTGCTGGAATGATACTACCCCCAAGTCTTGCCCGGACGACCATAGCCCGAACAAATCGCAGTTTAATTTGAACTTTCTCTTAAAACTTCGGTGGCTGCTCTGTCACTTAGGTTGCTTCATGGTGGCATTTAGATATATGTGACCATAGCTTTACTTGTTGGAGGTATTTGGCTGCTGCAGCTTTCCTTGTTGCTTGTCCCAGTTTGTCTTTTGTCTGTGGAATTCCAATGTACTTGCAATTGTCCTTAATGTCTCCTATCGTTCCTTCTGGGAGTGAGACCCCGTCCATATGGACTACCTCGCCTCCATTTGTCACCATCCGACAGCTTTTCTTAAAACCAAGTGATATCCCAATGTCAATGCTTTTAACCCTAGTGCTCTAGATATAGTACATATACACTCAGCAAAGGATAATAGTATAATATATATGAATAGAAAGTATGTTAATTTGAAAAGCTTATTAACTGGAGAGTCCAGAGAATGAAAATGACATAAAAAATAAGTAGACATTCTCACAGCATATGAGCATTATGAAAGGCCTTTTGTGTTTTAGTCAACAAGATTGTAATCCCAGCCAAATTGATGACTCACGCACAGGACTGTAATTATAATTGTGTCAAGCCTTAGTGGACACAAATGCCACACATTAACCTGAACGCTCGCTGAATGATTTTCCTCAGACATTCGCGCCGCTGTGACCTCAAAATAGACCGGACAATTTCCTATTGACTACGAGATTAGAGCCCAATTCCAAAACCAATCTAATGAAAAGGGACAGAGAACTCACAGAGGTAATTTGACTACCGTTATGAGGGGAGCCAGTTTAAATCTAACTTATTTGCTTGTAAAAAGGACTCACTTTCATTGCTCAACTTTTTATTTTTATCACAACTACTTGTTGTTCAAACTTCAACCATATATTGGCTAAATGTCTTTTTTTCCTAACATGTTTTTAATTTAAATTAACCATCTCAAACACTTTAAAAAAATGTTTATTGTTGGTAAAAGTAGTCTAAGATTTGAGATTCCATTACTGAAACCAGATACTCAGTAAGTTTGGTTTTGTCTGTTTCAAACAGGACAGTTTTCCTGCCAGATTTGGAGGGATCCACTTTGTGAACCAGCCCTGGTACATCCACGCTCTCTACACCGTTATCCGGCCATTCCTTAAAGACAAGACCAGGAAGAGAGTAAGACATTTATTTTATTTTATCAGCAATCAACACTTTAAGTTTTTACATTTTGTCATTTCTGCATCCTCCCCTGCAGATCTTCATGCATGGAAACAACCTGAACAGCCTTCACCAGCTCATCCACCCTGAGATCTTACCATCGGAGCTGGGCGGGATGATGCCTCCGTACGATATGGGGACGTGGGCTCGAACTCTGCTGGACCACGCTTATGATGAGGAGACCGATTACTGTCCGGAATCCTACACGCTGTCGGTGCAAGACCTGGAGAGAGACCTGGAGAAGAACTTGTCCCCCAAAACCATGAAGAGGTCAGTTTTAAACATCTATTTAATTCAGTTTTCTGCTTATATCAATGGAGAAGCTTGTGTGAAGTCATTTTCAACCCTTTCAGAGAAATTAGTCTTAATTATTTTTTAACCAAATACTAATACAGTCCCCTATATATTATATTGTAGCAGTAATGGGATGCAAACTGGTTTCAAAGTTTTACATAACTTAAATTATGCGACAGAATCAGCTAGTTTGATTAATTATCAGCTACTAAGTAATTTAAAATGAATATGAGTGAAAAATGTAGAAGTTGCTGTACATCTGTATATGTATTTTTGAATAAATATGCTTAACTTTTATTGTTTTGACATCTGTGGATGTTTATCAGCTCCTGTTTTAACATGTCAGTGTACTAAAATGTTAACATTTGAATATGTCATTCTAAATTATTGATTTGTTTTCCCCCAACCCTTCTAGTACCATATAATGAAGATGGTTTACGTGGCCTTAAACCTGTTCCTAAACTAAGATGTAGCTCTGATCTGCTCCAATTTTTGTTAAATAATCTGCTTAAATTGACTTTTTTAATGAGAATATTTTGAAGTTTTTTCTCCATTAATAAATCATGATTTTTTACTCAGCACTTTTTCGTTATAAATAGATAATAAAAAATAGTATTTTTTAACGAGAGTATTCTGATATATTTTCCTGCAGTAACAAATGAAGTTGATTACTACTTGATATATTTTTTTTTTTTCTTAATGAGAATGTTTAGATTATTGTTGATGATTAATGGATGTTTTTGAAATTCTATTATATCAACAATATTAATGATCTTTTATAACCTGAAACTTTATTAATATTTGATATCAAGTCCTGAACCTGATATTGATCATTCATGTAGAGAAAATGGTATGGTCGAGCCAGGGTGGGATTATATAAGTTCGCTTCCTTCCACTGCCTTTCAAGCGATCTACTTGTGATTGATTATGGGATGTTATTTCATGTATTATAACCTGATAGCTTGAAATAAACCATTCATTCATTCATTCATATGTGCCTTAAGCCCAAATCATGATCCCTCTACCGCTGTGCTTAATGCTATAAATCGGAAGATTATTTATTTATTTTGCCAAAATTTGCATCTAATATTCTGGTTTGTTGGAATCATGGACTGTATATGAGAACTGGACCAGCGAAATGGCTGGTGAGGCACTGACATCATCAGTCAGATTTACAAACATATGAACCCTACAGAGGAGCTCGGTCACCCTTTGATTGACGACATTTAAAGTGTGTTGCTTAAGATCTGTTTTTCAACATTTTGCTTCACATGCTACACATGTAGCATGCTACACATTTTCCAAAGTGTTATATAGAGATAAATCACCAAAATGTTTATTTTTGACTTACTTTTACTTATAAATGAAGTCCATGTGCTGAGGAAATCAGACGATGGAGGAAGAGGATGTTAGTAAAGCAGTGATTGGTCCAGATCAGTCTGAATCAGCGTTACTATGGCAACCACTCTCAGGAGTGAGCTTGTTGAAAGTCTCCTCCCACTTTTATTGAGGCATCCGATTGGTCATTTTGAAAAATTTGCATTTATGAAAAAAATATCATGAAAAGAAATAAGGAGGGTGTCAAACTCAATCGCACAAGGGGCCAAAATCCAAAACACAGCTTAGGCTGCGGGCCGAACGGGAACATTTATCGAACACACTAAAACTACATTTTAAAAAATTGTAATTTCTTAACATAATTATGAAATAGATATATAGCATTACCTTTAAATGTACAGTGCAAGTGTTGAAACTGTAAGCTGAATTTGGCAGTTGAAGATGCTAGTTCTGATTAGGGTTGGGCACCGATGGGATCTGATGCGGTTCCGGTGCTACCGCGGTTCTTTGGTTTCGGTTTCGGTTCCCTTTCGGTGCTTATTGCGGTACTTCAGTAATAAAAAATAATGCCTTTATCTTCCTAAATCCAAAGCAGAACGGCTTCAAACAAGCGCAGACTCCCTCCTGCCGTGCAGCTGTGCGCACGTAATATAAAGCATAATATAAAACTCCGTCTTAAATAAACTTTAAACGTACTTGAATTTTAGTCTGACATTTTATTAAATTAAATCAGGAATGTGGCATTTATTTGCAGTTGTTTTGGGCAAAAGCAATATTTTATTTCAATAAAATAAGGCGGAAGATAAATGTCAAATCACACGGCTGCAAGCGCGCAGATGATGACGAACCGCTGTGGTGGTGGGCGGAGCCGAGCCGAGCTTTCTGCTATTAGCAGCCCAACAAGGAGGAAACGATTCATTGTTTCATTTTGGGATGGGGCTCCAGCGTTGTTTAAAAATTGCGGAAACTCCACTATTCACAGCGAAAGTCCCGCCCACCGACGTTGCGGAAGCCGACCATCTCAAAGTGACACACGAGATAATCTTGCTGCATCGGTTGCACGTGGCTGAATTTTCCGTTTTTGCTGTAAAATACAGCCAGACCTTCGAGCGCTTTAGCTTCGGCATTTTAGATGCGCGCGCTTGCGCTGTTGGCGGTTTTATATGAGCCCGCCCACGAACACAAGAAAGTAACAGCCTGTAACAGCCTGCAACAGCCTAATTTCCCAGCCTGGGATGAATAAAGTATTTCTATTCTATTCTATTCTATTCTATAAATAGATAGGCTGAATCGTAAAAAATCAGAAGGGAGTACAAGTGATTGACATGTCCACAGACAAATGAAACTTCAATGAAATTTGGAACCGAAATCCGGCACCGTTTGCAGCCGCATCTTTCGGTTTCGGTAGAACCGCGCAAATCATAACGGTTCCTACTTGGAACCGAACTTCGGTGCCTAACCCTAGTGCTGATAGCTGAAGATGCTTAAATTGATAGGTAAAAATGCGGAAGCTGAAATCACTTATGCTGATAGCTTGCTAAAATATAAGCTAGATGCCAAATTAGCCTAAAAAAACAGAACAAAAAAAAGTTAAGTTAGCCAAAGTACAATAGCTAGCATGTGGCTGAAAAAAGCTAAACTTCAAAACAGCCTAAATAACGGGAAAAGCCTAAATTAGCTAATGTGTAAATATTAACCTTACTCCAAACCAGCCTAAAAAACGTTTTTAAAAAGCCTAAATTAGCTTAATTAGCTAATGTGTAAATATTAACCTTACTCCAAACCAGCCTAAAAAACGTTTTTAAAAAGTCTAAATTAGCTAATGTGTAAATATTAACCTTACTCCAAACCAGCCTAAAAAACGTTTTTAAAAAGCCTAAATTAGCCAAAACTGCTAGCACATAGCTGAAATATTAGCTAAACTCCAAAATATTTTTAATAATAATCTCTAAAAAAATCTTAGTAAATGCCAAAATAGTCCAAGAAGTTCACAAGTTTTGAAAACTATAAAACCGTTACTCATTAACATAATTACGAATAATAAAAAGGCAGGAATATTATTCCAGAATAAATCAATTTAAACCTTAAATAATTTTCAATATTTTACTCTCCGAAAAAAAATATTTTTTGTCAAAATTATAAAAGTTAGAAATTATTGCGAGATAACAATAAAAGAAAATGATCTGGAGGGCCGGAAAGAATTACCCGGAGGGCCGGATTTGGCCCCCGGGCCTTGACTTTGACACATGCGGATTAAACGATCAAATGAGGTAGTTTTGACAAAAAATAATAGAGTCAGCAGGTACTTCCTGTTTGGACACCAGGGGGGGAGGAGTCACTTGGTCCAGTTTTTATATACAGTCAACAGATCAATTGAAGTCTGTTTTAAACAAATTGAGTCTTTCTTAGATTTCAACATTTTTTATGAATTTTAACCTCTGGAAGATGTTTTTTAGCGCTTAAAGGTTGTCCTGTTTTGGATCTCTGAACACCGGTTGCTGCTGTGTTGTTGCAGGTCTCAGTCAGTGGTGGAACCGGGCGTCCTGAAGAGACCGGACAAAGTGAAAAGCGACGAAGACAACATGCAGCCTCTGCTCTCGCTTGACTGAGACACATACCAACAGCTTGAAAGCGTCCACAAATCAGTATTTTCAACACACGCAAACACACGGACTCACCTGGGCACGCGCCAGACTCGACAAAAAAACTAAAACACATTCCCTACGGCAATCTCTTCAACTCAAGGAACCGCCAGAGACGAGAGCAACACGTCCTGAGTCTGAAAGAGCTGCCGACGGAGGTATATACAGTCTATTTATTTATTTATTTATCTACATGTCAAGTGCCAATTTTAGGAAGTGTAATTGAACGTCTTGAAATAATCAACACGGAGCAGGGAGGACTTCTGAAGATTCAACCACTAACTTTGAAGGTGCCACACTTGAAGATGTTTCCTACACTTGTACAGTCATGAGGTGTGCGGCGAAGGATTTGGACTACGCTTTTGAAGCAGCAGGTTTTTATTATAATTCTCTTTTCTTATCTTTATTCTTCTATGAATGAGGAAAAAAGGACGGTTCGGAATTAGATGCTTGGCTTTCTTTTATTTCAAGTTATTTTCCATTTTTAAGGATTCTTTCCTACTAAATGATTATGCGTGTTATCTCCAGTCTCGCTCCAGTTATTTCTTGGAGTTTGCCCTTCAGCCCTATTCTCTGTTTTTCTCACCCACATGTCACAGAACACAAAGCTTTCGTCTGCTGTTAGAGACGCTGAAGGCTTCATTTGAACAACTGTTGGGAAGAAAATGACCAAAATATATATTAATTGGGGAGATTTCAGGTCGGTAAAGAGAATAGTTTAATCCTTTTTTTTGCTTTTATTAAACTAAAACACAAGAATTATTTTTTAGCGTTTAAAAAAAATATTTTTAACGTACTTAGTTTGGCATTTGCAAGCATTTTCTTAAACTTGCGATTTTAAATTTTAATCAAAGATTGCAAATAAGGATTTTTGTATTATAATAGGAGAAAATTTAGTTACAAATAAGATCATTTTCACATTTTAGTTCACCAAAATATTTGAAAATTTGTCCTAAATAGGTTTTTTGAACCCAGAGTTCAAATTAAAATATTTATCTTAACAAATTTTGACAAACAGAAATCAAATCCAAAGAAAAGAGGTTCATTTTTCCTTAATGAAACTTGCTTTTACAGTTGGATTTTGTGATTTAAGTTGGAAAGATTGTAACAAAAAGGGCCTGTCGACCCATTTTCAGAACAATACGTCAAAATGGGTTTGTTTTTTTGATAATACTGTAATTGGAAAAAGTATTTTTACAGTTAAATTCTGAGACTTAACATAAAAAAAGGAGAAAATTCAAACTATAACTAATAAAAGCGCCCAGAAAAGAGGAAATAATATAGAACTAACAAACAGATTTTAGGTCAAAACTCATTATTGGAAAAAAAACACAGCGGAAAAAAACTCACAAATACAAAAATACAGTCATGTTATTTGACAGGACGAGTGGCGACAGATACTGGAAAGATAAAAAAAAAACCCAAACACAAAAGCTCAGGGGCAAAAAAAAAAAAGAAAGTGTTCAAAACAACTCTTTGTGATTTAAACTGGCAGCTGTTTGTCGTCTGGTTCATCTCTGAACATATTTTCCACCTTAAAAAAACAAACATGTTTCTAAATATACTCCTGTTTGTTTACATCCCAACATACAGTCATGTTTGAAATTATTCAACCCCTCTGCAAAGTTCAAGTTAAAGTTAATGGTCAATTTTCTCACTACACTAAATGAGGTATTATATCGTGGAAAAATCTCAAATTTTATTTACATCTGAACAAAAAAAGGACATTTGTAGAAATATTTAAAAATATTTGGGCTTGAATGTAAACATAATCAACAAAATATGAAGATTTTAAGGACTTTTCGTTAGTCGAATACCAAAAAACAAAATTGTCGAACTCAAATCTTAGTGAGTCAAAACATGTCGATTTAAGCAACAAGCCTTGCTCTCACCAAAATAGGACAATAACAAAATGAATGAGTCTAATGCTCTGTAAAATAGAGGCAGATGGATCAAGATATTTCTCCTATTTTCCTCCTGCTTCGTCCTCATCACTGTTCCTTCACCACAGATGATTATTTCTGAGGAGTCATTTTTTTCCCCCTTGTCATCCTTTATTATATTTGCTCTGTGAACACTCAAACTTGTTCATCTTGTTCTGCAAAATCCAATTTCCCTCAAAGACACAAGTGTATGAGGGCATATCAAATGTTTGCTTAATTATAGTCACAAATGTTTAGAAAAAAAACATCTCCAGACCACCTTAAATATTGTTTTTTTACCACAAAATGCAAAATTCCACTTCATTTTAGTTTATTATTAATAGTAATAGCAGTTTAATTCATCAGTATTTCGTGTACAGAGATGGTAAAGTGCTTTATTCACAGTTTTATTTGAGATTGTCCATATTTAAGGTGAAGAGATTGAAATATATTGAGGAACAAACTATATATCTTTACTAATAGGATTGTCAAAGAACTTTGTTTACGTTTTTATAGATGAGGAACTGAGCTCTGACTTTTTTGGAAACTTTAGTTTATCTCTTAATTAAAGCATTTGGTTTTAGAAGGTGAAAGACATATTCCTGACTACTTTTCCATCATTGTTGTAGTTTTTGCTTATTTTGGAGGCAACCCTAAACAAAAACAAGCATTTTCAGGGACAAGATTGTATTTTTTAATCCAGTAACAGACCAATCCTGACAAACTAGCTGTTTTTAATGCTTCACTGTTTTTTCTCGAAGCTGAATGCTTCGTTTTGATTGTTCCGGTCAGTCGCCGCAGACGCACAAGGTGCAGAAATGTGACAACCGAAGTTTTAGAGGGACAAGCAGACTTTGATGAGCGCGGCGGCTCTGAGCCGGGCAGGCAAGCAGACAGCCGAGCGGATCACAGCAAAGCCGGGAGGCAGGATGCATGAAGTGGCCAGCTGCAACCAGAGCAGACAGCTTGAACGCTGAACTACCGATCCAGCATGCACAGCGTGTCAGCGTCGCTTAGAGGAGCCTCTGCTCCGGTTGTCCCTTCAGTTCAGTGCTGACAAAACACAGCGGCCAAAGGAACAACAGATGCAACACTGAGACCATCGCTAATTGTAATCAGTCAATAAGAGAAAAACCTGAAAGTTGGGCAGAATTTGATCAATTTTTATATTGATAATTACATATTTTTTGAAATATTTCATACATTTTCTGGTGGAATATTACAAATCCCCCAAAGGGACTTTGAAGTGAAAATAAATTAAAAAAAACAAGTTTAAAAAAAAATCTAAAAATTTAAGTAAAAAAAATTTTGGCTATAACATGGTGTGGACCAACTAGTAACCAGAAAATATATATATATTTTTTAACTTCAAATTTTAGAGGAAAAACTTCAGTTACTATCTAGTACTCACTCAGTAACTGAAACGAATTCTAAAGTAAAAGTAAGTAAAAGAACATTTTCTGGTTATTATCTGGTGCGCACCAGATAGTAACAAGAAAAATATATTTTTTACTAAAATTTTTGGAATATTTTTTTTTGTTACTATCTGGTGAGCACCAGATAGTAACTAGAAAAAATATTTTTACTAAAATTTTTGGAATATTTTTTTTTGTTACTATCTGGTGCTCACCAGATAGTAACTATCTGGTGAGCACCAGATAGTAACTAGTTCAGTTACTATCTAGTACTCACTCAGTAACTGGAAAAAAACGAATTTTAAAGATTGAAGTAAAAGAAAATTTTCTGGTTATTATCTGGTGCACACCAGATAGTAACTAGAAAAAATATTTTTACTAAAATTTTTGGAATATTTTTTTTAGTTACTATCTAGTGAGCACCAGATAGTAACTCCTGAACACCAGATAGTGACCAAAAAAATTTTTTTTACTTCTGTTCTTTAAATTTTTATTTTGTCAGTAACTATCTGGTGAGCACCAGATAGTAACTTGTGAGCACCAGATAGTAACTGGTGAGCACCAGATAGTAACTCCTGAACACCAGATAGTAACCAAAAAAAATTTTTTTTACTCCTTTTCTTTAAATTTTATTTTGTCAGTAACTATCTGGTGTGCACCACATAGTAACTGGTGAGCATTAGATAGTGACAAGAAAAAAATACTTTTTTACTTACATTTTTAGAACATTTTTTTCAGTTAGTATCTGGTGAGCACCAGATAGTAACTGGTGAGCACCAGGTAGTAACCAAAAAAAATGTTTTTACTTTTCTTTAAATTTGTATTTTTTCAGTAGCTATCTGGTGTGTACCACACAGTAACTGGTGAGCATCAGATAGTGACAAGAAAAAAACATTTTTCACGTACATTTTTAGAACATTTTTTTCAGTTAGTATCTGGTGAGCACCAGATAGTAAGTAGTGAGCACCAGATAGTAACTGCTGAGCACCAGTTAGTAACTAGTGAGCACCGGTTACTATCCGGTGAGCACCGGATAGTAACCTGCGTCCACCGCACAGTAACTGGTGTGTACCAGATAGTAACCAGAGAAAAACAAAACCTTTTTTTACCTCAATATTTAGATTTGTTTTGTTTTTTTTCCTTCAGTGTCTCTTTAGGGGATCTGTAGAATATTAAATTGTGTAACAAACTCAAAGGTAAATATAAAAAAGTGGACGATAATTTATCTAACAATGAAGTATTTGCTGTTGGGTTACAGGTTTTTGACCAGTACATCATTCATTTGTTGGATGCATACGCTTAAAGCTATAATCCACATGCAGATAATTCCAATTCCAAATGCCACTATGCGTAAATCTTAGAAAACCACTTAAAATTGTCTCAACCATAATTAAAAATCCACCAGAAACCCTTTGAAAATAGATCAAAAAATGATTGGAGTGGGTCATTAAGGCTAAACGAGGGACAGGTGAGGTAATTACCAAGGCACAGGTGAGTTTATATGAAGATACTCATGCTGAGGTATGGTTTAAAAACAGTTAGTGGTACTACAACCAATATTTAAAGCAGAAGTTCTACTTTTTTACTAATGAATCTTCTGATTTCTCTAAAAACAGTAGATGTCAACACCCAAATGTCTGCAAAAGAGAAAGTTTTAGATGTGTGTGTCTGTGTTCACGCCAACTTTTATTGTGTTTTTCTATAGTATTAGTACACACACAGTCATAGAAAGAGTAGAAGCTCTTGAAAAGTCAGAAATGATGATTTAACTCACACGTCCACTGTAGATGCTTCCAGTTTTTAGGATCCAACGTTTACACGTTCCTTCTTCTGCTTGAGTTTTTCATGGAGATTTTAAACCTTGTTGGTGTTTAAATGTGTAAAGAAATGAAACCACTTGATCTTTACATTTTATTATAGATATACTTTATCTGGTGATGCTTTACCGAACATTTTTACATTCATTTTTCAGTATTTTTCTTCAATCAAAACTGCTATTTATCTGTTTATAATGCAGGTGTCGGATGTGTATTTGCTCTATGAAGTGTGAACCGCTTTGTCAGCTCAAGCATCGGGTTTTATTTCAAATGTTTAGCATTTTGAATGTTTTATATGATCTTTCCTACTTGGATTCCTGTTTTGCTGAATGACTTTGGGTACCAGCGGCAAAAAAAAAAAAAGTTTCCTTCTTTGAAAACCAAAATTGGACGAGTTTGGAGGCTTATTTTTGTGCTGAAATAGACCACACATTGTGTGATGCTAGTCTTTGATTAGCTGAAGCGAATGTCTTGGAGGTAACAATGTGCTCTTCTTGAAAACTACTAAACAAATGTCTGTAATTCTTTTTTTGAAAAGACAGTTTGGAATCTTACTAATAACTTAAGAAGCCTTAGTCACAAATGCCCTTACGGGTGAATACGGACTCATTGAAGGTAATGAACGGGTGCAAAATATCAAGTTCGTAAGTTATTCTTTGAACTCCTAGATCGAAAATTATGTTTTTTTAAATGGGCATTCTATGGGCGACAGGTTGTGTAGCCAACACTTGAAGGAGGAAGAAATGGGTGAAGTAGGTGAGACAGAGGCATGTCATATGAATTTTTTGTTTTTTTATACCTATCCAAATCCTGGAGACTTAGCTTATTCGTGCACTCTTCTATGGCAAGCAAAAGGGGTCAATAATTGCCAGCTTGAAAAAAGCCACTTTTTTACGCTGTTTCAAAAGTAGCACATAAATTACGCCGTCTTGTGTTGTCCCAAAACAAGTGTAAAAAACAGTGTTTTATCGAATATGAGATTGGCCCCTTTAGCTTGCCGTACAAGATTGCGTAATTTACATGCTAATTTTAAAACGTGCGTAAAAAGCGGCGTTTTTCATGGCGCTTTCCCTGGCAGTTATTGCCCCTTTTAGCTTGCCATACCAGACAGTGTAATTTACATGCTACGTTTAAAACATTCGTTTTTCATGGAGATTTTCCTGGCAATTATTGACTCCTTTAGCTTGCTGTACAAGACAGCGTAATTTACATGCTACGTTTAAAACGTGCATAAAAAGCAGCATTTTTCATGGCACTTTTCCTGGCAGTTATTGACTCCTTTATCTTGCCATACAAGACAGCGTAAATTACATGCTATGTTTAAAACGTGCATAAAAAGCAGCGTTTTTCATGGCGCTTTCCCTGGCAATTATTGACTCCTTTAGCTTGCCATACAAGACAGCGTAATTTTCATGCTACTTTTAAAACGTGCATAAAAAGCTTTGTTTTTCATGGTGCTTTTCCTGGCGAATATTGACCCCTTTGGCTTGCCATACTATCCTTGATGGCCCCTTGAGTGTGACCTGACTGATAGAAATGAGGAAATTAGACAATCAGGGCGTACTTTGTGTGGGTATCCTACAGACACAAATGTATCATGTGCACAACTCTGTGCATGGATTGGAGTACGGTCAGTTGGGCGCCAGTAATCGCACCTTACTCATGATACTATTGACTGAGGCTCAATAGTATCATTCCACCATCATAAGTCTGAGCAGCTTTCGTTAACTTTATGAATACTTTACTGTACACTTACCACATACGTGACAATGGCTCAAAACTTTATTGAAATCAAGATATTTAATTTTTCAATTAAAATATAATTATTTAAGTAAACACAAACCAACTCACTGGATAACTCATTCAGAAACGGATGTGAACTTTTGATTTACAGTAGATACATTCGCTTTTCTATCTCGGCACTAGCGCTCATCATCTATCAAAGGAGACGTCGGCGTCCTAGTCAGGCCGTGGGAAATTCTGTCGAACCCAACAATTCTGCATGACACACTCAATTTTTGATGAGGCGTGTGATGCTGTGTCAGTTTCGACATGCCTCAAAAACCACCTCCTCCAAGCGCAAAAACTTTTTTCAAATTTTTGTTTTTTCATTAGGCGAATTTATTATCGCAAATGCAATTTGCACCATTTCATAATCAATGGAAACGCTACTTATGACCAACTACGAGCCCAAAAACGGGTCAACCCCCTCGTATGGGCGCATGTGACTAAGGCTTTATACCGTCACTAGCACAAAACAGGAAAATGTAAACATTCTGTCTTGCCACAGTATTTAAATGTGAAGAACTTTAAAAACTGTTGAAAATATGAACAAACAAATAAATGTATTGAGTTTACAGTAATACAAGAAGACACCAAAACAACTCACTCATCAGGTATTGATGTCTATCCAGAACCAACGTCATAAGTTATTGTGAAACTTTTCATTAATTTAGGGACTTGAGTGCTATTACATTCATTTTGGCCAACTCGAATATTTGAAATGATGTATATTAAGTGTATTTGCTAGCAACAAAGATCATCTCTGAAAATGTTTTTGATTTTTTCTGAGTCATGACTTTTTGTTAGACTTGAATGTTTCTTTGCTTTTGAATGAAACTCTCAACACAAGAATTTTCTTTGTAATAGGTTAGAATTTCTCACTGACCTTAATGTTATCTCGACCAAAGCCACCAATGTGTTGTTCCCTAAAAATCCAGTATTTCTGCTCTGAAGACACTGAATGACTTTTTTGGGTTTTTTTTTAAACCACTGGAGATTTTCTTAAAAAGAAATTTCAGTTCATTTGGTTTTCATATCACTGTTCTTTGATTGTATAGTAGATGTAGGAGCTGTAGGAAAACCAAACTGAAGCTGAATTGTGAAGTTATTACGGTAAAGCAGTATACTATATGAAGAAACCTGCTCAGTTCGCAGATGAACAGTGTATAAATGTTCTCGAAGACAATTTGCTGAGATGTAAAATAATCAAAAATAAATATGGACACAACAATTTCCACCATTAGTCTTTCTGTTTTTGTATGTCAAATGTCGCCTTTGTTCAGATTGTGTGGTTTTGTCGTGGAATTTCTTCTTTTTATATTTAAAGTTTTCAAGAAAATCAACCAGAGATCAAATTATCACTTCCAATACAAAAGACAACAATTGCTGTATCTCAATGCAGGCCTGAATTGTTTTTTTTTACATTTATGCCATTTTTTTTTCTAGATTATGGATTACTTGAGGTGTTGTTTGCATAAATATTCGGACCACGATATATGGAAAAAGAGAACAAAGTCATAAAATTATGAAAAAAATGTGTAAAACTATGGGAGAAGAGTCACAATTTGACAAGTATAAAGTTGCATTTTTTTTTTTTTTAAAGTGATCAAACTACAAGGAAAAAGCAAGTGTTTTTGATAATAGAGTTGTAAATTAAATGAAAATAAAGCTTAAGTAAAGTAGATTCAGAAAGACTTTTGGGCAAAATTATTACCCTCTAATCGCTCTGAATTGTCTGCAATATAAAAACAGATGATGTTTAATTATCTTTGTTGAAACAGTCTCCTTTTTTTAAAAAAAAAATTACACTTTTTCTTCAATAAATTATGAATTTTTAAATAATAAATGTAAAACTGTATCGTATGGAGCCCCTAAAGGGACATTAAAGTTAAAATTTAATCATAAAAAAAAAAGAAAAAAAAGTTACTATCTGGTGTGCACTAGTTACTTTTTGGTGCTCACCAGATAGTAATAAATAAATAGTAAAAGTTTTTATTTCGATTTTTATACTTTTTTAAATTTTTACTGGCAATTTGATGCTCTTCAGGGGCTCCTTATTATTGTCATAATTTTTTGACTTTTTTCTATTATCATACAACTTTTTTTTTAATCAATTCTACAACTTTAATCTTCTAAGTCTTACTTTTTACTCAGAACTTTTACAGTTTCATTTTTTTTTAATTATTTTTAAAATTATTTTAATCATGAAAAATGTAGATTTTCTTCTCATTTTACGCATTTATTCTAATAAAATTTAAAAATTTCTCATAATTTTATTATTTTATTCTCATATATTTTTTATGGTGGCTCTAATACTCTGGAATTTATTAAAGTACTGTCACACACACAAGTGTAAGCACATATTTATTCAAGTTATAACACAAAGAAGCATCGATGTGACAGACTTTTACCATCTTATCCTTCGTAAAGTGACATTTTTATCAGTCTGTTTTGCCACTTTTCACATCTTTTCTATTTCTGAGTATGACTCAGTCGCACAGACTGACTCATAGTGATTTTCATCACACAAATCCGTGATACACAATTCAATTTTAATGCAACAACGTCACAGTCGACCAACCCTGACCTCCACAGAATCTAAGCGTCAGCTCCCAAACCATAGAAATCTGAAGTTAAACTCAACAGATGAAAAGTTCGGATCCCGATCACATCATCATGCACAAAACGTTATTTACAAATGTAAAATATTTCCCCGTAAAATCAACCAATCTTCTCAGAAGAGTGAAAACAAATTCCTCCTCAAGGTCTTGATTAAATTGATTAAAAAGACACAGAAAAATAATTTAATAACTCAAAGTTTTTTCATCCTGAAAAACTAGTGATCAACAAGGTATTTAAAACATCCTAAATCTATTAAAAACAAAATAAAAATGTTCATGCTTTGAATTAACATGAGTAGAAGGTAGTATTCAACCTTTTTTCAAAAACGGTTTTCCATTATATTCACAAACTCGACTGGCTTTTGTAGCTCAAGCTCTCCAAAGTAAAAACTGGAGCTTTCCTCCTTTCAGAATGACAACAAAACGCAAAACGGCGTTGGTCAGTTTTAGACAAGGGAGAAACAGGAAATTGAACCTGTGACTCTGATATTGACAGTGTTTCCCAAACATGGTCGTCCACTCTGCAGGTTTCCATGTCAATCGTATTTAAGTCGTCTTCACGTGACAGAAGGCGAAGGATTTTTCAGCAGCTTTCTTGTCACGAACAAATGAAGATTCTTCCTGATAACATTCACGAGGCGTTTCACACAACAGAAAAGTCTTAAATTATCTTAAATTTAGACTTATTAAAGTCAAAAAGCCTCAGAGGAAACTAAGGATCCTGTTCAGGAATTAATCTAAAGAGTTCTTTCAAAAACTTACATCCATACAAGCAAAATGAGAAAAAAATTCAAATATATTTCAGCTCCTTTGAATAGCAGCAATTTAACATTCTCATGAATCATTTCATTCATTATCATTTTTGATCATTTAAAGGTTTTTCCCCTCAAAACTGTCCTCAAACCTTTCAAAATAAGGGTTTTAACTGAGAACAGTATCCCTTCTTTATTGCTACGGTAGCTGAATATTCTAAAATCAGATAACATTATCTTGCAACACAAAAATCTGTTCTTTTTAACCCTTTCGTTCCTCAGAGATCTCTGTTTTATTGTGAAAATTAGAATCTCCAGACTCAAACCAACAGAACTTCATGCATCATGTTAAAAAAAAAAACAGTAAACTAAAAGAGAATATCATAGATTGTGGATCATCATTCAACTGGAAACATAAAGAAGGATAAAACACGACCAATCTGCACACTATTTCCTAAAAAGTAAGAAGAAAAACAGAAAATTGCGAGTTATGCGTTGCATTTGATTAAGAATCCACTGCAACAAACATCATAAAACGGAGTTGGTCGCATCAGTTGTCTTGTGCGGTTCTTGTTGGTTTATACAGCAAAGTAATCTGAGTATGTTTAATAAGTATCCCTGAAAGTCTAACGCCCGGTTCATGGAGCGGAACGAAGGCCGCTTCCATTCGCCGCCCTTGTTAACCAATCGTGTGGTTCACTCCGCCTTCACACCGCGCCGTCTGGTCTATTTTGTGCGCAAGCGATCCGCGTCAATTCTGGCAGGAAGTTACATCAGGATACAAGAGAAAATCCTGTTTATTTTCAAAATATAGCCAATTTTTCACAATAAAACACCACGATTGACAAATGCGATCACGTTTTTGTATCTAAAAAGACTGTAGAGATGAAAACACACACACTTCTCTCTGTGTGTCTCTACTAACTACTTGCTTCATCTCAGCAGAAACATGGAGGAATATTTTTAGGTTATTAACTTACCCACGATGGGAAAAACAACAAAAAAACTCTAGCATAAAACGCCTGTCAACCATCGTGGAAAAATGAGCGTCTAGTGTGCGCACACACTCCGCACCGCACAACGTCCAACGTGAACCTCGCGTAAGTCTCAATTGATCTAAAAATAAAAATCAGCTTTTCTTTACATACGTCTTTTAAGATATGTTGGATCATTTCGTTGTTAATGAGTGTCAGTTCATGCCGATGCGCAAACCACGACGTCGGATGCAGAAAGATGGATGAAGGTGGGATTAATGCGGAAAAATGGCAACAATTACATTCAAATTTTAACCTATTGAAACAAATATGGACACAGATTGAAAAACTAAGGCTATAATGTCTGAAATAAAAAAAAATAATCTGTTTTTAGTTGATGTATGTAAACATAAATACAAAGAAAACCTAAAATTCACAGAAAATCTGCAGTTTTTTTTTTACATGAGAAAGTGCACTGTAAAAAGAGAAACATTGGATCAATAAAAATATATATATATTAGTGTTAATTAAATTAGAATATTTTTGTTGCATAAACCATCTACTCAGAATTTTAATTTGATGAACACTAATAATTTTTTTAATTGGTGCAACATTTCACTTTTTACAGTGTATGACCTATAAACCTACATAAATCACAATATATACATTACAAGTACCTTTATATTAAAAGGAGTGTTCGCAAAGTGGTAAAAATGTAAGACAAAAACCAGGAGTGGCAGGAGAAATGGGAGGCGTGTGCACTGAAACCTCCACAGCTCAACCACTGAATAAATACATCAATAAATAAGAAACTGTTATTCAAGTTCCCCCTACTGCCCCGCTGCCCGAGCCGCTCTCTGCTGCTCCAGCATGGACTTGATGGCGGGGGACAGCATGGCGGGCGATATGGCCGGCGTGAAGGGTCGGAGAGGATACTGGACGCTTTTACCCGGAACGTAGATGCACTGAAAGAATTTCTGGCCTGAAACAGAAAAGCCTTCGTTATGATTCATATTTAATAATCTGTTATTATGGGGTGCCGTTTGTAAATCAGAGATGTAAAATTTTTACATCAATGTTTTCAGATATTTAGCGTGTTTTAAGAGAAAAAAACAGGTTTTGTTTTTCAAATGCATATTCTCACCCTTTAAAATAATATATTTATAAATGTTACATTTAATAACAAAATATTTAGTTAACCAACTAAATGTTTAATTTTAAGCTAAATATTTAGCCCACAAACTAAATATTTAAGTTTTGCAATTAAATATTTAGTTTGGTCATTAAATATTTAAATCCTAACTATATATTTGGCTCAAATCTAAATATATAAATGTGTACTATATATTTAACTCAAATCTAAATATTTAAATCTTAACTATATTTTTAACTCAAATCTAAACATATAAATCTTAACTATATATTTAACTCAAATCTAAACATATAAATCTTAACTATATATTTAACTGAAATCTAAATATTTAAATCTTAACTATATATTTAACTCAAATCTAAATATATAAATCCTAACTATATATTTACCTGAAATCTAAACATTTAAATCTTAACTATATATTTAACTGAAATCTAAATATTTAAATCTTAACTATATATTTAACTGAAATCTAAATATTTAAATCTTAACTATATATTTAACTGAAATCTAAATATTTAAATCCTAACTATATATTTACCTGAAATCTAAATATTTAAATCTTAACTATATATTTAACTCAAATCTAAACATATAAATCTTAACTATATATTTAACTGAAATCTAAATATTTAAATCTTAACTATATATTTAACTGAAATCTAAATATTTAAATCCTAACTATATATTTAACTCAAATCTAAATATTTAAATCCTAACTATATATTTAACTCAAATCTAAATATTTAAATCCTAACTATATATTTAACTTAAATCTAAATATTTAAATCTTAACTATATATTTAACTCAAATCTAAATATTTAAATCTTAACTATATATTTAACTCAAATCTAAATATATAAATTCGTATTATATATGTAACTCAAATCTAAATATTTAAATCCTAACTATATATTTAGCTGCAAAACTTATATATTTAGTTTAAAAAAATAAATATTTAGGTTTAATTTAAATATTTAATGAGCAAACTAAATATTCAATTACAAAACTTAAATATTTAGTTTCTAGGCTAAATATTTAACTTAAAATTAAATATTTAGTTGGTTAACTAAATATTTAGTTATTAAATCTAACATTTATAAATATATTAATTTAAAGGGTGTGAATATGCATTTGAAAAACCAAACCTGTTTTTTCTGTCCTAAAATACGCTAAATATCTGAAAACATTGATGTAAAAATTTGACATCTCTGATTTACAAATGGCACCCCATATGTTATGATTATTGTGTCAGGAACTTTTACCCGATTTCTTCCTTTCTGTAACGTCGTCTTCAGGCTTGTCCTCTTCTATAGGAAGAGAAGAACACATACAGTTAAATAATACTGTGAAACGTCATTTTAATACAATATAAATTACAGAAATGATTGTTTTTATTTAAAAATCCTGAAAAATAAGATAAAGAAGAATAAGGAAAAGTTTGTCCAAAAGAGGTTCCATGCAGAAAATAGATAATTATATTAATTTTACAATATTTTTACTCTTATTTTGTTGCATTACTTTTAACAAACAGCCTTCAGGATTTCCTTTAATACTTTTTAGATTATTTGAACTTTCTTAAAATCACACTTCTTAAACAACGTTGTCTTTTAATTACGATTTTGCTGTTTTTTATTCAGGAAAGTTGTCATTTTTTTAGGACATAATTTCTGCAGAGCAGCAGAAGCTCATTAGAAATTTGACTCTAAATTGTGGGTGGAGCTACTCCGCCCACAACTTATGCATGATTTAATGAAATATGTGTTATTTTCGTGAGCAATGGGGATGGTGTCTCAATCTCTTTTCTCATGTTCATTAATTCCAATTAATTAAAATACAGTCAAGTACAGAGGGACAAAGCTTTGGAATAATAAACTGTACTCTGAAATATATTTCTTTGTTATAAAAAAATAAATAAATAAAATTGAGTTAAATTTAATAAAATTTTTCAAAAAAATATGAATGGGGTATTTTGATAGTATCGATATCGTGAGCCAAGTATTATGAATCGCATGATGAATACATATATGTATGTATACAAAATACATATTTTCCTTTTTTGAGTTTCTAAGGTTAAATTTGTCACTGCAAACCATGTGATTGCATTTTATGTATTTGCAAATAAAGAAAATAAAAGTACATTTGCCGACTGAATATAACCATCATCAAAAAAACATTTAAAACATTTTCATTGAAGTGGCTCTTTATGGATGTATTATAGTTTTTCCTCATAAGATTCTAACTTTAATTATTACTTTTTTTTTAATTTAAAAATCTAAAAAAGTCTAAAAAATCTAAAAAAAATCTAAAAAAGTAAAAAGAAAATCTATTTTTCTTGAGTCCCACATCCCTTAGCGCAGACATATGAGGTGTTTAGTCGGTTTATCATGCAGTTTTTTCACCAATAAAGACTTTTTACCCCACTCACAAAATAAAACACAAACACTTGTTCTAATTGTGAGCTATATAAATAAAATCAAACGCCGACGTTTAAGTGTTGAATCAGGAAATAAACACCTTAGAAACTGGATTTTAGATATTAGAAAACTGTTGCACACATGAAGGTTTAGATATTTGTTACTGTTGTATTATAAATCTCAAAATGTCAATATTTTAATTACATTAACTCATTTAAATAAAAAAAAAAAGGATTGGAGAAAAATGAAATTTGACATTAATGTTGTTCCGATTGAGTTCTTCATGCAGAGTTAAACAGTGCAAATTATCTTACAGGACTTACAGGAAGAGCGTCTCTTTCCATTCACTATTAACAATAAGCATATACAGCGTTATCGTCATGACAGCAGTAATTAATAAAGCCTCATTCGTCAGTGACGGGGGAGGGGCCGCGCAGCTCAACTACAGTTTCTTTCGTCCAAGAAGAATCTAAAACAGGAAAGGTTTACTGTGCGACTTACTCGTTCGTGGTGGATGCTTCTCTTTGTCTGAAAATTCAAAAAGTGAAATTTATTTATCACTGTCGTATGAACGTGGAATTATAATCTGAGTTTGTATACCTTCAGCTTGTTTGACAGGTTTCTTTTCGGGCTTCGCAGCTGCGAAAGAGAAAGACAGCTTTATTGCAGCCTGTCAGTTCTTCTTCTACAGCTTTAAAACGTGAATAATCAACATGCATGAAGCAGCAGTTCATTCATTTGAAGAGTTTCCTTTGAGAGCTTAATCTGTTAACAGTCACACCCATTTGTCGACATTTAACTATATTAGTATTCTAAAGTCAGAGATTAAACATTATCCTTTAATTTCAAATGCCTACTGAGTTCATTTGCTTTTTTTTTTTTTTTTTTTTTAATGAAATGCTGATTCGGTGCTGCTGGATTTCTGATCTGAAACCCTGAAGGTTTTTTAATCAACACTTCTGTTGTGAAGCAGCAGACGGCTACAGGTGCTGCACATTAATCAAAACCGGCAATTTACCACAACAAAAGAGCAAAGAGATTTAACCCCGCTGGGCTGGTCAGTTCAGCTCCGGTCTGGACAGCAGAACATTCACACTTGGCTTGCATTTTTATGCTACCAGGTTTGTTGGCCAGCTACCGACAAGTCAACAAAACAGGAAAAACAAAGAACAATTATTCTGTTCCCATTTGTGTCCGACATCTATGGCTACACCAAAAATTTAAGTCAAGTCTTCCTTCAATGTAAAGATTTTGGTGACCAGTAGTGGTGGTTTTCACCATGTTTTGTACAGGTGAAATCTGCAAAATTGTTGTTTTTATTTTTTTTTACAATAATCATACATTTTTTAAGGCTGTAAACCCCACCCGACAACACACTTTATACACTTTTCACATCAACATTTTCATGCTTTTCTGTCTTTAAACCCTCAAAGTAGAGCTGAGTGGATCAATCCAAAATATCGATAGTATCGATGTAAAGTTGATATCAAGACTGGCTCTCAGATATCGATATTACCACTCTTGTTTGAAGCTTTTTATCTGCAAAAAAAGGATCTAGCTGATTCACAATTAAAAACAACAGAAATTTTGAGGTTCGTGTCACATCCACCGCATTTACAAAAAAACATCGGTATTGGTATCGATATCGGCGATATTGACGGGTATTGGTATTGGATTGATACTAAGTATCACCCAGCCCAATCTCAAAGTTTGGTCACGATCAAAGATTAATGCAAATTTGACAAACTGAACTAGTTTTGTGCAGGAGAGACAGCACAGGAGATCGATTTGCAATAGTCTACAACCAATCAGAATGTAGAGCACGATGTGCTGTAAACGTTGAGCTCCATTATAGCAATGGACCACTGTCTACTTCAAAAGGCAGTGAGGACTTTGAATCTACCAGAAAGCTTTAGTCAAAAATCCACCGTAGAAGTCTGAAGGAAGCTGTTTGAGTTTACACTGAACGCGGTAGGCGTGTCCAATTTGCGCCTCTCTTTTGATTCATGTCAAGTTTACAGTCACGGAACAACCTGCAAAGTTGTTCTGGAATTGATTCATGGGTGATGATGCTGAGCGAGTTATTGTTCACCTTTAGCTTATCCCTTTAGGGGTCACCACAGCGAAACAACTCCCACTGGGTACTTGGCAGAGTTTTTAGGCCAGATGCCCTTCCTGACACAGAACTGTATTTACAAGGTACAGTGGGAACCAGGCAGCAGTGTCAAGAGTCTTCCCCAAGGACTCACACTGGAATAATCTCAATGGGGATAAAACCCAGGTTTCCTTCATGGCGGCCCAACACCCAGCCCACTGAGCCAACCAGCCACTACGATGATGGCGAGCAACTTGAGTTTATATCTTTTGGAGAGCTCTACAGAGGCACTGGTGAGCAAGTCGTCATGTTTGTTTTAACCAGAGTCTCTCTGGGTTCTGTGTGTCATGATTCAGTGCTTAGGTTTTGTCAGTTTCTGTTTTCCCCGTCAGTCTCACCATGTTCAGGTTAATCATCCACAGCTGTCTTCATTTAGTTAATCAACCTCAGTGTATTTAAGTGTCTGGTTTTCAGTTTCTCATTGTCAGGTCATCTGTTCATCTATGTTCTGTCACATCACTGGTTTGTTCTCCTGGTTTTGTCCTGTTTAAGTTGATTTAGTAAATGTTTATGTTTCTGCCACCACGTCTGGTCTCCTGCATTTGGGTCCTCCACCACCATCCCTGACATTGTGTACTTGTGACAATTGTTTTAAACGTTTCTTCCGTCTGTGGTCCAGTTTGAGCTTTAGTCCGAGAGCAGAAAATAAAAACAAAACTGGGGGATTTTATTATTATTTTGTGGATGAAAATGAGAAAAACATCATAAGCCTATAAAGCTAGAGCGATCCCACGCACTACAACGGTGCTATCAGCTCTGCCGGAACCTGAGAACGGAGCTCACTAGCTTAAAAGCTATTCACTGGGCGACTGGCTAGCGTAGCTGACCATCCATCTCAATAAGCTCCGTGCCGAGCTGGCCATCTGTCCTGGGTGTATCTTCACCCAACAGTAACTGGGACATTTACCGAGAACCTTGCGGCGGGTTAAGAAAATGGAAGGAAGTTCAGGACCAATATCCTTGCATCGAGCAGCCATTTTAAATCTTTTCTTCTATGAGTTGGTTGACACGCTCACTGTACCTTACCGCGCCCAATGCCCAATTTTAATTGACTTAACATTGAAAATTGATGCCTCTGTCATGCCGGCCGTGTTCAGTGTGAACACTATAGTCACATGGATCCATAAAGTGTGATTACCCGTACAGGCGATGCAAGTTTTTGAGTTATCCAGACCCGTAAATATGAGTGGCTTTTGTCCTAAAGAAGAATGCAGGCGTAACTTGGGCTATGTCCAAATTAGTTAACTAATCCTTAACTATAAAGTGCAGGATTATCTACTGCCTCTAGTCCTCTCAATGCATTGTGGTCTATATTCTCCAGTCAAGTGAGCATCAATAAACACTGGTTTTCCTCAGAAACTTCTGATTTTGGAATTGTAGATTCATATATGGATGTATGTATAGAGACATGCCATATAGTGAGAAGTGAAGGCGTTCTGACATAGCCTTACAGTTCCCTTGAGGCTCGTTCAGCCACCTCAAGTCACCAAAATGAAACGTACCATTGTCGTCCGTGTAGTAACTTTATTGTGAAGTATCCGTAAGGGTAATGTACGTCACTTGGACTCGTGATGTACGGTTGACTAGGGATGTGGTACCAAAACCGCTGCCGTTTGGTGCTGGCGCCACGGCATAAATGATAAGTTTCAACCTTAACGGGATTATTAATGGACTTAACAACATTTTTAAATATGTGACGAAAGACTTGATCATCAAACGCAACATAACTTCATTTTGAGTGTGCCCTAAAGTTAGCCTTAATTCCCCAAATGAAGAATATCCAAATGCTAAATCTGCATTTCTCCTTGTTCCTTAAGGGATTTTTGTATTTTCTATAGAAACAAACATCCAACTAACTCTTAAAAAGACGACAAAGTTTTTATATTTTTGCAAAACACATGAGTTTCAGTTGAGCGAAATCTCAATCTCTTCTCACACATTTTACCAAAATCCATCCAATCATAAAAAAGCTAAATAAAAGGAGCTTACTTTTCTTTGGTGACATCAATCTCAGCCTCGACTTCCCTGTAATCAAAAACACATTAGAACTCTGAAACTGCAGTTTCCAGGTCGCTAAAATGGAATCCCATTAGATGATCGCTTACCTGATTCAGATGACCTGACAGGAGTTTCTCTCCTGACGCCAGACGTCACATTTGCCCTCCTTTCTTCATGCACTTTCACATATCTTAATCGCAGGGGGCGCGGTTTTGGATCTGGATCTGCTCGGAAGAATAAACGTCTAATTTAATTACTACATTTAAGCAGAAAGAAGCAACAAGAATGATGTCAGAATTCACCTTTCTTCTCCGCAGATGCTTTGACTCTGCGCTTGACAGCTGCTGCTCCATCAGTGAGGAAGAAACACAATTAGTTTCCAATCAGCTCTCTTGTCGTTGATGTGATTGATCACTCGATCCGTGCTAATTGATCCTTGTCGGTGGGTGTTACCTGTCTTTTCGGATGTTGATTTCCTTTTCGGCGTCGCAGCTGCAGGCCCTGACATAATGAGAAAAGACCTGTGATTAACAGCTTGAGTAGCTTCTAATCCAAACAAAACCAAAAGGCTTTTTTTTTTTTCAAAGGAGGAGAGTTTAGTCATTCAAACTGAAAATTTCAACCGTTTGAAGATGCAGCACGTTAGAAAAAGAAATCTCTCAAATTAGAATAATCCTTACTGTCTGGTGTTTTAATCATCATTCTGTTGTCTTTGCAACCTGTAGGCCGACTATTAATAATTACTTTAGGAGACGATTATGTCGACTTTTAAAGGTCCAATCCTTTTAAGCCATAATGACAAAGAAAAAATCAGATTTAAACATCTTTATCTATACAAAAGACTAGAAAAAAACAACCAAACACACTAAGAGATCCGCTTACATTGACTGTTAATACTTTCTTTTAAAAATATGGTACTTCCTGGGTATTTACTTACATGGATACTTACATTGTTCCTACGTGCTACTTATATAATACTGAGTTTTTGAGATATTTTGAAATTCTATTACATCACTGATATTATTGATCTTTTATTACCTGAAACTATATTGATATTTGATTTTAAGTCCTGAACCAGATATTGATAATTCATGTAGAGAAAATGGTATGGTCGAGTCGGGGTGGGATTATATAAGTTCGCTTCCTTCCACCCCCTTTCAAGCGATCTACTTGTGATTTATTATGTGATGTTATTCCATGTATTATAACCTGATTGCTTGAAATAAACCATTTCATTCATTCATTCATATTTACACGGTAAGCTAAAATGTCTCTCTTGTTTGTGGGTCCTTGCTTGAGTTTCTTTGTACTTACAATGTGTAAGAAAAGAGTAGGTACACAAAATGTACATTTTAAGAACTTTAATTCATGTCGTATGTTTATTTCTGTTATATGGTACTCACAATGAGTAAGAAAAGAGTGGGTACACAAAATGTACATTTTGAGTACTTGAATACATGTGGTAAGTTTATGTTTATCTTAATACTTAACATATGTAGGAAGAGATTAGGTTCACAGGAGGTACCTTTTAAGTACTCTTAATTCATGTGATAAGTTTATGCGCTGTGTAAATATATACATAAGTACCATGAAATTACCCAGTAGGTACCTTGTAATAAAGGAAGAGTAAAAGGAAGCGTTTCCCGTTTGCTTTAGCGCTTCTGTGCAAGTCGTTTTTATAAAGTATTGAAGAAAATATATTCTCACTTGAAAAAACAATATTCCACAAATTTTAAATAATTAGAGTTTTGTAAAAAAAAAAAAACCAGAAAAAGTAGTTTTTACTACTCTCTTGACCTCTGATAATCTTAAAATCTTTTCATCTTCATCAGTTGAGCTACAGATTTGTGAGGAAAACAAAATTATTGTTTACTGAAATTAAAACTAAGAAGATCAGTAAACAGGAAATTAATTTTACCCCAAAAATCTGCCCAAAATATCAACATTTTTAGAGAATCGGTGATTATGTAAGGATTCAGCTCCATTAGGTGAAAATATATATATATATTAAAATTTGCAAAATATTGAAAAAAAAGGTTGTTTTTTGAACACCTTTAGAAAAATGTTTTTACAATTTATTTTTTGCAAAAATGCTTTACTAACTGATTCAGGATTTGAGTTTTTTTTTCCCAGGAATTTCCCTCAAAATAAATATCAAAATAAAGTAAAAAAAAAACTTTTTTTTTTCTTCATTCCAGAAATATATAAATAGAAGGGAAATCTATGGAGCCCCGAAAGGGACAAAATAAAGTAGAAAAGAAAAAAAAGTTATTATGCACACCAGATAATAACTAATGCTCACCAGTTACTATCTGGTGCGCACAAGTCACTCTAGTCTCTTCAGGGGCACATTTATGTTTATGACACTTTTACAGTTTAGTTTTTCATTTTTTTTTACTTCTTCTTCAAAAATATTAAAGATTCCCTAAAGCTGAGATAGATTTTGTTCACTCTTCCAGGCTTCATCCACCAGGAGACGGTCAAGTAAACGTTAAACAAACATATTTCTTACCTTTTATAGTCGCTGCTCTGCTTTTTGTTTTCTCTTTTTTAGCTGTCGGTTCTGTAAAATAAATACATAAAAATAGCCTCTTAGCAACTCTCAATCTAATATTTAAATTAGGTGTTTGAGCCTCCAAGAATTCAATATTTATAAAAAAAAGTATCTAAAATTGTTCTCCTAGTTATTTTTTAACTTTTAAAGGCTAAAAACACCAAAAAATTCATCCAAAACTGACAATTTCTCAGTCTGTGAGAAGATAATTCTGTTTATCCATTCATGCAGACTCTGTTTTTCTCAGTGAATGCACCCATAGCTCTTTGTGTCAGTATGTGTCAGTGTTTCACGCTGCAGCTGTAGTTAGTTACAGGAAGCAGTTCTCTGCTTAATTAAGCATTTAGCCCGTTAGGCACAGCAGTCCGTACCTTTCACTGAATCGGCGGCCTTGACTTTTTTCTTTGTAGCTGAAAGTGACAATATGGGAATTACTGCTAATGAGGGAAAAAATAACTGTTTATGGAAATAAACAGAATAAATAATCGCTACCTTTCTTGGTGGAGGACGCTTTACCGTCTTCCACGACAGTCTCTGTTTCTTAAAGGAGAAAGTTTATGTTTTTACTTCAGTTTTTCTGGTATTTAATATGCTATAAAGTTTGTGACAAAGAGGATAAAGAAAGAATGAATGAACCTTGAGGTGGAGCCTCAGCTGGAGCTGGAGGAGGAGCTGGAGAAGGAGGAGGAGCTTCGGCATCAACTGGAGGAGGAGCTGGCGCCTCAGCTGGAGGAGGAGCCGGAGTCTGGACCTCCTCGTGTTCCGGAGCCTCCTGCTGGATCGGCTGAACCGGATCCTCCGCTCCTGCAGGAGGAGGAGGAGCAGGAGGCGGAGCCACTGGCTGATACAGAGGCGGATACGGTTGATATGGAGCATACAGAGGCTGCATCAGGGGCGGAGGAGATTGCTGGTGATAAACCGGCGGGCTCGCTGGAACTCCGGGATGGACCGTCACAACCGGAGCAGACGGAGCTAAAAAACACAAAAACGTGTTTTTGTTCATAAATGAAGAAGTAAAAATTTGAAGATAAGCGACACGGGTGATTACCTGACGCCGTCGGGGGAGGGTATGGATTATCTGTGACGATGTGATGAACTGGAAGAAAGACCATTCATGATAATAATAACGCCAATGTTTATGCACCTGCATATATTACCATAAAGCATCTGATTAAAATCTTAGTTGCTTACCATACCAGCCTGGAGGGGAGGGGCAGTAAACTGGAGCGGGTCTACAGGGACCCACTGGAGGAAAAACAATAATAAACATTAAAAATAGCGAAAATTAACTAAAATGTTATTTTAATCGTTAAAACTTTTAAAATATTAATTATATTTATACAAATGTGGTAGAATTACAGTGTGAAGATAGATAAATATGAGTATACTCATTATTTTTATTATTTTTCCTTAAAAAAATGACAAATTGAAGCAGGTTTTTTGGGTTTGCTAAAAGAAAAATATTAGCTTTAATCATTAATTTTATCTTAACGTGTTACCAAGGCAACGGCGATGCAGCATTTAGTTATAAACGGTTTAAAATCACAATGAAAAAGATGAGAATTCCTACCTTCTGGTGCAGGTTCGGTGATGCGTTCCTGCTTTTTAGTCTCTGAATTTAAAAATAAGAATAAAATGTATATTAATGACGCCTTTGAATGCTGTAATTGTGATGAAACATCAAAGTTACTCAACCTTTCTTTGTAGCTCTGCTCTTCTGTTTTAATTTGGCTTTTGAGAAAGGATAGAAAAAAAAGTCATTTTATCATAAATCCTCTAAAATACTTTAATAATTGGAAAATGTGTTACTCAAAACACCTTTGAGAAGAGGTCCAAGTCGGATCCGCTTAGTTTTTGACCCCAGACCTGCAATTCTGGGAAGACCTAAATAGAACATGAGAAGATGATCATTAATATTAAAAAATAAACATGAAAAAATTAATAAAGTGTTTAGAAGGCTCACCCTGCTTTTTGAGTTTTTCATCAGGACTCACAGATTCCACACCTGAAATTAGAAACTCGAGAAATTAAAATTCATGGCTACATCTTTAATTTTAATTATACTTGTATTTATTATATTGATCTCTTCAGTTAAAATTCTGTTTACCTTTTTTCCTTCTCAAAGCTGAAACCCTCCTGGGAGCATCTAAAAATGCAAAAAAAAAAAAAAAATCAATTAAAAACCTTAAGGAAAAAAGGCAGACATCTTCATTTACCTTTATTTATTTATTTGACTTTTTATACACATTGTCAGTTCAAAGTGCAAAGATGTATTAATATAAACAGCATTTAAAAATAATTGCAATTGAAGAGAAAATATAAGAAGGAGCAGCAAAAAGACCCAAAAAATGCCAACTGTTGGAAACATCAAAGATCATCTGTGCAGCAAAGAGCAGCTGCTCGGTTTAGTTTTCTGGGTTCTAAAAGCTGATTGTTCACAATTTTAGAGCTACTGAGACAACAAAAACATTTATAATTACTATTTAGAAAGTGAAAATTTTAATTCTTGTCTCCATATAGTATTTTTTAAAGCAGCTGAATATGGGGACCTGGATATGACATAAAAAAAAATCCAATTAGAATTTTGTTGCCACTACTTTGCAATTGTTGTGACAAAATTTGCATTTTTGCCGAAAATTGACCATAATTTAGAGTGTCATTAGCAATTTCATGCACACAAAGTAGCAATTTTTTTAATACAAATTAGCATTTTGTGCACATAAATTCATATTTTCGAAACTTTGGTTCCTACGACCAATTTGTGGCCTTAAAATACTAATTTGTACACATCAAATGGTAATTTGTGAGTCAAAAATTTTACTTCTTGGTGTATAATAAAAATAATATGCTAATTTTTGTGTACAAAATACTACTTTTGGCCTAAAAATAATAATTTGTGGCCTCAATATACTAATTTGTATATATAAAAGTGTTCATTTGTGCCCTCAAAAAGGCTAATTTGAGGCAAGAAAGTCTAACTCGTGCCAAAAAAAATACTAATTGTAAATACTATTTTTTCATGTCATGTTTAGGGCTGCTTAGTTGAGTAACACATTTTTCTTATTGCACTCTATTAAATTTAATTTCCCCCAAAAAAACAATACTTTTTCTGGATTAGTAACTTGCAGCAAATTAATCCAAACAACAAAACATCAACGGAATAAATGGAAATTATTTAATATTTTTGTAGTGTCTATAAGTTTTACTTAAGTGATGAAAACTTTACTTTAAAATATAGTTTTAAGTAAAAAGTAGTCAAAAGATTTTTTCTACTCAAGTCAAAGTGTAAAAAGATCAAAAGTACCTCATAAAGATTTGAAACTATGGAAGCACAAGTTGTTTTGTTTTTTTTTATTTTCTATAAAATAAAAAATGACAGTAATTAAAAGTGGTTTTGATATGCAAAATTTTAATGCAGATAATATTATACTTATAGTATGACAAGTTACTTTAATATTGTAACTGAACAGTTGTAACAAGCTCCTGCAGCATTTTTTTTTCCTTTAAAACAACAAAACGAAGCAAAAAGAAACAAAAATCCAGGATGTTGTAAACTAGCAAACAACTTGTGCGGTAAAGTGAAAACGTTACACCAACCTTTGCTTCTTTCAGGTTTGCTGGGAGCCTCTTCGCTCTTTGTGGAGAGCAAACATGGACACTCTGGAACCAGAAGGAGAGGAAATGAAAAAGACTCTCTAAAATCTGACAGAACCAACCCTTTCCTCCTTCGGTTCGGACCTGCAGGTTCAGGTTTTGCTGCTTCATCGTCCTCCTCAGGCAAAGGTTTCATCACGTTCACTGTTGCTCTTTCTTCTTCGTCCTCCTCGTCTTCCTCCTCTTCCTTATCCTCATCTTCATGCACAGGTTCTTTGGACTCTGCCTCTGGCTCTCCAGCTTCTTCCTCTTCATCATCTTCCCTCTCATCAGGACCGTCATCCTGGCTGGAATCTGACAACATTTGAATAAACTCAGAATTCTTTATAAAAACGTTAAATAAATCTTAGCATTGGTTGTTTTAAATGTGTACAGAAGGGATTTTATTCCGTGGTTGCCAGATTGGGTGGTTTTCCTGTCAATTGAGCAGTTTTGATTCTTTCTTTGTGAGCAAACATCACTTTGGGTGGATAAATATAATGTTTCAACCAGAGTTTTGTGGTCAGGGGAAGCAGGTGAGGCAATGCTCATATTGTATGGCTACAAATGCAATTTATATGTATCATTCTAACCATTTTCCTCCTCAAAATGTCTGAATCTTGAGTATTTCCTGTTTATATTCTTTGACACTGTGATGAGATGCATTACCAATGCAATTCCATGCTAACTTGGCTGAGTGTTTGCATCGTATGCTGATGATGTAATGCTTTATAAACTTGTTTCATACATTTATTAAATGTATATATTCCATGTCCCCACTTTCTATTTGACGTTATTTATTCACGTTATTTATTGTTTGGATCTAGCATGAAGGCGAGGTAACAACTGTGCTTTTCGTGATATTAATAAAGACACAATAATTTGTTTTATGAATGGATTACGTTTTTGGAAGGACTTTTACTATTGACTTTTTAACATTCACAAGAACGGGTTTCTTAAGAATTAAACCAGTCTTTAATGGGTTTCACAAGGAGATTTGCTTATTTTTACCTAAAAAAAGTAAAAAAAAACAAGAGAACATGTTTTACTTTGTTTATTATGACAAGTTAGACCAGAGTCCTTAAGCTAATATTTCTTTTTTTGTGTGTTTTTTTCATCTATTTTTTTTTTAATTGATCTTTATGTTTAAAAAGGGAACACAACGTGGTTGTTAATAAAGTTTAAAAGATGTATTTTTTTATGTATTTCTCTAAATAAAACATTATGGGATGTAATTTTATTAGAATTGTCTCAAAGTTGGATCTTTAATCAAAAAGGAAGCATAAAATTGATTAATTAGTGACTTTCGAGGGGTGTGGCAGTTTTTATGAAGACTTTTTGGCTTGAAAACGGCGACTATCTGGCAACGCAGGACAGAAGCTCCAATCATTCTTGTGATTCTCCCACCTGTTTCAGCCTCCTCCAGCTCGTCTTCATCATCGTCCTGCGTGAGCTCCTCTCCACCCTCATCTTCATCAGTCTTTGGCGCCCCCTCTTGGGCGGTGAGTGCTGCTGCGGCGGCAGCTACAAAAACACAAAAAAATTAACAAAACTTTGATTTTTTTTTAAGAAGATTTGAAATACTCTACCTGCCAACAAGATGTCTTCATCGTCTTCTTCATCACTCAAGGATTCTGCTCCTTCAAGTTCATCAGAGTCTTCCTCCTCATCTTCATCCTCTGATTTATAGTCGTCGCTTGTCAATAAATCCTCGCTGAAGTCTTCATCAAGCTTCATGGAAAGGTCGTCTTTCTCATCTTCATCACCTAAAACGCCGCTATCTGACGAAGAGGGAATGTTAGACTCCTCCTCATCCTCGAGGTCCTCTTCATCCTCAGGTTCATCCTCGTCTTCTTTTACTAGGACGTCTTTGTCAAAACCTTCATCCTCAAAGTCTTCCTCCTCTTCTTCGTCTTCATCGTCTGCAAAATGCTCAGAGGTGGCGACGGATTCGTCTTCCTCTGATTGGTCCAAATCATCGTCTGTAGTC
The DNA here is from genome assembly GCA_003999625.1 of Oryzias javanicus. Lineage (NCBI taxonomy): Eukaryota > Metazoa > Chordata > Actinopteri > Beloniformes > Adrianichthyidae > Oryzias > Oryzias javanicus. The sequence continues at coordinate 5,187,343 of CM012460.1, read as the reverse complement.
TTCAGATCTTCCTCCTCATCAGTTTTAAGTGGAGGAAGATCTTCCTCAGCAGCGGGTTTAAGATCATCTTCATCGATCACGAGAGGAGGAAGACCCAAGTCATCGTCGGTGTCTTCTGCAGGTCGATCATCGCCGTCAGACGATAGAACATCTTCGTCGGAGCTCTCATCTTCGTCTTTCTCCTCCTCTTCCTCGCTTGAAAGAAGTAGCTGTTCATCTGAAGAGTCGAGGAGGTCTTCATCACCGGTCGTGTCGTCTTCATCGGACAACGTTAGGTCTTCATCGCTCTCCGCTTCAGAATCCAACTCTTCATCCTCCGACAGCAAAACGGCTTCAGGAGAATCTTCCTCATCGGTGACGTCAGGTTCCTCTGAGGACTCTTCCTCATCTTCATCAGGCTCATCTGTGGCTACAGCCTCATCTTCCTCCTCTTCCTCAGGCTTTTCATCATCCTTGCCCACATCTCCACCGGCTGCTTCCTCTTCTAAGTCATCTTCATCTTTATCTTCAGGTTTCGGTTCAGGTTCAGGTTCTGCCTCACCCTCGTCTTCATCTGGAGTCTCCTCTTCATCTTCTTCGTCCTCACCTATGTCTTCATCAGCAGCTGCTGCTTCAACTTCTGTTTTGTCATCTTCATCCTCAGTCTCTCTTCTCCTTCTCTTCCTCTCTTCTACCCTCCTCTACTTCTTCTTCTTCCTCTCCTTCTTCTTCCTCCTCATCCTCCTCACCTTCCTCCTCCTCCTCTTCATAAACATCTTCTTCATCTTCACCGTAATAATCTTCATACTCCTCTGCAAACTCCTCTTCATATTCCTCATATTCATCCTCCTCATCTTCTTCTTCTTCATCTTCATCCTCCTCTTCTTGTACCAACTCCTCCTCCTCCTCTTCGGCAGTATCTTCCTCCTCCTCTCCAGCAGCCTCTTCTTCCTCCTCTCCATCAGCTTCTTCTTCCTCCTCCTCCTCCTCTTCCTCTAAATCTGCCGGTTCCTGCTGAACTTGCATTTCTAAAACTGATTAAAAAAGTGAAAATATAAGCAACTAAAATGTGATTTTAGAAAAAAATAAAACAGTCGGAGCATCCAGGGTGTGCTCTGTCTCCACACAGAGGTGGCTGGGATAGGCTCCAGCAACCCAAAGGATTAGAGCAAAACAGTTGTGTTAAAAATTAGTTTTTATATTCTTGATTTCTACACAAATGCTACATTTTGTTTTCATTTTCATAATTTCATAAAGCAGATACAAACTATGAGTAAATATAATTTATATAAGTTGAACTTTATGCTGATGATGTCGTTCTCTTAACTCACAACTTTATTCGTTTTTTTTTTTTTTTCTCTCATGCAATTCAGATCTGTTAAAGAAATAACACAAACCTTTACTTCTTGGTGGTAGAAATTCTCCTGGAAAATCAGACAAAAAAGAACTTTTAAACAAATACCAGGAAGCAAAAAGGAAATAGAACACGTACAGAACTAAAACACGCAACAGGTTTAGTTTTCAAGCATTATAAGAAGTGATTAGTGGTGCAAACAGACACACAAAACAACTTTCTTTTGGGAAGAAAAAACATCAGACGTTCAACACTTTATTTAATATATTGTAGAACTGTAATTATTTCTTTCTAAGTTCTTAGTTGGCAGTTATCTGGAGGGGGGGAGGGGAGTGAATTTCTACAACTGTAAATAAATAAACGGAATACCTTTTCCTTTCAAACTCTTCAACTCTTCTTCCTCCTCCTCCAACCAACTTGTATCTTTGAAACGGTTCACAAATTCAGCAGCAAAATCTGCTTGAAGCTTTTAATTTCACATTTTAAATGATTTTTTATTCGATATACAAACTAAATTAAAAAAAAAATTGTCTGTGTGTTTATAGTCGTATGAGGCTTTTGAAAAATGTAATATGTTTCAGCTCAAATCTTCATCAGTTTGAGTTTTAGTCCTTCTGCATCCAGCGAGCTTAAATCACTTAAATAAGATTTTCTCCATAATTTATTCTTTTTGAAGTCGTGCTTCTGCAAAAAGGCTTCAACAATAGATGCACTTAGATTTCTACATTTAAAAAACATGCTATTTTTTAAAAATAAAGAGATGACACAAACCTTTTTTCCGAACTGCATATATAGTCCCTAAAGAAAACGGAGAGAAACGTGAGAACGTTCAGCTTTAGAACAGAAATCCAGAGTCTTTTTGGGATACCTTCTTCTTCAGGAGCGATCAGACTGGCCCCAAAGTTCAAGATGGCCGTGAAGACGTTGGATGATTCCTCCACGGCATCGTTCACCACCTTCATGGGGTCGGAGCTGATTTTATTGATGCCTCCTGGGAGAGGATGGGCACACAGAGACTCTTTCAGTTTTTGACATTTTCTAACCAAAAATGTGCTGAAAAATAACTTTTCATGCTTGAATTTCTTATACAATTATTTATCAATAATCTTCAATATTTTTCTGTTCAAGGTGATTTTAATTAAACAGAACAAATAATTTATTGGAATTGGAACCTATGACATGCAGGGTTTAAAGCTCCTATCATTTTTCAAAATAAAAGCATTGGGCCCAATATTTCTTTCAAAGTAAAAACATAACTCTTCATTGATTTGATTTCAAAAATCTCAACCAAAATGTGTTTTAAAAAACATCCATTCCTAATCTTTTTTTTTCCAATTATATGTAAAACATCTTATTTATTATTTATTTCCTTTTGGATTTATACTAAATTAATTAGAATTCTAATTTCAATAGAATTTGCAATAGAGGGCATGAAAATTAAAAAAATATATATAAAAGCATAACTGCTCAGTAATTTGATTTAAAACATTTTAGACAAAAAAATGTGCCTAAAAATATTCATACCTTAGTTTTTATTTCTATTTATATATAGAAAAAATCAATATTTTCCTGTTCACCGTGACTTTGATTTAAATAGAATCCTGAATTTAATGGAATTGGCAACATATGGCGTGAGCGTTTTAAAAGTACGAATATTTTTCAAAATAAAAGGAAAACTGCTCAATGATTTGATTTAAAAATTTTGACAAAAAAATTGGTTAAAAATTCCTTCAAGCTTGAAACTTATTTCTAATTATATATGAAAAATCTTCAATATTTTGCTGTTTGAGGTGTTACTAAATTAAATAAAACCCTGACTTTAATGAATTTATCTGCATAAATCAGAATGGTTTAAAGGTCCCATAATGTTTTAAAAATAAAATCATAACTGTTCAGAAATTTGATTTCAAAAATGTCAATGAAAAAACAAACAAAAAAAAAAACCTTCATATCTGTTTCCAATTATATATGACAAATCTTCAATAGTTTTCCTTTAAAGTTAAATAGAATCCTGAAATTACTGGAATTTGCAACATTCAGCATGACGGGAATAAAAGTCCCATCATTTTTCAAAATAAAAGCATACCTGAAGCTGTGAAACCAGAAGATTGTCTCTCTGGCATTAATTGAACTGATTAAAAAAATAATAATAAACGTTTTTATACCAAAAAGTCACTTTTCCAAACTCCAGAACTGATTTTTATTCCATATTCAGTGAATTCTGCGCTCCCTGAAAGCCAAACCTGCACAGCTTTACCCGTCTTGTTAAACACAAAGATGGAGATTTCAGCGCCACCTTGATGGGTTTCATCATCCAGTAGAGACCGGTTGCTCCTGGCGATGCTGAACTCAATCAAGCTGGAGTTCAAAAATCCCCCTAAAACCCCTCAGAATCTGATCTGGAGCAAAGGCGCTTTTGACGGGTTTACATTTGAACATTTTCTTTCTTTTAGATAAAAGTTTGCCTGGAATAATATCTCCAGTTCTTCTAAAAATGACGTCAAATATGAAGCAAAAAAAAAAAGAGCATTGTAGTTGTTGTTAGAAGATTATAATTGTTACAGAATAAGGCAGATGTGAAGTTAGTAGCTGATGGGGAGGCTTGCCTCGGCGCCCTGAATCCTTCCAAACTTTCCTGATGCCAGTAGGTGGATGATCTGGTCGGATGAGAGACAGTTATGGGACGCAAACATGTTAAAGCAAAACAGTGAGGGAAAACGAAGGATTAAAATGAACCAAAGACGTCAGAAATGTGAGAAAATATTAAAGAAAAGTTAGGAAAATGAAACAAATCCTCAATAATGTTATGAAAAACCCATTAAAAAAAAGTTAGTTTTGTAATTAAAAGATTATATTTAGTATGAAATTAAATCTATTGTACCTGAAATGGTTTTATAGTCCATGAGATCAAACATAATGACAAAAACACACGACCAGGTGATGACCAGCGCCAGAACCAAGATCCAGGCCAGCGGGGAGCTGAACGTGGAGTGGAGGTCGTCCGAGAACGTTTTCCTCGGCGTCCGAGCGGAAGCTGACCCAGCGTCTCCGTTTTTGCTGTCGATGACCATGGTGGTGGTCACTGACGAGCGAACTGAACGATGAAGACAAACCAGGAGAAATCTTATCACCAATCTTACAACAAACCTTCTGATACTTGAGAAGATTCAAACTTTGCTTTTAAACATGTTGTTTTAACTTCTCTTTGCTGAACACCTTTCTAAGTTTCCTCAAAATAAGAACCGTTTTTATCTCATTAAGAGAAAAGAACTAAAAATAACCAAACTATCATTAAAATGAGTCAAATTCATTGACAATAAAAAAAATTGCTTTAAGACTCAAAAAATTCAAATTCCATTAGAATTTCTGTCAAACAATGTTATATAAAGTTGCTGACAAGTTATACTGGCATTTTAATCATTATTTTTCAATAAAAAAATGTAGATTTATTATCTAAATAATTTGGATTTTATGAGAATGTGTTAAGATAGGCCAACTTTACTTAACTTTAACTCTAATTTTTGTTTACATTTTGTTTTAAAATGAGTCATTTCCTCCTATTATTCAAGTTTTTTATTTTACTTTATTCAAAATAAACTACAATAAGGTGATTAAAACTCAAAATGTACAAAGGATTTGCTTAGAACTAACAAAATATTTAATATAACACCCAATATGAAGGGATTCTTTTTAACATTTAGATTTTAAACTTATTTTATTTTCATTTTTAAATACTTTTGTGGAACTCCTTGTTTCTAGATTTTGATATTAAAAGATTTGGTAACACTTTCTACTATAAAGCATTAGTTAAGCATTAGTTGAGCATAAGTTAAAACCTAATTAATCATTTATAAAGCTTCACTTCTACTTTAAGCATTAACAAGTAACTTAAATGTGCTGTTCTTGACATTTTTTTCTTGATTTTAAAGTATAACTAAAATGTATTTTATTAATGACATGTTAAGAATTTCTTCTTTAACAACGTAATAGTTTAAATTGAGTATTAAATGATTTACAATAAACCGGTTATTTAGAGGTGGTTGTTTAAGTTTTAAGCTCATTTACAAACTGTTAGTGAAAGATTTCAAAAACTTTGTAAATATAATCATTAAATATTCAAAAATAAATGATCAAAAAACAACACATATAAGCCACTTGCCAATGTTAATCAAAGTAGGAGTAAAGCTTTATAAATGATTAATAAAGTGTTAATTCATGCTCACCTAATGCTTATCTAATGTTACCAAAGATTTAGAATTTTACTACTTTATAGTGGTTTTTCTTTTCATATTAGTAGGTTTATATTTGTGAAGTGAAGTTCTGAAATAAAAATGTTTTTGTTTTCAACTCAGAAATGTAATTTGCAAAAAACTAATATTTTTTAATCAAAATATTTTATCAAAAGTGTTTTCTGAATCCAGTTTGATTTCTCTTTGTTTGATCTGAAGTGAAACTATGAAGTTCATCCACTCGAGCCGTCAGGTTTGGAGAAGCGTTTCTATAGATCATCGATGAAATGATGGTCTGTGGATCATCTGTGGATCCTCCTTTTCGTCTGTAATGTCGCTCCGACCACCTGTCCACTCTCCTCAGCGTGAGCTGGCAGCTCCAGTGGGTTACCCCTTTCCTGCTGACTCAAACGGCTTAGCGGGCCTCTAAACATACACGCTCACACGTGATCCTCTGCGTGTGCAGCCGAGTCTGACAGAACTCTTTACAGTAGAAAAACTGCAGTCTAATGATGCAGTCTGTGTTATTAAAACCTTTAAAAAACTATTTAATGGAGTGAAAAGACCTGATTATATAGAGAACAATGTAAGTTGTTTATTTTTAAAGATTTTAGGAACAAAGTTTAATTTAATTATGATAGAATATACTGAATTTAATTTACCTAAAAGTTTAAAAATGATTTTTTTTTTTTTAATTTGACTCCCTAAATGTTTAAACTGTTTGTGAAACCGAGAATAAATAAGTTTTAACAATATAAGAGGTTTGATTCATTACTTTCCACACTTGAGGTTCTAGAGGTAAAAGATCTTTTCCAACTTAATTTAAAAAAAAAAGGACAATTTGCCCTTTACTGACTGGTTTACTGACTGGTTCCTAAAGGTCAAACTGACTTCAAGGTTTGGCTTCCGTCCAGAAACCAGATTGAATAAAGGTTGCTTGCATAAAAACAGGAGTTACATCGAAGGCACCAGAGAATCCGGTTGCAGTTGATTGATTATTTTATTTGTGTGAACATGCGTCCAAACGAGCGTTTTCTTTTGCCGAATGTATAATAAATGCATTTCTAGTAGAATCCTTGCAGATCTGTGTTTCTCGGGGATTTATTGTTGACCAAACTGTTTTTTTTAACAGCAAAATTCAATTTAGGCTCATTTTAAGAGCTTTACAGGAAATGGTTTACAGAAAAAAACAAGACGAAAATAAATAGTTGAAGTAAAATTACTGTAGAAAAAAAATTACAAATCCAATTTTTTTAATTAATTAGACACTTTCCTTGTTCATTTTGGGTAGACGTAATTAACAGGGAATATAAAGGAATTAATATGTTAGCTTCTGAACTAATGTTGTCTTATTTTATAATTAATATGCATTTTTTATTTGTCATTTATTTTATAAATACTTTAGGTTTTTATCAATGATTTGCCCTTGTTAACAAAGACTGGAAGTTAGTAATCAAATAGTTCTAATTATAAATAAGAACATTTTTTAAAAAGTTATTTATTATTTTTAGCAACTTTTTAAAAAATACATCAAATCTATTTTGTTCCAAACTCTTAACAATAGAAATACTTGATTTGAGCCTAAAAAAAAGCACATTTTAAGGATGTTATTTTAAAATTCTATAGATATTAATAAATAAATAAAGTCGAATAAATAAAAAAAGGATGGAATGATAGTAGTTTAAGTCACATTTTGAGAAAACGTCATATTAATGGTTTAAAAGTGCAATTTATTGGATTTGAAAGTGATAAAATGTGTATTTATGATTAATAGCCATTATAATTGACATAATTACTTTTGTTTGTGGTTATATTTTTATGCATTTTCCAACCAATTTGTGACCAATTTTCCTAAATTGGATATATTTATACATGGATCTATATTTCTGCAGTTTGTCGTCTTGTTTTGATTGAAATAAACCAATTCTCAAACCCAAATTTGAGCCGATAGGGTTCAAAAAAGTTTAAAAGACACGAATGCAGATTAAAAAGAATTAAAAAAAAGTTATTAAATTAAGCTGAAACAGATTTTTGTTTGGACATGAATGTTGTCAAAGTTTGTTTAAAATCAAGATTGAATCTGCATGAAAATAAATTCTGATCCAAAGCTTGAAGTGGTTCCAGGACCAAAGATGTAAAAGAAATAGACTCAATAGACAGGAAGTCCATGGGGTCTTACTCCCTGGTTTTGGTCAGCAGTCTGAGCTCTGATCTAGAAGTTTTTGGTTCCAATCTCAAGGACTTCACATATCATCCCAGATTTTGGTTCTTTTGTCTGGGATTCTGGTCTTTTGGCTTCATTTTTGAATTCTCAATTGAAGTCAACATTCCAACTTTCTGCTTAAATATATGTGAAAATGTGATTTTACTACATAATTTAAACTCCTCTCTCTTTCATCTGAAGTCCTTCATTCGGCCGGACGGCTCGCCTCATCTCAACTTAACAACACTTGTTTCTTGTTTGGGGAGGTTGACATCACTGTTAGCTCAAATTACCAAAACTATTGTTTCTCTTTTAATATCAGGAAAACAAATATTCACAGCATAGAAGGTGAAAATGAGGATAAAAATTTCCCAATTCTGCAGATCCGATTGAAATTATTAAAAATAGATTCCATGTTTTCTCCTCCTAATGGATTATCTTATACGTACAGAAGAAAATGGTAATCTATTTAAGAACATTTGTCATAAAAAATACATAGAAAAAGGAAAATAATGGTTAGATCGGCTCATATTAGAAACATAAGCTGCCAAAAAACTACAACTTTATACACAAATGTCCATCAAATGTTGCATATTTTACCTTCATGTCCTTCAGTCATACTCCTGAAGTTTGTTTTCCGGCAGTAAATCCTCAACAACTTTCCATGAAAAGAGATAATGTGGATCTCCTCGCTCCCAGGAAGAATTGAATCCACTTATGAGTTAAAGTTTGGATGAACCTGAAGAGACGGCGACCGAGTTTGGGTAGCCTGGGGGGGTCTTTGCCCTTTGCCTGGTTGGGACTGTAAAGAGAAGCCTCCGCCCCCCTTTTCTGCTCAGACAAATTTAGATCAACCAGGAGGAACTGGTGGCTGAAAGGGTGAAGGAAACTTTATCAGAGCGCTCTCTACGTGGAGTGAGATCAAACTCTGAATAAAAGGATTGTTTGGATCTGAAGCGTTTCTCCTGCTGGTTCCATCTATTACACCGTTTTAGGCATTCTCCTTCTGTTTCCGACGCTCAAAGTTATTTTTATCCCTGCTGCTAGCATTCTGCTTCTCCTTTTTAGGCCAGAGGCGTGACCTCGGCATGCCAGCAAACCCCCCCCCCCCCTCCTCCTCCAATACTCACCTACCCCGTCTGTGTGCAGCAGGGTGGCTCAAATGCTGAAAGAAAGAGTCCTAAATGCAAACACGACTCACGAATGTGTGTTTGCATAAAATATGAAGTCATTTTTATTTTAAAAAAAAAGTAAATGTATGAACCAGCATATTGCAAATCCTGAAAAAAGACTCAAATTCACTTAAATAATAAAAAAGTTTCAGTTCAGATGTGAGAGGACGGTATCCTGGTCCTCTGCTGCCCTCTAGTGTCTCTTTAGCGTTTTCCTTTTTTTAAAATTAATTTATTTCACTTTCTTTCCTCCTTCACACCTTAATTTTTAATCCCAGTTGACTATGATTGAATTTTAAAAATCCCACTTTTACATGTGCCTTAAACGTCTCACAGAAATCTGTGCAAACTTTTAAATCTTTTAATATTCTGAACAAGAACTTATGACTCAAAATGCAACATTTTCTGGGGATTACAGAACCTTTTTTTGGCTATTAAAATAAAATTAATTTGAACTATTTTGAAGATAATAAAACAGGAAGTGAGAATGTCAAAGATTTTTTTAAAAATGAAGCAAAAACTTAAAAATATCCCCTTTGATTTATTGATTTAAAATGTGATATTGTAACAATATAATAGTTATTATATCAAATAAAAATATATTCCACTACTTTATGCTTCTATTGAATAAAAAAGGTGATGTTTTACAGCATTAGCATAAGTGGATTGATGTCAGTTTTTTATTCTGAATATTTAAAATCTACTTTTTTTGGCCTCAAAGTTTTTGGCAATAAAAATAAGACAAAATAATCTGAAAAAACTTTTATTAACTCAGAGCAATTTCTATTCATTTTTTAGAATAAATATATCAGATAAATTTAAATAAATTATGACTGTTAGGTTTCACTCCTTTCAACTGGTAAAACTCATGACTGTAGAAAATAAAATGGTTGCACGTTAACACTAGATGACTCATTAGGATATTTTAAAACTCGTTTTTACGCATTGGTGGTCGTTCTTTCAGAATAAAACGTCATCAAAACTCTAACCTATGTAAACTGGAAAAAAAAAAAAGGTTTAAAAACATTTAAGAAAGTTGGTAACACGTCTGTGAACTGTGTGAGCAGAATTTAAAAAAAAGAAAGAAAAAAACTCAAATTCAGAGTCGATTTATTATGGATTTCACACACTAAGTCAACGTATGCAATTTCTGTTTCTAAAAGGTTAGTTTCTTGGTGATCTGATCAAGCCGTTTCCTTTTCAAACCTGCTTCAAACCGGAAGTCAAAAAGTTGGGATTTGGTGAAAACTGTCGGCGGCAAAGATTTAGAAAGACTTTTTTGCTATTTAACCTGGAAAAGAGAAGCAACTGATGTATTTTTCAGAGCATAACTTGCAGGGTTTTTTGCATGGTTTTTATGGGGGGGGGTGGGACTTATATGTATTTAAAAAAAAAATGCATAAATGTCAACAACCACTAGAGGGCACTGTAGATGTGTTTCCTGACAGCATTTCAGAAAATGAAGACGCGTTGCTCAGTTTTATGCCAGACTTGGCAGAATTGCTCCAAAGTGAAACAATGGATGAAAAATCCGACTGATTTGGTGATTTAAAGTGATATAAAGAGTTTAGTTGACTCGTTAGGACGTTTTCTTTGCTATAGTTATCTGATGATCATAATAACTATAGATTCCTCCGATGTTTCGTGAAGCATCATTGTGTTACGGTAGTGTTCTCTATTCCATTTTATTTCTAAATTAAGCGTTTATTCTTTGTTTCCGTATTTTGTTAAATAAATTTCTCCCATAAGTGGAACTTGTTTTTCTTCTTTATTATACTTCTATTTTGGAGATTCTGTTTAACCCCAGAAAACACTTTTGCAGGGTAATTTTTACCAGATATAATGACAAAACATGATAAATTAGTATAGTTTTTTTTTATTATTTTTTTTAACTGTGGTTTAGGTAATAAAATGGAAAATCAGTACATAGGGAGATCCTAAAAACAGGTTTGAAAATGGCTGAAAAATGAGGAATTTGAGAAAAAAAAAATCCTAAAAAAAAATAAATAATGATACTGGAGACTTGATATTTGGTCCATCCATTCCTGGAACATCTGAGACTCACTCAGGGGACCCATGACACCCAAAAAAATGTAAAATATTGAACATCATGTGAATACTTTTCCTTTAAATGCTTCCAATATGTTGCAACAACTCAAATATTTTTTTCAATAATAAAAATAATATTTTGTTAATTTAGCATTTCAACACCAGCAGATGTTAGCTTCTTTTGTTTTTTGTATGCCAAATATTAAATTGAACATAAGTTCAGTGTTTAATATGATATAGAAATAGTGAAAATGAAAACAATAATTGCCAGTAAAGAGTAAAAAACAAATCAGACTTCTCGATTCAGTTAATTAAACGTTCGTTTGTTGGGCACAGAGAGAAAACGGTCAAACAGCAAATGAGGAAACTGGAGCTTTATTAACTGTATGCTCGTCTCATGAATGCACAGTTACAGTCATAGTGAGCATTGTTGCAGGATGCAGTTGAAGTTGCAGACGGATGTTTAGAAGCGTAGATACAGGCCTACAGGAAGGCTTTAGATCACCATGGAAACTGGCCGTCCAGCGCTTCGGTCCAGATGTGAGTAAACTTTCATGCATCGGTAATGAAGTCTTGTTCTTCACAGCCGGGATGAATTCGCGGCGCCTCTCCCCGTGTCAGTTCGTCCTCCGGAGTCTCGCACTCGCACCCGTCGGCCGCCCTCATCTGTCCATGCTCGTCTCCGCCAGGCGGTTATTCATGATGCCCAGAGCGCCGACGCCTCCCGAGAAGCCGTTCTGACGTGAGCTGGAGTTGGGCTGGCGCGGGTGCCCGATGGCCATCTCAGAAAGTTGCTTTTGCATAATAGCCAAGTTCACCTACAGGAACAAGAGAAAGAAAACCGCCGTTTGTGGTGCACTGTAAAACCGCCCGCCTTTCGCTTTCGTTTGACAATTTATGTAAAAAAAAAATCTATTTTCCAGTCTGCAGAGCAATATGTACTGCAAACAAGGCTGTGTGCAATTGTGTGGAACACAATAAACGCCTGAAAAGTCCTTTGACATTTGCTTTTTCTCATCTGACATTTGCATTATTGTCATTGTTTTGTTTTGTGGAATGGCTGAGACTATTCCAAGTCTCAGTATGACATTTGCAACAGATCTTCAATGACTATCATTCACATTTATTTGGGTTTCAATGCACTAAAAATGTAAAAATGTGTTCATTTGCATGATTAATGATGTCTGTGCTGCAGAATTAAGTCAATTATTTTTATGCTAAAATCCAAATGTTGCATGTTGTTTAGACGTGTTAATATGATAATTATTCATGTTCTGGTGTTGGAAACAGGCAAGAAAAACTGACTCTTAGGAAGACAAACCTTTCATAAAACTCTTTTTTGGATTTCTGCGGGTCCCTTTTGACATTTCCAACCCACTCCATCATAGAATTGGAGATTTATGTTTACTTTATGTTTTTTTTAATAATAATAAAAAGTGAAATCTCTCGATTTTTAACATGCAGCTTAAACGATTCACTAAAAATGCTTTTATTTTGAAATGTTTTTCCATTTAACTGTCTGTATTCGAGTTCATGTCTGTATCGATCATCTCTAAAAATCAATAATTTTTTCGTACCCATATAATTCTCAGAAGAAAGACAAAAACAAAAAAACTAGTGTGGATTTATGTTCTAAAACAAGACAGGCAGGCTTGACAGTATTGACAACTACAGACCCGTAGCATTAGCCAGTGTCCTCTAAGGTTTTAGAAATAATTTTACTACAAACAATGAATGATTTTATTTTATCTGCTGATAATCAGTTTGGTTTTAAAGCTCGGCAAAGAACAGACACCTGATTTTTGCATTAAAATAAATTAATAGGTACAGACTGGATAATTCTTCTGTACTTATGTACAGGAGAGGCATCTTTTCAGCATTATGGCCCTCGTTTGTGGAACAGTCTGCCAGAGAACCTGAGGGCCGCAGAGAACATAGCTGCGTTTAAGAAAGGTCTTAAAACACATCTTTTTAAGCATGCTTTTAGCTAATTTTATGGTTTTTATTTACTTTGTTTTTATTCATGCATCTATTTGATCATGTTTTTATTGATCTTTTAATAATTTATTTAATTCATTTTTATGGTCATGTTTTATTGTTTTATTGTTTTATTGTTTGCTGATTTTACGAATATACTTAATTTTATTATTCTACCATTTTTCTTTTTTAATTTCCAGTGCCTCCTCAGCTGGTTCCTCTCCCTCTGGTTGCTGCTGTCCAGATGCTGCGGCTCAAGATGGGGACCTGCATCGCTACCTAGCTGTGGTGAGGCTGGGTCCCCGCCTGTGATGCTGCGGCATGCTGGTTATGCAGTTGTCTCCAGAGGAAGAGGCTCCAACTATATTGGCGTCTCCGACATCTACACTCTTAGCCCGGACTAGTTGAGTTTACTAAAACAGTGCGTTGAAACAGATTGCCTTAAATTTCTTAAGTTTTTACATAGATCCAAAACTAGACAAGTTTAGTTCAATTAACTCAAAACAGTACGTTAATACATTTGTCAAAAGGAAATGATGCTAGCAAAGTTTACTTAATGAAATATGTGGTCATAACTTATAATCATAAGTACATTATGTTTTCAAAAAGAAACATTACTCAGGTGGGAATTGAACCCTGGGTTCTTGCATGCTAGTCCTGCACCTAACCAACTAAGCTATAGTTGTACTGATGTTCTAACACTTGCAAAAGACATTAAAATCCATAATTTTGATCATTGATTAGTTATCTGCTTCTTCACTTTTAGTGGCAAAGTCCTTACAAACTCAGACTATTTTAATACATTAAAAAACCTGTACAAAACTTTTTAAAACAGAGTGCAGAGAACGTCCTATGAAAACAGAAATGATTTGGACAATGATGATGGACGATAGTTGGGAATGGTTTGGTCACTACAACAAAATTTTCTTAAAATCCCAAAGGAGAAAACATGTTTACATTTTGATCATCAAGAAAAACAAAAAAACAATGCTTACTTATAGCCAATTTTTGGCTAACAACCAGCGCTTTCAAACTCTGGGGAAAAAAATAGGATTTAAAAGCAACTTTTATGAACAATAAATAAATCAAATTTTACTATGAGAAACTCAGCTTAAAGCAAATTCTGATGCTGATGAAAGAATTGTAAGGAGGAGGACCAAGACGCTGCTAATTAATAAAGGGCAGAATTAGAGCCAGTTTTCATCAAACACAGTTTTGATATAAGCTCCGCCCACTCTTGCAGGAACTAAAGAACAGTAGTGATCTCTACATAGTATAATTAGTAACACTTACAACTAATCTTTAATGTGTCAAACAACAAATTTATTTAAGTAATGACACAAAACTAAAAATTATAATGAATGATTACTCAAAATTGTTATTACAGCTAAAGTCAGGGTTTACAGTGTAACTTCTGTGCTCAGCCTGTACTTAGTCTTTTACTTAGTCATTGGGGGTGGGGGTGTGTGTGTGTGGGGGAATTATGGGGGTGAGGGGATTGGGGGTATACTTGTGGATCTGGGTGAAAGAGGGAATTATGTGTTTTTATTGTATTTTGCATTTGTTTTTATTATTGCGTTTGTTTTATTTATGTGTAAAGCACTTTGTGTTATTCTACATATGAAAAGTGCTATAGAAATAAAGTTGATTGATTGATTGATGTGTTTTATTGATTAATCTAAAGCCTTTGACAGAGTTAATCACACCAAACATTTTACAAAAATGATAAATAGGGGCGTACCGCAGTATATTATAGCCTTCTGGTATGCCCATCAGAAAATGATGGTTAGGTGGGGATCAAGCGTCTCCATTTGTTGTGACCAATGGAGTGAGACAGGGTGGTCTTTTATCTACACTTCTTTTTAACCTGTCGAATGATCTGAATGCATGTAAAACCGGTTGCATGGTTGGTGGTTTTAAAGTCAATCATCTGATGTATGCAGATTATTTGGTATCTTTTAGCCCCAGCAGCTCCGGATTGCAACAACTTTTAAATGTCTGTTCTGTATTTGGTCTTAATAATGATATTTTATACAATTCCAGTAAAAGTGCTGTGATGATTTGTCGTACAAAAGAAGATTTAACATTGAATTTTCTGCTTTTAAACTCTCTGATTCTGAGCTTAATGTCTGTCACAAAGTAAAATATCTTGGACATATCAATGATAAACTTACAGCTGACGTTGTATTTTATATGCTCAGGCAAACATGCTTGCAAGCAGGTTTTATTCATGTTCAGAAAGTCTTAAAATTCTTCTTTTTAAAACTTACTGCACAAAAAAGTGAAACATCGGATCAACTAACAAAAGTTCTTTAATTCTAAAAATATTAGTTTTATCAAACTATTTTTTTAAGTTGAGTAAACAATCAAACTACAATTTTAAATATCTCACTTTTTTCAGTGTACATTAGCAGGCTACAAGCTCCCTGCTCTGCTCTATTCTGATTAATCCACTTGTAGAGAAATAGATCCATGAACGTCTGGCTTAAAGCCTTAGAAGAGCTCCATTATCGCTCGCCAATTTTGATGTGTTACACTGAAAAAGTGAAAAATTAGATGAATCAACAAAAGTTCTGTAATTTGTTACATTTAAAAAATATTAGTTTTATCAAACTATTTTTTAAATTTGAGTAAACAACCAACTCAAATGTTTAATTTGATGAAAACAAAAGTTTTTAAATGTAACAATTGCTTAATTGATCCAATATTTCACTTTTTTCAGTGCACCATTGTATACTGCCCACCTGTGGACTCACCACAGGGCGTCCAGCATGAGGACGCTGCAGGTTGCCTATAATGATGCCCTGAGACTTTTATTAAAACAGCCACGGTGGTGTGCACGAGTTAATACTCTTTATCTGTGGTTTTATTTCTCGTCTCAATACATCAAATAACCAAATCATTTTAACTCTCACCAATGTGAAATACAGCACTTTTAAATATTAGTCCCCAGTCTGGAGGTTTTGGTATTGCCGCCTCTTTTAACATTTTTTTTTTTTTTTTTTTGTAATTATATCTTTTATTTGAAAAAGATACAATGTACAGCAATTTTACAGTATTCGTTATACAGATTTCTCTGGTAATCCTTTTCAAGCATTTTTTTTTTTTTGTTGTCCATAAGTTCCAACAAAAATAAATAGATAAAAAATAAGTTGAGGCTAGAACATCAGAAATGAGGGAAAAAAAAAAAAAACGTGGTGAAAATAAACCTAAACAAGGGTGTATGTGCTTATAATTTCCAAACAAATATTTCGCTTATGATTTGGGTAATGTGTGAAAACAGTCATTAAGTAGATACCACAGATACCATATGGTCATTCAAAACCCGTATTTAATGAATTTGGACCAAATTTTGTAAAATTTTCCCTTTTGGATTTTAAGTGTGAATGTCAGTTTTTCCATTTTAAAGATTTTGTGTATTGTGTCTAACCAGTTATCTAGTGTTGGTGGAGCTGGGTTCTTCCACTTCCTTGTTATTGTCTTTTTACTTGCAGCTAAAAGAACCTGCAACAGCTTTTTATCTGTCCTTTGATCTAGAGCTGGAACATGGCCCAGGTAAAAAGCAAACACAGATTTTCCCAGTTTACGTCTTCATGTTTTGAAAAACCTTACAACATTTTTCCAGCATTGTTCCCACCAATCTCTTTTAACATTTTTTAGCATCAAAAAGGATTTTATTGTTCGCCCCCAAACTGCTAATTCCACCACTGTTGCCGCTCTACAGAAACTATGTCAAAGACAACAGGTTTTTTTGGGATTTTGAAAACTAAAAAAAAGAAAATCACAATTAAAAGACAGTTGGGAACTCATTGATAATAGCTTAAAAGATGACTTAAGTGGGACTTTAATGCTTTGTATTTATAGCACAAACTATTGTAATCATCTAATTAAACATATTCATTAAATTTAGGAAAATTAGACAAACTTTGAAGAAATTTCTGCTACAAATATTTTATGTGATAATGTTCATACTTTTGTTACAGAACAAATAAGAAAAAAAATTCTTAATCTCGTGTTAATATTACACACTTCAACACAATGAAACGGCACAGGTCATTGTTTTCTTTGACAAAAAAACTAAATGAGCAACATGAATGCCTCTGTTATTAAAGCGCTCTATTAATAGAGTAATACTCTCTGCTCTAATTATCGCTGTGTTCATGTTTTCCTGTTCTGCAGCTCTTGTGAAATGCTCAAATGTGCAAAATTCCCAACACTCCATGTCTGATTCTCGCCATTTTCATTTTTCTCGACACGAGAACACTTTGTGCAGAAGTGTTCTGGTCTTTCTAAAGCGAATCCGCTCATCATATTCGATGCATTGCCACTTAGTCTCACTAAATGAAGTGGAATTATGTAAAAGGCCTAACCGCTCAGTAGTTCTGAGGTTTGGAATAAACCGTCCATGAAATCGTGTGCAGCAAGTTTGGTCGATATTATAACAAAACTCTCTATTTTAGGTGTTTTTTTCAGGATTCTCAAAGTGCTGCCAGGCAGGCAGCCTTGGGTTTGTGATCTCTGCGGCCATCAAAAGCAGATTTGTTGTAGTAAATTTCTAAAGTGAAGGATTTTTAGAGGAACTCTTACTTGCTTTGGATGTAGAATCTCAGTTGGCGAAATAAAGCTATTAGAGAAATAAAGGTTCAATTCCAGCAAAAAGGGTTCTTTGCTATTTTCAAAGAGAGCGTAGGAGGAGATCGAAAAAATCCTTTTGACTCGTGAGACATTATCTGACTGAGATTTCAGCAGAATGTGCTCTGGCTGTACAGTTTTGTTTTTTTTTTTTTTTTTTTTTAAATAGAAATTCAATGAGCTATCTGTGGTGCTAAAGCAAATCCATCCTTTCTTTATGAATCTGAAAAATTCTATTTTTAAACACCTTTAAGATATATTGTTGATTTCTCTAAAAAAGTTTCACTTTCCTTATTAAAAAAGTCAAACTAAAACTAATCTCACATTTAGTTCTGCTTATTCTGATAGCAAAAAAAATCCATGTTCTTCTTGTAAAGATGTTTTATGGTCATTTTGGATCCTAAAACTGTTAAAGCAAGGCTAATGTATGCTATACGGGCTGCATTTTACAGCACTACAGACACACTCAAACCGCTAATGCATCACCCATTTACATGTCCATTTCTTCACTTGTATTTTTCTCACTTTACATGGAAAAAATTAGCAAAAAAGCCATTTAAAGGGAGGAGGTTGTAATTTTAAACGTAATATAAGCAGGTCTCTCTGGAAAAAGGAAATAGAAACTTGGACTACTAGAAACATTTTTGTTGTTGTGCGTTATATTTGTGGATCTCTAAATTGTCTATTTCACTCTAAAAACTGTGAGTCTGAAAGCATCAGGTAAGAAAAAAAACCTCCTAAAAGTAGACATATTCACCTTTTTTTATCTACTTTTTCATTTTCTTTGAGAAAGCATTTCCCTCAAACGCCTTCACAGACCAACAATGAAATATGCATCACATCTGGGTCTTCAGTTGGCTTTAAAACAGCAAAAAACTCAAAGGACAGCATCTACAGAGACATCTACATAAACATTAAAAACAGAGTAAAAAGAACATCTTTGATATAACCTATAATTATATGTTGATTCCAGTATCTAAATCATGACAGAGTAGCCTTAACGTAAAGCAGGAATTCAGAATTTGTTTTATTTTACTCTCCTAACACCTCACAGCTCCACTAAACAAGATTTTGTGTCTGGAACTTGATATTTTATGAAGTAGTGGGAGTGGTTGTATACATCTTTCTTTATTTATTTATGAAAGTTTGTCTAATGCTATGCCTAAATAATTAAAAATGTACTTTTTTTTTTTCATAAATTTTTCTATAAATGTTCAGTCAAGACACCCTGTTAACAAAGACATATTTTTAACTATTCGGGGAAGAATGTATTTATATAAAAAGATTGAATACAGAGTTTTTCACACTAAAAGACTTTTTAGTGAAGTTTAGTGTTTTTCAATAAAAATGGGATTGAATTTTGAAGTTTTTGTCATGATTCAGTGCTTGGGTTTGGTCATGTTCTGTTTTCCCTGTCAGCTTCATGTTCAGGTTAATCGTCCACAGCTGTCTTCATTTAGTTAATCGCCCTCAGCCTATTTAAGTGTCTGGTTTTTCACTTCTCATTGTCAGGTCATCTGCTCTTCTATGTTCTGTCATGTTTAAGTTGATTTAAAAGTTTGTTTCTGCCCTTCATCCACTAACCCTAAGAGTTTGGTTTTTTTTTTTAAACTCCATTTCTCTTTATCACTGTCCTGTTTGAATCAGACCCTCAAGTGCTCATTTACTATTGATCATTCATCAAGTCTGGTGCTTTAAGGTCAGATTAAATGCAAAGCTTGTATTTTTTTTTGTTATTCCAAGAACTTGCATGTGCAATAAAGAAACTGTAATTATGGTGATGCCACTCTAGCATAAGGAACGAAAAAATATATATTTAATTAGTGACAGTGACATTCTGTCCATCAATAAGTCTCTTGTATTGGTCACAGCTGAGTTTCCACGTTTCTCCCAAAGTTATCTCAAAATACTTGATTTTGATTTATGCCAATTACTTTGAGGATGACGTTGGCAGGAACTGACAGGAGAATCCTCTTAGATCCCACAGGGGATCAAACTTAAAATGTTGAATAAATAAACTTAAAGGGGACAAAAAAACAGACTGCAAAGAAAGAAAGAAGCAGACGATCTGACGAGAAAAAACAAAATTAAATACTTAAATACACGAAGGGTAATTTACTGAAATAATGATAGTTGTGGTGGATGATTATCAACTTATACATGATGCAACGAACTGTTAAAGACGGGAAACAAAGTCTGGAAACCAAGAAAAAAAACCTAAAGGGTATCATCTTTACAGATGTAATAATAATCATAATAATCTATTTAATTTGTTGCGTCTTTCATGTCACTCAAGCACAGTAATAAAAAACAGTAAACACGCATGAAAGCAGAGCACAATAAAGTAAAATAAAATTAGCCAACAAAAAAGAAAAAAAAATGACACCCAGACTCTTTACCTGAGGGGAGGAGGAGACAGAGGCTAAATCTCCAAGAGAGTTGGATACTCAACACTTTAGAAAGGCTGGATTTGGAGCCCACAAGAAGTATTTAAGCTTTGTCGTTGTTGAGTTTAAGAAAGTTTAACCAGTTTTTGATTTCAGACAAACAGGTGGAGCGGGAAGATAGGAATCTGGTTTAGTAGACAGATAGAGCTGCGTGTCATCTGCAAAATAATTCAATTCAATGTTGAAGTTAGGAAAAGTATTGCCAAGAGATGAGGGCCGAGGACAGAGCCTTAAGGAACGCCAGTAGACACTGATGGGGACTGATTAAGACATAAGGCAATAATCTATACTGATCATATTCATTAATCAGGTCACTTTGTGTTATAAGGATTTGATTTTGATACTGGATCTGTGATATCTCAGTGTAGATTTTACTGATTATTATTTATGGAATGATATAATGTATTACATTAGAAACTGGAGTGTGATAAATATGTTAAAAAAAATGGGTTAAACAGTTAAGTAAATCTTAATAAAGCTAGGGCTTTATAATTTTTTTTTTCTTCCCACTCCCTTTCAAGCAATTAATTAAAATCTTTGGAACAAACTACATTTATTAAAATCACTGTCATATATTGTATATGTAAGTACAGATACGTCTATATATGATTAAAAGTAATTAAAATGGGATCATTTACGTGTTCCGGTGTTACATGTTTAGCCACACCTGTCCAATTGCTCGTTAACACACATTTCTAATCAGCCATTCACACGGCAGCACCTGTTTGCCTTTAGGCATGTCGACATGGCCAAACGGAGCATCAGAATGGGAAAGAAAGATAATTAGTTACTTTGAACGCAGTATGGTTGTTAAAGCCAGACAAGTTGAGATTTTCTCCAACAACCATCTCTGGGGTTTACAGAGAATGGTCAGAATAAGTGGAAATATCCAGAGGGCAGAAATCTCTTGATGTCAGAGGTCGGAGGAGAATGACCAGACCGATAGAAATTATACAATAACTCAAATAATCAATGGTTAGAACTGAAGTCTGCATAAGATCTTCTCTGGACCCACAACACCTCCAACCTCCAACCACTACAGCAGCAGAAAACCACAGGAAACTGAGGCTACTATCCACATAGAATCACCAAAGTTGGACAAGAGAAGATTGAAAAACGTTGCCTGATCTGATGAGTGTCCATTTCTGATGGTAGGGTCGGAATTTGGCGTCAAGAACATGAAGGCCAGGAGACTGGTTGAGATGACGTCATGGTCTGGGGATATTTTTTGGCACACTTTGGGGCCTTCGGTGCCAATTGAGCTTGATTACAACACTACAAACTACCTTCTATGCCCAATTCCAGGCCTCGAGGGCTGGCATCCTGCTGGTTTTTCCAAAACTCTACCTTACCTGCTCCTGATTACCTGGATCAGTGTGTTTGGCCAATAAGGAACTTTAATCGTAGATTGGTTGGAAAACATGTAGGACATTGGCCCTCGAGGCCTGGATTTGGACACCCCTGCTCTATGTCCATCTGCTGATGCTACTCCAGCAGGATAAGGAACCATGTCATGAAACTGGAATCATCTCAGACTGGTTTCTTGAACATGACGATGAGTTCCCTTGATTCAAAGTTCCTCCACAGTCACCAGATCTCTTCAATTTAGATCACGGAATGGAAGATTGGCATCATGGATATGCTGCCGACAAAACTACTGCAACTGCTTTATCACATCATGTCAATATGGACCAAACTCTTGGAGAAATGTTTCAAATCCATGCCACCAAGGGTTGATGCAATAGGGGGTCCAACCTGATAGTGGCAAGGTGTTCTTAGTAAAGTGGCCAATGAGTGTATACAGGTATGAATCTTCTTATACTTTTAATTTTCCAATCAAGTCACGATTAATCATCCAAAGCTAGATTTATCAATGCATAGATCAGGGATAGGCAACCCCAGGCCTCGAGGGCCACTCTGTCCGCATGGTTTCAAGATATCCAGGCTCTACTGGATTGAATGCCTGGTTCAGGTGTGTCCAGCCAATTAGAACGCACCAGAGGGGGGGATGTCGGAAAGCATGCAGGAATGCGGCCCTCGAGGCCTGGAGTTGCCTATCCCTGGTGTAGAAGTTTATTTCTTTTGTATAGTGGCCTTTTTTAGTATTGCTTTAAATGAACCAAATCCAAATCCAAATTCTTATTGCAGGTTAGAAAATGTAACTGAACTTTCTGAACATCTTTAAAATATCGAAAACAAGCAAAGTTAAACGGTCTCCTATAGGAGTTCTATGTCAATTCTGAGTCTTTCAAACAAACCAAAAACAATTCACTGTGAGTCATCACAGCCAGAAGATATAATAATATTCACGGTTTTATTTTCAGACATTAAATCTGTTTCTGTTAGTTGTTTTCTTTATTTCATGCATTTTATCTCATTGCCCTCCTGTTGGTTCATATTCAGGAGACACACTTATGTATTACAGTTAAGAATAATTTACTTGTTTAAAGATCTCGGTCTATTATTACTGACTGGAAGGACCATCTTGTTTTCGCACACGGAAAAATGTCTGTGCCTTTCAGCAAAAATTTGACCCTCGCCACATGCAAGAAGACTCACCAAAGTGTGCACACGCCTAGTAGCCAGTGAAAATTCATTTTTGGGCATAGTAAACCCCCACCTCCCCAAGATGATGACATCATGGCGAGCAAAACCGTAAAAAAAATAAAATAAAAATAGAATCCACTAACAAAAAACCAGACACATATGTTGGGATATCTAAAGGAAGTTTTGAAATTATTATGGGATGGTCAGACGACCAACGGTTGGGCGGCCATTTTGTGGCAAAGTTTCAGATTTTCCTGTTTTCCCACAATATGGGAAAAATAAACAGTCTTTGAGCGAACTTCATACATTTTAACACACATACCACCATCTTAAGTCTAAAATGACAGCTGAAATTTCATCAACCTTTGACTTCAGGAAGAGGCCGCCATCTTGAAATAAAAAAAAAAAAACACTTTTAGTGCCAACTACAATTGAAAACTCAGTTTAGGGATTTTCATCGTTCATTTCTTCACTTCTTGGGCATTTCTCTGAAGCAATTAAGGAAAAAATTTTAGAATTAAAAGAGGCGTGCGAGTGGCGAGCTCGCAAAAGTGATATTTCCTGTTTCTTGAACATTTTTTCACGGAATCTTGTGAACATTTATTGCATGGATCCTGGCTAGAGATGGAACAAAATATGTCATAGAAAATAGGAACATATTAGGAATGTTAGCAAATAACCTCTGTTGCTAAGAAAATCCAAAAATTTACTTTTACCGATTTTTTGAAAACTTTCATAAATCTGTTCGTTATCCTCAGGCAACCAAAATATAAAATGGTTGCTATGGAGATTGATCCATCAGAAAAGCTGCAATTTCATTTTTTTATAAAAATGTTTTTTTTTTTTTTTTTATTTGGGTCAGTGTTAAGTGAGATCAGATGCACGTTAATATTTAACTTGTTTTCTCACATCAAAAGTCTTTCTTTTTTGCAGCTGGACCAACACTTACTGGACAAATTGTAAGAATACATTTTTTTTTGTCATGAATTTTAATTGTTTTAGAGAGAAAAAAGACGATTTTTGGAGAATCCTTCTGTAATTGGGAGTTTCAGAGTTCAGAAAAGAGAAACCGCTGCATGAGCATCACTACAAGACCACCAGATCATGGAGGAAACTTTTTTTCTGCAAGTCGTGGTACAGTCTTGCAAATGTTTTCATCAGGATCAACTTTTCTAGCTTTAAAGAGCTCACCTTGTTTGCAGCTAAGAAGTCCCTCATGGAAATCATCTCCCCAGACATCCTGCGCCCAGGGTCGGTCTCGCTCTCATTGATGGCATCTGTTTCAATGGAGGGGTCTCTGCGGGCGCGGAGGTGGCCCGGGGCGACCACGTTACGGCGGGGGTGCCGGTGCGGGTGGAGACCTCTCCTGGGGAAGCAGCAGCGGCAGGGGGTTTCCAGTCTTCTCAGCAGCCAGTTGAGCACCTGCTTGATGACGATGGAGATGACGTTGAAGAGGGAGTAGATGCAGCAGACGCCGGTCAGGATGAAGAAAAAGTTGCCCAGCCGGTACGCTGCCATGCCGTATCCCTCGTAGGAGACTCGCTGGCTGCTCACCATGTCGCCAAACCCAATGGTGCTGAAGGCCACGAAGCAGAAGTAAAGAGAGTCCAGATAGGCCCACCCCTCGGCGGCAGAGTACATCAGAGACGCGCCGCAGGACACCAAGACGGCTGCCGCTCCCAGTATAAGCATGACGCAGTAGACCGAGGGCTTCCAGCCAGCAAGATCCCCGCCTTTTCCAGATCCACCCGCTCTCTCCTCCTCTGAGGCGCAACGTCCATTTTTCGGGAGGACGGCCTTGTTTTGGCGTCGTTCGTGGCAGGACTTGAGTACAAACGCGATAACGGTGATCACCCGCTCCAGGAAGAGATTGAAGAAGAGGATGGTGGCGGCGCAGCCGAGCAGGCCGTAAAACATCAGGAAGACTTTGCCTGCAATGGTGGCGGGTGTGGTCATCCCAAACCCTGGAGAACACAACATACAGTGAGTGGAAATCTACAGGAATAGCATAAAAACGCCAAGAATATTTGAATCAAAAAACCCTCCTGAGAAACAGAAATCTTCTTTATAACCTCGCTTCAGCTTCTCAAAACGCTCAAAAATCAATGTATAGATTACTCTAAGAGCAGATGAAAGTGGTAAGTGCTTCCAGCAATCATTCTCAACCTGCGGGTTCAACAAACGTCTGGATTTTGCATGTTTGCTTCGTATCCGCCACTTGAACGAAAGTGAAGTAGAACTCTTTCATTTTGAAGCACTTATATCAGTCTTGTGGCCTTTCACCCTTCATTTAGCTGACATATTCCCTGTTTTCCTTTCATACTTCATTCACAAAGAACTAAAAAAAATAAACAAATACTGTTCTAGTAGATGAAAATAAGGATGAGGAGAGATCAATTTATCCAATAGATTAAAAAAAAGTTAAATGTTCCAGTTCCTACTGTGATGAAAAGCCTATTTTGCTAATTGGTTTTGAGCAGGAGGCAGTCGCTTACAAAAGATTTGATTGACTCTTCATTTGTGTTGGTTGTTAAGGTGCTAATTGAGTCTGAGTTTTTCACTAAATAGGACAATAAAAGCAAAGTGGAGGAAATTTAGGGTTGCGTTTCTTTCTCTTTTTTAAAAAAAAAATTCAGTTAAACCAGAAGTAAATAAAACTGCTTTTTAAAATATATAAAGATGGAAAATTGGCTGTGACAGCAGTTTTTAATTGACGTCTGGAATAATACTGTTGAAAAGGCTTTTTCAACCTGATTTAGTTCATTTCAGTTTATCCATTATGCATCAGTTTATGTCAAGCTCTTTTATTCTGAGCTTGTAACTTTAACTTTTTGTCACCTTTTTTCCAGCTCACAGTTTCTTACTTAACCAAGTCTTTACACTAAGGCTGTGGATGGTTACTAAGGTGGCGATCCAATTCGATTCAGTTCCAAATATCTTTTTACTGGATCTATGAAAATTAAAATATTTATGAAATTTCCTTCATTTATCCCTTTATTTAAAACAGGAGATCTGATAAAGCAAAACTGATAAAAACAGATTAAGATAGAAAGAAATTGTTTTTTTTTCAGAAAGAGCATAAATAACAAAAAAAAAATGTCACCTTTGTTTTGGATCATTCAACAAACTTTTTCTATTCTCGAAGTTCTGCAACACTTCACGTTCTGCAGCATTGTGGAACATCCTGTTTGAAAATCTGCTTTTCTCCACTGCAGAATCAGCTGGAATTACTTTAAAAGCATCAACTGTTGAAGAAATACCGCAATCAAAATAATGAAAAATCTGGAGCTAAAGCTCCAGTGTTAAAGCAAATTAATTTTTTTTAGAACGCTGATCAGCATGGAGTTTTCAAGGAAGGGCATCGAATAAGCTTCTTCCTATTCCTTATATGTATTGGCTGTTTTGTTTATTAAATAGACTTTAAACTTATTCTCTTTTACTTTAACTTACTTTAAATGAATTACTGTAAATTGTGTTAACAGTACTATTGGCAAACTAAACAAATGAACTTGAACTTATGGCAGTAAACTGAGCTTCAGTCTCTTTTTTTTCCTAATTACAAAAACAAAACACTTAATTGTTTTATTTTGAAAATGGGAAGGTTTACCGACACTTTATTTTGAAAGTTTGTTTACTTCCTGTGGGAGTAGTGCTGCACATTTGGCTTTTTATAGTTTATTAACTCAGAATCCAACATTGTGCTGCATTTCAGAGCAAAAAATATATTGTTTCCAAATTGTATTTTTACTACACTCTACTATATTTATAAAGATCAGTGATGTTGAATGTCGCAAATATTTGTACTTGTACTTTTGGGAGCAGATTGCGAGTGTCCAACTACTCTAAGGCTGCCACTAATTGACAATTAAAATAGTCGACGAATAATTTAATATTCGATTAGTCGTTACTTTATATCATATGGAGTCAGTGGAGTAAAGTTAAAAGTTATAGTGGCATTCTGCTAGCTTTTTTGACTATTTTGGCATTTGTTAAGGTTTTCCAGGCTGTTTTGAAGATTAGCTAATATTTCAGCTACATGCTAGCTGTTTTGGCTAACTTAGGATTTTTTTTTTTCATTTATTAGGTTAGTTCTGAGTTTAGCTAATATTTCAGCTACATGCTAGCTGTTTTGGCTAACTTAGGATTTTTTTTTCTTCATTTATTAGGGTAATTCTGAGTTTAGCCAATATTTCAGCTACATGATAGCTATTTTGGCTAATTTTGACTTTTTTCATTTATTAGGCTAATTTGTCATTTAACTAATATTTTAGCTAGATGTTAGTTTCAGTGTTTTTTTTTTTTTTGTTCTTTGTTTCAAACACAAACACAAAATGAAAATAAAATAAGAATTTGAAAAATACAAATATAAGAATTTAAAAGTACAAAAATACAAAATAAGCATAAGAATCTAAAAATACAAATATAAGAATTGAAAAAATACAAATATACAAGTAAAGTTTTCAGGTATCAATTTCAGCATCTTCAGTTATTTTCACTAGCATCCTCAGCTGAAAGAGAGAGGAATAAAAGCATCTAAAAATGATTGAATTAACAATAAAGTTGTACAATTTAGCATCCACTTTGCGCATGACCCGATTAGTCGACTTTTTGGAAAAAATAATCTGTGATTAGTTCCTAAAATACATGTTTGTGGCAGCACTAAACTACTCCACAGCTCTACTTCATATTGACCAAGACTTCACTACGTGAACCTGCAAATTTGTGCATTTCCGTCACCTGACGTAAACCGATAAATTAAGAGCTTCACTTTCAGGCTCAGTTCTCTCTTCCTCACAATGTACCAGTACAGCTACTGCATAACAGTAGATGTCACTTTAAAGTCAATATCAAGCTCCAAACTTCTCTCACTCAAGAATGAGACCACAGAGCACTCCAACCACCCAGAGACAATCCTACTCCAATCAAGAACCACAACCTCTAACTTTGCAGTTCTGACCCTGATCCAAGCTACGTCAACCACTCCAATGCATGCTGAAAGTCCTTCCTTGATTAAGCTTACAGGACAACATCGTCTGCAAAGAGCAGAGAGGAAATCCTGTGGTCTCCAAGCCGGACCCCATCCAACCCCTGGCTCCGCCTAGAAATTCTGTCCACAAAGATTATGAACAGAACCAGTGATAAAGAGTCCAACATCCACCAGGAATAGAATTGGCTTACTGTCGTCCATGCAAACAGAACTCCTGCTCTGGTCAGACAGAGACCGGGTAGCCCGGTAAGGATCAAGAAGGCTCCCCAAACCCCATAGTCACAAAGCAGCTACTACAGGAAACCTCGGGACGGGACTGAACGCCACGTCCAAATCCACAGAACACATGTGGACTGGATGAACCCTACAGCTCCCCATATCTTTGGATTCAATTTTGCATTGTCTTTCTGACTCTACCTGCATTTTTAACATAAAGTTCTGTCTATTTCTCTCCGACCATCTGCATTTTTCCAACAGAAACTTAAAAGGTGGTGAATGTAATTTTCCTTTTGTCTGGGAAGGCCAGCCTGTGGGGAACAGCAGAGTGGAGAAAAAAATACTTCTTTTTCTTCTTTTGATCTATTTTCTCAGGAGGAAGAAGAATGTGTTTTCTATCATGTGGCTCCTTCTCACCACCTGCCATGTGTTTTTCAAGGTGAGAGCTCTGTGGATGAGTTCACCACCAACTTCGGCACCTCGGCTGCTAACAGAGACGGGAATAAGTCTTCATTATTCCACGTGTTAGAGATTGCCTGATCACGCTCAGGATGAGTTGACAGCTCTAAAATTGCCAAGACCCCTCAGTGGGTTGATTGACTTTGCAGTTTGGGCGGATCGACGTGTTGTTAAACATCAGCGGGACTGAAGATCTATTGGGCCACCAGAAAGTCTGTTTCTGGTCAATTTTGGGACTTTGGTGACACAGGGAAGTGGAGTAAAAAGAGAATTCTGTAGATTTAGTTTTATTTATGTATATTAAGACAACAGTTATTAAACCAAGTTTTTAAGTCTATTAAAATAGGGTCCCCAAACTTTTTTATTTTGTGGGCCACATAACTGTTTTCTTCTCTGATATGGGTGAAAAAGTGTAACAATCACAGCCTAAATGTAAGCATTTGTTTCCAGAAAGCTAAATTTTAAACGATTCATCTCTGTAATCTTCATAGAAAGGAAAGATTAAAACTAGATATAAAGCATTAGCTGCGATAATGCTAGTGTGACTGCTGTAAGCGGAATGCGGCCGCTGAAGATGCTAGTGCTAAAAGCTGAAAACGCTGAAGTTGACAGCTGAAATGGCAGAAGCTCATAACTGAAAAAGCTTTTGATAGCTAAAATGTTACCAAAATGCCAAATTAGCCTGAAAAAGCTAAAATAAAGTTCTATGTTAGCTAAAATATTTCTTAAAAAGCTGGTAAAATTTTTAATTTATCCAAAACAGCTAGCATGAGGTTTAAATATTAGCTACACTCCAAATTAGTCCTAAACAATAAAGGCTAAATTACCAAAGACAGCTAGCATGTTACTGAAATATAAGCTAAATGCCAAATGGACTAAAAAAAACTGAAACAAAGGTCTAAATTATCCAAAGCAGCTAACATAAGGCTAAAACATTAGCTAAACTCCAAAACAGCCTAGAAATCCTTAGTAAATGCCAAACCAGTCAAAAAAGCTAGCATATAAAGAGAGGAATATTTAAATAGCAGAATGAGCTGAAGAACTATGGACGTCCAAAAAAAAAGCAGAAGAAAAACAATAATAATGAAGAAATAAAGAAAAAGTGAATCACTTTTAAACCAATAAGGTTTAAAAGTATGATTTAGGAAATAGTGTTTTTATGTCCAACATTGTTAAATCTACAGTTCAGGAGCCTGAAGAAGGTTCTTCAAAATAAAGGGGGAAAAACCCAATCCTTTCCAGAAACATTTCAGTGTGATGACAGGATGAAAGCGAGTGCTTAAATGTGTCGAAGATGCTTTATTTCCTTGACAGTTGGCACTGCAGCTCCGTTTTCTCACAAATGGAAGCAAACGCGTTCTTCACCGCTAATCGCTCAGACGTTTTTTCAGAGTGTTGTTCACGTCACTGTGATCTATCAGGTTGCTAAACTAGAATCTGTTGCGAGGTTCAGCAGAAAACAAAAGTAAGACGCTGAAGAATGCTGATAAATAATTAATTAAATATCCTCTTCTTACCATCTAAATCAAGTACTGCCGCTCTAAATATCGCGATATATCAATTTTTCCCTACGATGTCCAAATGGTGCCCTTATGTCACACTGCGGTCGTCGGTCAGGTGCAAGTATTGGCTCCTTACTGACTGCACCCAGTCTGGCAAGACTTGCACACTTGAGCTGCGATACAGAGTTCCTTCCACAGTGCGCTGGATTTAGGGGAAAAATCTTTACGACACGCCTCCATTTCACCTACTTCACCCTTACCTACCCTCAAGTCTTTGCTACAATCTGTCACTCTCTACGGGTCCACCAAATGGTCTACGACCTTAAGATTTCATGCGAGCCACCTGTGTGCCGCGTACAGGTTTGTCCATTTTTCACCCACAAGGGCAGATGTGACTAAGGTCTAAACTTTTCTGAGCTTTATGAAATGTATATGGCACAACCTGTGATTGTTACAAAGTACCAATGGGATCTGGTGGAACCAATACAACCTGGAAGAACCGACTTCAGACAGAGACTAAGCCCAACCAGTGCTTCTGTGGACCAGTTGTTGAGAAGATGCTCCCTAGATCCATCAGTTCGGGAACAGTCAGGGAAGTTGATCTACAGATGTCTCTTATTGCATCGGATTGTGCGGGATATTCCAGATCTGGTTCCTTGTTACCAAGGTATCGATTCCCGGGATCTCCTTTGTTCTCAGGTCTTGTTGTTGGTTTATTGGATGGATTTTGGTCTTGAAAAAAAGCAGTTCTGGGTTCCATCATGGTTTCTTCTGGGTTCTAATCTGGTTGGTTGCTTTCCTCAACACCTCAACCAGCCTGGTGGACCACCCAGAGCTTGTCGTTGACTGGCTGTGACTTCTTCTTCAACCTGCAAGTTACCTTTTTGGCCCTTTCTTGTCTCCATTCAAGGAATGGAGAGGAGTTTTTGCCTGAATACACCTTAGGCTGGGTCATAGGGGTTTAGCTCCTTGTTTTGGCTTTTGATCACGACAAAATGCATCTTACCCAGCATTTGTCCTTCAAGCCGAGACCATGTTATTGACTCAGATTCTAACTCCATTTCAACTGTCCAAGCCTTCAGCTTTCAGACCTCCTTTTCTGTTCATTTTTGTTTCATGCAAAACAGATGGGGGAAAAAAAAAGACATCTCACAGAACCAGAACCAGAACCAGAAAGAGTGACTATCTACCATGACAGGTTTGAGCCTGAGAGGACAGGAGAGAGAAAAAAACAAAAACATCCATAAAAAACACAAATGACCAGATTAGAAAACTGGAGCAATAAGAGAAGAGGATGGTACATCCCATTTGAGACTAAAAAAAAACAAAATTGGAATGTAAGTTTAGAGCAGCGGTTAGGTACCAGAACACAAACGTATCCTGTGGTAGTAACTGCAGCAGTGAGGACGTGAGGAAAATGGGCAAACTCAAAATCCCTGAAACATCAGTTTCATGGCAGAAAAGATAAGTCATTTATTGCAGCAATGAGAGAACAGAAAGCAAATGAGCGTGAAAATCCCTGAAATTGATCTAATTAAGCAAAAAAGGTATGCTAATAGGGACGCAATCTTAATTAATATCTGCTTAAGAAAAAAGTTCTCTGCATTCGTCAGTCAGATGGATTTACGCTCTGTCTTTAGTGTCTACAAATTTAAAATATATGTGATGGTAAACTTGGATTATTACATCATTTTTAGCATTATATCTGTTAAAAAAGTTGGGAACATTTTCTCTTCAGAGATTATTTTTCAGGTTAAAGTTCTACAGCCAGCATGTGTACAGATGTAGGCCTCTCTTGCTTTAGTCAACATTATTATTTTGCGCATTTATACGCATTTTATTACAAAAAACACAAACAGGGCTACTAGAGCTGTTTCCAGGGGTTCTCAGGAAAAGCGCCTTTAGTCAGGCTGTGTTCTCCTTCAGGGCGTCTCACACCTGGAACTCAATTCCCACAACAATAAGACAACTTTGAGCTCATTTAGCAAACAGATCAAATCCTGGCTTTTTAGTAGGGCTGCCACAAACGATTATTTTAATAGTCGACTAATCACGGATTATTTTTTCCGATTAGTCGACTAATCGGGTCATGCGCAAACTGGATGTAAAGACGCTGAAGTTGATAACCAGCTGAAATATTAATTAAATGCCAAATTAGCCTAAAAAATAAAAAGAGCCAAAGTTAGCCTAAATAGCTAGCATTCTGCTGAAATATTATATAAACTCAAAATTAGCCTAAAAAAAACAGAAAAATCCTAAATTAACCAAAATAGCTATGTCGCTGAAATATTAGTTAAACTTAAAAATAGCTTAAAAAACTAAAAAAAGAAACCTTAAGTTAGCCAAAACAGCTAGCATGTAGATTAAATATTAGCTAAACTCCATAAAAGGCCAAAGAAACTTATTAAATGCCAAAATAGTCCAAAAAGCTGGCAGAATGCTATTATAACTTTTAACTTTACTACACTCTGACTTCATACAATATAAAGTAACAATTAATCGACTATTAAATTAGTTTATTAGATTAGTCATCGATTAGTCGACTAATCGTGGCAGCCCTAGCTTTTAGACAATCAAAACTGCCACCACAGCTCTGTATGAACTGCTATTGGTTTTTTTTTTGGTTTTTTTTTGTTTTTGTCTTCCTGTTATATTTATTCACTTTTTTTTCCCCTTAAATGTTGCTTTTATGTTTTATGAATTTCCTGTTGTGTTTCTCTATTGACATCCCAATTTGTTGTTTCTGCTGTTTTCAGACTTCCGTTTACCTTTTACGTATTGTTTTAACTTGTACTTTTACTTGAAGACTAACAACCTAAAGATGGAAATTAGTCTAAAAGACAATAATCTTATATATTTGCATTTTTAAATGTTTTATTAATATATGCTGTCCCTGTCTTAAATAAACAATCAATCAGTATCACACAAGCTGATTGTGAGTTTTTTTTTCTGTTTTCTCTGCCATTTTGTGTTTTGCGGGTCAGCTGTGACTCCTCCTGGATGGCTCCTCCTTCTC
Source organism: Oryzias javanicus (assembly GCA_003999625.1). Taxonomy (NCBI): domain Eukaryota; kingdom Metazoa; phylum Chordata; class Actinopteri; order Beloniformes; family Adrianichthyidae; genus Oryzias; species Oryzias javanicus. Next base: position 5,154,574 of record CM012460.1, on the reverse strand, counting down.
TGCGGAGGAGTGCACAGCTGTCTGCACTTTGTAATTAAGACTATTTGAGTTGCAGCATTCCAGTTCTCAGTGTCGGTGCGTCCCTGTTAGGACCGTGAGTTTCCTTCTGTAGGTTTCCAATTCTTCAGGTGTTTTTCTTAGTCTTTAGTTTTCTGTCGTTTGGCAGTTTTCCCTCTTGTGAGGTGGTTTTTGTTTATTAAAACTCCAGCCGTCACACTGATATCGCGATGTTCATACATTTTTGTATTTTTGTAGGAATATGAAACTTCTGTAATGACTGAAAACATGAAGCACATCACTTGAAAACTCTCATGTTCCATCTTAGTGTTGGAAAATCTAATATTTAATTTCTTTTAATTAAGTGTGAGACAAAACAAGTTTAATTGGGGTTTTGCTACTTTTAGTGTGAAAGAAAAGCAAGTTTCACATCACTGACTTTGTTCATTAAGCTTAAACTGCAGTTCACATTAAGGAGGCGGAACACAAATCTCCGCTGGGTGTTTGTTGACGACATAAACTGGCGATTAGCAAACTTGCTTTTAAATTAAATGAACACTTTTATGTTTGTTTGTCTTAGAAACCCATTCATTCTTGTGAATAGAGTTTTATTTGGATGGGATGTACTCGGTGAGGAGTGTTGTGGATCACGACAAGATGCCATTCTAGTCTTCTGTGCTCTTCAGACGCTCAAACAAAGGTCACGCGCTAAAAACGGTGATGCATGCAGTGCTAGAACAGAGTGATAATGCGTTTATGAATAGGATTTGCATACAGATCGCATCAAGTGTGGGCTACAAAAAAAAAAAAAAAACAGAGAAGGCAGACAATAACACATGACATGTCTGGAGACAGTTGGAACAATCCACATCTTCTATGTTTCATGAGAGGAGGGATGAGATATTGAACAAATGGTTATTTACGCTATTCTGAGTCCAGTAATTATGTGTTGTCATTTCTTTCTGTCCAGATGCTGAACGACAATTTGTCTCCATCTTGGCAGCTCTATTGTTGCAGAGAAAGAGTTTGGAGTTAGAATGATCAGAAAAATGTTACAATTTGGAATTTTGGGGATTTTTTTTTTTAATTCCTAGTTTTTAAAAGTCTCAAGGTCTATTTTTTTTTTTTTGTCAAGAAAAGGAAAGTCAGCTGTTATTTAGCAGTTTGAGCTTTAGTTGAGAAGTTTATTTTTTAACAAATATAGTTGTTTTTTGTGTGTATTTCTTTTTTAGTTTCTTTGAACACAATGACAACATCTGATTTTCAAAACATCTGCAAGAGAATCACTTTGACTCAAAATAGAAATCATAGTAATTTGATGCGTTTCTGAATGTAATTTAAGGTTTTAAACTCTCAAAAACTGAAAATATAGTTATTAAAATCACTATTAATGAATGTGTTTCTCCATCTCACCAATGGTTGATACCACGGTTCCCACGAAGTAAAACGCCCCGCTGAAGTCCCACCGAGGTCTGATCGTATCCACCCGGATTCCCGCCACGTTCGCCTCCTCATAGTTCCTCAGGAAGTTCCTCAAGTCTTTCTTACTCAGGTTGTACTTCTGGGAGAAATGCTCGAACCTCTGCGCCCAGCGCTCCTTGGCCTCCCGCTCCTTCGGCTGCTCCAGCGCCGAGAAGACGGCGGCCCCGCAGAGGAGGTAGACGACGATGAAGAGCGCCAGCAGCAGGAACCGCGCGTTATCCTCGTTCACGGGTCCGGAGCTGCTGCAGCAGCAGCAGCCGCTCCTACATGCCATTATGTTGCAGTTGTCTCCGCGCTGCTGCAGCTGCTGGGAGCATCAGTGGCATGGCGAGCGCGTGAAGCCCCAACATTTTAAGAAGTTCTGCGCCACATCCCTGGAAAAGCAGGCGGCAATCCGCGCGCATGAGTCCAAATTCAGCCAAATGCGTCGCGCGCGCGCGCTTCTCTGTTTCTGCACTGGTGTGATCTAAGTAGAGATGATGCTCAAAGGGGACCTGGAGATACTCTAAACAACCTGTTGACGCAGCAATGTGCTTTTTAATGATGCCTCTCCAAGATAGTCCCCGCCCTGGAGCGCGTATTTTACGCACGGCACATTAGGCAGGAAAAATGCGGTGAAAGTTCCACCAGCTGCCTTCTAAGCATCAGAAACAACCTCATCACTCTGATTCCGACTCTTCCAGAGGTGATTTCCTGACATCATAACGAGGCGTGAAGTGAGCCGTCATGTCCGACCTCATCCCAGATTTTGGAGATTTGATTTTGACAACATAGAGTGTGTTTGTGCGATAAGATCGATATCACTTGACCTTTCTGCGCTCTGATGAGGGATTCGTTGCTCCTTCCCGCGGTTACCCTGGGATGATGTGAGCAAATGTCACGCTTTGAACATAAATTATTCAGGATCAAAGGGACTCCAAAAGACCTATTTCTGGAAAAGTGGGAACTTGGACAAAAAGAGGGCAAATTGAAGGAATCTGGAGATCAGAGTCATCAGACTTCAGGATAAATGATTATTTCTTTAGTTGGATCATTAAAGAAGGTCTGTGTTTGGTTTTAAAAGAGAAAAAAGTGCACAGCAAGATAGAAAAAAAGAAGAAATGTTCAAATTCCTGCAGCAAATTCTTTTTCTCCCTGATAATTTTTTCATGAAAATACGGAATACGATCTGTTGAATCTCTGTGGAAGCTGCTCTAGGCTGGAATCCTGCAGTATGTCTTAACAAAATGCGACTAAAGTATAAAACATGTCTGTTGGCAAACCAAGGTTTTCTGATGTAGGTGGAAAACATCTTCAAACATGATCTTTTTGTTGCTTTCTGCACACATTTAGTCACTTACTTGCTAAATAAATGCTTGATGGAGTTTTTTTTTTTTCCTTTTGTGTTTTTGATATGCTAAAAGGTTTACAGAAAGAGAAAAAAACAACCAAATGTCTCAACAAATCTATTCTTTTAAATACTCCTTGTCTTTATGTGAATTATTTTTATTTTCTTTTATCTCCGGAGTAGTAAAAACTGTCATTTCTAGTTCAGAAAGTATTAACTTCAAAGCAACAAACGTTTTTTTTTTTCATATCTTTTTATCACATTGGTTTAATAATTTACTTATTTCAAGCAATTTCAGTAACAAAAAATATATAAAATATTTTAATATAATAATCATAAATTAACAAGAAAATAAATAAAATGACATGACACCATCTTATTATATAAAGATTTATTTGCTCTTATATATATTAAGGATACAAAAAAAAATATATTAAATATAATAGTTGTTTAGAGTTTGACTATTTCTTGATAGGGAGTGGGAATAAGTGAATAAATAAAGGAGCTTGTGGCACCCCCAGTGTATTCCTTTATTTTTTGTCACAAATAATTATTTTTTCAAGCATGCATTTTTTATGTGCTCCTGATTCACAATGATTTGAATGAAGAAATATTCAGAAATGCAAATTGTATGCTTATTTTGTCCTCTATCATCAGAAAAATGCCACAAAAACATGTTAAAAGCACCAAAAACACAATTGGTCTTTAATTTTTACCCATTTATAATCCAGTTCTGAACTGCTATTCAAATGTATCCTTACGTTTTTAGTCAAAGTGCAGATTATTTATCAAGTAACACAGTTTTATGTCTAATTTGTTATCAACTAGATTACACCAGAAAAAAAATCTGCCCACATTAAAGAATTTAAGACATCTTTGTCCAGTCAAGCATCTTATTACAGGCTACAAAAACTATCCGGATTTGTTTGATCTCTTTCTATCAAAGAATTCCTTTTTAAAGTTATTTAATTGGTTTTCTCTTTTTAAAATTCTTTAAAACTTCAAATTTTTGTATTCAGAAGACACATGTTGTCATAATCTCATGCTAAATGCCATTACAATTTTTTTTTAACTCGATTCAACTCAATTCGTGTTGACATATTAGAAGGTTATTTATTTTGCTGGGATATGTAAAACTGTAAATAATTGATGATTCACACCAAACTCGATTTGCGCTGTACGGCTGTCAGATTTAATGATAAGTTAATGTACAGACGGGATCTGAGGTCTAAGATTCAGGCAGTCTGCCGGTCAAAAACTCAGTTTTACACACGTGACGTTTTCAGGGTCGAAATCTACAGGTAAAAAAATAAATCCAATATGGCGGCTTGATGTGAGGGTTTTCATCCTGAACTTCCATCCATTTTCTTTACCTGCTTGGTTGCCATAAACTGTCCTGGTTACTGTTGGGCAAAGGCGAGATAGGCCCTACAGGTAAACTGATACGCTAGCCAGCCACCTGATGGACAGCGTAGCGAGCTCCACCTCCCAGAGTTCGGCAAAGCAAGCGAGCGTCACCTCCCAGATTCAGAATAACTAGCAAGTGCTGCCCCCCAGGGTCTGGCAGAGATAGCGAGCGTTGGCGCTTAGGACTCAGCAAAGTTAGCAAGCTTCACCACCTAGGATTCACCAAAGCTAGCCGGCGTTGTCACCTAGGATCCGGAAAAACTAGAAAGTGCTGCCCCCTAGGGTCAGGCAGAGCTAGCGGGAGTCACCCCTAGGATCCGGCAAAGTTAGCAAAGTCACTACCAAGTATCCGGCACAGAGAGCGAGCATCACCACCTAGGATCCAGTAAAGCTAGCGAGGGCCGCCACTCAGGATTTAGTAAAGCTAGTGAGTGTCACCACCTAGGATCCGGTAAAGCTAGCAAGTATTGCCACTTAGTTTTTGGCAAAGCTAGCAAGCGTCACCATTTAGGTTTACGGCAAAGCTAGTGAGCATCGCCACCTAGGATCCAGTAAAGCTAGCAAGCATCGCCACTTAGGTTTGGACAAATCTTGCAAGCGTCACGACCTAAGACCCAGCAAAGCAAGTGAGCCTTGCCACTTAGGTTTTGGCAAAGCTAGTGAGTGTCACCACATAGGACCCGGCACAGCTAGCAAGCATAGCAACTTAGTTTTTGGTAAAGCTAGCGACCATTTCCATTTAGGTTTTGGTAAAGCTAGCGAGCGTCTCTACATATGATCCAGTAAAGCTAGCAAGGGTCCAGCAGAGCAGGCTGCAGACCCCTGGACACCAGAGCTCACCGCTAAGACTGCACCAATCGCTCCTTGGGGTTTTGATGTTTCTTATTTTCATAGAGACAACAATAAAAAGATCAATATTTTTATTTTTTTCCCTCTCTGATTAACGGTCAAACTGGGCCACGGATAGCAGGAGGTAATGTGTAAAACAACCATGAGGCGCAGCTCCACAACAAGACTGAAGTGAACCACACCGTGAGAGAATGATCTGGTGAACCAAGACATGACAACATGCCTGCCGGCACCTCTGTAGAACTCTCCAAAACATATAAACCCGAGTTACTCGCTCAACATCATCCATGTGGTCCACGATGTGGCAACGAAGGAAGTCAAGAAAAACGATTTCTCCTCCCACACATGCATGAAGGCATGAAGGGCAAGCGATGAGGAGTGAATTTAAATCGTTTCTGGTGTGAACGCAGCATAACTCTGAAATCCAAACATACAAATGTGAACTAATTACATGTTAAAGATTAAGAGATAAAGATGGTTTATCTGCAAGTTACAAGCTCTTAAATGACCGCACAAGGTTTAAAGCTTGTCACATTCAGGTAAACTTTAAAGTATTTTTCCCTCCTGTTTAGAGTGGAATTTTAGGGATCGTATTGAACAAAAATGTAGCTTTCCTTCTGAGTCTAACCAAAATAAAGGAGATCATCCTTTTCATCCTCATCTTGTGAAGAGAAGTCAGGTTTCTCCTCCTACAGTCTGTCTTTTCACAACAGCAGTTACGCTTTCATAATGTCAGCGCTTTTGAATGTCGCTTTTTGTCAACAGCAAACACAATTATTTGAATACCGCACCTGAACATAAAAGCCGTGTTTTTATGATGGGCTCCTTTTGTCATGTTTCATGCAAACTTGAATTTCAGTCTAAACAAACTTTTTCCTCTTTATTATCTTTTGTTTCACTTCACTCCGATCAATATGTTCAACCGACTTACAAAATGATGCATGTAATGGAAGTTCGAGGTCTGTTTCTATGGAAATTGAGAAATGGTTATTTATGAGTTGGGAGTTAAGAAAATTCGTAACCACAGTAACAATCCTACTGTATGTAAAACTTATTTTCCTACAGAAAATCCTCTTTCAGGAGGGGCAGAAGCTGTTTTATCCTCACACCCCCCCCTCAAAGCAAAGTCAGACCTGTGGGTCACAAGGCTGTAAAATTGGACGTTTCGCCTCGCTTCACTCTGAGCAACAAGACTCGACACACATAGTGTTACTGAAACAAAGCTCTAATTGAAGCTCTTGGGTCCAAAGAAAAAAAAAAACAAGCAGGACAGTGAAATGAAAGTAGCAGCGAAAGCCTAATCGTGCTCCAGGTTCTGACTTTTGACCCCCCCGTGGAGACTGAAGGCAAAAAAAAATTGTCATTATTTTTGGACTTGACAGCTGTACTGTAAAAAGTGAAACATTGGATCAATTAACATTGTAATCCAAAGGAAAATCCGTCCATCTAATTAAGTCCCAAACTGAGTAAATAAACCCCCACAGCTTAAAGCCCCCCCCCTGTCTCCATATTAAATATTTAAAGCGACTGATAATGGAATTATCTTTGGAAGTCAGAGTTATCCGGATATCTTTCTGGACAGCCGCGTGTTCGGCTTTAAATGGCAACAACGAGGCAAATCTCATTCCGTCTTCACCAGGAATAAATTGCGTTTTGGAGCACATTCACAGCAGAATCCATTCTCTGTCTTAACGGTGTGGAGATGTCTATCCACGGAGAATGGGGTAACCATAGTAACAGGAAACTAGGTTACAAAGTACTGTATATAAACAACAGTAAATTGCACAAAGCCACCCAGAGCACTGTTTAGAGCGCTCCATGGTTCTGTTTTTTTTTAAAAACTGAACCTCAAGCATTTTTGTTTCTATTTTCAAATTGTGAATGACTTACTTTTTATCTAATCGTAACCCATATTCTCCACTCAAACAAAAAGAGAAGACCAAAAGAGGGTTATTCACGCACGTTGAGTCGAATTAAACAACAATGTACCCTAAATGTAATGGATTCAGGATTGAACCAATTTGTCTAAAACAGATTTAAAACATTTTTTTTCTGAACGGTTTTTAAAATGTTATGACTGAGGAAGAACTGCAGGGGTGTCAAACTCGATGGGACAGGGGGGCCAAAATCCAAAGCACACACAGCATTTATTGAACAAACTAAAACTGAATTTTCAGTAACTTTTTAACATTATAATAATATTAAATAAAAATAATAAATAAAATAAAATGACCTGGCCCCGGGCCTTGACTTGGACATATATCCTGTATTGTATTTTTTTTTTCTTTCTTTTTTTTTGTAGATTGGTGCCTAAACTTTTCAGAGCACCTGATTGGACGAGGACTTCCACCACACTGCACTGGCTTTGGTCGTGGTATTTTGGTTTGTTTCGTTTTTATTTTTTTTTATAAATGAATACCATCTTATTTTTGTGGATTTGTGAGATTTTTTAGCGGTATTTATTCATTTTTATTTTTTATGTCACATCATTTTACAAGCCCCTAGACAGGGTCTAACATAAATTGGGGGCTCGTCCGGGATTCGAAACAAGAAGCCTGGCTGATACCATTCAGATATTTTGTTAGTTGGAATAAAAGACGTATCTTGATGGACGTGGCATCATGCATGAATTCCATTGTTGAACATTTCCAGATCTGGACCGGCAGCAGCGGGAAACCGGATAAGGGGGAAAAAAAATTCCACTTTGATATTTAATTTTCTGTGCAGCCAATTCAGAGTTGGCTTATTTATTTATGTTTATGTTAAATCATTTTACAAGTTCCTAGACAGGGGTATGTCAGAAACTGGGGGCTCGTCCGGGACCAACGAAGCTGGCCGATACTATTCACAACTGGAATAAAAGATTGATGGACATGGAGCCTGGGCGCGCTCCCTCAGGATTAAACACAAACTTCATAACAAAACGCACAAATACTATAGTTGAACATTTCCAGGTCCGGACCGGCAGAGCGGGAAACCGGATAAGGGAGAAAACGAGTCCCACTTTGATATTTGCTGAGTTTAATTTTCCGTGCAGCCAACTCCCCCCCACCGCCCCCACCTTTCAAATGCAAATCCCTAAACGTGTTGTTTTACAAAGGGCTCTGTCACCACATCCTCACCTCCTCTGCATTATGAACGGCAGAGTTAATTTCTTTTCAGCCCAGACTCTGAGGCCGTGTTTTTCTTTGAGGCCAATTAGCCGTTTGAGGTCCTTTGGCAGCTTTCTGGGAGTGTTTGAGGAGAAAAATGATACACGTGGTTGAACACATCACAGGCTCTCTTTAAGTTTTGATCATTAAAACAGTTTTAAGCTTCCGGATTCGCGATGAAGCCGTCGTCTGGGACAAATCGGTGATGACACTTTTGTACTTTGCTCACAAAAATGCAGACAAATACTGATGCAATTCTCACTGAGAGTCAAATTAACCTTTATTATTAAAAGAGAATTGTTTTTTTTTTTTTTAAAACCTGTATAATAGCTGTTATTTAAATGATGTGTTGAATCATTTCGTTTGGGATTGCTAGGATTACCCTTGATCTCCGTGCGGCCTCAGACACTAGATTAGTTTATGTATTTGTTCTGTTAGATGTATTTGCTACATTTGACACAGCAGATCATAGTATAATCTATTTTTTTTATTAAAATCCCAGTAATCATCAAGACAAATTCCAGATTTTTGTTGAAAATGAGGTTTTTTTTTTCCACATCCAAGAATCAGATATGGTGTACCACAAGGCTCTATGCTAAGATCCTAACTTTTTAGCCTCTTTATGCTTTAATTGGTAAAAATTGTTCAGCTTCAGAACATTTTTTTTATTTTGTAACTTGAGATCACGAGGCATGATCATTTTTTAAACTTTGTTTATTGCTGCACATCAGGCTGCAAACATTTAATTAAATTCTTTGTGACTTCTCTTTAATTAAATTCAGACGGCTGTTTCCTTTGGAATCAGGAATTTACAAGAGTTTACAGAATGACAAGATTAAAGTGTCTCTATTCGAGCTAATTTTGACCACATCTTTTCTCTTAAATGAAACACAAAATAAGATTTATTTGCTGCCTCCTTTGGCCAAGATTACAAAAGTTAGAATATTCATTCTCAGACTGATGAGGAGTTAAATTCTATGAATTTATTCCTTTATGATACGACATGTAATTTCTTATTTTCTGGGTTTCTTATTATGAAGACTCCAGCTATTCTAAAAAAAGGCAATTCTCAGAATTGGTTAAATAAATTCCTTTTTGTTTGATGTCATTGTTGAAAGTAAGAGATTTTAAAACTCATCCTGCAAAAAAAAATTTTAAAAAATCCTTAACTGACTAATTTTCTTTTATTTTTCCTGTCATCCTGACAGATCTTAAACTGATTTTACTTTAAAAATTTAATTAAAATAAAAACATGGAGGGATTTTTTTGCTTTTTTCTCTAAATATCTGGTTTACTGCATTTAATCAGAAAAAATAGTTGATTTTTAAGTCTAAATATTAAGAGTTGGCCTGGATGACCTCAGTCATACTTCTCAATATGTCCTTGAGTTTGTTTGTCTCTTTGTGTCCCAAAATCTTTCATGTGGTTCCACTCAAGCCTTCCACCTGGTTAAGGGTCTATTAAGGAGTTACATATATGCTAGAGGCGCTATGCTAGCTTGTTGCATACATAGACAATAGACGCCTGTTCACTGCTGTGCTACAATTACACAAACAGAGCTGGAAAAACCAAACTGTGACATTTTGTGAACTCAGACCAAGCAGTCTAACAGTTTGTGTAAATGTTAGTTTGTGTGTGAAAAAAAAAACAAAAACATACCGATAATTGCATTTTCTATCTAATGACATATATTTATAGAAACGTTTGACATGTCGTCCATCTCTTGCGCTACGTACAGAAATATTAATTTAACAATCTGGGTTTTATTTTTTCTGACGCTCAGAGTTTTTTACCTTATAGAATGTAATCATTTTAATGTTATTTTACTGACTATGTTAGGCCGTGTCTCATCGTTGAGTGACCTTTCCAATATGGCGTCGCTCTTTATGTATCAATGTAAAGCAATATAACTCATTGGTCTAATCACTGTTGTCTTCAGTAGGCTTTCTTGTTAATCTGTATCTGTAACTGGTTGGAGTGCTATTTTTTTTTTTTAGATGATTCCTAATTTTTGTCCTTATTTTTTTTCTCAAAGCATCTTGACTTCATCACATGGTTTTGGAAATGGCGAGAATTTGCATGGAAAAAACCAAATTAGATATTTCATAACACCTCAAATTAAGGGTAAACTAATCAAAACTCAACAATTATGCTGGAGGAACTTGTACAGACAAAGATTCAAACCAAAACACACATTTGGGGAAGCGTGAGAAATTACAACTTTTTCTGGGACAACATCCACTCATCTGTATGTGACGTTCTTATGTACAAGATACCCCGAACGTATCTTGTGATGTATCTGGGCTACCTAAAAGGAACTGTGAATAGAACGGACCAAAATCTATTAAAAGTTCTTCTTGTGGCAGCAAAGAAAGCCATAACTAAAAACTGGCTGAAGGCTGAAGCACCAGCCTCAAATCAGTGGGATGGTATTTGTGGAAGAAATCCAAATAACGAGAGAGGACTGACTTGCAAACTAAAAAAAAAGAAGAAGAATGTTTGAAGGACTGGGAAAAATGGTTTATGTATAAATAAAGAAATGGTTATGACAAGTAGTGAACTTTATGTTTAATTTCCTTGAGGGAGAAAGTTCTCAACCCAACGGACTCTATGTACCTCCTTGTTCTGATCTGTTCTTTTTTCTATATGTATCATTTCATTTTTGTTCACATCTTCAAAACAAAATAAAAAGATATTTGCAAAAAAAAAAAAAACATCACTGGTACGGTATTAAAAAAATGAACAAAATGGGTTAAAAATCAAAATAACTTTTGATGATTTGATGAAAATTGATGATTTTGACTCCAAAAAAGGAAAATTTGAAGACAATTATTTGATGATTATTATATTTAAATATTTTACCACTTGTTGTGTGCAGCACCCACATAATAAATCTTAATTAATCAGATGAAGAACCTAAAAAATTATTACATTTTTTACTGTCTCAATAACTTAAAAGTAAATGTTCTCAAAACTTTTGTTGGAGAAAATATCAGAGTGCTTTTTCCACCACGTGTCGACCCTTTGCTCAATGATGCATTTTGTATATGTAACCATTTTTAACATGCTCCTCCATGTTTTCTCTGGGGTTATTATCCAGTTTTGGGGGAGACGTTTTTCTTACAGGCGCTCCTCTGTGAGATCCTGAACACGTCTTGTGGCTTCGCTCCTGAAATCTCAACGTTAACCTGCAGAAAAACTTGGCTAAAAGTTTTTTTTTTCTGATTAGAAAATAACAGATTGGATAAGTACTTGAACAGAAGATATGATTTTCTGCAGAGTTCGGGGGTTTTGCGGCCAATGAAACAATAAAAAGTAACCTATTCCTTTTTTTTTTCATTGAACTCCTGTTTCGTCATAAGAAAACACCAAAAGACCCCATGGCTTTTTACTCTCTGCTGCAATGCCATTAGGCGGAGTGGTTGCCATGACTACCACCACAGGCCTGCCCTTTGATCAGTCGGTTTGCCACGGCCACCACTTTGGTGATCTGGTATGAATATGTTTGTGTATTCAGCTGCATGAAAAACTATGGAAGCAAAGCCTTTATTTGGAAAGAACTCATGTTTGACTGAATGAAATTGAGGAATTTTAGGATAATTTCTTAATAAACAGGAAATGAAAAATGTTTTGGTTTTGAGGCTAATGAGAAGGTTTTGATAATGAGTTTTTGTGTTTCTTTTACAAAGAACCAACCATTGGTCTGCAGGAACAAAGGTGTCATAAATAAATTCCATACCCTCTGATGCCTAATAGCAACATAAAAATAAATTACTGCCTCAATATTTCTAAAAGAAAAGTTCTCAAAGGTGAGCAGGAGTCACAAACATGTTGCCAAAGAGAAAAAGTCTTGGCACGGTTTACTTTGTAATGACGCGTTGGAAGCAGATGTTTCTAATTGCAGCGATCGCAGTGAGAAAAATGCGTTTTAATGTGAGAATCAGCCTCCCACTGAGTGACTGTGTGTGCATACTAATACCTCTTCCAGAATAAATTGTGTACATTATGCATGTGTGTCCATAAATGACATTTACATGTGCTGGAATTGTTACTTTGGAGACAAGATGGAATAAGGAAGAAAAAGAAGGTTTATAGTTTCACTTTTTTAAAAGCATTATTGGTTGGCTTTAAGTTATTAAAACGTTTTCTGCAGAATTGCAATAATTCATTAGAAATTCAATTCTAAGTTGTGGTTGGGATCGTTGTGAAACAACTCCAACCCCCCTTCCCATCAATGTTTTTTTGCCCATAAACTTTTATAGCTTTCTTTAAAATATGTGAATTTATTGAAATGAACATTTACAGCAGAAAAAAAGTTGTTTGAATAATTCACAAAGTTGGATCCAGAGAACATGTAAATGCTTTATTTGTGGAGTTAAGATTGCTGAAGTTTAAGGATTTAGTAAAACAGCAAACTGCTTAAAGTTAAGAATAAAGAGACGCCGGCAGAAAGGATTTGTTTCCACGTCAGACGATAAAAATCAAAGGAGGAAATATTATTTTAAGTTGCTTGAACTTCTTTAAAGCAGACATGTTTTTCTGTTGTTGGGGTAAAATTATGTAAATTTTAAAAAAGTTTGTACAAGTAAAATCTTATAAAAAAATTATTAATAAAGAAAAAACTTGTGCAGTTAGTATGTAAGAGCTAAAAGCCTTCGAGGATTGTTTATTTTGTTTTTTCTTTTTAAGACGTGATATAGGGGCAGAAATGCAATACGCATTATCTTCTTCTTTTTTATTTTTTAGTAAATCCAACAGATTTTTTCCCCATCTTTTAGTTCTTAAGCTAGCTGCAGAACAGAGAGGTTCAGGAGGTCTTTCATCCGACTGCCATGAGGTTTTATAAACAGCACTGCTGACTGCACATTTAGTTGCATTTTATTTGCACATTTTATCTATTTATTCTATCATCTCTACTTTTAGGTAATTTAGTATTTTTATATATCACACTCCTGTTTTCATTTTATGTCCATATGTTGTTTTTATCTATGTTTTATTTAACTGGTTTGTTCTTATGTCTTTTAGTGTGACTGTTGGTTTGTAAGGATGAGCTACCAGACAGGGAATTTCTCTCCGTAGAGATCAATAAAGTGTCTATCTATCTATCTATCTATCTATCTACTGGTGCTACAAAAATCTCGAGCAAGATTGTAGCTATCCAGCTTCACACTTTTGATAAGATATGCATGGATTTAGTTGTCCATAAGTGGATGTATTTTTATTTAAAGTAACCTTTATTTACCCAGGTGAGTTAAGATTATGTTCTTATTTAAATTAATGACCTGGAAAGTCGAGAAAAACCAAAAATAGATAAAGGCATATCACAATATGCACAACAATGTACATCAAGAAAAACAATTTAGTTAAAAATATCACTAGAAAATAATAATAATACATTTATAATTAAAACGTGCAGGATTCATCAGTACATGAGTTAAAAGGCGGAGATAGATACAAAGGTGCTCAAGTTTAGTAAAGAAAAAAAAAGTTTTTTTTACATTTTGAGCAAAGAAGCACTAATAAATGGAATTTTAAGTTTTATTTTCATAATATATCTTCAACATAATCAGAGAAATTCCACAAGAACAACATTTCATGTAATTGGATCTTTAAAATCTGCTCATTAACACTATTAGAGTCGTGTGATCCAGAGCATAATTGCATTTTTAGACCTTTTACAAAAAGGAAAGAAGTCAAATAATGAGGAAAAAAAAGAATTTTCTTAATCCAAAATGATGTCTTCTTTTAATTCAAATTTTAACCACATTAGTGATTTATTAAACATAAAAACAATTGAGAAATTCTGGAAAAACTGAGCCATCCGACTCACAAAACACTTCCTCCAGCCAAACAATTCAGGATAATGACATGGTTGCGACGCCTGCTGACAATTTGATAACAGTAATAATGCTGCAAGTCAGTTTACTCTTTCTTCTTGACTACTTTATTAATCTGCTATCGATTGAGGCTGAAATTGCACTTGAGGAGTGGAGCGGCGCAGATAGAGTTGATGACCTCACAGACTAGTGCATTCCTCTTTTATGCATAAAGACGTCCTCAGTTCCAGGTCTTTGAATATAAAACATCTTAAAAACAAGCGTCAGTATCTTTAACAGATTTTAAAGTAGACATTCCCCGCATGAGTGTTTCAGTCTGTTACAATTCGACTTTTGAAATTTTCTCCCATCAGATCATCCGAGGACCGGAGTGCAAGATTAAAGCCCGTGGACGACTCAATGGGCCAATCCAATTTCATCTGTTATGACTAACAATTACTGACAACATTACTGCAGCCTTTGATGCTACAAAAACACAGCTAGCCTGGGTTACATCTTTACAGGAACTGCGATGGACGTCTACAGCTCCCATGTCCACTTATGTGTCATTACGGGTAATCTGTGATGCTTGATTATAGATGCAACAGATCTCTACAGGTAAAGTTTTTTTTACATTTTTTTTTTAAACATGAAAGTTATATTCCATTCTTACGTTTTAAACCCATTTATGGGCAGATTTGTGAAGTAATGTGAAAACACTGAAGAGATGACGGGGAATATTCATGCTGACATTTCTGGCTCCTCGCGGACAAATCTTAATTATCAGACGATGTCTAGAGACCTTTTTTATGTAATTCCAAACTTATTTTTTTGAAGCTAAAGTCCTAAAAAAGTTGCTTTTAAAGCAGCAGCACATGGATAATTTCAGGTGAGTCTAAACATAAAATATATATATATATATCAATATTAATATTGACATATTATGCATATTGTGAAATACAGCATTAAACAAGATGCAGCTGGCTGGTTGAACCAGGAGCAGTGATTCAGCATTTTATGCATCATGCCGTGTTCCATTCAATTTCCCGTTTTTGAGGAACATAATGACCTGCAAGATTGACTTCTCACTTCTGTCAGGCCACATGTGACTCAAGCTTGTGTGTTAAATGTTAAATCTCACACATTTTGTTCGATCTATAAATGTCTGGTAAATGCTTTTATCGCTCCCTGCTCTCACCTTTGCTTCTCACTGCTGACTCTTGCATTTTTAAATCTCGTCTTTGAACATACAGTCACACCTGTCCGACTGCATGTTAACATAAATCTTAATCAGCCAATCACATGGCAGCAACTCAATGTATTTATCCATGTAGGTCGAGACCAGAGGCCTGCAACCTGCGGCTCCAGAGCCATCCGTGGCTCTTTCACCTCTCTTTTGTGGCTCTCAAATTAAAGAATAATTACATGTTTTTAATTTTAAACATACAGTATTTTTATATATACAGTATCCATCAAGCAATTTGGGTTAGTAGTTTACTAAAGTTGAACATTTTTACCGATTTTTGTGTACCACAGATACCACAACCAGAATTCATACTCTGGAATTTGTCTGTTATAAAGCAAAATTCAAGGATTTTAAAAATTATATAAGGTTTGCTTAATTAGCTCTGATTTAATTTTAGCCAGATTAACAGATTTTTGGCTGAGATCCACCAATATTGGTAAATTAAACTGTGTATACCGGTAGTTTTTATTCATAAATCACTCACACTACCTACCTCCATATTTGCCCCTTTGACATGATCCTTTGAGTCTTTTATTTTGAAAGGAAGTCATGTGAATCTTTGTCAAAAGTTATAACAAAAAAATGAAAAAATTATATTTATGTAAAAAAAAAACTATTCATCATATTTGTGAAAACAATCACCAATCTGTGTCCTTTTTTTCTGCAGGGTAAGTAAGACTTTGTGGCTCCTAATGGGTTAAGATCAGTGAAAAAGTGACTTGAACGGATCTCTAAATGTTAAAGGTTGCAGACGATTTGCTGCAGTTCAAACCGAGCATCAAAATGGAGAAGAAAGAGGATTCAAGTGATTTTGAACGTGGCGTGGTTATTGGTGCCAGACGGGCTGGTCTGAAGATTTCAGAAACTACTGATCTACTGGGATTTTCACCCACATCCATCTTTACAGAGAATGGTCAGAATAAGAGAAAATATCCAGTGGGCGGCAGTTCGGCCTTGTTGATGTCAGAGGTCAAAAGAGAATGACCAGACTTGTTCCAGCTGATGTATAAGGTCACAGTAACTCTAATAATCACTGGTTGCACTTGCAGAAAAAATCTCTGAACGCATCTCACGTCCAACCTGGAGACAGATAGAAGATTGGAAACACGTTATCTGGTCTGATGAGTCTCCATTAGGGTCTGAATTTGGCATCAACAACTTGAAAGTATGGATCCATCCTGCCTTGGGTCAACGGTTCAGGCTGCCGGTGGTGGTATTTTGGCACACTTTGGACCCCGTAGTACCAACTGAGCACGATTACAACACCACAGCCTACCTGAGTATTGTTGCTGACCATGTTCATCTCTTTATGACCCCAGTGTGCCATCTTCTGATGACTACCTCCAGCAGGATAATGTCATAAATCATCTCAGACTTCTTCTTAAATGTGACTTTGTACTAAAATGACCTCCACAGTCTCCAGATCTCAACCTAATAGATCACTTGGTATGGAATTGGATGATGCGGAACAGGAGATTGGTATCGTGGATGTGTATGTGTGATGTGTGATGTGTGATGTTATCGTGTCAGAGTGGACCAAACTCTGGGAACGTTTCCAGTTCCTTGTTGAATCTATGCCACCAAGGATTAAGGCAGTTCTGGAGGTGTCAAACCCGGTTCTAGCAGGGCCAGTGAGTGTATATCAAAGAAGGAGGATTTTGTGATTTTTATGACATAAATTTCCCAATTAATAGGCTTTGGCCCATTAATAAATAAATAATATACCAAACATGGAATTAAGAACTCAAATGATTCAACTGTAATGACACTTCCAGATCCAATTAAACTTGAATAAGACGTTTACTTTGTAAAATGCAAGATGTCATCAAAAAATTTTGTTGGTTAAAAGAAATTAAAACAAAAAAAAAGTGTTTGAACCAACCAGTTTTGGACTTCTGCACCTCTGGGTAATAACACTTTTATCTGTTGTTAGAACAGCATGAGAGAAAAAAGTCTTAATGCTGCTGAAATTCCCTTTAATGCTCCGACAGGAGAAAAGATGAAGACCACAAAGACTTCTGTTTAATCTGTCACACAAATATGAATACCAACAGACCTGAGCTAGGTGTTAGAAGCAAGTTATGAATATTACAAATGTGCATCATGTACTTTAAAGGGAGGAGAAGGATGGCTAGTACTATACCACCCCTGTGAGGTTTTTTTTTTATTTTTTATTCTGGCCTGGATTCTGCCGGGCTTTGTTGTGTGGCCTTGCTTTACTCCTTTTGCCCATGTGAGCTTCTTCTAAGTACAGTGTGTGCCTCTCACAGCCAAAAACACATTCTTTGATTGGAAATGCTGAAAAGCTGGGAGTGTGGGTATAGTGGAGTACCAAAGTGATAATGCGTCACGACTTTCTGAGGAGGCTTTGGCTTTACTTTCTTTAGATCTAAGGAAAGCATCGGGGCAGTGGGGGAGGTCAGGATCTCTGAGAACTTGTCTCTGAGAAGAGGAAGAAATGGACTGTGGTTTGCACAAGTGCTGTGTGAGCAACAAATGAAACAAACAAAATTATAATTCAAGTGTTTTTGGAATACCTCAAAACCCCTTTGTGTGCCAACAACATTATTGTGTCCATTCATCCATGCACACTTGATCGCCATCCAAATCACTTGGCACCGACTCCTTGTGTCTTTTCTACAATTGATAGTTCAACAGGAAGGTGGCGCCATGTGTACTTCTTGTCTGGATGTGAAATGAGTGGATCACATGAATGCACACTGTCCCAGCGTAGTGCAAGAGAGTTTAAAATAATATACTGGAAAAACCCATAGAAAAAGAGATATCCACATAGTTTTTATGTCCAGGAACAGTTGTAAGAGACATGGCCAATATTTTCAAACCTCTCAGACAGGAACTTCAACCATCAACATTGATCAGGTGCCTCAATCAGAAACCTCGACCAGGAACTTCTACTAGAAGGCATCAACCAGAACCATGACTCTTTCAGGAACATTTCCTTTGAATGTTTACCAGGAGCCTCAACCAGAAATCTCGGCCAGCATCCTTGAACAGGAACTTTTACCAGGATCCTTAATCAGAAATGTTGACCAGGAACCTCAACTTGGATCCTTGATCAGGAACTTTGACCGGAATCCTCAAACAAGGAACGTTGACCAGCATCCTTGTCCAGGAACCTCAACCCAGAGCCTTGACCAGGATAGTTGACCACGAGCTTCAACCAGGATCCTTCATTAGAAACCTTGACCAGGTGCCTGAAACAGGAATATCGACCAGGAGCCATCCTTAACCAGGAATATCAACCAGGAACCTTGGCCCAGAGCCTTGATGAGGAGCATTGGCAAAGAAACTCAGCCAAGAGTCTTGACCGTGAGCCACAAACAGTTTTACCGACCTGGAGTCTTGACCAGGAATGCTAAACATTTTTCGGGAAAGTCAACCAGAAGCCTTGACCAGGTTTCTTGACAAGAATCCTCTACCAAGATCCTTCATCAGAAACTTTAACCTGGTGCCTCGAACAGGAATATTGACCAGGAGCCATCCTTGACCAGGAATTTCAACCAGGAACCTCAACCATAGCCCTGACCAGGCTCTCCAACCACAATCCTTGACCAGAAACATTGACCAGGATTCTTAACCTGGAGTCTCAACCAGGATCCCCAACCTGGAGTCTGAACCAGGAATGTCCACCAGGAAAGTCAACTAGGAGCCTTGACCAGGATCCTCGACCAGTAGCCTCAACCAAGATCCTTGTCCAGGAACCCTAACCAGGAGTCTCTACTAGGAGCCTCCTGACAGATGACAGTAAAAACACCAAAACTCTGAAAGTACTTAAGAAGTAAAAAATCCAACATGAAAAAGAAAAATTGAAAGTCTTGATCCAAACAATCAAACACAAAAAAAGGAAATCCATTGATCTTGAATAGATTAATGGTCAAGAAGTTCAGAATCCAAAACTCACAATGACACTTGGAACTAACCTAGTCTAACAAAGGAGAATAAGGCAGATATCTGCTGCTTTTTTAACAGGTATAGCAACACAGATGGATATTAAAAGGTAGATTACCTGAAGGCAGAGAGTGATAGAGGGTCCAGACACCTTTCAGGCTGGCTTTAAATAGGTTTTCTTTAAGCTAAGTTTGGAAATGTTTCTTAAATTCATCCTAAATCCTTCAAACTTCAAATTACACATTGTTTTTCACATCATGAGCAACAGCTACTTAGACTTTTTAATGCTTTTTCTTTGTAATTTTATCTTGAGTTTCATTCTTTTGAATACGAAAAATTGTCCACAAATCCTTTTGTTTCTGTTAAGCCACAAGGGAATTACTAATGATTAATTCAGGCACAAAAGAGACACCTGGTTGACAGAATGAGCATTTCATCATTTTTTAAATACTTTTTTTTCTGTGTTCTGTTAGAAGTGTTTATTTCCCAACACTTTGGGATCCTCATAAATGTTTCCTTCACGATTTAATATGTATTGGAAGGGAAGATGGGAGGGACAGGAGGACTGAAATTTTCAGAAGTGTGAATATCCTGAGAAATGTTCTTTTGACTCCACAGGAATCTTTCATCCTATGTGACGAGAATGCAAAATTTAAAACTCAGATTTCTGTAAAGTTGAAGGTTTTAATTCTGAATTTATCAAGAGATATTTTGAGATGGAAATATCTTAATAAAAACACACTTTCCACCTGCTTTTGTATCAGTATTTTTTGCAAGATGTAAGTGTGTCATACAGGTACTATATCATAAGTGTATGCAACCAATACAATACTTTTCAATGCACAATAAAACACAAAAATCATATGTTCCATTCCCATGACGTCCTCTGAGGTGGCCGTACGAGACTCAAAGGAAATGTAAGACACACCTGTGCTCCCTTTAAGATGCTGCTTCTCCTCCTTAATTAATGTGCAGAATGTAATACTTAGAATGTAATGTAATACTTCTACTTGTCACTTCCTTGGTAATGTTAAAGGGGGTAAATGTACAAGCTTTACTGTGTTAGATCAGGGTTCTACAAACTGACAACAAAAAGTAAAATTCCTTTGCTTTTGCTTTTCTTGAGCAAGTTTTCTCTTTTTTTAGTTTATCGTTTTATTTATTTATTGTTCATGCCTCGTTTCACATATTATTTTTTTTGCTTTAGTTTCTCATGTTTAAGTCTTTGTTTTGGGTCCTTCAGGAACTTTGATAAATCCCTCTTGATATAAAGTCTTAAAAGTGTATAGATATAAAGTGTGTAGACAAAACTTCTTTAACTTATCTTCCATGTACAATATATGTAAATAATATTCTTCATTCTTATTTTTATTCTACAGAGTTTTTAGACTTTTATTTATCTTATCTTAATTCACTTGTCTGGAGAGCCACTGTTTTTTCGTTGTAACACAAATCCTTGTGCAACAATGACATTAAAGATCATTCTGATTCTGATTCTGATTCTGGTACAACAAACTTTAAAAAGTGCTCTTTGGTCAGTGTATTGTTCAATTAATTAACCCTAGAATGCTTTCACTATAAAAAGTTACACATTCACTTTGCTGGGCAATTTTTACTTGATATAATATACTGTACCTGATACAAAATATTTTTTCATTAAAAAAAAAATAGATCAAAATATGACAACACATAGATAAATTAGTCCTTTTTATTTTCAACTGTAGTTTATGTAAAAAATAGAAAATAGAAACAGACTTAGGAAGAGCCTAAAAACATGCAAAAAAAAACAAACTGAAAAATTAGGAATTTGAGAACAAAAGATTTAAAATATATATATATATACAATGATACTGGAGACTTGGCCTTTGGTCCACCCATTCGTAGGACATGTGAGACTTCACCCAGGGTCTCATGACTCACAGAAAAATTCAACATATTGAAAATCATGTAAATACTTTTAATCTGGTGAAAATCACCCAGCAATAGTGCTCTTTGATTAAAACAACCAATAAAATGGGCATAATTTGTCCATTGAGACTAAGAAAATTATAATTTAAAGGGTAACCAAACAGGGAAGTTGGAGGCTGACTCCGCCCACAGCCGAAATTTGAGAATCCAGTCAGAGGGGTGGGGCTGGGGAACAGGACTCATTACTGGAGCTGCATATCATGAGGCGGGACTTCTGAAACTTACATGGTTGACCAATCACAAAATTCAACTGTAGTACCTCGATCCAACATAGGGGGCAGCACTCAGACGGTTTTTGACTATATTTTTAAGAATTAAGCAAGTTGAGTTTAATTTATTACAAATTTGGCAATGACCAACAGACAGCACTTTTAAAGCCCAATTTATAGAGGTCAAAAGTCAAAAAAAGTTGATTTAAGGTTTTATTTATTCTTTAAATTAATTTTCAGATAAACGGAAAGTCTATGAAAGCGAAGTTGTAACCTTAATAAGTGAGCTGATTATTTAAATAAAAAATGGAGAACACATCACATAAACACAGTTTGACAAACATCCACTATTACACAGTTTGAATGGGTGCAGATTTAAATCTTTTTTTTTTTAACTGTTTAAAACATTTATTGCAGTTGAATAAAATATAATTTTAAACCAAATATGAGTAATTTTGTATCGTGAATTGAGATAAGAGTTGTCTTTACATCTAAATGTAAATGTCTTGCGGTCATTGATAATTTTGTCAATGAAAGATTTAAAATTTCATGGAAAAATCTTTTGGTGGATTTAAAAAAAAGGAAAACGAGTTTCTTCTTGTATCAAATGATTCTCCTTCTCTCCTTTATTACTTTTGGGTTGCAGTGTTACCTTGGGGCTTTGCTTTGTATTTGTTACATAATCTTTAATTTTCCAGTGACAAAAACAAGCCTCAGTAGATCCATTTTTTTTAAGAGTTGTTCACGTTGGATCACCTGATCCAGCCTTTCTAATAGCATAAGGTAGTATTCTTGTCTTCTTTCTGTTCTATTAGCATGTATGGATACATTGTGGTGCACACAATAAAATCTGGGAGAGAAAGTCTAATTGGGCTCACGCTGCGTTTGACTGCCGACAGGGACTGGGAGAAGATTAAAAAGAAGAGGAGCAGGGTAACGAGCGGAGTGCTGGAGGCTTTTCATCTGCTTCTCCATCCAGCTCTCCACTTGTCCAGGCGTACGCCCACACAGATGCAGGAAGACACCGTTCCCTGGCAACCCTATGGTGGTTGATTCAGTGGCTTTGGAGAGCTTGAACGTAGGGGAGAGGAGAGGTGAAGGCCGGTGGGTTTCGGTCTACGACCGCACCAGGAGAAATGGTGTCAATAATGAGGGGGGAAGAATTGAATTTACCGCGGCGTCATTCATGAATGACACAGTTAAGTAACACCGCAGGGTCCTGTGGGAACCCTAAATGCAGCAGCGGTCCTGCTGTCTTCCATTTCAGCTGCTGCCTTACTCGAGCCAGGAAATGAGAGCGGGGCAACAACGAGGGCTGAAGAAGCCGAACAGATGGAGGATGAACAGAAATGTGGCCTGAACAAGTGAAGAAGTGATTAGGACGAGAGAGCGCACAGGCAGACATAAATGACTCTTGTGCTGAAGGAACAGTCTTCCCCTCGAGGAGCAGAACTGCTCTTATTGCTGATGGAAACGTGTGTGCTGCTGAGCGCTGCTCACATTTCACCCACAAGTTTTCATTTTCTCAATCTCAGTTGAATCCTTTACTGAAAGAGTTCATGAGTCCGTCCTTCATAGTTACACGACTTTGCTATTGTCAGCTCAAAACGGTACGGTTGGATAGTTACAAGGATTTTTGTTGCTAGATTGTAGGTGTGAGGGGCTGAAAGTTAGCGGGAGAGAGTGTAAACAAAGGGATGATGGGATCTTAACTCGAGATGTGTTCACATTTTATGGCAAGCATAGGGTGCCATAAATCACTAGGAAAAACAGAGTTTTGCCCATCAAAAATGCTTGTGATTTACCCAACGTTGTGTAGTAAAAACATTGTTCTTTATGTTGTTTTTCCTGGCGATTTATGGTACCTTATGCTTGGAATAAAACAGAATACGTGGCAGATGCATCCAGTTTCAATGGAAAGTTAATGTAGAGACGCCATCTTTGATCCTGCAGGACAATCTAAGTATCACGGTGAGATTTAGGCGACGCGTCCAGAATATAAAAAAAAAAGATCCCTTAATTTTATTCTCTAATTCTAGGTGTGAGTGGCTGAAAGCTAGTGGGAGTCTCAAGCCTTGTTCAGACTGGACGCGGAAACACCAGAAACGCATTTTTCCGCGGCTTTCGACGTGCACTTCTGCTAGCTTTTTTTGTTTTTGCCATCATGTGTAAATTAATAACCTAAAAATATTACCCCATGTAGAACTGGTCTCTGCCTCTCTCTTGTTATTTTAAACCCAGCCCCACGCCTCGCTCCGGCCCACTACGTTGATCAGTGTGTGCGTTTTGTGATTATATTTTTATTTTCATCTCTACAGTCTGTTTAGATACAAAAACATGATTGCATTTGTCAATGGCGGTTTTTTTGTCATGGCTACAGACACTTTTCAGACCCAGACGCTGGAACCCGGAAGAAACACAGCAGGAAACTAGTGTGGTAAGTAAAGGATTTATTGCAGAGAACAGGAGGCAGAGGACGGTGGCGACGCAGGTGGGCTTCTCCGCCGGAATGGGTAGACGTCTGGAGTGGCTGGGCCGAGGCAAAGGCAGAGGCTCGAGGTGTGACCGCTGGCGAGGATAGAACGGGGAATCCTGACAAAGGCTGGAACTGGCGACCACTCGTGGTAAGAAACTCCTGTGGGTGAGCAGAGAGAGATTCTTAATTCAAAGACTTGGTGAAATTCGAAGAAGGAA
Source organism: Oryzias javanicus (assembly GCA_003999625.1). Classification (NCBI taxonomy): domain Eukaryota; kingdom Metazoa; phylum Chordata; class Actinopteri; order Beloniformes; family Adrianichthyidae; genus Oryzias; species Oryzias javanicus. The sequence continues at coordinate 5,130,518 of CM012460.1, read as the reverse complement.
GTACTAGACTTGGAGACCAACTATGCACCATCAGGGGCAACGGACTGGCGAGGAATGGTGATCCGGAGGCTCCTTATAAAGGCAGACGAGGATGATGAGGTGAGTGGTCGCAGCTGGGGAAGATCCGCAGTCAGGTGGAGAAGAGAGGGAGGGGGAGGAAGCTGACAGAGGCACCGTGACAGTACCCCCCCGCAACGACCGCCTCCAGGCGGTCAAGGGCGGCGGTCCGGATGGGCACGGAAGAAATCCGAGATGAGCGAGGGGTCCAGAATGAGGGAGCGGGAGATCCAGGAACGCTCCTCCGGACCGTAGCCCACCCAGTCGACCAGAAACTGGAAACCGCGACCCCGACGACGGACGTCCAGGATCCGGTCAACCGTATAGGCGGGGGCGCCGTCGATGATCCGGGCGGGCGTGGGGAAGCGGACGGAGGGCACAGAGGACTGTCCCGGACAGGCTTGATTTGTGAGACGTGGAACGACGGGTGGACCTTAAGTGCCTTGGGCAGGCGGAGACGGACACAGGTAGGGTTGACGAGTTTCTCTATAACATAGGGTCCGATGAAACGAGGAGCCAGTTTCTTAGAGGATGCCTGGATGGGTATGTTGCGAGTAGAGAGCCAAACCTTCTGACCGGGTTGGTAGTCAGGCCCCACCACCCTGCGACGGTTGGCGATCTGGCAGTTGTTCTCCTTGGTGCGGAGGAGAGCAGCCTTCGTCTGAGACCAAACGCGTTGGCAACGCTGCAGGTGATGTTGGACTGAAGGAACCACCAGATCCAGTTCCTGAGAAGGGAACAGAGGTGGTGAGTACCCGAGGGCGGCCTCAAAGGGGAGACACCGGTGGCGGAAGCAGGGTGAGTATTATGGGCGTACTCAATCCACACTAGGAATAGGGACCAGTCCTGGTGGTTCTGGGCTGCCAGACAGCGGAGAGCTGCCTCCAGTTCCTGGTTGGCCCGTTCCGCTTGGCCATTAGACTGGGTGGTAGCCAGAAGAGAGACTGACCGTGGCTCCTAAGGCGGAGCAGAAGGCCTTCCAGACCTGGGACGTGAATTGGGGCCACGGTCCGAAACAATGTCAACCGGTATCCCGTGATGTCGAAAGACACGGTCGACCATGAGGTTGGCTGTCTCAGTGGCAGTGGGAAGTTGAGGAAGGGGAATGAAGTGGGCCATTTTGGAAAAGCGGTCAACGACAGTGAGGATGACTGTGTTACCGTTCGACGGGGAAGTCCGGTGATGAAGTCCATGGCCAGATGTGACCAGGGGCGGCTGGGAGTAGGAAGGGGATGGAGCAGACCCGCAGGAGCCGAGGAAGAGGATTTAGACCGGGCACACGTGGAGCAGGCGGCGACGTACTCCCGCACGTCCTTCTGCATGGTAGGCCAATGGAACCTCTGACGGATGCGACTCAGGGTACGATGCACTCCCCCATGGCAGGCTAAACGGGACGCATGTCCCCAGGTGATGACCTCCGAGCGCAGCGCTGCCGGAACGAACAAGGTATTCCTTGGGACAGGAGGGTGGTCATTAAGATGCTCCAAGGCTTGGAGTACCTTATTTTCGATGTCCCAAGTAAGGGCTCCGATGATGCAGGTGGAGGGCAGAACGTTGGAAGGGAGTGTTCCGAGGGGCAGTATTTCCTGGATAGAGCGTCCGGCTTGACATTACGAGATCCAGGCCTGAAAGTGATAGTGAAATTGAAGCGGTCAAAAAAGAGACACCAACGAGCTTGCCTTGAGTTGAGTCTTTTGGCGGAGCGGAGATAGGCCAGATTCTTGTGGTCGGTCCATACGATAAAAGGCTGCTCGGCACCCTCCAACCAGTGACGCCACTCCTCCAGCGCCAACTTGATGGCTAGTAGTTCCCGGTTCCCAACGTCATAGTTCTGCTCCGCGGTGACAGTTTGCGGGAGAAAAAAGCACAGGGTTTCAGTTTACCTGTGGAGGCTTCCTTTTGGGAGAGGACGCTCCTACGCCTGAGTCCGAAGCGTCCACTTCGACGATAAACTGTCTAGATGAGTCGGGTTGGATGAGAATAGGTGCGTTGACGAAAAGGTTTTAGCTTGTCGAAGGCTTGCTGAGCTTCCGCGGACCAGACGAGGGATGTTTAGTGGACGTTAGACGGTGAGGGGGGAAGCGATGCTGCTATAGTTCCTGATGAATCGTCTATAGAAGTTCGCGAAACCTAAGAACTGTTGGAGCTTCTTCCTGTTTTCAGGAGGAGCCCACTTGGCAACGGCCTCGATTTGGAGGGGTCGGGACGAATAAGCCGGCTTCCATGATGTACCTAAGAACTGGACGGTGGGCACATGGAACTCGCATTTTTCCAGCTTGACATAGAGTTGGTTCTCAAGCAATCTCTCTAGTACAAGACGTACGTGGTGTTCGTGCTGGGCCTGATCGTGAGAGAAAACGAGAATGTCGTCCAGGTACACAAAGACGAAGCGATTAAGGAAGTCCGGAGGACATCGTTGACCATTCTCTGGAAGACAGCGGGGCGTTCGTGAGGCAAAGGGCATGACTAAGTATTCATAATGCCAAGGGGGGTGTTAAATGCCGTCTTCCATTCGTCGCCATCTTTGATACGGACCAAATGGTAGGCATTACGAAGGTCCAACTTAGTAAAAATGCGAGCCTTCTGAACGGAGTCGAAAACAGAAGTGATCAACGGCAGGGAGTATTTATCTTTGACTGTGATCTGATTTAGTTCGCGGTAGTCTATGCACGGCCTAAGGGTTTTATCTTTCTTTACTACAAAGAAAAACCCCGCCCCCACAGGGGAGGAAGAGGGTCGAATGTGCCCCAGAGCGAGCGCTTCCTGAACGTACTGCTCCATTGCAGTTCTTTCGGGACCAGACAGGTTAAATAGTCTGCCCTTAGGTAAGGGAGCACCAGGCAGGAGATTGATCTCACAATCGTAGGGTCTGTGAGAAGGAAGAGCGCTAGCCTTAGTTTTGCTAAACACTGCTTTCAAGTCGTGGTAACAAGGTGGAACAGCAGTCAAATCGGTGGGAACTGTACTCTTTTGGTCAGGGGTAGACACACAAGGTACGGCAGATAACAGGCAGTTTGCGAGACAGTATGGACTCCATTGAATGATGGACCCCTGGGACCAGTTGAACTGAGGGTTATGTAACGACAGCCAGGAGAATCCCAATACGATAGGAGTATGGGCGGACCGAGTGATGAGAAATTGGATGGATTCTCTGTGGTTACCTGACGTGACTAGTAGAACTGGCTTAGTGCGGTGAGTGATACGTGACAAGAGTTGACCCCCGAGGCCAGATGCTTCTATGGGGGAGTCCAGGGGTTCTGTGGGATAGATAAGCGATTAACTACATGGATATCAATAAGGCTCTGTTCAGCTCCAGAGTCAACGAGGGCCCTTAAATCAAAAACATGAAGATCGAGGCATAACTTGACAGGTAGAAAAAGAAAGTCTTTACCGGAAACTGTGGCTGTGAGTTCCCCTGCCCCTCCCGTGTCTAGCGAGGGATTTGGAGTTTAAACGGTGAGGGCAAACAGAAACTAAATGGCCTTCAGTCCCACAATAAAAACAGGCACCAGCTTCGCGTCTCCTGCGACGCTCCTCTTCAGACAGCCTGGAGTGAGTGACCGATCTGCATGGGTTCATCTGGAGACGTAGAAGAAACGAAGTGTTCGGGGACCATGTTCTGTTCGATCGTGGGGCGTGAGCGAGCTTGAGAGGACGAGGAGGTGGTTGATATCGCTCCTTTCTGCGTTCGCGTAACCTAATGTCCGATCTGAGAGCTGTGGAGACCAGTTCCTCAAAGGAGCGTGCTTCAGGTTGGGAACAGAGATGGTCTTTGATCTGCTCGTTGAGAGACTGGTAAAAAACACCCATAAGAGGCTGATCGGACCAGCCAGCTTCCACCGCTAAGATGCGGAAGTCGATGACGTGATCACTTACGGGTCGGTTCCGCTGTTTGAGGGCGAGTAGTCGCCGGGTTGCTTCCTCCTGTTTACGTGGCTGGTCAAAAATAAGGCGAAATTCACTGATGAACCGATCATAGGATAGATGAGTGATCGGGTTGGCAGTGAGGAAGGCTTGGCCCACTGAAGAGCTTTGTTTCGCAGAGAGTTGATAACGAGAGTGTGATCTTACTGTGGTCGGATTGATAGTATCTGGGGGCTTGTTGACATATCAACTGGCACTGCAGCAAAAACCCTCCGCAGGCTTCGACGTCCCCGAAGAAAGGTTCCGGTTGGAGACGGACGTTTTCGGTGGAGGACGGAGATCCGGAAGCGGAAGTAGGTTGAGTGACGGAAGCATGGGCTGTGGCTGGCGGACCCTGGGGAAAACGATTTGAAAGTTCATGTAAAGTCCGAGTGACATCATCCAGGCGCTGAGAAAGACTCTGTTGGGCCACAGCCATTTGGGAAAGGACGTCCGCTTGGCGTCCGAGCAGAGCGCCTTGTTGGGAGACTGCTAGTCTGAGTCCTTCCGGGTCAGCTGGGTCGGTGTTCTGGCCAGTCCGTTCTGTCATGGCTACAGACACTTTTCAGACCCAGACGCTGGAACCCGGAAGAAACACAGCAGGAAACTAGTGTGGTAAGTAAAGGATTTATTGCAGAGAACAGGAGGCAGAGGACGGTGGCGACGCAGGTGGGCTTCTCCGCCGGAATGGGTAGACGTCTGGAGTGGCTGGGCCGAGGCAAAGGCAGAGGCTCGAGGTGTGACCGCTGGCGAGGATAGAACGGGGAATCCTGACAAAGGCTGGAACTGGCGACCACTCGTGGTAAGAAACTCCTGTGGGTGAGCAGAGAGAGATTCTTAATTCAAAGACTTGGTGAAATTCGAAGAAGGAAGTACTAGACTTGGAGACCAACTATGCACCATCAGGGGCAACGGACTGGCGAGGAATGGTGATCCGGAGGCTCCTTATAAAGGCAGACGAGGATGATGAGGTGAGTGGTCGCAGCTGGGGAAGATCCGCAGTCAGGTGGAGAAGAGAGGGGAGGGGGAGGAAGCTGACAGAGGCACCGTGACAGTTTTATTATAAAAAAATTGGTTATATGTTGAAAATAAGTCAACTGGCGCTCCACGGAGTAAACCACAGTAAAGGGTAACAAGGGCGTCCAATGGAAGGGACCTCCGCTTCATGAACGCCTGGTGTGAACCAGATAACATGTGCAACAAATAACTCAAGAAAAATGTATCACCAGCAAAACGGTGTAAAGAACAGCGTTTTGGACATCAAAAATCCAGTATTTTTAGAAGTAGCACATGATTTACTCCACTTTGTACGGCAAGAACGCCGTTCTCTATGCCGTTTGTTCTGGCGACTTATAGTATCTTTTGCTTGCCATAACATAGAATGCGATTCGCTTGGCAGTCGCATCCAGTTTCAACCTTAAGTCAATGCGTAGACGCCATCCGAGGTCCTGCGGCACAATCTGAGTGTCGGGCATGGGGCGTCGATCTGACAGCAGCGGGAAAAAAATTCAAGAATTTTGGTAAGGAAGACGATTGGAGTTTAAAACAGATGGAGAAACTGTTGTTTATTGTATTGTTCTTATGTGTGTGCAAAGACTCTCTAGTTTTATTCTTTAATTTTACGGGGAGGGGCTGAAAATTTGGGAGAGAGTGTAAACAAAGGGATGATGGGAAATGGATGTAGGCTTACTGTGCTACCCATGAACTCAAACTGTGTTCACATGGTATGGCAAGCAAAAGGTGTCATAAATCACCAGGAAAAACTGCAATTTGAAAAAAGTAGCATGTGGTTTACGTTGGTTTCTAGAGCAAGAACTTCGTTCTTTTTGCTGTGTTTCCTGGTGATTTATGGCATATTTTGCTTGCCATAGCTATATAAGTACACACCATTTACCAATGCGTCTGTAGAGCTCTTCAAAACAAATAAATTAAATCTCTAAAAATCATCTTTTATGCATTTTAAATTAGATGTACACAGACACTGCTCCATATAGCGACCATGCAAACAACATTTGGCGGTAGCTCCTCCCACTTGTGTCTATGAGCACAATTTTGAACCCGTATCAAACAGCAGTTTTACCGCACATGCAAATTTGGCCCAAGAATGTTGCTAACGCTGCTTCAGAGTGGAATTTCTAATGATTTAGTACCGCTCTGCAAATACTATAACCCAGAAAATGAACTCATTTTTTTTTTTAATTTGGGTTAAAATTGCATAACCAAAAAACCAATGGGAAGGCTTTGAAAATAGATCAGAAGATGATGTTATGATCACCTTCCACGTCTGCTTTGGTTGAGGTGTCAGGTTATTTAGGTTCTAAAGGGAGGTGATAAATTGGATTTTAACTCCGAGTCTTTTAATATCTCTCTGCACACAAATCTTCAGGGTGACACGGCTACTGATTTTGTGCTTCTTCCAAGCTGTGATTATGACTTTTAAATAAAATAACTATTAATAGTGTTAAGCCGTGGTGTCAGAGGAGGTTTTCCTTAAAAAAAAAAAAGTCTGCAAGCCAAAAAAAAGTGAGGTATCTCAGTGTATATATAATGAATAACATACATTTAAGGGAATATATTTCTAATAAAAACGAATTTCCACTGTTCCAGATAACTGGGGATAAAAGCAAAAACACAGAGGAGTGAACTCATTTCTAACTTGACATAATGGATAATAAACAAAAACAAAAATCCCAGAAGATTTTTTTTTTTTTTTTCACCTTTTAGAAGTGTTTGATTCTGGAATCTCTCTTTTGGGAGTTAGTTCTGTCATTGAAGAAATCGTCGGGCATCAGTTTTAATGAGTGAGAATGTCCAAGGGAGTGTTTTGTGAAGTCCAGAGGACGTCTTTGGACGTAGAGTGTAGTGGGATTTGAACAAAACAGCTTCAAAAAAAAGCCTGAAAGTTATCAGGAACACTAAATCTAAGCAAATAAACAACCTGTTTGGTTGAAGATGGAGACAAAAATCATCTTTTTCTGGATTGTTTGAGCACGGAGTTAGAAGAAATAAAGTTATATATAGAATACTGTTACCTGCTGTTTTTTTAAATCCTCAATCTCTTTAATACCTGCTGTTTTGATTTGGTGTTTTCAGTTTTACTCTGAAAAATCTTTGAAATCAAGTTATTGAATTTCTCACTTGTCAATTTTTACCTCTTTTCCTTCAAATGTGTTCTTCTGTGTGGAACACCAAACACTGAGATGTCATGAAATTCATTTTCAGTACATGTCGTCAGGAACTCATGTCATTTCATATTGTAATAATGCAGAAGAGGATTTTTGTCATGTTGAGAAGAGTATAGATTTATTTGCAATAATATGGTTATTATAGAGATTTATGTTTGTTAGAAAGCTGGTATGACTGTGATCATAACTTAAAAACATACAGTTAGTTTAATCTTTAGTAGCTACAATAGTGATGAGCATAGTTTTTAGATGGTCTGTATGTTGTAACTTATGCTGTCCACGTAATGTGTTGTGAACATAATGTGTTGTTTTGTAAACTTATTGTGTTGTTGTAAACATAATATGTTGTAAACATAATGAGTTGTGAACTTATTGTGTTGTAAACTTAATGTGTTGTGAACTTAATGTGTTGTGTTGTAAACGTATTGTGTTGTGAATTAATGTGTTGTTTTGAAACCCTTATTGTGTTGTTGTAACTTATATACTGTTGTAACATAATGAGTTGTGAACTTATTGTGTTGTAAACTTAATGTGTTGTGAACTTAATGTGTTGTGTTGTGAACTTAATGTGTTGTGTTGTAAACGTATTGTGTTGTGAATTTAATATGTTGTTTTGTAAACTTATTGTGTTGTTGTAAACTTAATATGTTGTAAACATAATGTGTTGTGAACTTAATGTGTTGTGAACTTATTGTGCTGTAAACTTAATGTGTTGTGAACTTAATGTGTTGTGTTGTAGACTTAATATGCTGTAAACGTATGTGTTGTGAACATAATATGTTGTGTTGTAAACTTAATTGTGTTGATGTTGTACTTAATTGTGTTGTGACTTATAATGTGTTGTTTGCTGTATGCAAACTATTGTGTTGTGTTGTAACCTTAATATGTTGTAAACATAATGTGTTGTGAGCTTATTGTGTTATAAACTTATTGTGTTGTTTTGTGAACTTAATGTTTGTTAACTTAATGTGTTGTGAACTTATTGTGTTGTTTTGTAAACTTATTGTGTTGTTGTAAACATAATGTTGTTGATGAATGTGTTGATGATTGTGTTGTTACATAATAGTAAAGCTTTGTTGTGACTTTATACAAAGGGGGACCATTGTATGACCTTTAATTTTTGCATGTTTTGTTGTTCCCTTCCCACCGTACATTTATACATTTTTTTTCCTATTAATAGTATTGTCTACTCCAGCCTCAGGCAGTGAACTGTTTTCACAAACATCCGTGAAAGAATCTTTCCCTCCAGCATGGAACTGTCATATGATGCCACCTGTGCATCAAATCCAGTCGGAACATTTCCTCGCTCCTAAACATTCCACAGTCAACTGTCATCTCCATCAGAAGACAATGGAAGAGTTTGGGAGCAACAACTGACAGAGAGAGGTCAGCAGATGCTGACGAGCAGAGAGGTCGCTGACTTTCTGCTGTCAATTAAGAAGCTTAATGCAACTACAACTTTATAAACTCCTTTAACAGATACAACAAAGGACTGTTAATTTCTAGAAACAACATTTTTCCTTTTTTTCCTACATCAGAAAATCATATCCTTAGTTTTAGTCCTTTTTTGTTATTATCAAGAAAATAAGCACATATTATGTAAATACTAACATCTGAAATCAGCAGAAAAACACAATGACTGAACATTTAAGTGTCAGATTTATAATTAGATTTGCCAAAACATTTTCCATGTAAATTTTTTTTTTTTTTAATGATGCATTTCATCAAGATTGAAAACCTAATGTTTAATGAATGAATGTTTTCCATATGCAGAGTGAAGCAGGGAAGCAGTCATGTGACGGAAATAACTAATAACCGTCATTTGCAGCTGCTGATTGGCTAATCAGTTTAGTGAGGATTCCCTCTGATTATTAATGGACCTTGAACTAAATGAACAATGCAGAGAGTCTCTCTTGTTTGGTAACTTATTATCAAGTAGGAGTCAGATAATAAGTTCATTTCCGTGGCAACACTTGATGATGAAGTGAGCTGATGAAGAGCACAATCATCATTATTCAGCTGTGGGAGGGTTATGGAGCAGAGCATCATTCAGAGTCTGGGTTAGATCTACATTTCATGTGGGGAAATTTATGTGTAGATATAGTTTTAATTAAAAAAAAAAAGTGAATGAATGCAGAGAAAGTCATTTATTTTAACCTTAAATATTACTCTGCAAAAACGGGGAAAAAAAACGTATTTTCTGCTTTTCATGAAAAGTAATTTTACCAACTTTATCTCACTATTTCACTATTTAAATATATTTAAATGATTTTCTTGGGCGGACTGTTCAAGAAAGACTCAAGTTGTTGTTTTAACCAGAACCTTCCTGCTAACCAACACCACACCATCCAGCAGTTCTGGATATGTGTTAATACATTTGATCGGAACATTACAGAATGAAACTATTTTCAGCTTTCAATAAAACATTATTATTAAGCATTTGCATGAATTCTGACTCATTCCTGCCACTGTGTGGTTGTTTCTGATGACAGAAAACATCAACTTTTCTTTATTTTTGTTGCTTTTTCTCTCAAAATGTTACTTTTTCTCAGAATTCAGATTTTATTCTATGAAGTCAAACTTTGATGTCAGAGTTCTAACTTTTTATTTCCTAAAATTCCTTGAATGTTGATTTTTTTTCAAAGTTATCTGACTTCAATTCCCAAATTCAGACTACTTATTCATTCAAATTCTAACTTAACAACAAAATCTAACTTTTTTCTCTGAATTCTGATTTTAGTCTCCGAATTCTGACTTTTTCTTTTGGAAAATTCATTTTTTTTTATCTGAATTCTACATTTTTTATCAGAATGTTGATTTTTCTGCACCTTAAAATTCTGCCTTTTTTTAATCAAAATTTTGACCTAAATCCCAGAATTCTGACTTTAGTTTCAGATTTGTGCAATTTTTTTCCCTAAAAATTCTGCCATTTTTTTAAATTAAGACTCTTTTCTCAGAATCTTGACTTTAATCCCAGAATTCTGACTTTGGTCTCAGATTTTTGACATTTTTTTCCCTAAAAATTATGCGTTTTTTTCTAAGAAAAATTCAGATTTTTTTTCAAAATGTTTCCTTTTTTCCTAGAATTCTTACTTTAATCTCAGATTTCAGACTTTTCTTCTTCTTCCAGAAACCCTCATAATTGAGACTTTAATCACATAAGTCAAAATTCTAAGATTGAAGTCAGATTTCTTTTTGACCGTTTATTATTATTTACTTTTGTTCGCCCAATTCTCTGACTCTTTTTTTGTAAATAACATCAAGGTATTTCTATTGTGAAACCGAAGATAATGGAAAATACACTGAAACTTATACAGCAAAAAGAAACAATTAGCTAAATTTGAATACTATTTATAAATATTTTGGTAAAAGCGATGCCTCTGAACGTGTATTTATCCAAATTGAACGTTATGCATTTGAATAACTCTAGACATAAATGATCGATTCTTGTGTTTCCAAAACTTCCTTATATTTATATTTTTATTAGAAAAACTATGAGATAAAACCAACAAAGAATGTAAGAAACCTAAACAAACTTGAATTTTCTGCCTTACTGAGGTAGTTGAGGGTTTGCCTTTGAGTTTCATATACAGGTTAGGATTTATTTGTTTTTGTATGTTTGATTCAAATACATTTAATAATGTAGTTTTATTAGGATTTGTGTTCAGTTGATGTTTCTGAAGACATTTCTTCTTCTTTTTCCTTGTGTTTGGAATTCCTGGGTTAAGTAAGAAGTTCAGGTGTTTCCAATTTCTCAGTGGATTTAAATCCATGATTGATGATGTTTTTTTACAGTTAAGGTTTAAATCTGATATTTAGGATCTTTATTCTTAAATAAAGAACATAATACTGTTTTGGAGTAACCGCTGTAAGGTTAATCAGGATGTACATTTTTTGAAAAGGTTTTTTTTTTCACACATTATGTTTTTAATGATCAGACTTTACCTGCTCTGTTGATTTATACTCTGAGATTGACTGATTTTTGCATAATTTATTCTAAGTGAGACGAGAAGCAACAAAGGTGGCTTAACACAGCATGCCAGGTTTTACTAATAAAAACCAGAAACAAGTCCAGCTGCTTGGTAACAAGCAGCAGGGCCTCCAGCTCAGTAATCAGGCAAAGAAAATGGCTGCATTTACATACTGATAATCTAGTAACACCTTCAAAAGACGCTTAAATTAAAGAAAAATAAAAAGTAAAAAAGATACAATAACAAGAAAGAATCCTCCTCTATCTACAAATAAAGGGATAATCATGAAAAAATGTTCAAAAATTCACTTAGAAATGTTTGTTTTATTTTAAATAAAATGAATTATTTTTTATTGTGAGATATTTATCTTATTCTATTAAGTGAAATCATTTAATAGAAGTTTCCCTCTTAGTAGCTCAAGTTAGTGTCTCCATCTAGTGGACAAAAATACACATCACAACGTTTCAAGCCTTCATTCAAAGAGTAAAATGGCAAAATACACTTGAGAAAGAAGGAAAACGAAACAGTTTTTCTGCTCATTTTGTCGCTGTGCAGCAGAAAACAAGATTTTCTTACAAACATCAAGTCTCAGGTCCTTTAAAAACTCGGTCTCTTGAATTCAACACCAGGCGGTTTGATAACATCACAGAATGAAGATGGGAGCTGGAACAGCCAGATGAAGTCATCCTGATGTCCAGAGACGTCAAGAGACGAGCCAATAAGATGCATTATATAATAAAATGTGTTTTTTTTTCATTCTACAAAGTCAAACACATATAATGTAAGACATACGTGAAATACTGCTGTGTGTAATAATGAGGAAATAGATGAAACCCAAAAAAGTGCCTTTTTTTGCATCTTCTTTTCAATCAACAGATCAATAAATATTGATAGGACAGAGAAGGACCGGGGGGGGGGCAAAAGGGCCCCAAAATAACTTTAATCTCAGAAATCAGACTTTTTTTTTTTTTTTACACAAAATTAAGATTTTTCTAACAATTGTGACTTTTTTTCCCGCAAAATAATGAAAAAAAAAATGTTTAATCAAAATCCAGACTTTTTCAGAATTTACATTAATCTCAGAATTTGGACTTATCTTTTCTTGAAATTCAGGCTGTTCTCAGAATACTCAATTTAATTTTCAGAATTCAGACCTTCTTTATTCATTCATTCATTCATTTTTAAAATTTTATATAGTTCAGATTTGTCTCACAATTGTGATAATTTTTTCCACAAAATTCCAACTTTTTAAATCAAAATTCCAACAGTTTTCTCAGAATTCAGATTTTATTTATTCATTCTTTTATTTTTAAATGTTTATGCCTTTTGGCTCAGGTCTGCCTTGGAAAAGAGATGCAAGTCTCAATGGGATTTCCTGGTAAAATAAAGGTTAAATAAAAAAAGTAAAAAAAATTATATAGTTCCGATTTTTCTCACAGTGTTATTTTATTTCCACAAAATTCCAACTGTTTTCTCAGAACTCAGACTTTTATTTTTCTCAAGATTCCAACTTCTCTAAGAATACTGACTTTAATCTCAGAATTCAGACTTTTTCTTTTTTTACACAAAATTAAGATTTTTCTTACAATTTTGACCTTTTTTCCCCAAAAATAATAAAAAAAAAAAGTTTAATCAAAATTCAGACTTTTTCAGAATTTACATTAATCTCAGAATTTTGACTTATCTTTTCTTGAAATTCAGGCTGTTCTCAGAATACTGAATTTAATTTTCAGAATTCAGACCTTTTTCATTCATTCATTCATTTATTTTTAAAATTTTATATAGTTCAGATTTGTCTCACAATTGTGATAATTTTTTCCACAAAATTCCAACTTTTTAAATCAAAATTCCAACTGTTTTCTCAAAATTCAGATTTTATTTATTCATTTTTTTATTTTTAAATGTTTATATAGTTCCAATTTTTCTCACACTTGTGTTATTTTTTTTCCACAAAATTTCAACTGTTTTCTCAGAATTCAGACTTTTATTTTTCTCAAGATTCCAATTTATCTAAGAATACTGACTTTAATCCCAGAATTCTGACTTTTTATTGAAATTCAGACTGTTTTCAGATTACTGAATTTAATTTTTTGAATTCAGACTTTATTTATTCATTATTTTATTTTTAAATTTTTACATAGTTCTGATTTTTCTCACACTTGTGTTATTTTTTTTCCACAAAATTCCAACTGTTTTCTCAGAACTCAGACTTTTATTTTTCTCAAGATTCCAACTTCTCTAAGAATACTGACTTTAATCTCAGAATTCAGACTTTTTCTTTTTTTACACAAAATTAAGATTTTTCTTACAATTTTGACCTTTTTTCCCCACAAAATAATAAAAAAAAAATGTTTAATCAAAATTCAGACTTTTTCAGAATTTACATTAATCTCAGAATTTTGACTTTATCTTTTTCTTTAAATTCAGGCTGTTCTCAGAATACTGAATTTAATTTTCAGAAATTCAGACACTTTTTCATTCATTCATTCATTCATTTATTTTTAAATTTTATATAGTTCCAGATTTGTCTCACAATTGTTGATAATTTTTTTTCACAAAATTCCAACTTTTTCTCAACAAAATTCCAACTGTTTTCTCAAAAATTCAGATTGTATCTTATTTCATTTTTTTTTATTTTTTAAATGTTTAATTTATAGTTCGATTTTTCTCACACTTGTGTTATTTTTTTTCCACAAAATTCCAACTGTTTTCTCAGAATTCAGACTTTTATTTTTCTCAAGATTCCAATTTATCTAAGAATACTGACTTTAATCTCAGAAATTCTTGACTTTTTATTGAATTTCAGACTTTGTTTCAGCATTACTAATTTAATTTTTTGGAATTCAGACAATTTATTTATTCTTTTTTATTTTTTTTAAATTTTACATTTATCTGATTTTTTCTCCACCAATTGTGTTATTTTTTTCCACAAAATTCCAACTGTTTTCTCAGAATTCATACTTTTTTATTTTTCTTCAAGATTCCAACTTATTCAAAATACTGACTTTAATCTCAGAATTCACAAACTTCCAACTTTCTTTTAAAATCAAAATTCAAACTTTTTTCTCAGTCTTTGAACTTTTTTTCATTGAATATTTCAGTATTTATCTTCTATCCTGTCTAGCAGCTGAGCAAACAGAGACGTGGACCTCTTATGTTGGACAGATTTCAGAGGTTATGAATCTTCTGACAAACCAGATGTTTATTTGTATAAACTCATTTTTTTGAGGCTAAACTTTTAAAAGATATTTGTATCTGTCCACTTTTTTTACACAGTGTCATAGCTTATATGAACGATTTCTCCATAAAACTTTTATCAAACAAAACTACTGTTACTACCTTTTTTTTTTAATTAATTGATTTATTTTTTTGATACCTAATCATCTCAAGACAAAAAAAGTTGAGTGAAAAAGGATTACTTGAAAGCTCGTTTGCAATTTATTGCAAAGGGAGAAATTTACCTGAAAAGAGTTGAAGAGTCAGAAATAAACCCACATTTTGAGGCTCAGGAACGTTTGGAGACGTCTCGGCTGCGCGTCACCTGGCGGCCTTCAGAGGGAGCTGAGACCCTCCCGGATGTGACCGGAGCTTTGTCTGCTCTCAAATTCTTTTGCCATCTTTCCTTCACTCCTTTCAGTTCTGTCTCCGGCGTCCAGCTCTCTGAGCATCTGTGCGTGTGAGTCATTCTGCACGCATGCCTGCCTCCGTGTGCGTGCGTGTGCGTGCGTGCACGCGTGCCTTTTCAGCTCTCTGTTGTGGAACAAATTACACAGCGGCTGGGGAGCCAAATGACTAATCAGTGGTACACAGATTAAAATCCAATTGCTGCAATTTCAAGCCACACAGGAGTAGTATGAGAAATTAACTACTACAGTAGAGTGTGTGCTGTCTGCAGCAGGTACATCTGATAGATGTCGATCTTTTAATTAGTGCGGCCCAAAGAAACTATACATCAACATTTGAAATAATTTACCCTGAGGCGACCCAATCAAGAAGAATATATATTTTGTGTTTACATACTTCATAAAGGTGATGCTAATAGAACAGAGTTAACACAAAGTTGGAGGAGACAACAGCTAAATTCAAACTGTTGCCATGACAACTCTGAAATGTAACAGTCGGTTTGATTGGTCGGAAAGCTTCACATGACATTCCTGATCACAGCCTTTATTGATGAGATTGATAAGTCATTCAAAACAAAAGTGTGAGGATGGAATGAGGGTGATTTGTTACCGTGTGAGTTTCAGGCCGGCTTCAGGACGGTGTGAGGCGGCGGAGGCGGTTTTTGGACGCGGAAATGCTCCAGACAGTCAAAAAAAATCACCTGAATTCATGTTTCCAATCATGACGACCAAAATAAAGTCTGATGTTACTCCCCATGTTTACTGCATGGCAGAAAATGGACAAACAGTCACTTATAAATGTTATTAATAATGATGAAAACTCGTATCATTAATTGATTGATTGATTGGTTTATTTCAAGCATAGATTGAAAATACAGGACAAAACACACAATTATTTCAAACTCGTTACAGAAACAATAAGATGCATTGATTAGAAAATTGAAAACAAACAAAAATAAAACACACTTATGTCACATTTGGTTCATTCATTTATTCTTTGTGATTATTAACTAAAGTCCGTAGAGTTTGATTTATTGCTTGAAAAGGAGTGGGAAAAAAACGAACTTATATAATCCCACCCCTACTTGATTACATCATTTAACTGTTTTGCATAATTATGTCATCTTACTCTATACAGCATCTTTGTTTGCTTACATCAGGACTCACGATTTCTTCTTCTACGGCTATTTTCTACGACTACTCCGCACGTCAAAACTAATCCGATCTTTGATCCGATCGAGGACATTTTGCTCGTGTGAACGCAGCTACAGAGGTAAGATCAGTCTGATAGTAACTGTCATGTTTAGCTTCTTCTATTTTCTAATAATTGCTCCATCAGTGGACTTTTTTTCACCCGGCTGCTTAGCAATTGCTAACCTTGTGGAGGTCTACAACTCTGGTGTCTCTGGACAGCTCTTTGGTCATGTCCACATTAGTAGTTGGAGTCTTACTGATTGTATGGGGGTGGAAGGAGAAGCATTTCAAAGTCCTGGAGTGGCCTAGCACGTCTCCAGATCTATAGACAATCTTTAGATGGAGTTGAAAGTTTGTGTTGTCTAACAAAAGTATGAAAACATGCTGCTCTAGAGGAGATCTGCATGGAGGAATGGACCAAAATTGGATGTTGTCAACATTTTTTTTTTTAATGTATGTCATCATTTCCTGTCTGCATTTGAATGAATGATGGAATTATTGAGTGTATCCTGATGTTTGGCCCAGCAGGTCTCTTTTTTATATTTGAGTGAGGGATGTGTAGAAGTGCAATGTATGCCCGTACACGGTTGAGACACGCGACATGAGCGCTCGCCTGGAATAATCTCAGCAGCAAAGGAAAAAAACTATAATCTCATTTTGTCAGGAAGTGTAAAAATTGGGTTTGCACGGCTGTGGCGTGCGTCTTTGTGGCTGAGTGTCTTCTAGCGGGCGGAAACTGTGACAGTCGTGTCAGGACGCTTCACTGAAACGAGTGCCTTTTTCTCAGCAAATGTGACACGTTTTAGTCGTACACAGAAACCCGTGCGCCCCTTAAATCTTTCTACAAAGTGAAGTGTTAAATGCCACAACGGCGAGTTTTAAAATCTTTATGAACCTTTACTTGGTTGACGGAGCACATGAGCTCTTTTTTAGCCAGCGTTGCATATCTCCCCGCGCTGCAGCAGAACTCTGGCACACCTGGGAGCCGCTGCAGGCCCTGTGGACACTGAGCGACTTCACTGGAGCAAATCCTGCTCGTGCACCGCGTCCCAGGCTCAGGAGGGGGACGTGTTCAGTGATATTTACAATCAGTCGAACCTCTGTTTGTTCGGGAGGCCACACTTGCAACGTTTTGTTTGGTGACTTTTTATTTACTCCAAGTATGTTTTCAGACTCTGTGCAACCAATTTCTGAAGGTGTTTCAGAAGTTTTTTAACATGACAGGAGGATTTCTTTAAGTTTAATTTTTTCTTAAAGAATCTTAAAATTTTCATTTTGTTCACATGAAATGCAAATTTTCACTAAAAGGCTCATTTCTGTGCACAAAATGCTAATAAAATCAAATTTTTGGCCATAAAATATAATTTTTGTGCGCAACATGCTGATCTGTCGGCACAAAATGTTCATTTCTGTGCACAAAATGCAAATTAAATGACAATTTTTGGTCGTGGTGTTTATTTTGTGAGCACAAAATCGGATTTGTGTGCAGAAAATGCTGTTTTGTTTGCACACAAAAATGAATTTTTGTGCACAAATTTGCATTTTGTGCACATGAAATGCAAATTTTACCTCAAAAAGCTACTTTCAGTGCACAAAATGCAAATAAAATAAATTTTTTGGCCATAAAATATAATTTCTATGCACAACATGCTGATCTGTGGGCACAAAATGTTCATTTGTGTGCACAAAATGCTAATTAAATGCCAATTTTTGGTCATGGTATTTATTTTGTGAGCACAAAATCTGATTTGTGCGCAGAAAATGCTGTTTTGTGTGCACATAATGCTAATCGAATGACAATGTGTGACCATAAAATATAATTTTCCCACACAAAATGCTAATTTGTGTGCAAGACATGCTTATTTGTGGGCACAAATGAGCATTTTGTGCACATGAAATGCAAATTTTCACTCAAAAAGCTACTTTCTGTGCACAAAATGCAAATATAATCAAAATTTTGGCCATATAATGTAATTTTTGTGCACAACATGCTGATCTGTGGGCACAAAATGTTCATTGGTGTGCACAAAATGCAAATAAAATATCAATTTTTGGTCATGGTTTTTATTTTGTGAACACAAAATCTGATTTGTGTGCGGAAAATGCTGTTTTGTGTGCACACAATGCTAATCGAGTGACAATGTGTGACCATAAATATTATTTTCACACACAAAATGCATATTTGTGTGCAAGAAATGCTGATTTATGTGCACAAAATTAACATTTTTTTACACAAATTTGCATTTTGTGCACATGAAATGCAAATTTTCACTCAAAAAGCTACTTTCAGTGCACAAAAAGCAAATAAAATCAAATTTTTGGCCATAAAATATAATTTTTGTGCACAACATTCTGATCTGTGGGCACAAAATGTTCATTTGTGTGCACAAAATGCTAATAAAATGCCAATTTTTGGTCGTGCTATTTATGTTGTGGGCACAAAATCGGATTTGTGTGCAGAAAATGCTGTTTTGTGTGCACATAATGCTAATCGAATGACAATGTGTGACCATAAAATATAATTTTCACACACAAAATGTACTCCTTCACTCAAAATGTTCATTTGTGTGCAAGAAATGCTTGTTTATGGGCACACATGAGCCTTATGTGAACTTAAAATGCAAATCTTTACTTAAAATGCTCATTTCCGTGCCCACAAAATGCTGATTTTTGTGCACAAAATTAACATTTTTTTACACAA
The DNA here is from genome assembly GCA_003999625.1 of Oryzias javanicus. Lineage (NCBI taxonomy): Eukaryota > Metazoa > Chordata > Actinopteri > Beloniformes > Adrianichthyidae > Oryzias > Oryzias javanicus. The sequence continues at coordinate 5,111,884 of CM012460.1, read as the reverse complement.
ATTTGCATTTCGTGCTCATGAAATGCAAATTTTCACTCAAAAGGCTAATTTCTGTGCACAAAATGCTAATAAAAATCATTTTTTTGGCCATAAAGTATAATTGTTGTGTACAACATTCTGATCTGTGGGCACAAAATGTTCATTTGTGTGCACAAAATGCTAATAAAATGCCAGTTTTTGGTTGTGGTATTTATTTTGTGAGCACAAAATTGGATTTGTGTGCGGAAAATGCTGTTTTGTGTGCACATAATGCTAATCGAATGACAATGTGTGACCATAAATATTATTTTCACACACAAAATGCTAATTTGTGTGCAAGAAATGCTTATTTAGGGGCACAAATGAGTATAATGTGCACATAAAATGCAAATGTTTACTTAAAATGCTGAATTGCCAATAAAAAGCCAATTTATGGCCATAAAACATAATAAATGTCAGCAACATGCTGATTTACGTGCAAAAAATGAACATTTTTGTGCACAAATTTGCATTTTGTGCACATGGAATGCAAATTTTCCCTCAAAAAGCTAATTTTAGTGCACAAAATGCAAATAAAATCAAATTTTTGGCCATAAAATATAATTTGTGTGCACAACATGCTGATCTGTGGGCACAACATGTTCATTTTTGTGTACAAAATGCTAATAAAATACCAATTTTTGGTTGTGGTATTTATTTTGTGAGCAAAAAATCTGATTTGTGTGCAAGAAATGCTTATTTATGGGCACAAATGAGCACTATGTGTACATAAAATGCAAATCTTTACTTAAAATGCTCATTTCCGTGCACAAATTGCTAATAAAAAGCCATTTTTTGCCCATAAAACAAAATGAGTGTCCACAACATGCTGATTTATGTTACATTTTTGTTCACAAATTTGCATTTTGTGCACATGAAATGTAAATTTTCATTCAAAAGGCTAATGTCTGTGTACAAAATGCTAATAAAATCACATTTTTGGCCATAAAATATAATTTGTGTGCACAACATGCTGATCTGTGGGCACAAAATGTTCCTTTGTGTGCACAAAATGCAAATAAAATGCCAATTTTTAGACATAAAATATCAATTTTTTGTGCAAAATGCAGGTTTGTATGCACAAAAAGCTGATCTCTGTGCACAACATGTTCATTTGTGGCCACAAGTGAACATTTTGTGTCTGATTTGTGTGCACAAAGTAGACATTTATGACCACAAATGTTCAGTTTGAGTAAAAACCTTGTCTTTGTAATAGAAGTTGTCATGTTTCTTTTGTTTTTTGTGATCAGTAATTTGCTTGTTGTAGTTTATCACATGTTGCATTAAAGGAAAAAGCTCACGACTTCCAGTTTGATGCAAAAATAAAGAAGGAATCTGAAGAAATTGGATTCGTTCACATAGAAACAATTCATGTAATCAGTAATACTTTGTAATTATACAATAAAAAACCTTCTTTGTGTTTATATTTGTTGAAGTTTTAATTAAACAGTTAAAAATGTTTTCGACAAAGGAATCATTTTCTTTTTGACAAACTTATAGGTATTTTCTTTCAGGTAGTTTTGCTTGTTTGAGCCGTTCAGGACAGAACAAAAACTGCTTTCAATCCAAAAGTTCGTCCATCTTTCTCCACCTCCCTACAATATTCTGTTCTTTCAGGAAAAATAATCCAATCTAAATCCTACTTTAAGTTTTCTTTTTAACATAAAAAACCCTGACGCCACTTTCATCCTGTTAATCGGAGAGTTTGTGTTTTATTGTTGTGTGTATGAATTTGGATGTGAATAACAGTAAAGTGCCAAATCTTCTGCTTTGGTTTCACGTTTCGAGGACCAATTAATCAAGCAGATGTGATTAGCAGCTACTTAGGATAAGTGCCAGCCACGAGCCTCTTTTTACTGCTGTGGATGCAATATTTTTACACACACCGGCTTTCTCAATGAATCATGGAAAAGCACACAATAATAAATAACAACAACAAAGTCAATATATGAAACTGGACGGTTGTTTAGTTAAGATTGAACTGAAAAAGTGAAGAATTTGAATGGAAATGGTTTATTTCCTGATTATTTAGTAAAAATTATTATTTTTCAAAGATTTACCAATACTGAAAATATTTAAGTGTTTATATAAAATAATCAAAGAAAAATAAAATTATTTTTTTAATTTATACATTTTTTTCTTATTTGACTGTCAGTAAATTAGAATTTAGGACGATTATATAACTAAATTGTTACAAAACAAAAGAAAAGGAGTACTTTTGGTTAGTACAAAGCACCAGTACCTAAATATCTGTAAAGATTAAATTGTAAAGAAGATTCAAGGAGTTCACAAAAAATGAAATTGTGGTTTTTAAACCCCTAAAGATTTCCACAATAAAAGATAAGTCTCTTTTTGAGGCTGTGATTGAATTTTGACGGGTTAAAAATGTTGTTAGAATTATTGGTAGCAATGTTTTATCTCATATATTTGTAAAGCAAGTGTTTGTATATGAATGTGTGTTATTGTGTATTTATTTATGCTTTATTTTTAACATCATATCCAGGGGACTACAGATGAAAACTAGCAATTGATCCATTTCATGGATTCTGGCTTTTAATTATATGTTTTTGATATACAGTTATTTGCACTGTCCCCTTTTATATTATTATTAATATTATTAATAGCAGTAGTAGTAAAAGCAGTAGTAGTGGTAGAAGTAGCAGTAGAAGAAAAGTAGCAGTAGTAAATTATTTGTAGAAAAAGTAGTAGTATTAGTAGTAAAAAAAAAAAGTAGTGCTAGCAGTAGAAAATGTAGTAATAAAAAAAAAAGTACGAGTAAAAAAATAAGTACTAGAAGTAGTAGTAAAAAAGTTTTTGTAGGAGTAGTAGAAAAATAGTAGTAGTAGTGGTCAAAGTAGTGTTGGCTGTAGTAGGTACTAGTAGTAGAAAAAGTAGTGGTAGTAGTCAAAGTAGTAGTATTAGCAAAAGTAGAAATTGTAAAAAAGTAGTTGTAAAGAAATATTAATTAAAAAAAGTATTAGTAGTAGTGGTGGTAGTAGTAGCAGTAGTAGAAGTGGAAAAAGTAGTGGTAGTAGTAATAGTAGAAGTAGTATAAGCAAAAGTAGCAGTTTTAAAAAAGTAGTAGTGGAGAAATGTTTGTAAAAAAAAAAGTATTAATAGTAGCGGTAGTAGAAAAAGAAGTGGTAGTAGTAGTCGTAGTAAAAGAAAAACTAGTGGTAGTAGAAGTATTAGCAGAAGAAAAGTAGCAGTAGTATATAATTTGTATAAAAAATAGGGGTGATCATATAAAAAAGTCTTTGTTGTAGTAAAAAGGACTAAATTTAGTAAAAAAGTACTAAAAAAGTGGTAGTATAAAAAGTAGTGGTAGTACAAAGAATAGTAGAAAAAGAAAGAGAAAAAATAACTGTTACAAATACATTGTTTAGTATGAATAAATATTTCAATAAATATTCAACAAGAAAATAATTAATTACATGAAATTATAATTAAATGCAGCATCGCTGTTTCATTCAAATAAAAAAGTTCCTGATTTTGAGTAAAAGAGTTTGGAGGATAAAAAGAGGATCACATCTAAAAAAAAAATCTCGAGTGCAAAGAAGTGATTTCTGCTTTTGAATTGTCTAATTAGAAAAATTGTTGTAAAAGTTTTACTGTTGCACAAACTCAGGAGTAAACTTAGCTCCTGTCATGCTTAATAATAATATGTTTACTAAGTTTTTATCTAAAACTTGCATCATTTTTTTAATATAAAGTGTGAAACACTTGTTAGGTGAAACAAACCCAAGGCAGGTGTAAATGAACAGTTCTCTCAGTCTGAAAGGTCCTCTCACACCTAGAGAGGAACCCATGCTGCTGAGCAGCGCCGTCCTGTCCGCCAAAACTGCTGCACCGCCTCTCAGTTTGGCCGCTTCCTACAAGATTTGATTAATATTCTAGACTTCTTTCACCTAAACATTTGTCCCATCTCCATCAAAAGTCACAAACTCACCAAAACTCAAAGATTCAAAAAAAATTTTTTTTTTTTTTACATTTTTTGGTCGGACTCTGCATTTTTCGCTCATGAAGTAATGATCCCACAATGGCGTGATTATACGCTTCAATTTGGTTGTATGGCCTAAAGGCATGCCACTATCAATAAATCATTAAATCGCTGTAGCTTGAGGCTCGGTCAAAGAAGCATCCGAAAGCCATTACTCCAGATGGTGCATTAGAATGAATGACATAATGATGATATCATCCCCCACAGGTCTTCTCCTTCCTCTACCGTTCCCATCCCATCATATTTTATTACTTTCCCCACCATTTTGGGGGTATTTAACATGCTGCGGGTCCTCGTCAACCATGACGGCAGAACTGTTCAAGTCTGGATTAAAACCTTTAAAAAAGGTTGTTGTCGTCTGTAAAACGGCTTAAATAAGGCGGACGTTTTTAGCCCTCTTTTTTCCTTGAAATATATTTCTGAATGCGTCCGTCCATTAGTGGGAGTCGGAGGAGAAGTTGCTTTTAATCAGGCGACTCTTTCTCTTCATTGTCATGCTCTAGTGAGCTTCAAAAACCTTTTTTTGTGTCTTTATTATGGTAAAGCTCAAAGAGAGATGAGCCCGGGGTTGCTGAGCTTTTATGCGTGTGTGTTTGCTTTAAGGGGGGGGCTAATGTTTTCAGCTTTAAATGTGTGTGTACTTATGTCCCAGTTATCTACCACATACAATTGATGTGGACAAGCTTGACTGAAACCTGCGTGACAGGGACAGGCACGCTGCGTGCTTTCTGTTGATGGATGCCCATGTCAATCGCTGTGACCCAGTCACCCTGTTCATTTACACACACACACACACACACGCACACAAGTGTTGGGTCTTTCTTCAATGCGGCAGAAAACGAGCGGGATTCTTGCGCAGCATCACCGGCGGATCTTTAACAGATCGGTGGCGAGTGTCAGGGATATCAGGATGGAGGGAGGACTGGAGATTAAATGAGAGAATTGATGGGAAAATAGAAGAGCTGGAGGTGAAGGAAGATGACCAAAACAGTAAATGTTCTGGCAACTGAGAAACTACTGTCACATGTTTCAAAATACCACCGCGTGGTTATCAAACTGCAATTTTTTGACATCGGTCCAGCACATTTTGGGTGGCAGGAAGGCAGCAGCGCAATCATTGACTGATAGAAGCCTCGTTTCCACGTAGCGGTCCGGTACGGTCCGGTATTGTGATGAGTAAATGGTATGGAGTCAAATCAGGATCAGCTTAAAGTGAATGAAAAAAACAGGTTGAAAACTTAAAAAAAAGATGTTGTAACTGAAAAAAACCCCTGAAAATTTGAAAGAAAAAAAATTAAAAATAAAAAAAAAATTGAAAATTTGAAAATATATATATATATATATATATATATATATATATATATCTGTGAATATTCACTTTCAGCCCTCTGTTTTCAGTTTCAATTCTGATTTTCGAGTTTTCGCTGCCAAGCTGAGGCAAATTTTTACACGGGGCGGGGCTTTTAGCCCATTGGCTACCAGGACGAGACTGGAGTCTAGTGACAGAGCTCACGGTGACATCATTTCCGTTCCTTTCCGCGTCGGTCTTGGCGCCGTCTTTGAGTTCCCCCTCCTTCGTTTGTGGACGACGCTGAAGTTGGCTTCCGATTCGAAAATCGAAAACTCGAAATTCAGAATTGAAACTGAAAACAGAGGGCTGAAAGTGAAGATTTGTGTATATATATATATATATATATATATTATTTTTTTTTTTCAAATTTTCAATTTTTTTAATTTTCTTTTATTTCAAATTTTCAATTTTTTTTCAAGTTTTCTTTTTTTTTTCAAATTTTCAGGGTTTTTTTTTTCAGTTACAATATCTTTTTTCCAAGTTTTCAATCTGTTTTTTTCGTTCACTATAACCTGATCCTGAATTGACCCCATAAAATGGACCCATTAAAAAGTCCCTCTTGGATTTTGGTCCCCTGTGTGATTGAGTTTGACACCTCACCTCTGCACCTCCACAGAACCAAACCGTACCCCTTGACAGCATCCATCGGTTGTTTGCCCATTGAAAAATGAAACAGAACAGTGGGGGCGGAGCTGCTTTAGTTACCTGTTGATTGGCAGAAAGCACCAATTTAGTGCTAAGCTAACGCTTCCGTTATAATTTTCTGCAATCTTCTTTCAAACAAAACTAAATTCTAGTTATACACGTTGTACAAAAGTGAGGCAAAAAAAAGACGAGATGTTGGATGACCTCCATTGTTGTTGTTGCGCAGCGAAAACAAACAGCTCAGTGTAATAGGTGCTTAAATGAGTGGAAATGCTCGCCAGAATGAACTGAACCGTACCGTACTACTCCTTACCGGGCCGTACTCAACGCATCAGTGGAAACGAAGTTCAAGGTTACCAGAACAGACGATTTTCCACTGCCGCTGTCTGATTGGTAGAAATTGTACAGTAGCAGTAGCAGTGTTGGGGGTTGTTGATATGGGCAGGGTGCCCTACGATGACCTCATGGTCCGAGGGTCCAAATAGGGACAACACTCAATGTGACATTGATAGCACCACGGCGACTCAGAGACCTTTGGATTGACGAATTGCGGTTGATCCTGAGAAAAATACAAAAAAGACAGAAGGTTGTGCTTTCTTGAGAAGCATGTTGCCTTAAAATGTGTAAATTTGTAAATTGTCATAAATTTAATGTGTGCGAATGATCAATTCAATTAAATTGTATTTACATATCCCAATATCACAGACAAATCCTCTCCTTGGGCTTCATACCTATAATTGTACAAAATCAAAGTCAGTCATAAAATACAAACAGCTGATTACTAAACTAAGCTAAACAGACTAAACTAAACTGGTTATCCCTACCTCTACACCAGGGGTATTCAACTCCAGGCCTCGAGGGCCACAGTGTCTGCATAATTTCCAGATATCCAAACTCTACTCATGACTGATTACCTGGTTCAGGTGTGTCCAACCAATTGGAGCGTGCCAGATCCGGGTATGTTGGAAAACCTGCAGGAATGCGGCCCTCGAGGCCTGGAGTTGAATACCCCTGCTCTAGACCCTCCTTCTCCGTAAAGAAAGACAAAAAAAAATGATTCCAGGAATAAAAGAAGAAACTTTAAGAATGTCCACATGAAGAAGAGATCCTCTCCCAGGACGGACAGGCGATTTACCATGGTTGCTAAAGAAGAATTAGCTTATCTAACTCTAAAACTACATTTTTGAATTGTGTTCATCAAGAACAGGAGGACAGCTGGGGCGAGTTCCACGGCCAAGACGAGCCAGAGGCGGGGTCCACGGCCGAGACGAGCCAGAGGCGGGGTCCACGGCCAAGACGAGCCAGAGGCGGGGTCCACGGCCAAGAGGAGCCAGAGGCGGGGTCCACGGCCAAGAGGAGCCAGAGGCGCGGTCCACGGCCAAGAGGAGCCAGAGGCGCGGTCCACGGCCAAGACGAGCCAGAGGCGCGGTCCACGGCCAAGACGAGTCAGACGCGCGGTCCACGGCCAAGATTAGCCAGAGGCGCGGTCCATGGCCAAGACGAGCCAGAGGCGCGGTCCACGGCCAAGACGAGCCAGAGGCGCGGTCCACGGCAAAGACGAGCCAGAGGCGCGGTCCACGACCAAGACGAGCCAGAGGCAGGGTCCACGACCAAGACAAGCCAGAGGCGGGGTCCACGGCCAAGACGAGCCAGAGGCGGGGTCCACGACCAAGACAAGCCAGAGGCGGGGTCCACGGCCAAGACGAGCCAGAGGCGGGGTCCACAGGCAAGACGAGCCAGAGGCACGGTCCACAGGCAAGACGAGCCAGAGGCGGGGTCCACGGCCAAGACGCGCCAGAGCGGCGCCACGGCCAAGACGAGCAAGAGGCGGGTCCACGGCCAAGACGCGCCAGAGGCGCGGTCCACGGCCAAGACGAGCCAGAGGCGCGGTCCACGGCCAAGACGAGCCAGAGGCGCGGTCCACGGCCAAGACGCGCCAGAGGCGCGGTCCACAGGCAAGACGAGCCAGAGGCACGGTCCACGGCCAAGACGCGCCAGAGGCGCGGTCCACAGGCAAGACGAGCCAGAGGCACGGTCCACAGGCAAGACGAGCCAGAGGCGTGGTCCACAGGCAAGACGAGCCAGAGGCGCGGTCCACAGGCAAGACGAGCCAGAGGCGTGGTCCACAGGCAAGACGAGCCAGAGGCGCGGTCCACAGGCAAGACGAGCCAGAGGCACGGTCCACAGGCAAGACGAGCCAGAGGCACGGTCCACAGGCAAGACGAGCCAGAGGCACGGTCCACAGGCAAGACGAGCCAGAGGCGTGGTCCACGGCCAAGACGAGCCAGAGGCGGGGTCCACGGCCAAGACGCGCCAGAGGCGCGGCCCACGGCCAAGACGAGCAAGAGGTGCGGTCCACGGCCAAGACGCGCCAGAGGCGCGGTCCACGGCCAAGACGCGCCATAGGCGCGGTCCACGGCCAAGACGCGCCAGAGGTGTGGTCCACGGCCAAGATTCACCTGGAAACTGAACAACCCATGAATTGCACTGCACAAAACAGAAGGATAGAGAACTAAATGAATAAGAGGAGAGTAGAAGTAAATGAGAACAGAGGACAGAGCCCCCTAGTGGTGCTGAATGGTCTGCTTATTATATACCTGCGGTCTGAAGGGCAACTGGTGGAAATTGATGTGGACGACTGCCATCCTGACACTTCGTCCAATCAGAGCCTCTGTCTGCCAGCGATCCAGCTGTCGCCCAATTATCAGATGCCTGACTGCTACCGCCTCATTTCAAAACCACACCAAGGATATTCCAAAAATGAAATCTCAAAGATTCTCCATATATCTCAGTTGTATTTGTGAGCATAGCATAGCTTTAAAGCTGGCTCAGCCAAAAAAATAAAAAACCTCATAGATGTGATTAATTAAGGAAGCGTATTTGATCAAAGCATATCTCCCTTTTAAAGTGAGCGTCTGAACAGCCAAAGCACTCGTAGTGAAATGGCCTTTTGAGTCTGAGATTTCCTCCTTACGCAACATCCATCAGCTGTCACAGTCAGGTATTAGTGAGACAAAAATGAAAACTTCAGCTGAGGCTTATCAAAAGGTCACAGCTGTACCTCCAAATCACAAGCGTGTTTGTATCAACATCAAGATGGGAGGATTGTTACCACTTTCAAAGTGAGAGCGGAGCTTCTGCGCGGACGGCTTCTGCTGTAAGTGGACAAAAGCATACACGATAGCAGAGGCGTTGTGTCATGGAGACATTTTCCATAATCTTACAGCAATTTCACATCTCAGCCTCTAGAGTGGAAACACATTTGTGGTCATTTCTAGTGGGGAAAAAAGTGAATACATGAAGGGAAAACAGCAGAATCACCTTAAAAAGTCATATAGGTGTTAACTAACTCATTTACATTAAAAATTGAACTGTTGGCTCTTTGACCAGCAATATCGTAAATATCCTTCTTCTAAAGTTCTACTTTTTTCTTTGTTTTAATTTAATGTTAGCAGACTTTTCAGCTTTTTTTTTTTTTTTTTATTTTTGTGGCACTGATTCTATCAAAACCTTCTCGTTTTGGCACTTAGTTCTGCACAACCCAGGAGATTTAAAGTCTCACTCCAATGATGTTTTGATCTACTTTCAAAGCATTTCCAAAGGTATTTTTATTGTTGTTATGACGTTTTTAGCAACCCAAAAAAGGAACATATAGTTTCCGCAGAATGGCGGGGAAATTTTATCTGAAATTTATGCGTGGTGACTACTGACGCAAACGTAAACCTGCCCTGACTTTTAAATATCTCACAGAAGTAAGACTCCACTTATATCCCATCATCCTTTTACACTTTCTCCCACTAGCTTACAGCCCCAAACACCCGCAACCCAACGAGCAGTATCAGAGCCATCGAGACGTACGGTTTTGATCCAGATGCCAGCTCAGATGAGGAAAATGTATGTGGATCTATTTGTCTAAAAGTGGGTGAATCAGAAAAGAGTGGAGCAGGGTCTGCCGACTGTACCTACAACCTTTACCAAATTGCTTTTTTTTGTCTGCTCCTGATTCACAATGACTTAAATAAAGAAATAACCAGAAATGCAATTTTAAACTTAATTTTCTTTATATATGTTCTTCATCATCGACAAAAAAACAATGTTCATTTGAGAGAGTCCTTAACAAAACAATGTAGATGATGCATCAATTCTATCTTCAAACTGCCAAGTAGATTCTTCTTCAGATTCTTAAAAGGTCATGAAGTGTCATGGTGCTCCCGGGTTCCTGTGTCTCCATCCTGATTGGACCCAGCTGACTACAATCATCCATCACTTCGGGACACTTTTTAGGGTGTGCCCTCTCCAGTATTCACCGCCAGTTCGTTACCAGTACTTTGGCCACGTATTGTAGATTTTCACTAAGTTTTTGTGCCTTGCCACTCATTGCCTACTCCTATCTCTAGGATTGTCATCACCGTCTCCATCTCGGTACCGACTTGGGTCCCATCCTAAACCACTGCTGCTGGGATCCCGTCACCATCTCTCTTTCTGAACTCCGCCACCGGGTTCCAGCTTCTGGGTCACCTACGCCGAGCTGACATGAAGATGTCTTTACAATGCAATTGCAGTTTAGAATTGTGTGAAAATATAAACTAGAAAATGAGACACAAAGACGCCAATCCCACAAAAACATTTCAAATTCTTCAGGAAAGTGGAAGCTATGTCTTCACCGTTCATGTTACCATAACTTTATAGGTGTCTCCAAAATTTTCGTGCACACGTCTTATCCTTTCTGCCTTAAAAACGTACACTCTTGGACATACCATATCTCTTTGACTGGTTATGAGATCAACGTGAATCAACAGATCCACGACAGAATCTGATATAATTATGATATTTGCATAACTGGTTGAAGAGTTACGATGGTGGAGAGAACACCAGAGTAGTCATGGACAATACCACACTGATGACGATACTGATGACTTTTTGTGTTGTATAACAGTTACCAATATCATGGTCAAAAAAATTCTTAAACAAATATCAAAATCTGACTAGAAAACGTTAAAAATACTAAACCGTTCTTTCACCTATGCCATGTTGTGTTGTTGCTAAGTACAATTCACACAGCTTCTATCTCCTCTCATCACGTGATGGACGGAGTAGATCTAGATCAGGGGTCTGCAACCTGCGGCTCTAGAGCCACGTGTGGCTCTTTAGTCTCTCTATAGTGGCTCTCTGGCTGAAGAAAAATAAAATAATAGTAAATTTCAAAAGAATTGGAGATTAGCTATTAGTTTAGCAACATAGTAACGTTTTTGGCTAATGTGTTACCTACTGGAGTTTTTAGGCTAATTTAGAATTTTAGCTTATATTCTAGCAACATGCTAACATTTTCGGCTAAGTTTTCTGTGAAATGTTATGCTAATTTGGAGTTTAGCTAATATTTTAGTAAAATGCTAATGTTTTTAGCTAAGTTGTTATCTACTGAATATTTTTTGGGATAATTTAAAATTTAGCTTCTATTTTAGCAACATGCTAACGTTTTTGAATAAGGCAGTTTTCTGAGGAATTTTAGGCTATTTTGGAGTTCAGCTAGTAATTAAGCAACAAGCTAGCTTTTTTTGGCAGATTTGGCTTCTAATTAGTTTTTTATGCTAATTTGGAGTTTAGCTAATATTCTAACATTTTTAGCTAATTTGTTATCGACTGGGGGAATTTAGGCAAATTTTGAGTTTAGCTTTTATTTCAGCAACATGCTAAAATTTTTGGCTAATTTAATTTACAGAGAAATGTTATGCTAATTTGAAGTTCAGCTAGTAATTAATCAAAGAGCTAGCTTTTTTGCTACTAAATTTAAAAACGTAAAAAATACCTTTTTGAGAGATGCTAGGTTCTTTTTATATTTTTTTTGCTTTTGTTTGTGCCAAAAATAGACCTTATTCAAATTTATTTAAAAAAAAAAAATAATAAGGTTATGAATGCAAATCCAAATTTCTTAAAGTCATCTTTAAGTCAATGCAGATCCTTCTGGTTTTGATCGGTAAAAAATGAGCCCAAATGGCTCTTTTTCTCTTAAAGGTTGCCAACCTCTGCTCTAGAGTAACTCCAAAAATATCTCAAAATGACTTTTATTTTCTCATTAGAGAATTATTCAATGCTTCAGTAGAGTAGTCAGTACCAAAATTGGTGATGCATGGATATCTATACTTCAATACCTTGATATTGATACTCCCATAACTACACTGGAGCTTAAGCTCTGGTGTTAAAGGGTCAAACTCAACTGACAAATCAAGAAGCAGCACTGTTGCTACTTCTTTTCGCGTTATTTTAATTATCTAATTAATGCTGCTAAAATGTTACCTGTTTCACTGAGGTTTCTCATTTGAAAAATGAAAAACAGTACAGGAAGTGCCGCTCCCACCCACCTGTTCCACTTAAGGAACCTTTAAGGGAGAACAACTCGTGAGGTGATGGTGGGTGGCGCCGTGAGGACTGGACCACTCTCCTGGCATGGGCAGCGTTTGTATTCCACCACAGTGCCTGTGGTGCAGTGAGGGGCGAGCTGCCAGCCCCGCGGAAAAAGACCCATCTGTTGTATGAGATTATTTTATACCAAGAGAAGCACAGGATGTCACCTGTTCGGAGAGGCTCATGGGAGGTGGGATTACGGGGAGAAGGGTATGTAATCAGGTGAATTTCACAACACGAGATAAAATCATCCACTAACTTGTAATCATGTGTTATGAAATTGTCTTTTAAAAGATTTAAATGTCTACCTATATTTTTTATATTTTACATTATAACTGCAACACAAGTGTCTTAAGAAAATACATTTACATTAATGTTAAATACACTGAATAGCAGGTACTTTTGCTAAGTATTGTCAGTAAAAGTTTCTCTTTAAAGAAGTTAGTTTTAATCAAAATCTATTTGACAAATTTAATATTTTATGGTTTCAAAGTGTCAATGCGCATGGTACCAGGGGTTGAAATAATGACAAATCTAACCAACTTTGCACTTACTTACCTAAAGCTGTTGTTTACGTGAAGTTCTCCTTACTGACCGTGTTCAAATTCTACATACACAGGGTGTGCAAATGACACGAAAATACCTGTACAAAGCTCAGACAAACAACACTTTGATTACCAAATCAAGTAATTTCTACTAATTTCTAAGGCTTAGTCCAAATTCCTTACCTATCCCTACATTTAGCCCTTCAAACGGCAACATCCAGGAAAACAGTCTCTTTAAATTCAGACGGTATTACCACTCAATGATGTCATCAATGTTCGCCGGTCATCTATGTTAGAGAGCTTTTGAGAATTTGTGGCTTTCCATGACCATTCTACGCATGTCTAGCATATCTTTTCACACAGTTTTATAACTTTAATATTGCATATACAACACACATATCATGTAAACAATTGTTTAATTGACATACAAATCCCTAATAGATTGCATATGAACAGTGCAATAATGACACATGATACATGCACGTTTTGTGTATTGTGCGACAAGTATATAAATTGAAAGATCTGTCACCCTCCAGGGGCGTATACTGAGGGGGGGGTCCACCGCTCCCTCCATCTGACTTGTTCGGGTTGGGGGTTGAGTTTCTTTCGTGGCGGCGATTGGCGCCGTTCAGGCTGGGTGCGCATACCACTCTAAACCTCCGACCTGTGACTCCCGACAGAGGTCCCCGGATTCTAAGCATAGAATCGTGACAGTATCCCTCACCAAAAGAGCAGATCCCAGATGCCCAAAACACCCAAAAGTCCAGAAAACAGAGATCCTGCAGGCAGACGGATGTGAGGGGTATCAAACCCATCACATCTCATGAACAGATGTGAGGAGAGGGGGTCCCGATGACTCTTCCCAGGGACATGACACAAGAAGGGCCAGCTCAGTGGCCTTGTGATAGAACGTCCTGAGACTGGAAGGTCGTGAGTTCAAATCCAGGCAGAGTCTCCAAAGATTCTAAAAATGGGACCCAGTGCCTCCCTGTTTGACACTCAGCATCAAGGGGTTGGACTGGGGGGGGTCAAGCCACTAAGTTGGGGTAGGGAACCCTGGTCCTCAAGAGCCACATTCCTGTATGTTTTCTACCATACCCTGCTCTGGCATGTTCTTATTGGCTGAACACACCTGACCCAGGTAATTGTCATGAGTCCCTACACTGATTACCTGGTTCAGGTGTGTTCAGCCAATAAGAAACTGCCAGAGCAGGGTATGGTGGAAAACATGCAGGAATGTGGCTCTCGAGGACCAGGGTTCCCTACTCCTGCACTAAGTGGTTCCCAAGCGGAGCTGTGTCTGTAGCTTACCGCTCCCCCAGGGAATGAGCCAAATGTGGAGAACAAATTTCACACACGGTATGTAGTATGGGACAGCTAATGGGATTTTAACTTTAAGGGGACCAGTCCTGGCAACCCTCCTCCAGAACAGGAAATGCAGCCAAGGGGGACGAGCCGCGACCATCCTCAAGGACAGGGAACATGAAGAGGAGCGGCCCCTCCTCATGAAAAACATGAATCTTGAAGGATGGCCTCAGTAGTCCTCCTCTGGAACGGATTAGGTAGATGTGGGTTGTTATGACTTGATATGGCTACAGGAAAACACATCTGGCATGGCGTTGCATTGAATGGTGTTGACTGCAGTGGAAGAAAACCCTGTCCCTGCAGGTCAGGTGGGGTCAGGTCATTCTGTGGGTGGACCCAAAACCAGGCTTGGTAACAGGACCATAAAAAATGTTGTCCATTAACCAAAAAAGTTCCAAAAACCCATGGAGGAACGCGGATGGTGACAGAACAGAGCAGATGACCTGACACTGAGGAACTGAAAACCAGATTCTTAAATAAACTGAGGTTGAATAACCAAATGAAGAAAAAGGTGGATGATTTAACCTGAACAAGTTGAGATTTACAGGGAGAACGGAGCATAAAAAAACTTAAGCACAAAATCCTGACAGTACCTCTCCCCAAAAGGATGCATCCCAGATGCCCAAAACACCCACGAGGAGGGGACCCTTATAAACTAAAGTCCACTAAACAGAGCTCCTGTAGCCAGATGGGTGTGAGGGGTATCAGAACTCCACCTCAGGGACAGACATGAAGGGGAGCAACCCTCCTCTAGAACAGGAACAAAAAAAAAAAGAATAAATTAATCAAGACATTAACAAAACTGATGGAGAAACAGAAATGGGGACTGAACAGAGCAGATGACCTGACACTGATGAACTGAAAACCAGACAAATAAATACACTGAGGTTGAACAACTAAATGAAGAAAAATGTGGATGATTTAACCTGAGGATGGTGAGACTGATAGGGAAAAAAGGACATAACAGAACCTCAGCATAACATCTTTTGTTAGATTTTCCAAAAACTAATACATTCTGTAGACAGGAAGTGCAAAGCAGTTCTTGGTCCTGCTAAATAGATATTCTCTATTAAACGCTAAACAAATAAAAGATTGAACCGTGCAACCGTTAGCACACCCGAACTTTTAAGAAGACAAAACTGCACCCGTGGGGGGGGTCGTACCTTCAGCCAAGGTCAGAGTGACACACCGCCTGCATGCTCATGGCTGCAGAGCAGCCTCCCTGTCCACAGGTGATGAATGAGTGTCATGTCTTCAGGGAAGGAGAAGGTGAAAAGGATGAGGAAGGTAGAATTTGGCTCCTGAGATGCTGCCCACATGACGCTCAGGCACAGACCTCAGGAAGCCCTTACTCTGCCATCTGTGGCACCGGAGAACGAACGTATCCCCGAGTCGGTCCAGGAGGGTTTCTTCTGTCTTAAACGTGTACGTACCTGTGCGTTGGTACTCATATTTTCACTTCTAATCATTATATTTTCTTTTTTTTTTCTCGCTTCGTCACGCACACACTCAGCATCTCTGTCACCTCCTGCACCAGAACAGATGGGAGAACAGGAGAGAAGTGTTCCCGCGTCCGCCGCTTCCTTTCATCCAAACTCGCTCCGTCACAGCCCAGCCAGCTTGTCCCCTGACACAAACACAAAAAAAAACCTCTGCTGGGACCCACAAACTGCACAAATCCTCACAGTTACACACACAATCAGCTGTCATCGAAATAACAACAGGAAATCCAAAGTGAGCCGACATTTAAATGATTTGTTTTATCTCTTTCCAGCTTCTGATCCTAAAATACAGTTTGGGAATTCAAATCCAACTTTTGGTTTTTTTGGGGGTCTTTCAGCTGTAAATAAAATAACGCAGCTGTGATTTGAAGATTACCCGTGGCCAAATATAGTTTTGAATGCCGCCACAAATTACTATGACGGAGATTCCTCTGGGTCAGTAAGACAAACAAAAGCAGATCCTGAGTCGGTGCAGTTACAAAGTAGAAAACCTGCCAGCTTCAGGATCGGTTCTAAGATTCTCCTCGTTTTTTGTTTTTTTTTCTCAAATGTCTTAATGGAGTGGGACCTTATCAGATCTCCTTAAATATCCTCCAGAGCTCCCAGATTTTCTGTTTTTGTCTCTTATCGATATCCACTATGAGAACCAGAAGCCAGGGCGAGGCCTCTTTTCATTGCAGTGGAGATGTTTAGTTGAAAATGAAAAACTTTAAAAATGGCTCGTTATTTGTACATTTTTACCTTTAATTCTTTTGACCTTCTTAATCTTTTATTTTATATTCAGATTTAATTCCTGACAATATTTTCATGGACTGACCTGTACGCCTCATTTATGAGGGTAAAGTTTATCTTTATCCTCTATAAAACTCTGTTAAACTTTATTTGTAAAGTAGATTTCGTTTAGAAACCTTTGATATATACATTTCCCTGAACCTGTAAGTGTCAAAGTGAACGTCAACTTCAGCCTCATCCTACTTTTAAGGATAAATACACCCACAAAAAAATCCCTAAAATTAGTATTTTTATTATATTTATAAATGTGAATCATTAGACACATCCTTGTAACATTACACATGATTACGGTGTGTGGGAACAACTTTGACATTAATCTCTATTTGGAGAAAAGACTCCAAGTTTTTGTCTGTAAAATGCATTTTTTTAATTTATTTTGAAGTTCTTCTGTTTCCTTACCGGCTATTTTCAGCAGACAGAAAAACAACTGATTTTGCTAGTCGGGGGGCTTTACTTTAGCGCAGGGGTGGGCAAACTTTTTGATTTGTGGACCAGAAAAGGTTCTAAAATTTGGCATAAGGGCCGGACAAGGAGCAGATGGAAGGAGAGATTTGGTAATGAACCTCATAAACTGAAAAGATAATATGGAATTTAGAGAAAAACATGCTTTAATTTGGATTAAAATTCACATATATTCTTTTAAAAACAGAAAATTTGGGAATTTCAATTTCTAAATTTAGATTTTTGTTCTCTTTTTGGTGATCCAATGGGTTGATGTTCTTCAGAGGAAAATGCGAACTCAAAGAAATCAGAAAAATCTCCTTCGGATTCAGAAAAAAACACACACAAACGCCGGAGAAACAACACCAATCATGAGAAGAAACCAGAAATACAATGAAAATAAAACAATAATTAGGATTTTTGATTCAATGTATTTTAATTTGGAGGGCCACATTAAGTAGCTTAAGGGGCCGTATGTGGCCCCCGGGCCGTAGTTTGCCCACCCCTGCTTTAGCGGATAGTGTAGCCGTTTTAAGGAAGTAGCAGATACATTTTTGATCGAGCGACTTGAATGGTGAGGGAATCTAGGAGTTTTCCAAAATAAAACGTCGAATCAGATAAAAAAAAACTGAAAAAATGTTAATAATGATTGTTTTTCTCTGCAGCCTGAAGAAAGTGATCAAAAGGCTCAATCGGAATTTGTCATTTTAATAAAAGTTGACTCATACTTGTAAAGACGAAGACTTATAAAACAGGGTTCCCTTATATATGTTGAATGTGGGCTTCATTCGGCCAAAATCTTTAACCCCTTATATGGTCGTCTTCCCCAAACCTTCACCTTTAGTGGTCATAATCATATCATAATATGGCTTTGTTCGTCAGTGGAAAAGAACCAATCAGGTCCTTTGAAGCACCCCCCCCACTGGTTCCAACTGCTCTGCTGCTCCATCTGGGTTAATGAAATGTCTTCATCAATGTGTTAATAACAAAATATAAAGGTAAACTATACTGTTAGAGTATTCAGAAACCTTCAAGCCCAACTGTGTCATGGACTGGTACCAGTCTGCGGCCCGGGAGTGTTTTATGCATTTTTATTGCATGTGTTTATGTTTGTTTAGGTTTTTATGACCTTGTTTTCTACTCATGCTAATCTCCATCTATAAAACACATTTAAAGAAACTGAAATATTTAAAACTTATTCAATTTCCATCTCTGAAATTAAGTGGAATTTTGGTTCAAATGCGTTTAATTCTGTTTATTTTAAATGCAGGGGCGGACATTGCAGTTTTGGGGCCCCAGGCAATAGAAAACAAGGGGGCCTTCTGTAGTAATTGAATGAATAATTTCTTTAAAAAAATATCCCTGAAATCACGTGTTGACATCTTAGGAGTTCAAATATCTTGAATTTAAAAAGCTAAATCGCATCAAATGTTAAAGAAATTTATTTGAAATGCATCTAAATTGCTGTTGATGGAATAGTCCATTGCGACAAAGGGACGGGGGAGGACGAAACCCTCTCACATGAGAAGTCTTATGTCATTTTAGTGATTTGGGTTTTTATGACTGACTTAAATAATAATGGCGAGGAAATTGTGATATCAAGCATGAAAACTGACAGTAATTCATGATCCAAATAACTTCACTCTATTTACGTGCAAATAGTTAGTTCCAAAATATGGAGTTCACCCTTCCAAATAAGACACAAAAAAAATACCAATGAAGGATTTCCTGCCGAATAATGAAATGTGTCATTTAGCAAAAAAAGAACAATAACTCTTTGATTTCAACTCTGTTTCTTCTTTATGGTCAGTCCCTCGCCCAACAAAGTCACGCGGTTCTATCGCATCTCGGAATCAGGGAAATATTTTCCCTGTAGATATTTTTCTCCTGCCTCAATCTCAGAGGAGGGTAAAGCCTGCAGATGGGCACAGATAGCAGCAAATGGGAGTAGTGGTCTGGAGCCGGATCGATCCAGAGCTGGCAAAGGGCCGCAGCTTGGGATAAACAGTGGAGATGGCTCAGAGGGAGATTGCTCATTGATGTGTGATTAAAGTTAGAGAATCCCCCATGCTGCTCGGAACTTGTGAGTGAGATCTCTGACACCGGGGTAATTGGTCTCAGGAAAATCAATGGATTTGGTGAGTGAGATACTCCTGCTTTTTTTTTTTTTTTTTAGAGGGGGTTTGAGTTAGACAGTGACATTCTTACCTGAGGCTCAGCTTGACATTTATGCTCAGAAGTTGACCTGACCCCACTTTATGTTGCTAGGAAAAATATTCCAGCTGAAAGAGGCTGTCATGGTGGACGCTAATGCCAATTTTTCTTAGTGTTTGTGAAGCTGCCAAAACACGAGATATCAATATCAATATATTTTAGCAGGTTTAAACTTATTTTTGTTCTATCTTTTCAAACTTTTATCAAATTCAGCAAAGTCAAGGTTTTTTTTGTAACATTGCGATCTAGAAATACGGAAATAGTCATTAAATAAGTCAAAATAATTTTGCTCTATAGTCTTGATAATAATAAAACTTGATTTAAGAATTAAAAAAAACTTAAATTTCACTGTAATTTTTGGTTCAGTTTTAATAATATTATTTTAAAATTAAATAAATGCTGACTGGCATTTAGCGTCGTTATTTTGGCAACAAAAATTTGATTAATGTTCTAATAGTTTTAGATTTTATAATGATTTATTGCTTGTACTAAAATCATTCTCATTTTGTTCCCCACATTTTATTATAAAATAAGTCTTTTTCACTTATAACGCTAGTTTTTTCTAAAATAAAAAATTGGGTCAACAACCTGAAGCTCCGGAGCAGCATGTGGCTCTTTTCCTTCCTTCATTCCGGCTCTCTGGTTGAAGTAAAAATTAAGTTGTTCATATTCAAACAAAAACAAACATATTTTTGAACTACAAGCATACCGAGCAAAACAAAACAGTCATACAAGTGCAACTTTATTGGAATAATTCACAAACAAAACTCCTGCAGATGGATGCATTAACTCCTGACCACATTACCCATAATGCTCCAACAATAAATCAAGAAGAGCAGAAAATCAATTTGACCCAAAATGTAAACTGAAGACAAAATTAATTTTAAGAGGTTGCTTTAAATAAATAATTTAAAAAAAAAAGACATTTTGGTCCTAAAAGGGTCCTTTAACCCTTCCGCTCTCCTTGGGGTCCAGATGGCTCCAACCACATATTGTTATGCGATTTTTTCCATGACAAATGTGGACGAAGGGGGACAGGATTTTATGTCTGCCATGGACATTAGTGAAACTCCGAAATCAGTGAAAAAAAAAAAGTTCAGCGCACTGTCCTGTGGTGTCCAGATGACCCCACTTTTAATGTAAACAAGCTAAGGAGAACGGAAGGGTTAATTAGCTCTGATTTTATTTTAGTTAATTGGTTTTACGAATTTATGGCTGACATGCGGCAAAACTGGTAAAAAATTAACAGCTCACATCACACTCTCCTACTAGGGCTGAGTTGGTAAAATTTGAATAATCAATCTGAATAAATCCATAAAAGTAGAGACGCATATTGGTCAAATCTGCTAGCTTGATGCTAACGTGTAATGGGATTTCCCAAAAGACAGCTAATGCTAACACTCGGTTGGTGATGCATTGCTGATTAAATTGACATTTTTATACTCTTTTTCTAAACTCTTTTAGGTAAATATTTTTTTAAAACAACCATTTATTGTCTAAAATTACTGTTTTATTTATTTAATTTATTTATTTATTTTTTCTAATTTATTTCTTTCTAAATGTGTAAACCGTTTAAACCCAAAATTCAATTGAATTAAATCAATGAAAAAAATAAAAACAATCTGAATCGAATCGATCCAGGCTTTAGTGAATTGAATCGGAAATTATTAACCCATCCCTACGGTCAACTACTTTACATTGACTGCATTGAGATGTGTTGTACAGGAAGTCTTTTATTTTGAAAGGAAGTGAAGTTACAAACCAGTTCCTAATTTGAGAAAAAAAACATAATTTTATCTTCATATTTGTTTTAATAATATCAAGAAAGAAACATAGCTTATATTTATTATGGTATTAACAGAAATACAAAATAGTATCTTAATATTTTAAAAGGTCAATTTGGACTTTTCAGCTCATACTGGGTCATTGTTGTCAAATGTTTTATAACGTTTTATAAAGCTTAATAATGCTTTTTAATTTCTAGATTTTATATAGTAATATCAGATTTCTTGATAAGTAAAAATATTTGCTGCATAGAAAGATCAATTTACAACTTTCTACTGATTTTCTTTCAAATATTAGTGTTCTTTTCCTATTTTAAGTTTACCTCATTATTCTCCAGCTGGAAAGAAGTTGTTAAAAAAAACCTAAGCAAGTATGGACATGAAAGTAAACCGTAAAGGGATTTATAACGTGATCGTACTTGCATGCTCCGATCCTCTGTGGCAACCTTTTAATAAAAAGAAGAAGCCCGTCAAGGACAATAAGAAATGACAAGTGAAATCAGGTTGCTAACTTGATTTCTGCAACCCAATCGTCATCTCCCGCTGCGTGCAACATGACAGCTTTCCGTAGCATGTGCCTTCGCTTTAAAAAGGTCACTGATGATGCAGGATACATCAGCATACGTCTGACCAAATGACAGCCCTGCCCAGGAGCCATCTCCCTCACAGCTCCGGCCAATTAGAGACGTTCTTGTATCAATCGGAACTCAAATAACATCTCATCACAATGCCTGTCTGTTTTTGATTTCCTTCTGCCCTCAGGAGATCCGCCGTCCGGTTCCCCGAGGAATCCACCTCTATTACACCTTTTTGAAATATAGGTTAATGACGGCATCCTCCGTGTCAGCGGATGCAGCAGATGGATGCAGTTTCGGATAAAAACACCCTTTAAAAAAACTCTAATATAGTAATCCAATTATGCAAAGTGAAAACATTTTTTAAACCTTTACACCTCTGCTTAAATGTGTCCATTTTACAATAGAAACGCTCCAAACACCGGACCGTACCGGACTGCTCAGTGGAAACAAAGCTACGGTCTCCCAATGCGTCCATTTGCAGAAAAATAAAACCATTCATTTGTTTTCTACTGGGGTTTTTTTAGGCTAATTTAGCAACACGCTAACGTTTTTTTGACTAATTTAATTCACTGAGGAATTTTTGTCTATTTTGGATTTTAGCTAGAATTTAATGTGCTAGCTTTTTTGGCTAATTTGGCATCTAAATGAGATTTTTTATTTTGTTAATTTGGTGTTTAAGCTAATATTTTAGCAACATGCTAACGTTTTTTTTTTTTTGGCTCATTTATCTAATTTTGAGTTTAGCTTCAATTTTAGCAACAAGTTAACGTTTTTGACTAATTTAGTTCATTGAGGAATTTTAGGCTACTTTGGAGTTTAGCTGGTATTCAAGGAACTAGCTACCTTTTTTAGCTAAATTGGAGTTTATCTCATATTTAAGCAACACACTAAATATTATTGCCGAATTGGCATATATCGTGTATTTTACAATAAAATTTTCAGAAATTTAGGTCTCCTTCAGTTCTCTTTTTTTACAGTTCTTTAATGAAATGTTCCGTCTTTCAGCAGATTTAATATTTTTTAAATGACTTTTGCATTACCAGCAAATCCCTTTAGCAATTAAAATAAATTTTGTAACCATTTTCAGCAAAAAGCTTCAACATCTTCAGTGACTATTTTCAGCAAAAAAAGCATTCCGACTAGCATTACCACAGGTAATGCAACTTTTCTAGTTTGAAAATGTTTTAATTCTAAATATTAAAAATATGGTTGCATTTGCACAACAAAGAGAACCTGAATTAGAGAACAGATTTTAAAAAATTAACTAATTAATCGCAAATCTGGAAAATATTTATAACAATTATTCGCTTCTTTTTTTTTTAAATACAGTATTTACCAGCCGATTATCATCTGCAAATAATTATAGCATGAAATCACATGCAAAATTGTACATAGAAGGTTAATTTTCAACCCTTTGGGTATTAAACTCAATTTTGTCTTTAGTTGAATTCACCTCTGGATTTTCCATTAGAAAGTCTACCTGCTTGCTTATTTGCCTCTCCTGTGTGAGCCTACCTTTATTTTTTTATTTTTCCATATTCACATACAAAAATGTTTTTACAACATCTACAGAAAGTGTGTCTGTGGTGGGGGTGTGTCTATCCATTCTGAACGGCTCACCTTCTACGACGTCGGTGGGAAAAGAGGAGTTTCCACAATTCTTAGACAATGCTGGTGCTTGTTATTGGAAAAAAATTAATGTCTCATGTCGGTTTTCTTGGATTTCTAATTGCAGATAGCTCCGTTTGGCTCCGCCCCCGTAGCAGGTGCACTCTTGCTGCTGCAATCCAGCCGCCAGATGTTCATTCTCCACCTTATTTATTAAAATAGATCACTTTTGTCCAAAAACTAAAATTCCATATTATCTCTTTAATGTAATAGAATCTCAATCATTGTAAAAAAAAAAGTTTACGTTTATTTAGACAGATTTTTATTACGCTGCAGGGCAGGACGCCTGAGGGCGTTAATAAATATTGACACATTCATTATGATTTCATAGCTCATATATATATATAATTTATTTTCAAAAAATTCTACTTAAAGAAAAGGCAAAATAAAATCCCAAAAAAGTTTCGATCGTCCCTATGATCCTTCATTATCATGTTCATGACACACTAAGGCTCATAAATAATGTATTACTAATCATTCTATGCGCAGCATTCATGTTTTGCTTCACAAAAAAAGAGAAAACTGCCACTCATTTGATACACTTAGTAAATGTTTAATCTGCTTCTCTGCAAATCAGACAGTTATGGACAAACAAGCTTCGCAGTGAAGCGCATGAATAATTCCCAAACACGAGGCGAGTCACACTGCTGGGTAATGGAGAGCGCTGCAGAGACGTTCAACAAAACCAAGAGAATATTAGGAAAAACAATCATATTGGTTAAACTTTGTGAAGCTTGAGTTGGATTTTAATTGTCTGTATAGCATTAAACCAACAAACAACAAAGGTGGTGTTTTTACCGGCGGTTACAATGCTAGATAGCAGCACGAAAGAGAGAAAAAAAAGAAAGAAATTGGATTTGAAGTTTTCGCCCCTGAAGAAACTTCGAATCTCTTGCTTGTGATCAAAGAGCCGGAGTGACTCAACCTGAGCTCCAGCTTATCCAGTCGGTCTCTCCGCAGAGCCGAAATACAAGTTCGCCTGGAATAATAATAGCACCTTGATGAGGCTCCATGCAGCACACTGCAGCATCAGGGCTGGCAGTTTGATTCATGCCTCTGACAAAACGCCTCTTGTTTATGATCACGCAACATCTGTTGACGGCGAATCTCTTCTTGTAATCAGCACTCTGCTACCATTTGATCATTTTATCAGCCGCGGCAGCGTAGGGAGGTTCCGAGTGTGTGTGTGTTCCACACGCAGGAGGATATATTACTGATGTTCTTTTACAACCGGCCACAACAACAACAGATTGCTGTTTATGTGCAGAATCATTTTCAATCCGTCTGTGTTCCCTTCATCAACCATAATAGTAAAATATTCACTTCTTTTAAAAAAAAACAAGCAAAAATGAAAGCAGTTGCGACCCTTAGTGTCAATATTTATTTGTCTTTGAGGCAAAATCTCCAACTCACTTCTAATTTTTGACAATTATTTCACACTTCAGAACGTTCTCTCATCCCCTTGATGGTTTGTTCCTGTTAAAAATGACAGGGGTAAGAAAAGAAAGCTTGAAGTGGTTGACATGTTGATCCTCGAGAAATCCTTGTTTTTTTCGTTTTATTGTGCAGCTTCTGCTGGGAGTGGAGCTACAGGGGGCCATAACCACACCGAGGGACCAAATACAAATCACCCCGATCCAGAAAAGCTTAGCCACCGGCCGGGCTGAGGGGCGTCGCAGGCGTCCTAATGCCGCGCGCTGAAGTGATCATCGCTCATGTTTTTCTGTTTTTGTATTGTTTTTGGCGTGTTTCTGGGGAATATGGCGGCGCTAAATGATGGTGTTAGGGTTCTACAAATGAATTACCTTTGAGGACGAGCTACTTTGACACGTCAGCTCAGACCCCCTTTGCTCAGATTGGACATTTTCGATAAAACTTCAACATTTATGTGTGGTAAAGTTGTTTGTTTATTAATAATCTACTTAAATATCAAATGCATAATAATGAAATGTTGTCTCTAAGCTGTTGAAAGTCCTTAAAACTTAGAAATATGTAAAAATACAGCAAATTATGTGCAAAGTAATGTAATATTGGGTAAGGTAAAGTTTTTACTGTACTTATTATTTTTTTTAATTTGTTATTATTTATTAGTATTTTCTTTCTTTTTTATTGACCTTTGAATCTTTTGACCCCTTAAAGTCTCAATCTGATAAAAATCCTGTTTTTTGAGTTTTTAACATGTATGTGTGACATTTTTCTTATGTTAAAGAACAAATGTAATAAGAAGTCATTTTGTATTTCTGAGTATTTTTTCTTTTTTTTAATCTCTGTCAATCAAACTATCCCAGAATGAATGATCTTCTTTCTGCTGCACTAAACCTTCATCTGATCCGGTTAGCGTGTCTAGTTCAGGTTCTGGAGAAGAGAAGATGCTATCTTCACATTGACTGCAGTCAAATGAGCCGCCGTTCACATTTCTGTGGTCCAATCAGCCGTCACTGGATTTTTTGGTGTGAGTTTCATCCAATACTTACGGTAGCAGGGCTGAGAACACTGGAAAATCTCCACCAGACTCCACGGAGCTTCTTGATGTGACCACGGAAATGTGAACGGCGGCTCATTTGATCGATTGTAAATCAAGGAAAGAGGATTTTAATGTTAGCTTTCATTATTTTGGTCAAAGCAACGTCAATAAACATTGGAGAATTAGCTAAAACTGGAAGAAAAAATCAGGATTTTGGAGGAAGTTCGATCCATGAAGATCTGAGCTGACATCCGGACCAGAACCATTCGGCTGGACGTTACCCAGATTGATGGACAGTTTTATGAAGCTGCGGTGAAGATTGACGCTAGCGAGACACAAGGTGTTCGCACATCGGCTGCGTTGGCGCGCATTCAAACGGCCACTTTCAATGGAAAGCCCATGCAAACGAGTGTAGAGCAGAATTTCTAACTTCTACGTGAGTATTTAAGTATTAGTGAGCACCTAGAGAGCTATCATCATCGGACAGGGGGGGATGAGCTCAGCTCGAAAAGCCACGCCCCCTCAGAGGATATTTTAGAAACAGAGGCTTCAGATACACATAAATTGCTTTTCAAAGACATTCAGGTCGTGAGATTTTGATTAAAAACTTCATACTCATAATTATAACACTACTTTGAACATTTCACTTTTTTAAAATTGTCATAGGGGGACTTTAAATGTTATCTCACGATTAGCCATATATATCTCATTAAGTGATACTTGTATCAATTTAAAATGCTGGCAAGATATTTAGATAATTATGTGTGAGAGTCCTTTAACGTCTGACTTCTGTTTTTCGGCTAAACCCCCGACCACGAGGTGGCAGCACGGCACACCAAGCCTCTTTGAGCAGCTCTGCACCACTATGAAAACAACAAGATCTCACGAGAACTAGCTTGTGTTAAATGATCAGTCAACCTCGTGGTTTTTGTTGTTATGAGATATATCCTACTTAGTTTTTACTTGGGATGGGTATCGAACCCGAGTAAAAACTTGGGTTGGGTACGAGACTGTGTCCAGTGTCATATAAAAACACAGATTCCAGGGCTTTGTAGTTAGCTTGGATAAAAACAAGTGAAAAAAATTAGAGAAAGAAAACTGTAAAAAAAAAATGTATACTCTTAGGATTTATCGCGATACATATCGTGATATGTATCGCGATACATACAGGGAGACTCGTATCGCAATACATATCATATCGCCAGACTCTTGGGAAAACACTCCTAATTAATTTGAGACAATAAGTTAAAACGGGATAAGATTAACTTTTGAAAAAGTATATATGTTTCTAGTCTATTAGTAAATAAAAACTTGCCTGATACTCCACAAGCTCAGATTCCCAAACTGGTTCTGGTCATAACTAGACTCAGTCGTGTCTCCAGACGACATTTAAAAGCAGCAATTGTGGAGCTTTACTTTCATAACTGTAGGAATATGCTCCACTTTTAGTTGTACAAACAAACTTTTTGACTAAAATTGTTTCTGTTTTTCTGACACCTCGCAGTAGCCTCTGGTTATATGAACCCTGGCGGACACAGAGGAGTTCTTGTAGATCCTTATAGTCCCTCTATGGAGCCACCCTCTGACTCTGCTGTAAACATAAGCAGTTTGTGTGAAATAAAGGAAAAGAATGAAGAAAAAGTAAGTTATATATGAAAAAAATGAGGAATATTTAGTTCTGTCTGTACGTTTTAATTTAGTTTTTTAATAAAAATTCTTGGCAAGTCCAGTTTTCTCAGAAAATCTGGCAGTGGGGTAAAACAGTTTTTGACATGTTCTGTGTGTTTAGTTCCTTTCCCTCTGTCCTGTTTTGTGCAGTCTTCTGTGGCTCCTCCTTGCTCCCCCGCCCACTTCCTGTGCTTTCTGCTGGAGGAGTTCACAGCTGCACGCTATCAGTTCATTTAGTTGTTTGCCTATTTAAGTTCTCTTGGTTCATCTCTTTGTGTGGGAGTGCTATCCACATCAACAATGGTGATTTATTTGTTAAAAAAAAAAAAAAAAAAAAAAAAAAAAAAAAGAACATTAAATGAGTCTGATTTATCCTTTTGCATCCAAGCCTGCTCTGCATTTGGGTTCTTGAACTCTAGCTGTAACAGTTTTGATTCATTTCTAAGGGGCTTGTTTTTACAGTGCAAAGATTCACTATACTATTATGTACAGCAGTAGTGGGATAGGAATTTAGCTGATTATTAATACAGTCAAGTGTCACCGGGCCATGCCAAGGCATCGGCAGAATCTTCAAGATTTAATCCCACTACCTGGTTTTATTTTGAAAATCTTTTGTGTGCCGAACAGCCCACTTCATGTACCCCAGGGCTACCGGGCAGCATGTGCCACTTACATTTACACATTATCCAGTCAGAGCTATTGCTTTGGGTTGAGAGAAATCATCCAGTCCTGGTAAAATTTTAACTTGTTCTTAAATCTTCTTTGGCTACAATGTGATTATAAATGCTGAATTTGCTGAAATAATGACATTTAGGTTGCCATGCGGTGGCAATTTGTGACCTCTATAGAACTTAGTTATTTCATTTACCATCTGCACTTTCAGAAAATATGAATTATAAAGCCATTTTCTAAAAAAATATTATGGAATTCTCCACAAAATTTGTTTAAAAAGGCCTATAAGGCGATTTACATAAAATAACCAAAAAAGAAAATAAAGTCGTGCATATAAAATGCATAATTAACGATATAAGATTATTAATTGATATTATTTTAAATAGATACATATTACATAAAATAGCACCCAAAAAATGGAATGACCAAAGTTCTCTGAAGCCAAATGAGAAACACAAACTGTTGGTATTTGCAGAAAGTCTTCAGATTTGTCTTCTTTTGTTGAGAAAGGAGAAACCCCATGAGGAAAACGTTTGTTTTCTTTAGCAGCTACCTTGATGATAGCTTGTCTTGCAAAGATTAAGTGATTAGTTAACAACTAACGTGTTGACAACATTCGCTACGCTGAATAAACATGCCTACCTTCCTTTAGAACATCATGAAATGTACTTAAACTCCAGTTTCATAACTGGTGAAGCCATATTTGTGAAACTGGAATTTGAAGCTACTTTTAGTACAAATTGGGGCTAATATGTTTGGTGCATGACTAATCACAGGGTTGGATGTCTGAGATTCTCTGACTTTTGTAATGGATTAAAAAGGGGTTAAAATCATGAAGTCAGGGACACTTTTGAAGATTTCTTTAAGAAAAAAAATCCAGAATAATAATTAAAAACCAAATGAAGCAAAAAAAAAAAAGCTATAATTTTCACGTTTTCTTTCTTAAAATCCCCCCAAAAATCCAAAGACAAAAAAAAGAAAAAGGATTTTTTCATTTTAGAGAACTTTATCACTTTAAGGAAATTTAAAACAACTTAGTAAGATGGCTGTATACTAACTAAAGTACTGTCTTGTATTGGAGGAAATAAATATGAAACATTCACGACGACCTGGAACAGTCGAGTAGCTTGAATGACTCAAGTAAACAAACTCGGCCCAAGTTTCCCACCGTAAATGGCTTGTTGTTAAAGTAAGGAGGACTGTTACAGGGTGGGCGTATTGAGCCGGCTGACCTTTCTGAGATAAACCTATCAAACTCAAAACAGGCTAAAATTGCAAAAGCATTGAGGTGCAGCAGTGACATTTACATGGCTCTCACACATAAACACCACCCGACGCGCTATGCAGAACACGAGAGCTGTGGTTGTTTTTAGGCGCCAGACAGATTCGTGTATCGTCAACATGACTTCCACCTCACTTCCAGAAATATGTTGGTCCTTTTTTGTATCGATAATTGCTCGTTTTCGTCACAACTGCCGTCATGGGTGAATATGGGTTGTCTGCAGGCAAAAATTGTTGTCCTTGTTTGGTAAGTGTATCGTGAAGTATTTGTAAACTTAAAGAAAGATGACGTATGGATGATACTGTCTTATGGTGTCTTTACGCTACTCAGGTGCACTATTGATCTGGTGACTTTGTAGCACCCATCCCTAATCTTAAAGTGTGTCGTGAAGTATTTGTAAGGTATAACAAACAGGTGATACCGTTGTACAGTGCCCTTCCACTGCTCACTAGGCAAAGGTTGTCCAAATCCAGGCCTTAAGGGCCGCTGTCCTACATGTTTTTCAACCAACCAGCCATTAAAGCTCCTCCAAACACACCTGATCCTGGTAATCAGCAGCAAATAATGCAGGGTTATTTGAACTCCAACAGGAATCTGGCCCTTAAGGCCTGGACAACCCTTGTCTAGAGTATGGGGTACAAGAACTTTAAAACGGTATCATCCATACGTCATGACTTTAGGCAATAGTCCATCCATCCATGCACCCAGTCTAAGCAAAGATTCCCAGACTTCTCTCTCCCGATCACTTTCTCCAGCTTCTCTAGGGGGAACCCCAAGTCATTCCCAGGCCACTCGAGAGATGTAGTCTCTCCAGCATGTCCTGGGTCTTCCCCAGGGCCTCTGCCTAGTGGGACATGCCCAGAAAACCCCACCAGGGAGGCGTCCAGGAGGCATCTGGACTGGATTACCGAGGCCCTTTAATTGGCTCTGCTCGATAGGAAAAACGGCTCTACCCTTATCTCTCTCCAGGTGACCTTACTTTTCTCCATCCATCTATCCATCCATCCATCCATCCATCCACCTTCTTCCGCTCATCCGGGACCAGGTCACAGAACAGTCTAAGCAAAGATGTCAAGAGTTCCCTCTCTCTGGCCACTTCCTACAGCTCCTCTGGGGGGACCCCAAGGCGTTCCCAGGCCAGCCGAGAGACGTAGTCTATCTAGCTTGTTCTGGGTCTTCCCCGGAGCCTCTGCTAAATGGGACCTGCACGGGACACCTCAGGGAGGCATCCAGGAGGCATCTGGACCAGATGCCTGAGACACCTATACTGGCTTCGCTCGATATGGAGGAAAAGCGGCTCTACTCCAAGCTCTCACCAGGTGACCGAGCTTCTCACCCTATCTCCAATGATGAGGTGCACTAAATATCAAGGCCATAGACCTCTTGGTGAACCCATAGAGCAAATTTCATGCACATTTACCTCTACAGGTATGCTATGCATTACACACCCCTCTACGACCCTCAATGGGCCAAGACAACTCAAAAATCTGCAGCCCCCTGTACCATTCAACATATGACTAAGGCCATAGTATCCAACATTTGAATACATGTTTGTGGAATTGAAAAAGGAATGTTATCTTGTGAGGGTCATCACAAACCTTTTTAAATCATGAGAAGTCACGAGAACAGTCGCTTTTTGGGCTTCAACTATTTCTCCATACAAATGTATGCTTTAAGCACAGCCGCCTGTACAGTGCACCCCACCATAATTGATGCTCTCCCCAGTCTGCAGACCCGGTCATCCAAACGCCATGAGTGAAGTCATTAATAAAAGCACCTCCCCCAACCTTGAAGAGAATTTGCCTCCTATATTTATACACCTGCTCTACTGCTGCCTTTAGTATGTGCCTCTTTCGTCTTTGTCACTCCATTTACATACGAGTCCATGCTTAGTAAAATAGGAAGAATGATACATTACTAATGTCATGTTTTATTGTCACAAATTCACTGGAAAACCTTAATAAATGAAGATCTATTACAGCTTAAGTTCAGTCTTTTAAACGAAATGCTGTTTCAGTAAACGGTCAAAGGATCTTAGGGTCGATTTAAGAATAAATGCAGTTTAGACGGTCACAAAAATGGGAAGGCACCAGCAGAATCCTCAAGATTTAATGCCAATATATACATATATTGTGGTGGTCATGAATGTAGACAGTGGAAAAAGGACAAAAGAAGAAGTTCGTCTGAGCTTGGACCAGAGGGATTGATCAACCATGAATCCCACAAAGATCATCAAATCCCAAAGAGTAATGAGGACTGTCGTCTGTGATCTCGATCAATCGAGATGGAATCATCAGACTTTGGTGGATGGATTGATCTGGTGAGGAAGATTTTGTATTTTTTTTTTTATTTCATTTTTATTCATTAAGAAACATACAATATAAACTTGAGTTGTAAACTCAAGCATGATAGAAAAGGAAAAAAAAATGAAAAGGGGACAGAAAGAAGAAAAACTTATTTTGTCGGCCACTTTTAACAATCAATAAATCAATCAATCAATAAAAAAAAAGAAAGATACAGATACACAAGCATTCGGCTGATTCATTACACAATAAAAAATTGGGAAAAAAAAAAAACAAAATCTTATAATTACAACATCAACCAGTGTGAAAGGAAAATAAAACCTCTGGGATGAGTAATTGTTATTTGTTTTAGATAGTTTTATAGTCGTTGATAATACTGTTTTTAATGTAGTTTTTAAAACTTGATATTGTTGAAGCATTTTTAATTTCTACGCTCAATTTATTCCATTTATTAACTCCATATACTGACACACATCGTTCTTTTAGCAGAATTCTGTGTTTTGATATAACAAATATTTAATGTCCTTTTAGATTAAACTTTTTCTTTTCATTAAATTAGGAGGAAGGCATTTCATCTTTACTTTATACATAAATTTCAAAATATTAAAGTTTATAAGATCGTTAAGTTTTAATAGTTTTAATTTAATAAATAATGGATTACTTTTTGTAATGATTCTTATTGCTTTTTTTTTGCAATATGTAAATTGGATGAATATATGTTTTATAAGATTATATTCTTAAGCATAGGTTAATTTGGAACATCAATGACATCCGGCTCTTATATACAGCCAACATGTGGTAAAAACATAAAAAATTTAGGTCCAGTGTGGTAGTATTTTGGGATATGTGACTGTGGTCTTTGTGAGGCAGAAATCTTAAAATTAGTAGCTGCTTTCTAGTCGATGCTGATGTAACGGATGTGGACCTTCACCTCCGTTCAAACAGAAATTCACACACGCGGGGTAGAGGTTCACAGGTTTACTCTGTAAAAAGGTGTAAAACAAAAGAAATTCAAGTAATTTCCACTGGCAGTAGCACATCCGGCTCCCCTCTGCAGTTCTCCGTGTTATAAATTGAATTTTTTTTTTTTTCCAGAAATTAAATTCCATCAACTCAAACAACTAATACATTCAACTTTCTATGAACAAAAAGAAGTAATGAATAAAACATGTAAAACTATAGAGGTGAATTGCAAAAGTAAAATGCTCCACATGTAAAAATTAAATACACATACCTGTAAAAAGGTGTAAAACAAAAGAAATTCAAGTAATTTCCACCGGCAGTAGCACATCCGGCTTCCTACAAAACCAAAATCAAAACGTAAAATGGCTGCGTTTCCCCGACAGTCTCTCATGTGCCTTGTGCACCTGTTCGCTAGCCAAAAGGAAATATTCCCTACTTATACAAAATTCACAAAACTTAAAATAAATAAATACAAACTAGGCTCAAAATTTAAATATATACATTTTTGTAAAAACTAATTTAATAACGAAAACATTGTGTGAAATAAAATTTTAGAAAGATTGACAGACATTCGGCAAAACGTGGCTTACCCTCTGCAGTTCTCTGTGTTCTGAGAGGGCGGTGTGGCTGCATTTTCTGTATGCGGAAGCAAAACGGTTGCACCGCTCTCCCGCATGCGCGAACCATGCGTCACTTCCGCTAAAGATTTTTCCGGTCTTTGGACGATAACAACAATAATAACCTCGTAGGATGTTAATATAGCACTTAAAATGTTTATCATAGTGAAAACATTCACTTATTGTTGAATAAACGAAAGGAAAAAGACACGTTAAGGATAATAACCTTACGATCTTGCAGTGACTACAACGGACTACAAATGTTTTCTTCTTCTGCAGTTTTACATGACGGCAGTTTACTCCTTAGGCTAAGAGGAAACAGCGCCACTTCAAAACACTTATTTTATCCGGTAATACAAATTCGTTTTTAACGGTAACTCGGTGGCTTTTTTTCGCACAGTAATCCAGTCAGGAGAAGCTCTCGGTTGTTGAGAAAAACATAAATTCTTGTGATCGAGGAGTTTTACTGTTTGGAAATGACTCTGTCGTATAGTGGGCGAACAGCGGAAGTGATGTATGGTTCGCGCATGCGGGGTAAGTGGTGCAACCGTTTTGCTTCCGCATACAGAAAATGCAGCCACAGGCGGGGGTGTAGCCACCTAGCTCAACACTAGCAGGGACCGTGCGCACTTCCGGTTTTTCAAAATAAAATACATAAAAACGATAAAATTCACACAATAAAGAAAAATAAATAGAAATGAAGTAAAATAGATGCCGGAGCATTTTTAACTTTGTTACACTTACTATTCCTTCACACTGCGCCCTTTGAGGTAGGACTATTCCTGCTTTTGAGTATGCATTTTCAAGTCCCCCAATCTCGCTCTCTTGAATAGTGTTTTGGCTGCATCCGTCGCCTTTTTAATCTACAAATAATTTGACAGCGAACAAATGGCTGAGCACTTCATGGCAGCATCGCAGCGAGCAGACAGCTGTGAATGAAAATGTTTGTCGAGGAAAGCCATTGAAAAACAGCCTGCCTCTTGAGCATCTGATGCCGGGTCCTCTAGCCTCGGGCTCGATGCTGCTTCACAGCTGACAGCTCCTCAGCATGAGTGGCAGGTGGCGGGGTGTGAACTTGACCAAGTGAGAAGGAGGAGGAAGAGGAGGATGTGGGCGGAGCTGAGAGGAGACTCGCTGCCTTTAGGCATATCGTTGTAAGCTGGCGTTACGGCGAGCGTTAAAGGTGAACTTTGTGTGCCGCCGACTCCTTCACACAGTGAGTAAGGTAGTCGGGATAATTATGAACGTTTCTTTTGGCTTCCGAGCGCACAGGAAGAGCTTTTCCCTGACCCCATTTGGATGTCAAGGACTTTTTGGCTTTTAGTGCCTATTTACAACCACTTCCTGGGTGCAGGAAGTGTGACTCCATCACTCTATTAACAAAGGGAGGACACACGGTGAAAAACAGCACATTCATCATCTGGCCAGTTGCCGGCCCCGCGGAGAAGAGCTCCGAGCCCGCATTTGCTCATTGTGTGCATTTGTGTGTACCTGGCTGATGCGGTTGCGGTAAATGATGGCGACACCTCACAGATCCTCTCCAGACAGCTGGGAAAACTTTAATGAGCCCGTGAACCTGCTGTGAAGTGAGTGTGTTATAAATGAGCGGGGATGTGTACACAATCCTGTGCTTTCCAATTTGTAATTTTTCTCCCAAAATAAAATCCTGTTAGAGTGATATATATCTGCTACGGCTTAAAAAAAACTCACCGTTTCTAAATATAAGTACAGTCAAAAACAAACATCGCTCTCTCTTAGATACGCAAAATCCCGCCTGCACAAAAAAAAAAAGGCACGCTGTGATAAACTGTTTTTAAATGAGGCTGTGTGTGGCTTAAGTTGTGTGTCATTCTTGACAGCCTCCCAGCAGGAGGGGAACGCTCTCTCCATCTTGTGACCTTCGAGGGTGCTAACGCGGTTGCCATGGCAGCGGCGCTTGATGCTTTCTGACAGCTCTGATTCGCCCTTGACGGGAGCCGGGCTGCGGGCCCCGCCGCGTCTCCGCCGTCGTCCTTGTCTCGTTTACAGTGCGACGGCCGTCCGTGTGCCCGCACACGTTTGCGGAGTTAAATTACATTTTAACTCCGGCTGTGAAGCCCCACCCCACCCCCCCCCCGCTGCCCCATTACAGCTGAAAACCTTAAGTGAGCGCCGTCTTCTCTCTTCATTTGTGGCTCTTTATCCGAGGCTAAAACGGCTGAATGCAATCAGATGTGGTGAGATAACCTGATATCTCTGATGATGATGATGCAAACATAATCTTCCACTAAATCCCGCCCGCTGTTAATCTCTGTCTGGGCTGCTCTGGGACCCTGAGAGCGCCTCGGTGACGTTGACAAAGCGCCGCGCGCGGTTTTTGGCGGTTTTCCTCCACCTCACCTTCCTGCGGAGCTACCTGCTTCATCAACCCCCCCCCTGAATGGAGAAGGATCCATCAACTTTGCGCTCTGAGAGATGATGTCATTCCTGGGGGACGGTTGCTGATGGCTGACATGCATCACGGTGGCAGAGAGAAGAGGCGCGCTGCTGTTTTTCTGCAGAAAACAACAAGAACAATGCTGCCTCAGCTGTTGCCCTCTCCGGATTTAAGTGCACGAAAACTTCCGTGATAAACGACACCTGTTGTGAGAAACCGATTTATTTCAAATTACAAGAACGCACTCGAATGGTATAAACATGCTAATGTGACTCTCTAAATATAGACTAATTAAAAACAAGCGTCCTTGGCCGTTAAATTTTAATCAATCGCTCAAAAGCAAACAAAATGACTCATGCAGCAGCGGCTGAGTCTAATTGTGTAAATGTAGAATCCTGCTGTTTTAGAGCAGCAACCCCCCTTCTGCATGTAACTCATAAAAATGGAAATTTTTAAAATCCTGTATTACAGACCCCTCAGAACCATTTCTAGGCACGCGAAGATGATCTCATTATTTTTGGATCATTGCGGCTCTTTTTTTCTGGAGTTTGAGGGAACGCAAAGGTTGCGTTTGACTGACATCCCTCTCTATCTCAGCTGCTTGTTTTGTTACACTGACTTGAGCAAGACAAATGACACCCCCGGCACGCCTGTGCCTTTAACCCGAGCGGAGGTCTAATAAGCCTGAATAAGTGAAAACGTCCAGTGCACGTGTGTGGCGTGTTAACTAAGAGCCGTGCTGATACAGAGCTGAGCACTTAAAGGAATTAGTGTTCATTTTGGTAAAAAGAAAAGAAAGGCAGGCTGGTGAAACCACATTTTATGAACTTTTTAAAGTGAATTTTGAACATTAGTTGTTTAGAAAGTAGTTTTTGGTGAAACACAAACATGTAATCCAGCTGCTTCCAACCTGTTTTGCTTAGATTTTTGAGTTTTATTTAACAAACGGATAAATAAAACTGCGATGGACTGTTCTAAGATTGAGCCACAGGAGAAAAAAGATGTTAAAAAAGAGTATTTAATTATCAAACATAAAAATAAAAATAAAACGAGACTGTTCAACTGACACAAAAGTAAACTGAAGAGAACATCAAACATAAAAATAGACCTACCCAAAAGGAAATAATGGAAAATAATGAACAAAAATAGATTAAACTTAGACCTAAGAAACAATTTTAAGTATGAAAAGAAACAGAGAAATGAAAAGAATAAACTCTATGGTTCTCCCCATCTTTTTCAAGTGGAATCATCCAGCTCCGCCCACTGCCACGACTCAATCCAGCCAACAGAAACTCAGAAAAAGAATTAAACAAAAGAAGAAAAAGATCAACTAAATGTTTAGACAAATCATCAAGTTAATATTGCCATAACGTAAAATATGTGTAAAATGTAAATATATTTTTTTTAATTAAATAAATTACAAAATGAAATATCTGTGTAAAGAAGTAACTTAACTAAACTGTGGGGCAGTGGATGCTGCCATCACAAAAACCTTAAAATGTCTAAATAAATATTTACAAGACGCAAAAAAGTCCTGCCAAAAAAAATCTACCTCATCATCCGGAATCACATTCTCACTCCCACCATGTCATATATGAGCGTGTGGTTCGGGCACCCTCCGCGCCACTTTAGAGTGTCCTTAACTCAACATTTTTTGCTGACTGTTCCCATTAAATTAGGGGTCCCCAACCCTCGGGACGTGGCACTGGATACAGTAACAAGATACGGATCAAGTACCGGGTCAGGGTTAGGGTACCAGTCTCGAGGGTTGGGGACCCCTGACTTGTGTATACATTTTTTCCCTGTTTGTGTCCCTCGTCCCGGTTCATTGACCGAAGGCTGGAGATCCCTGTTTTAATAGAAACAGGATGTCAAAAAATGACCACCTGGAGGGGGGCCCAACCATAGATCCATATATGACGAGTTGAGAGTGGATGGGTTGGGTCTACGTGTTCCTGATTCGCATGATTGACTGAATACTTTTCACCCCATTATTACTGTCATTACTTTTGTTCTAAAATAAATTAAAGATATTAAATGGATTTGAATTGTGAATCCATCATTCTCATGGTTACTTCCTCTCATCCACCTTTTCCAGCTTTCCGAGGCGCCCCCCGTGTTTGGAGTCTACCATTCTCTAGGGTGGACAACAGCTTTGTGG
The DNA here is from genome assembly GCA_003999625.1 of Oryzias javanicus. NCBI lineage: Eukaryota > Metazoa > Chordata > Actinopteri > Beloniformes > Adrianichthyidae > Oryzias > Oryzias javanicus. Next base: position 5,074,033 of record CM012460.1, on the reverse strand, counting down.
CATTTAAGCACAAACCGGCTCCTCTCACTGTGAAGTCGTGCCTCTACTATAGTCTTTTTACTATAATTTTGTCGTTTTAGTCGCTAGCCCAAGCAGACTGCTGGAGGAGGGGACCCCCGCCAAGACGAGGACCCCCGGAGGAAGCTACAGCTGGGGTGATCTGTGAGAAGGGCCCCATACAAGTCCGAAGTTGAATCTACGTCCGTCAAACCGGCCCGGGACACCTACACCGACCCGTGAGAGACCGGACCGAGTGGGTGGGGATAGCTGGGAACCCCCACTTAGTTTAGACTGCTGGAGGCGTGCAATATTTATATAATCGTCACACAATGCGCTAATCATGCATGAGCCGAGCGTGATTATTGCGCCGTTATATGCAATTAATTTGTGATTCGTGCATCAATTACATAATTTCATTGTGATATAAATATAAATGTTATACATCGGTGGTGCATGTTTGAAACGTCGATACAACGAATTATCCTGGAAATCCAGAGATTTCTGTATGCATCTCGCAAAAAATCCTGCACTATTATGCAAGATTCATGAAATCCATATAAACTGAGTAAAATACACCTAAGGTGAGCAAAATTTTGAACACGCCAAAATTGAATTAATGTAATGAACTGGCAGGCATAACCATCGACGGACATCTGTGCACACCGATAAATGACGAATGCAAGAAACTCGTATGTAACGCAAGAGAGAATAGGAATATACTTTGACCTTTGACCCTACACCATCAGTCAAACCATCTGTCATTTGTAAACATTTTATATAAAATGTATATAAAGTCATCTGTCAAATTAGTTTGACGGCTGGTGTAGGGTCAGAGGTCACCTGTCAAAATGAGTTTGATGGAAAGTATATTCTTATTCTCTCTAACGCGTGCATACCCAAAAGACCAATATTTAATATAAAAAATACGTATAATGTACATAGCAGTGTGATCTCTCCTTTAGATGAGGCCAGGAACCAAGATTTACTGGTGAGATTAAATCTTTGTCAACATAAAAAAAAAATTAAATTAAATAAAATAAAAAAAAAATGTTTGGATGTTGTCTTTGGTCATTATATACATTTTAGTCAATTCATTTAGTTTCCTCACCATTATTATTATTGTTATTATATATTTTTTTATTTTTATTACTTTACAGCTTTGCTTGTTCTTTCATGTGTGTATATACATTGTTTTTGGGTTGTCGGGACTGCCACTTGTGTGGGAATGTAGGTACTCTGAAAACAATAAAAACTGAGTAAAAAAAAAAAAAAGAGAGATTAAATCTTTGTTATCCATCTCTTTCTAACTCCAGACTCTGGTCTCTCCATCTTTCCTTCACTTGTGAATAAAAAAAACTGTTTCAAGCTGAGAACCTCCGACTTGGAGGTTCCGATCTCCATCCCTTCTTCCTCTCATCCTCTGCAAACCAAAACCAGAAGCAGTTGTCAAACATGTTGTGTATTTTCTGGCAGTATTTGAAAACCTTAAAAAAAAAAAAAAAAAAGACACCGTTTTAAGATTATTTCCATCCAAACACGCTGCTACATGCTGAAAACATAATCTCCATCTTTGTTCTGAGTTTTACTCTTTCATGTTTTTTAAATGAAGCGAACCTCAAAAGAAAAACAACTTTTAACCTCCTTGCTGTTTTAAAAACTCCTGGAGCGATCCCTGTTTTTATAGACCAAAAAGTCAGTTGGTTTAAGTTGACAGTTGGGTTTTTCTGACAAAGTTCCCACGCGTTAAGTTGCATTCAGCGCTGGCGACTTGACGGATTCTTTGTCCTTGCAAAAGTCTTTGAAAGTGGCTGAAACAAAAAGCAAACAGGACCTCTGCAGGACTTTGACGGCTACACGACTGTGTACTCTGTGTTATTGTGTAATCTCTCACTATGGCTGCTGCAAATCCTATTTGAGGTAATGTAGCACATTTTAAGGCTCTCTAAGTCTTCTTTCCTGACACTTATCCTGAATTTGCATTTTCCTCTTTTTACATTCCGTGCGCTTTTCTTTTAGCTTTTTTTTCTCCGACAGTTTAGCCAAGAGTACATTTATTTTCAAAAAGATGAACTAATTACAGCATGTGTATTGTTTCATTATCGTTTTGTGGGAAAATTGTGTGTACCTGCATTTTTTTTTTTTTTTCCTTTTGACAGGCAGAATTTGGATTTCTCCCTCCACTTCATTTTTCCGTCACTTAATTGACATAATTACGGGATTACAAAGTAAAGCTGCTGCAACAGGAGAGAGTGCTGAGGTAGGATTCAAACAGCCTCTCGGTTCGACACTGACGCCCAGGAGGACAACAAAGATAAGGACAGCTAGAGGGAAAACCCTCGTTCTGACAAGAGCAAATTAACCTGCTGTGCCCGGCAGAGTGCTGTCGCTGTCGCCTGCCTTCACCCCAGTCATACTTCTCCCTCCTCTCTTGTTTCTACCGCTCCTCTGAGACTTTTTTTGGTGCTTTTCTTCATGTAAATACACCTAAAAATCCTTATAATTTTCCTTCTCGTCTTACAGGATGCTGCATTTCCTGGACTCCATTCCTGTACTCCCAGCTCAATATTTTCCTTCCGTCTCTCATTACAGGCAAAGTGGTGCATTAGCCTCTGGCGTCTCACCTGGTGTGGGTCGTTACTAATCATATCCTGGAGCTAAAGTGACTGAAACTGCATCTTTATCAAGCCTTTGTTGTCCATAATACCTCTGCGGCGCCAAAGGCGTGGATTAAATCTTTACATATCCCAAGTCGTCTCCCGATGCCAAAATTTAGTCTGCTGGTGTTTGTGAGGAAAGCAGCAGGTACGCAGGATAGAAACTGTCTGTGTTCTCACGGACAACTCCAGGTGCTTTAACCCTATTTGGATGACATTTCAAACACGCACCCGATAATCCAAACTTTTCTTAAAAATCTATTTGTCCATGTTTTTCATCCTGCAGTGCATTATCTTTCCACTAGGGGCAGTAGAAGGGCTTTTCCTGCTCCTTTCAAAATGGCTGCTTCCATGAACAATTTTAGTTGGACAGATAACGCCGGGGTCACACTGGACGTGGAAGAGCCGCGGAGCGGAGCGCAGTCCGCGCCGCTTCCGCTCCGCTCTGTAGTTCACACCAGACGTGCATTTTTCCGCGGCGGTCCACAGGCGCTTCTGCTAGGGCTTTTTTTGTCTTTACCATCATGGTTGATAATTTCATAACCTAAAGACATTAACCCATGTTTCTGCTAAGAAGAACTGTTCTCTGCCTCTCTGCTGTTGTTTTACACCCAAAACTCCGCCCACCAGCTCTGTCGGCCCACTGTATTGATCTGTGTGTGCGTTTGTGCGCACGCGCTTGCAGGTGTGTGTGTGTAATTTAATAAACTAAAATTATTAACCCATATTTCTGCTAAGAGGAGCTGCTCTCTGCATCTCTTTTTTTTCTCCCAAAAACCAGAAGCCCCGCCCACTCGCTCCAGAGTCTGCTCACTGCATCGATCTGTGCGTGCTCGTGTCTGTCTGTGTTGTGTGTGTTTTATAAATATTATCTCCTGTTTCTGCTGAGATGAGCTGCTCTCTGCCTCTCTGTTGTCGTTTTATTAACCCTGAAACCCTTCACCCCGCACCGGAGTCTGCCCATGTTGATCTGCGTGTCTGCATGTCCAAAAAAAAAGTGTGCGTGTCTGTCTGTTTTGTGTGTCTCTGTGCTCGCGCGCGCACGTGTGTGTGTGCGTGCGCGTTGTGACGATATATTTATATCCATGTCTACAGTCTGTTTAGACACAAAAACATGATCACATTTGTCTATCACGGCATTTTATTGTGAAAAACTGGTTATACTTTGAAAAGAAACCGGATTTTCTCATGTATCTTGATGCAACTTCCTGCCAGAATTGACGCAGAACGCTAGCGGCTCGCGCACAAAATAGGTCAGACGCCAAAACGATCCGCTGCACCGCGTGGGCCCTCCGCGCCGCTCCGCGCCTTGTGTGAACGACGCCATAGGATGACAAGGGCGCCGAATGGAAGCGGACTCCGTTCCGCGCCGCTTTCGCGTCCAGTATAAATGGGGCGTAAGAGTTGAAGGCCTCTTGTGTTAGACGTATTTTACTGTTACTTCAGGGGTTATTCATCTTCAAGGAGTTTATCTGTATAAACTCCTTTTGTAATTTAGGCTAAACTTTATTACATTTATATCTTTTTGTTAGACCGAAGAGAAAAAAAGAAGTGGAGAAAGAGGGATGTTAGAGGAGTTAACTGGTACAATAGTCAGTGGACTAGCACTTTGCCGCGCCACGGGGCCCCACCCCCCAGAGAACCCCCAACTCCCAGACAAGCAGCCCACCACCACCCGAGAGTTCTGGGTATTCCCGTGCACGAGCCAGCTCCCCCCATGGGATATGCGCCCCACACTCCAGGCAACAACCCGCCCACGTCCAAGAGAAGTGGGCGGGCCCTGAAGAACTTGCTCACCCACAGTTGGAATATTGAATATTAAATAACTACCTGCTGTAATGAAAGGAGACAAACTTTGCTCAGAATTCATTTTTTATAGTACAGTCAGTTAAAATGAGTGGATCAAATTTGGGACAGAGGGTGAATAAAGTGTGTTTTTTTTTACTGTCATATCAATATTTTTGCATTTTAAACAAATGTATTACTTATCATAACTGATACTAATGTTTCAATTTCTTATAAAACTTATAGTAATTTAAAACAGCAGAAAATATTGATTTTCTATCAACTATTTATTAATAAAAGAACCCTGCTTTCTCTCTACACCCCCCCCAATACAAAGTCAACACGAACGCCGTGTTCAGTTGTTTATTTGCCCGTTCAACATCCGCCTCTTCGTCTGTCATCACGTCTCTGTGACTGCAGGTCTCACTCAGCTTCCACTCATTGTTGCTGAAGTTGCGGGTCCGGCACGTTTTGGACCGGCGCACACGCGTGTTCAGCACACGCATGCTAATTACAGAGTGTTGACATTTAACGTCAATTTGTCGTCTCGGTTCTTCAGGGGGAAAGACTGTTAGCATCTGTTTAAACACGCTCGGTGATGAAAAAAGATCTTTTGTCTGCTTTAGGACAACTAAAGGTTTTTTTTTTAAATATATTTTGTCTTTGTTTTGTAGAGTTAATAATCTATTTTATCTATTTTTTTAATTTTATAACAGTTTCTTTTCAAGTGAGATGAAGTCCAACTGTCCTCTGATTACTTTTTCTGAAGAAATTATGATTATACTTTAAAAAAAAGTAATGTATAACAGAAACATTTCCTTTTTGCTATTTATTATAAATATAATAAGGATTTTACATACATATTTTTTCATCCAGTATCACAATGTTGGAACAAACATATGGCACAATTATTTAATTCTTAAATATATGCTATACTAAATATAATGCTTAACTATATAGCGTTAGAGGCGCACATGCATGGCCGCCAGAGGTGAATATCTGATAAATTCCTTTATTTTTGGCTAAAATCAGCATAGTAATAATTAAAAGACCACAATAGAAAATTGTATGATAGATCAGAAGGTTTGTGTTTAAACAACAGTTAATCTGAAATATTCTACATTTGGAAGAAACTTGCTCAAACATTTTCTTTGTTTTCAAATAAATATGTCTATAAATGGAATTGTGGTACAGAACATCAAGTTGTCTGGGTTATTGACTTCCTCACACAAAACATTCTAAAGTGAAATTGTTTTGAGCAGCTGTTGGCTCAGGCATGTAACTAACAGAAATAGTTGGTTTGAGGCTACAGACAACTTGGCAAAAAAAACGCTCATCCGCTTCCCGTGTTTTTGCTTTTCTTTTCTCTCAGTGATGGATCCAGTTCTGGGAGCTCGCTGCGCCTGTGAACGCTCACCGACCGTCTTCTGCCCCCCCCTGAGAGACACCCCACGCCTCTTCACGTGAGGCGCGCACAAAACGTGCTTTTAACCCTGCTCAACAAAAGGGGTCGTAATCTTCCTGACACGACCACTTTGGGATTCTGAGAGTCTGAGCCAGCCTGCAGCATTTCCTGGGATTGTCAGCAACAAATCTGCTTCTCCTCCAAACCTCCTTCTGCCCTTTGCTTCTCACTCTGGCACTTGTTTTCCATCTGTTTCTTCTTCTGTCATCTCTCTTTCCCCTGTTGACTCAGCATGACAGTCCCATATAAAACCGTTTTCTACTGCCGATCTGAGTCAACCCTTGACCTACATCTTGATTGGCAGAAGTTTATCTGGAGAAAGTTCTGGAGTGTTTGTCACAAACTTTTGGGGGTGACCTCAGTAGGAAACCATGCATTTTTATCTTTCTTTAGTGGTGGTTATTTCACCAAAGTGAAATCAAGCAAATTCTTCCATCCTTGTCGGCCTTCATCTTTGCTTTCCTGGTTTGATCTTCATTTTTCAGGGCTTTTAACCCCTCGCCGAACGCTCATCGCTATTCCCTCGCCTCTGCGTCCAAGTCATTCCGGCGAACGTTCAAAGGGACGGCGCGCACTGGAGGTCACTGCGCTGTTTCAGTGACAGCCGTTCGTGTTTGATGATAAAAATAAAGCAAAACAAAGATACCAGAAGGAAATCAAAGAGCTGCAGGAGACGCGATGAGGAGGGGAGTGAGTGACATTCAAAGAAAGTGAAGCAGAAGGAAGCGGGATGATAGACTCCATCCAGATGCACGCAGCCACTTTTGCTTTTGCAGACGCCGGCAGTGTTGGGGAGTCCATCCAGCCAGGAGAATGAAAGCATCTGTGTCAGCCCACAGGCACGTGGTTGACATTGCAAAAAGCTGCATGACCACTGGGGACTTGTCTTTACAGCGTTGGCCTCTTTTATGCCTGTTTGAGGTGGTAAGAACACTGTTTCGAGCAGTCCCAGCAGGTACGGGAGGCAGTGGAGTTTTAGCAGCTCCCGGGCGCTGAAAGTTGAAAAACTCTCCTGCAGATAGACCACTTTAAAATCTGTTTACTGCAGTTTACGCCACCACTGTTGAAATATGACCAATGCATCTGGACAGCCTGGTTGCTAATATTGACTTTTTTGTTGTTTTTTTTAGAGAAGGTCATGGTGACGACAACAGGCTGAAATGGGACAATGTAAGCTAGACACACTGAGACAAACCATATAAATAGGCTGAGTCTTCTTTGTCTGCATAGTTTCTCAACCATAAGAAGGACATGGTATGTACTTTACAGTTTCACTGGGCTGTAATTTTAACTGTATTCCAGACTGGTAGGTTGATTTGCAGCTTGTTCTGAAACCACATTTTTGCACAAACTTTTTTGTTTTCTTGCACCCAAACGGTGGGTTGACATGTATGGTTTTTGGGTTGTCTGGGCCCGTGGGGGTTTATAGAGACTATTTGACATTTTGGGTGTCCCCAACTCAATGTTTTTTGATGTCCTGGCTTTAAGATGTCCTGACTGCTCACGAACCAGAACTGGCCCACTACCATGATGCGGAGTACACTGCTACCCAAACCCGGTACTCTAACTTGGCATTGGATGCGGTACCTAATGTGGTACTGGACCCAAACCGGTACCAGGTTAGGCTACTGGTACTGGATTAGGGTACCTGAACTGGAATGTATACTGACGACCAGTCCTGATCCGGTACTGCGTTCAGAGGGCGGTACCGTCAAATATCTGATCAGGGTCAAAGGTCATCTTGATTTTACAAACAGCCAGCACATAAAAAAAATGATGAGTTTAGGACATCCAAAATGGCGGAGGGGTCCTCAACCAAACGTCAATATGTGACGTGTTGGTCTTGCAGTCCCTTTAGGCTCATGCAGGCAACTCAAAGATGTCAAGGAATTGGAACGTACCATTGTCGTGTGTGTGGAAAGCATTTGTAAGAATAATGTATGTGTGATGTACTGGTTATGCTGTTGTCCAACACTAGTTGCTAGTCTGGTGCAATACTGGCTCCGTGTTAACTGCCCATAAATACTGCACGAGCAAGGAGTGCATGTGATATGCAAGTGCCATAAGACCGCGATAGGATGTCCACACGAACTAAACTGTCTAATTTCTGTATTTAGAATAATTAGTCAGTACGTCCAACTCGTTATTGTAAATAAGAACTTGTTCTTAATAACTTAATAAAGGTTTAATAACAAGGACTACATACTTATCCTGCATTAGCCAAAGTCTCCACCTACCCCTATGGCTTCTTCGTACCCTATTCTAGCCATTAATGAGTTTTTATGCAAAATGAAAGTGTTTTTATTACTTTTATGTTATGTCACATACCCCGTTACTAACAAATTATTGAAAGGACTGTTCCAATTACCCACATGGAGCTCCAGACCAGTTGAAACCAGTCTGGGGGTGTTTCAAGGACATTTTCAGTAATTTCCACTGAAAAAACAAAGCTATTCATTTTCTTGTCGGCAAGAGCACGGACACTGACCAATAACGTATTAAGGACCGATGGAGGGTTCTACTGTCCTGACAAAAATTGGCCTTAAAGCCAAATAAGGCCCACCGGGGGGCATTTTTATGTGGATTCCATTTTACAGGTGTTTCAATAGAGGAGACCCAAAGTTCTCTGTACGAGTCTGATCCAACTTTTGTGAAAAGGACCTAATTCTAAATGAGTTTTTTGGTCACCTTGTTACTGACCAATGAACATGCAGAGGTTAGCGAGTAGGGCTGTAACGGGTATCCGGGTGCTCGGGTATTCGTAATCTGCTCCCGAAAATCCGAGTGTGAATATTCACGACGTCCAAGATCTTTATAAATATATTAAATTGTAGTAAAACATGAGAAAATATTTTCTGGGGACGATTTATTTTTCCTCTGAAATGCAGATTAATGTAGGATTTTAAGTTTACGAGCTAAAACAAAGCCGAAAGTAAACACACATCTTCGTGACGGTAAAGCTTCCGATTTTCAAAGTAAAACTAGCGAGAGTTTATTTCCTTTCAAAAACCAAAAACTGAAGTTCCGCTCACTGACATAACTTTTGAAAAATTAATTAGCTTTAACATCGGAGCTTTAGCTCCCGTGTTTACTTCTTTTGGTTATGGTCACTCCTCAACAGTTGACGCAATTAACGAAACTCCATCTTATTCTGAAGAAACGCAGCATCGCGCTGCTGAAAGGCGGATATAATCAACGTGAATCAGCTGATTCTGCTGCGGGAAAAAAACTTTTTTTTCATACGGCCTCTCCACCAACATGTAATGCTTAGAAAGTAAAATATTAAAGAACTTTTAACGATAGAAAACTGTGGAAAAATTTTTCAAGTTTTGTTGTTTAATTATACAAAAGAGCAATGATTTTTTATCCTTTTTATGTTGTTGAACTTAACCAGAAGGTTGACAAAAAAAGTTGAAAATGACAAACAAAATTTCTTTCTATCTGAATCTTTGCGTTTTTTTAATCAGTTTTGTTGATTCTAATCTACTGTTCTAAATAAAGGAAAAATGTTGGTGATATAATACAAATAATATCAAATTTCCTCCATCTAGTAAACATACACATAGCAATAAACATAATATTAAAAAGTAAGAATCGGGGTTCAATTCGTGAATCGTTTAGCTTGATTCGTGAATCGTATCGGATCACCACCGACGCAATATCCAGACAAATTAAATTCACTTTTAAGGGTATTAAAGGCAAAAACCAGGAAATATCTGTGTTTTCAGAAAAAAAAAAACGTATTAATATTGAACATGTTGGAGTAAAAATGGCCTGTGTTGTCAAGCAAAAATCAATTAAAACCAGAACCAAACTGTCTCAATCTAGTGTGACCAAAGTTCAACCAAAATGTTCAGAAACAACATTTCTTTTTATTATTTAACATTGGTTTAACAGCTCTCTCTTTCTCTTTTCCCTTCACTTCTCCTTCCCCTGCCTTTTATGGGCTCAAATTTATTTGGCTAAAGAAAGCCACAAAACAAATCCACAGATTTCCTGGAAACTAAACAAACACATAAAATAAGAAACAACTTGAATCAACACAAGTATCAAACAAATTTAAACACCTTCCCCCCTCTACTTCCTCATGCCTCAAACAGGAAGTGAAGGCCTTGGCCTCCATTTTGTCACTACAAACTACTTAGACAAACTAAACAAACGCTTTCTTGAGTAAAACTTTCTCTCCTTTTCAACCCACTTCTGTAGATTTACGTGGACTTTGTTCTTCTTCCATCTAAATCACATCTTCCACAAACAAAAAGCTCCGGAGCTTCCGTCTTTAGAATGCGACGCCAAAACTGAAAGACAAATTTCCCCGACCCCAAAGGTATCGATCGCCGCCGAGAACTGTGTTCATCTTAGTCGGGGCCTTTTGTTCGCTAAAGAATTTGTTTCTGCATAGGCGTAATCAGCATGTTCCTTCCATTCTCTGTTGTTTGTGAGTGGTTTTCTGGCCCGCCGCGCCGCTCTTTTCACTTGTGAGAGTGTTCTTTCCAAATCTGAATCTTGGCTCCACTAGCAAGGAAGTGTGTGGAGAAAGCTAAACCTGAGAGCGGCGATGGAAGGCCGCTGGAAAAGGGATAAGTGACACAGCAGGCAGATCAACAGAGAGAGATTCTTGCCTCCCGGCCAGCTCAGTCGGACCCCCGTGGGATGTGGGGATGGACAGAGCCACCAACAAGGAAGCAGTTTTACTGAAAATTATTAAAGTCTCTTTTTATAAATTTTTTGAATAAAAAAAAACTTCTATCTTTGGTTATCAAGTGACTCTAATACTATAATTAAAGGACAAATTCATTATAATGCTGCATTGATGGTGACATCTCTTGCTGCTGGGGTGGATTTCAGCATTGACCTCTACTGCGACCGTTTCCTGTCGTCCTTGAATGACCATCACACCGCCGGCCCCCAAGACTTCTTCAGTTCAGCCCCGACGAGCCGAGCGCGCACGCCTTGCCCACCTCTCATCCGCCGCCGCTCACTCGGAAATGTTTTCCCCCACTTGAATAATGTATCAATTTCTACCGAAACAGCAATGTTTGCATTTCTCCCGGCTCGCTCCCTTCCTCTCGCTCTGGATGCTTCTCCTGTTTCAGTCTGAAAATAGAGTGCAGAAGAAGGCTGTTGCTATGGTGATACATCCACTGGCGTTGCCCGGGACATTTTTAGCCACGCGATGCGCAGGGGGATTTAGCTCGCCTGTAACTTTCTGTAATTTCCATTCTAATTTTATCAGTCCTGCCTGTGCTCTGCGCCGCCACACGGGGTAAAACAGCAGAGTGCGGCTGGCTGGAGAGCCGCACGCCGCGTCATGCCACCGTATCGTAAAGCATTCAAAGACGGAGGCTGTAAAATCTGGTTGCTCTGATACGTGAATGAGAAATCGGGGAGGAACTACCGGACCAAGAAGAGTGGCGCTTCTGCAGAGCTCTAAGTGACAGAATGGTGGTTTTATAATGTGATATAGGGGGGAGGCTGTCACTTCTCAGTGGTCAAATCAAATCAGGTACAAACTGAATTACTTGGGAGCTTCGCTGGTGCTTTTTTGGACCTAAAATTAAGAACCAGCAGGGAGTCTCAGTCATCACTGATCACTAAGCCTGCCAGTAAAGATTGCAGCTTTGCAGTGAGATGGTGCAGAGAACGCCAGTCACAAGAACTTATTCATCTATTCCTCGTCACGACTTAACTAAATAACATTTATTAAAGCCCGTTTTTTTCCAAACTTGATGAATAAACAACAGAAATGACAGGAAAAAACAGAAATATTCCACATTAATAATGTAAAGGAACAATATTATTATCATTTAATGATCTGTTTTCATTTTAAATACGAGAACAATATATATTTGACAGTTTTTATCAAAAATCAAGCTTGTTCGTAGCTTTTAGTGCTATTGTCAATAAATAAAACAAAAAGATATTTTAATCCTCATTGAATTAAACTTATCTTAAAAGTTTACAAAAACTCAAATTACAGTAGAAGAGCCATTGGAGCTCATTTTCTACTGATCAAAACCTAGAAGGAGCCGAACTGACTTACGTTAGCCTTTAAGAAATTTGTTTTTTTTTTTTTTTTTTTTTTTTTTTCTTAACTTGTCCTGTCCAACAGCTGAGCCAACAGATGTGGGCTGAGAGCTTCTTGTGTTGGGCAGATGTTACTGTCACAACAGGGATTTATTGAGTATAAACTCCTGTTGTATTTAATGCTAAACTTTATTTATATTGATTATGTTTTATTTTATTTATTTTATTTTCTTTGTCGTTGGACCGGACGGAAAGGGAAGAGGGTGGGGGAGGGGTGGGGGGGGGAGATAAGATGCAACAGAGGGAAGCAACATCATAAAACAACCAGGACTAAGTGATAAACTAGAATGGGCGGGGCCTGTCTACACACACGCTCTATAGTTACACACACACTTGTTGGCCAAAATAGTCTCTACATTTAAACTAAACATACTCACATATACTATACACACATGTACGGAATTCAGCTATAACAGCAGCTCACACACTCCATCATACAAACCCATTCAGATAAAGACTTTCATTCTGTCACAACAAACGGTTAGTGCTCAGGTGAGTGTTTATGTTTCACTGAGGTGGGTGGTGATGGAATGTACTCAGGGGAGAGCGCCCGGCCATCCCCACGCCAAGACCCCCCGCCGGGGCAGCAGCTGCAGCCAAGATCCCCCAACACCCGCGTGGAGCCGCGGAGAGAGACCGCCCGCCGGGCAATCCCGCCGAGCACCCAGACCGGGGCACGCGGGACCGCCGCAGAGGCCCCCACACCCAAGAGCAGGAAGGCACAGGAACACGGAGAGCGCAGGCCCCAGCCCAGCCAGAGGAGCAGCCCCCCACCCCGCCAGGAGGGCCAACGCGGGACCACCCCCGGAGAGCCCCCAACCCCCGAGGAGCAGCCCACCACCACCCAGTGGCGCAGAGGACCCCCCCGCCCCACCCCAGGTACGAGCCAGGGCCCCCCAAGGGCAACCCACCCACACTCCAGACAACCGCCTGCCCCCACAGCGAAGGTCCAGCGGAGAAGCAGGGCAGAGGCCGCCCCACCCCCGCCGAGCAGAAGAGAACCCAAGAGAAACAGAGGCCCCAAGGAGTGATGTACAAAACAAGGCCCGACCAGGCACACCCACTGATGGAGTTAAGGAGAGGACTAGCTCTCGAAAGCAGGGACCGGATCCCGCACCACCGAGACCTGGACACCCCCGGCTCCGATGTAGATTGATCCCCTGCTAAATCTCGGGGATCCCACTCCCGCGTGGGGGGAGACGGGCCCAGGAGACCGGCACCCAAGAGACTAGACCACCAGGCCGAGGTTCCCCGCACCCCCGCCAGGGATGGGGTAGGGGACAGAAGGTCGAAGGTCCCACTTCCTTGTGTGATGCGTGCGTGTTTGCTTGTTAGAGTGTATGTTTGTGGTGTTAGAGGTGTGTGTACTAAAGGGGTGCGGTTAAAATTGGTGAGAAGGCCTTAACAGGGCATCTCCTGATTTCTCGCAGAGATGCCCCGTCACCCTCCCACCAGCGGCCCTACATGTCTATGGTGCGGTTAAAATTGGCGGAAGGGGCACTGAAAGGACATCGACTGTTTGCTGGCAGTGATGTCCAAGCACCCCCCCACCAAGGGTCCTAAATGTCTAAGGTGCAAATAAAATCGAGGGGAGGGGCAAATCCTTGCAGCGGCCACAGGAGGAGGGCCACTGGCAGGTAGTCCACCCCCCGCAGCGCACCGCAATACAGACACCCTCCCCTTCTCCCTATTGCATGTTTGTATGAGGAAGGGGATATGTTGGGTCAGTTGGCAGACTGACCCCGATGGCAGACCCCTGTCCCCCGCCCCCCCCGCGTTGGGCCAAGTTCCCCCAGCCCAGGCGTCCCCCCCCCGAGAGCCGACCCGCCAGGCGCAGCACCCGCCACCCCCCACAAGGAGGGAGGAGCCAAGAAGGAGCCAGTCCCAGGGACAAATCCGAGTCCCCGCCCCAAGAGCCTCCCCTGTGGGTGTACTGGTCAGGCACCAAACGGGACCTAGGCAGCCAGACCGGCCGCGGCCCCACCGATTTCTCAGCGGAGAACCCCGACAAGCCAGACCCCCCAGGTCCCGTATCTAATGGGACCCCCGCTCCCACAGACACCCCCCACAAGACGGGGCCAGACCGCCCACCCCCCCGCCACACCAAGACCCCGCCGCAAGGACAGGCGCCGCCCGGAGCCAGGGCGGGCCCCAAGGGGGTTACTCCAACCCGCCCCAGAGCCAGAGAGGGAGTGATCCCGGTCCCCAGGCGTAGGCGAGCCGCCCCCCCGACGGAGGCGGGCCCCCCCAGGAAGGGCCCCACGCCAGCCCCCCCCAGCACAAGCAGGCGGACCACCCCACCCGGCCGCGCCAGACCCCCACCCAGCCGAGCACCCCATACCACCTACACCCGGGACCAGGAGGCCACCCGGCGCCCCCGCCCGCCCCATCCAGACGCCAGACCGGACCCCAACCAGCAGCGCCCCCCCCACGTCCCAGCCAGGCACCAGGAGGCCCGGCCACCACCCGACAGCCCCAGCAGACAATCAAGGCGCAGCGACAGCCCAAGCTCCCCCCACCCTAAATCATGGAATCAGCTATGGGAGACCAGAGAGACTGAATTCTTTTCAAATTACTTGAACTTTTAGCTGATGTTTTTTCCAAACTGATATGATCAAAAAGCAGATTCCTGTACTGATTAACGTTGATGTTTTTCTTGTTTTTCCAATTTAACAAAATAGTTTTTTTTGCTATACAAAGAGTTATGAAGATTACAGATACTAATCCTCCTTCTATATCGATGGCACTCATGTCACCAAGCACACAAAGTGACGGTGAAGCAGTGATAGAAACATTAAGCCAGACTGATAGATCCGCACAAACCTGTTGCCAGAGAGCCTGGACAGGTGTGCAGAACCACAGTGCATGCATGTAACTGTCAGGTAAGTTACCATCGCAGTGCTCACATATGTCTGAGCTTCTGAGACCCATCTTGAACATCCTCTGACCAGTATAATAATTCTATGGAGAGTTTGGAATTGGATTAGTTGTAAGTTTGGGCTTTTAGTCAGTTTAAAGGTGTCAGACACATTTCTGTCCAGAAGCTTTGATCTGTGCTGCTACTCAGGTCTGCATCCCATTTGGTTGTTGGAATTGAAATATTATTATCTAGGTTGCATAAGAGTTTGTATATTTTGGAGAAAATCTTATTCATTGAAAGTTTAAAGAAAGAGATAACTAGTTCTGGTAATTTTAAGTCATTATCATTGTATTTAACTTTTTTAGTAATTATAGATTTCAGTTGCTGGTATTCCAAGAAGTGATTTATTCCATGTTTATCTTGTAGTTCCTGGGGTGTTATAAATCTTCTATCAATAATTAGGTGCTCTAGTAGTGTTACGCCCCCTGCTTGCCAAGCTGGAAGTGTAACATCTTTTGTTTATTAGGATGTCTGGGTTGTTCCAGATGGGTGTCATTTTACATGGTACGACAGAGGACTTGGACACTTTGAGAAAATCCCACCAGGCTGTTAACGTGGATCTTATGTTAATACTTTGAAAAGAATCATGTTTTTTTATTGTTTGGCTGATAAATGGTAGATCTGACAGTTTGATCTTTCCACATAACTCCTGTTCCTGTGCCTTTAAGAAATTTGGATTTACATTCACAACCTTCGTTTTGTTTTTTTTTAATAAACGTGAATAATATCTATTTTTTGCACAAACAAAAGAAAAAATAAAATAAACCAACATCTCTAAAAAAGGTCATTTTTTTAACGTTTTTAACTTTAGCAGCAAAAAAGCTAGCTTGTTGCTTAATTACTAGCTAAACTTCAAATTAGCATAACATTCCTCTGTAAATTAAATCAGTCAAAAATTTTAGCATGTTGCTGAAATAAAAGCTAAACTCAAAATTAGCCTAAAACACCCAGTAGATAACAAATTAGCTAAAAATGTTAGCATATTGGTAAAATATTAGCTAAACTCCAAAATTATTTAGAGGCCAAATCCGCCTGAAAAAGCTAGCTTGTTGCTTAATTATTTGCCTTGCTGAACTCCAACATAGCCTAAAATTCCTCAGTAAATTAACTTAGTCAAAAATGTTAGCATGTTGCTAAAATAGAAGCTAAATTCAAAATTATCCAAAAAATTTCAGAAGATAACAAATTACCTAAAAACATGAGTATTTCGCTAAAATATTAGCTAAACTCCAAATTAGCATAAAATTCCTCAGTAACTTAGTCAGAAACATTAGCATGTTGCCAAAATAGAAGCTAAAACTCTAAATTAGCCTAAAACTCCACTAGAAAACAAATTAGCCAAAAACATTAGTATGTTTTTTTTTTTTAATAAATGTGAATAATATCTATTTTTGGCACAAACAAAAGAAAAAAAAATATAAAATAAACTAGCATCTCTAAAAAAGGTAATTTTTTTAACGTTTTTAACTTTAGCAGCAAAAAAGCTAGCTTGTTGCTTAATTTCTAGCTGAACTTCAAATTAGCATAACATTTCTCTGTAAACTAAATCAGCCAAAAATTTTAGCATGTTGCTGAAATAAAAGCTAAACTCAAAATTAGCCTAAAACTTCCAGTGGATAACAAATTAGCTAAAAATGTTAGCATATTGCTAAAATATTAGCTAAACTCCAAATTAGCCTAAAAAATTATTTAGAGGCCAAATCCGCCAGAAAAAGCTAGCTTGTTGCTTAATTATTTGCCTTGCTGAACTCCAACATAGCCTAAAATTCCTCAGTAAATTAACTTAGTCAAAAATGTTAGCATGTTGCTAAAATACAAGCTAAATTCAAAATTATCAAAAAAAGATTTCAGGAGATAACAAATTACCTAAAAACATGAGTATTTCGCTAAAATATTGGCTAAATTCCAAATTAGCATAAAATTCCTCAGTAACTTAGTCAAAAACATTAGCATGTTGCCAAAATAGAAGCTAAAATTCTAAATTAGCTTTAAGCTCCACTAGAAAACAAATTAGCCAAAAACATTAGTATGTTTTTTTTTTTTTTTTTTTATTTACTATTATTTTATTTTTCTTCAGCCAGAGAGCCACCATGGAGAGATAAAAGAGCCACATGTGGCTGTGGAGCCGCAGGTTGCAGACCTCTGGTCTATGTGGTCAAAAATTTCAGGCTTTTATTTATTCATGTAATTATTTTTAGGGAACCTTTTCAATGCTGCTACCCACAATAAACTGAAAAAAATGTTAAATTTACTTTTAAACTTGAAGAAAGCTGTGCATGTATTTTCCATATATTTTAGCTAAAAGTCAAAAATTTTGTATTGTTCTCTAGGACATAGTTTCTGCAGAGCAGCGGGAGTTTCTTGGGAATTTATCTCTGAGTTGTGAGCGGGACTTTAGAGGCCAAATAAGCCCACCCACACTTCCCATCATCCATCTGTTTACACTCTCTGAAACTGGATTTTTCTGGCGCACAAATCGTGTTCTATGTTATGGCAAGCAAAATGTACCATAAATTGCCAAGTAGACGTGCATAAAGAAGGACATTCTTGTGATATGAGGCAACGTTAATTATGTGCTACTTTTGAAACATGCATAAAAATCTGAGTTTTTGATGGCCAAAATGCTGTTCTTTACGCTGTTCTTCCTGGCAATTTATGAAACCATTTGCTTGCCGTACAGCATGAACGCAGCTTGAATTATGGGTAACAAAGTAACCATTTCCCATTGTTTACATTCTTTCCTGGATGTATCAGAATGGAGCAGAGCAGAGAGCTTGAATGCATTTTCTAAATAACAAAACTATCATTTTTCAAATAACATTTTGCATTAGCTCACGATTCACAACAATGTTAAGAAAGAGGGGCAATTTTAATCTTCATTTTCTTAATATTTGTCCTCCATCATGAGAAAATTCCACAAGAACATGCAAAAAAAACACCTGTTTCATTGGAGTCTTGTGTTGTTTTAAAACTAAAGGTTTCCCAGAGTCTTCTGTTTAACTGCATCTCAGTAAATTCCATCCACCTTGAACTTTAAGCTTAGAAAATATGGCATTAAGTCAGCAACCCTTTAGCTCATCTCAGTTCTACTAGCCCACATTAGTCTTGTACTTTACTCATTATATCTTTATATTAATTGCTGGACATTCAGCCTTATAGCAGAAACTTTTATCCAAAGTGACTTCTAGGTTTGTTATAGTTGGAGAAAACAGTGAGTTATGCGTTTCTTTAAAAACAAAACAATGGTGTGAAGACAATTTGACCAACCATTTTTAATTCATTTAATCCTCATCTCACTGCTGACAAAACCAGAGCTCGACTTGAGTGATGTGTCAGCAGCAAATCATAAAAACTCCAAATTTGGGCTCCAAGACAAAGAAATGATGTCAGCTGTTTGCCTCATCGCTGTTCATGCTATAAGACTTCTGATTGTGAATCAGCTTTTAGTCACTGCATGAGAGCACATTCTGGCTGAACACTTTCAAAGGTTCTTTTTTTTGGTTAAAGAAACTGAAATTTAAAACCCAAAAGCAGCCGAATCATTGGGGTTCAGAAGGGCCTCAACTTTTAAAACAATGTACAAAAATAACTAACACTAATATACTTTTTTAGTCCGTTTTTGTTAACAATAAAACATTTTCTTGTCATTTTTTATTGATGTATATTTATTTATTTATTTTAGCTTTTAGTTTATTTAAACATTTACTAATGATGGGAGGATCAGTCCATTGAGATGGCATAATTCATTTTCGGGGGGGTTACACATTAGGCAAATAACTAAAAACAAGACAGAGAATAGTATAACAGATGAATAAAAATGACAATTAAGATACAAATGACGTAAATGCATTCACATTCAACATATATAAACAACTTTTCACCCTGTCTCTAAAAAATGCAAATCAAGTATTATTTCAACAGTATTTATTCATGTCTTGCTTGTGTAATACCATGGATTTTTATTTTGTTTTATTAAAAATTAACTTGTTAGATAACATCCATGTTTGTACAAAATTGAAATACTGCTGATGTAATGCTGATGGCCAAAATACTTGGTTTGGAACAGTATATTACGGTGTCATCTGCATACAGACAAACATTTCATTTGGAGCAGCAGTTTGGCAGATCCTTCATAAAGACAGAAAATAACAAGGGTCCAAGAAAAGAACCCTGAGGGATTCCTTTATTTATTGTAATAAAGTTGGACTGACTCCCTCTATATGTAACACAGTGATGATGTTGTTAAAGGTATGAGTTGATTCTTAAAGACCTGTTTACAGACCAGTTTTAGGGTAAACTTTGTGATTTTTTTTTTTATTTTTTAAGTTTAAACTAAACTAAATCCAAACTATGGCCAGAGGGCCACATGGGGCCCATTAAATTATATAATCTGTCCTTCCAAGCAGGAGTAAATCATATTACTAATCCAGAATGTTTTATTTTCCCCATAAATCACACTCAAAAAGAATATTTACCTTCGTTATTTACCTTAATTTACCTTAGGTATTTTGCATTTATGTGATGTTGGAAGTTTGTTGTTTTCTGACATTTATATGTTTTTTCAGTTATTTTTCAAAACATTTCTACATGAACGGAGCATTTTAACACATCAATGCAATTGGTACTAAGATAAGAACAAGAGCCACAGTTTTTAAATAAAAAAAATGTAAATCAAAAATGTTCTGCTTTCAAAATTTATATTTCAGTTTTCAATCAGAATTAAAGCATGTTTTCGCCCAGAATTCATGTTATTTTTTTATGGACAAACGAAACCCGTCACCCATACGCTCCTGGTCCGCCCCTCCTGTCAAATTTTAGAAGTCAAAAAGTTAGCCCACCCCTGAGATATACAGTTTCCTTTCAGCAGTGGGACTAAAAACATCTGACAGAGGCTCCTCCCACAAACGGCAGGAAAGCCGAGTTTATATACACATTTTTGGACAAATCAAGAAGAATAAAAGATTATGTACATTTTCCAGTTATTTTTATCATTGTACTATTCTCTAATTTATTCATATCTCTCTTATCGCAATATTGTTTGGGCAAGTACTTGTCTAAACAATATCGAAAAACAAAATTCCTCATTCCTAAATTATTAAATGAGTTTGAGTTCTCGAAAGCAAAATTAAATAAAAAATAACCTAAAAAAGATTTTGATATCAAGTTATAAAAATTGGGTTTGAATTTGTGAAAAAAAGTAAAATAAAGAAAAAGAATAAAAGACATGTTAACTAATTTAATTTTCATAAAATACATTTTATTTGGAATTGTTATGTCAGCGTTTTTTTTGTTTTTTGCTTTAGATACTACTGTCTGTTTGTTTACTGACTGTATTTTACTGTATTTTATTTTAATTTTCAACATACAAATTTGGGCTCGGAGTGAACTTAGCATTATTTTTTTGCACGATTGCTTGTGAAACTAAAAAATTAAAAAAAAAAAAAAAAGGAGAATTTTAGTACATATTCTATAGAAATCCTTTCAGGGGGATCCCCTTGTAAATTTTGCCCAGGGCCCTAAAAGTTCTTGTATCACCCCTGGAAATGACGCACGTCATGGAACGTTTGATAACATTGACGCACACCTAAAGACATTGCTTTACTAATTATGAGATCTACTGAAAAGTAAAAAAAAGAGGTAAAAACAAACAGACAAAACTCCAGTAAAAGTGAAAAATGCTAAACCAAACTCTCACTGGGGTTTCTAAGGATCCTGAAGAACACCTTGTTCACGTCTTCCTCAAAACAACAACATTTGATGCAGTGAAAAAAGTTAGAAATTCTTAAATAAATCAGAATTGATTTTTTTAAAAAGCTGAAACAGTGTTAACTTTAAATTATTCATGCACTTCAAAGGCCTTCCTCATTGAACCTCATGAATAAACCAAAAACTCGGTCAAGCTCAAAACACAAATTCCGACAAACCAGGGAGAAATATTTAGATATTTAAATGAAAGACAACAGTAAATAGGACACCTCCGCTCTTGTTGAGCGAGTCCAGAAGTGTAAATTAAGTTTAGATGTTTAAATGCTGGAGAATCCCCCCCCCTGCAACATAAATAAATATTATGGCATATCTCTCTGCCAGATTTATGGACACGGAAAGCTGGAATTAGATTTTGTCTGCTTGGAGTTATCCCTCTGAAGTGCAGCATACTGTATGTAATGGAATGGAAAGGGGTGAGTTATGTAGACATCCCCTTGTTGACAACAGCGTCTTGTATTTCCAAATGCTGTTTTCCGCTCCATTAGTGCTGCTGATGATCGTTTGAGATGACTGGCCTTCACCAGATGTGACACCACAAAGCAATTACAACTTTTAGAAGCCACTGGCCCCAGTCCCCATTCACTTAATCATTAAGAAAAAACTGGTTTTCCAGGGCGTAACACGTCCAGATGTGTGATTCTGGAGTTTAACTTAAACAACAGTCTTTGTTGTGAGGTTTCCTTCGTTTCCAGCGCAGGGATATATTTCATTATATGTTTTCGTGCACGCGCCGATAAATTTTCATGCATTATTCATGTTTAATTATGCTTTTTAATTAGCAGATCACGGTAAAAATTGCAATCCATTATTTGTCATTTTTGTCATTTTCTGCTTTGTTTCATTTCCTCACACATTTGTCTTCCTCAGAGCACAACAGCTTTTGGAAATAAAACTGTTTTGTTTTTTGTTTTTTTTGTCATCCGGTAATCTGAATAATTAAAAGTTGTTAACTGGAATTTTTTTCATTCTTAAAAAGGCTCCTGTGCCTTAAATACTGTGAAATATGAGGGCAAAAGTGGATAAAATGTACTTTTAGAACGCATTTTAAAAGACATTTGGTAGATTTGTAAAAAGAAATAACTCAATACAAGATTAAAATATATTTCTTTAACTCATTTTATGTAATCTCTTATTGTAATCGAATTACTTATTGTTTTATGCTTTATTTTTTAAGTGAAAGTTTGTTAAAATAATAAATAAATGTGTAGGGTTGCCAGGTTGGTACCCATTTTCAATCTTCAAATGATAACATTTGGTTTTATTCAAGCTAAAATGTCACTTGAAATATACAAGCTTCATTTTTGTGTGTGTGTGTGTGTTGTGTGTGTGTGGTGGGGGGGGGGGGGTTGGGAGTCTTTTCTACTTTTTTACTATTTTGTCAATTTTTTATTTTTTTTTTACTCATAAAACCTCTTCAATACTAGCTAATCTTTACCTCTCTTATACTTGGCTAATCTTTTTTGCTATGGACCTAACAATCACGTTGCTGAAGCCTCTCATAAAGCCGAGTCTGTAAGAAATTAGCTAAACCAAAGAAAAAATAAATTAAAGAAAATTAAAGCTCTGAGGTCAGCATAGCCATTAAACAAAATTCTTGTACCTGGTAATCCATCGGTTACTGCCCATTGGTTTAAATTTAACTTGAATTTATTAGCAAACAAAACTTAAATGAAACTTTCAAGTAATTAGATAGAATTTTATTTTAAAATAATTTAATTTTTTTCATGTGAAGCACTTTGATGAACACGAGTTGTAAAAGTGCTATACAAATAAAGTTGTATTTGTTTTGAAAATCTGCCCTAAACGTGAAGAGTGGATCAGTGGATCTCCTCGCCATGAGAAGAGGCAGTCCAGTTATAGAAGGACAAAAAAAGTGTCTCTTCTTTGGTAAATTTTACATAAAACAATCAACTTTGATTGTGAGAAGCTGCATCCATCATTAATCGGTTAAAGAAAACTGCTTATTCGATCACATTTTAACAAGAATGTTGGTGTAACCTTGATTCCTCTCAACAACATTCTCAGGTGTTGACCTTTTAAACCGGGAACAAACTGTGATGCATCAATCCTTCCAGAAACTTCAGAATGTGTGAAATAGATTTAAAAAAAAAAGAACTAAAAGCTTCTTTGATCCTGCCTTCAGATGAGAGATCACAAAAAAGTCTGAGTCATAGAGCTTCCAGCTAACTTCCAAAACCTTCCAGGGATTTCCAACCAACTGGATTTGATTCCACTCATTTGTTACTGAAATTAAACCAAGTTTACCACTCCAAGTTTCTGGTTTGCATCATTGTTCCCAGTGGTCTTTTAATAAGGATGATGTCATGTGTGGCCAAAACCTAAAATCCTGACATTTTCTTGGACGTAGTTTTTGAATTGCAATTTTCTTCTGAGTTCTTCTCTTTGTTTACATGTTCTCCCACTGTCTTACAGCCCATCATATCCCAACCTATCATTGTCAAAAAATTACAAGGAATAAGGAAAAAGTTGTCCACAAGTGAGAAGCATGTTTTCCACATCATAAATCGTCATTTTGCTCATGATTTACAGCAATTTGAGCAAAGAAATTCAGTATTTTCTGTACCATAAACCGCTACTGTTTTCCCAGGTTTTGAAACATTGTGCGGCTATTTTGTGGATTTTTCTCCCACCACTAGGGGCGCTCTAACCCGAATTAGAATCAAAAGTAAGATGGATGAAAAATCAATCAAAATAAAAATAGCCCACGCTACTTTTTCTCCAGTAGATAGAACACGCACAACAACTGGTAATAGTTTTCAAATCCTCGTCCCTTCATCATTGAAATCACTCGAAGAAATTCGTATGATGCGAGTTTTAAGTTGAAGGCCATCGACCTTGCAAGGAAGGAAATGAATCACCATGAATCTATGGTGAGACGTTGGTGGAAACGGGTACAAACATGTAAAAAATCATTCTGTACATGCAGTAAATATCTATTTTTTTCATTATAGATATCTGTGGCTTATATATAGCTGGTGCAGTTTGTATATCTTTTTTCTTTTAAATAAAGTGGATGCAGCTTATATTCTATATAGTATTCAGAAAGGTCATTTCAAGCCTAATTTTCTTGATATTTGTCTTCAATCAGGAGAAAAATGCCACAATAGCACAAAAACACAGTTTTTATTGGAATGGGTATTTGATTATATCATTTATTTGCTTGTTTTTTGGATCAAACATGCATTCCCTATGAAGATAAAACTTGAGGGCAGTTTCCTCTCTTTTTAAGAGCTTTTGTCTAAGTAAAACAAATATTTTATGATCCTTTTTTAAGAAATTTGAACCTTTTTCCCTTTGCATATTTCATTTAATCTATGAAGAAGGGAGCAAAATCCAAAACATATCTTAGGTTGCGGGTAAACAGGATAAACATTTATCGAACACTCTAAAATTAAATTTTGTAGAACTTTAAAACCGTGACTTTTTCAACATAGTTATGAACTAGACATGTAGCATTAACTGCGATAATGCTAGTGTGAATGCTGTAAGCTGCTAGCTAGCTAAAATATTAGCTAAATGCCAAAATTAGCCTAAAAATCGAAGAAGAAGAAAAAAAACTTAGGTTAGAAAAACAACCAGAATGTGGCTGAAAAAAAAAACATAAACTTCGAAATATCCTAAAACACAGAAAAAAGCCAAAAAAAATGAGCCAAAACAGCTAGCGTGTAGCTGAAATATTGACTTAAAAAAAGCCTAAAAATCCAGCAGATTACAAATTCATAAAATTTTTTTAACATAATTAAGCATAATAAAATATTATTCCAAAATAAATCAATTTTAATATTTTACTATATTTTTGTCAAAATTATAAAAGTTAAAAGTAAAAGCAGGATTATTATTGTTAATAACAATAAAATAGAATTACCCTGAGGGCCAGGTTCGGCCCCCGGGCCTCGACTTTGACACGTGTGATGTACGATTATAACTTCCGATTTTTTTAAATTTTTTTTCTAAATATCATTTTGTTCTTTTCTATCCCCTAAACTGTATAAAGTCAAAAATGACGGCAGCATTTCTCCTGTTGGTCAGCAGCCCTGCTCCAATCCTCCCTGTAGCTTGTTTGCTCTCTTGTTAGTCCTGCTCTTTGCCCGCACAGCTGACCCAGATTTTCTATTCAGTACAGAAAAAAAAAAAAAAAAAAAGAAAAATGCACGCAAACAAAGTTCCACATGCATTTAAACACTCTTCAATTCTGGAGGATGAATGACTTTTTTTTTTTTTTTTTTTTGCTTGCTTGAGGCAAAATTCAGTTCAAATCTGTTAAAAAAAAAAAGAATCTATAATTGAATTTGCTGTTGAGCTTCTGCTACCAGTCACCCAGTTAATGGGGTTTAATTTCCCTAGTTTGGGTTTGATGAGTTTACTCTTGGATTTACGTCTCTTTGAAGCTCTTCTCTGTGAGTTAATGCTAGAGACGAGACATCTTATTATTTGCACGCAAATTAGTTCCAGTGCTAGGTGCCTCCGAAAAAAATGTGAACTAGTTAATATTTTAGTAGAAGTAATTTGCAACTATCATTTTTTTTTTTTTGGACACACAGATATAAAAGACTGCAGTATTTGGAGGGAAATCAATAGGATTGTGCTTTTTTTCTCTCTCCTTTGCCTTTTTTTTTACCCCATCTTCCACAATCCCTCTTCACTGTCCTGATTGGAAGCCGAACAGGCAGGCTCCATTCCATGAGAGGGCCTCTCCGGCGCAGATAATGGTTCATTCCACTCATTCTGGCTTCCTTTTATTTGTTCACATCAACATCAAAGCCTGTCCATATCCTCCACTGGGGAGCGGAGCTTTAAGTCTTTGACTGATCTGCCTTGTTCGCTCACACTGCTGCCCCGCTGATGTCCATCCCCTCACTGCAACTGCTTCAAACATTCCAGTTGCACAAATACAAATGCATTGAGAGCCCTGCCCTATTAGCATGCGCTTTAATGCGGCGGGGAGGAAGATCCTCTGAAGTTTCCGATGAGTCAGAAGCACTAAAATTGTTCAACTTTTCCAAAAGTTGTTGTTTATCCTAATTGGACTTCCTTCCATCAGGACCAGGTTGGCGTTGGTACAGACCTACTTCTGCGTTGGCTCTGTTCAGAACTGGGACACATTTGAACAGGTCTGAGACCTGGAAATTATGTAAATGTAAGATTGGGTTTTGGTAATCAGCTTTTGGACATAAAGCTGCAACCTATTCAACTGCTGTTGTTTTATTTGGTGTTTATTTGGTGATTTATTGCCGTAAACCCACTAAATACAAGAGCTGGATTTATGGATCTGGAACTTTCTGTGGTTTGAAAGTGTCTTAAGTAATAAAATTAGGGTTTTTAGCATCAAAGTGTTTTATTTTTACCAATCGTGACAAATCGTAAGAGTTCCCAAACTAACTTTTTTTATATTATTTTGTATTCTGAGTTGAAAATAGTGATCACCACCGCATGTACTTTATCTAACATTTTAATCTGAATTATTTTACATTAAAGTTTTTGAGTTTCTAATCTGACTGAACATGGAGGATAGCTTTAAGTGCCTTGAGTCCAAGAAAAGGTTGTTGAACATAAAACTGTAGTAATGTTGAAGAAACATTTAAGTTAAAAATCAAATTTTTGAGACTGGTAGCAGTAAAACTCAAATCCTTTGGACCACTTTATGAAAAATAACCATAACTAAGAGCAAACAAAAAAAGTGATTCATTACTCAACATTAGATTTTTTTCATGTAATTAATTTTTTCAATTAAATATATATTTTTTAATAAATATATAAATACAATCTATCTTCAAACTTAAATATCTGTGAACAATCCAGAAGGTTTTTCATTACTTAACACTTGTTTAAGCCAGAAAGGGGAAAAAAGGAGAAAAGTTTTAATAGTTTGATATTATTGAAATATGAGACGACAATGACGGGAAAAAACAGGATTCTTAAAAAAGTTTGTATTAATAAATCGTCCTCAGAGCTTCTAAACGTTTTATGAACAGAAACTGTCCAAATGTCTTAGTTTAGCAAACAAGTCTTTAAGATTTTTGCTCAAATGTTAGCCTTAAATATGTATTGTTTTATGTAAATAGATGTTTTAAAACAATCATTTTTTGATAAAACGGCCAAATCCGAATTTTTCCCTAAAAACTTCTCCCGACCTCTACAATTAGCCATCCAGAATCATTATAAACAAATAGTAGCTATGTCAGAATTATCAAAAACCATATGTGTACACCATGCTCTCTACTTTTTTTTCACCGATTTTACAAAGTGAAAATCTGATCAATTTAAACATTTTATTACCTCTATTTATGACTCCTTTGTGTTCTGATGATGAAAATTAGGATTATTTATCAAAAATTATACTTAAACAGGTTTTTTTTCTCAAAAATTGCTCAAACGCAATGCATTGTGGTCTATTTTTGCTAATCTAGTGAGAATCGATGTACATTGATTTTACGCAAAGACTTCTTGGAAATTTCTAGGGCACTGGCTTTTGGAATTGTAGATTCGGACAGCACTACAAAATGGCAAACACACTGTATAGTGAAGGAATTCGGACATAGCCAGTGTCTTCAGATTTTGACATTACTAACCCTCAATGACATCATCAATAGTCGCCAGTCATCTATGTTAACACTGTGGTGCCAGAGCTCTTGAAAAATACTTAACATCAATTTTATGACATCAAAAGTCCTGCTAAAACAATAAGTGATTACTTACATATAAATGTGAACTTCTGGTCTTCACCGTACAGCGAACATCGCTGCCTCTACAATCGGAGAGGTAGGGAGAAGCCGTAGGGGTAGAGGAAGAATTCAGATTTGGCCAATCAGATAAAGATTAGCACAAGTCTAAATTAACCTTTATGTATGTCCTGGATCAAATCTTGGAACTCCCAAATGTTGCCAATGGTCTCCTGTAAAAGTTCTTCCAACTTCAAGTAGTTGAGATGAAAAACTTTGGAAGTTAAACCCAGCCAGCAAGGCCAAGTGGGCCCCATATGGCTTAAAAGTGGGCAGACAATGTAGGCCCCAATTGGGTTTGTCCGCAGTTTCCATGGTGGCCCCAGCTGTGTTTGCCCACGTTGACTTAGGTGGCTACGCTAGCCAGTTGCCCGGTGGACAACATAGCGAGCTCCGATGCCCAGGGTCCAGCAAAGCAAGCAAGTACTGCTGCCCAGGAGTCAGCAGAGCTAGCAGGGGCGCTGTCCAGGCTTCCAGTCCCTGGGTAGTGGAGCCAATGTGGGCAAACACACCTGGGGCCACCATGGAAACTGCGGACAAACCCAATTGGGGCCTACATTGTCCGCCCACTTTTAAGCCATATGGGGCCCACTTGGTCTTGCTGGCTGGGAAGTTAACTTAGTATCAAAGACCGAATAAATAGACCCCATTTTTGAGTTTGAGTTATGACTCGGCCATGGATCTGAACTGACGACCTTCCAGTTTTAGGGCAGACACTCTACCTACACGATGGTTATTAGTCAAGCATCAATGATGGTGTGAAAAGAGGATTACGAAGTTTCAGTTGAGCCTAACGTGAATGTATTGGTTTAACTGATCTTTGGCCTATGACTATCATAAGAAAGGAAAGCAAAAGTGAAGATAGTCAGTCATACTGAGATTACTCTTGGACTCATCTCAAGGAATTTATCAATTAAACATGACGATTAGAGTTAATGTCCCTCCACCTTTGAATGTATTGATGTTACTGAACCCATACTGGGGGGGTGGATCCTGGAAGAAGACCAATTTCTTGCATAGAGTATACCTCTCAGATACTTCCAAAAGTATTTCTTGTATCTTTGGAATACATTTTAGTCCTTGTATTTTTTATGTACTCTTCCTCCAGTCAAGAATGTAGTCCCAAAATGGGATCATGTCCATATGGTTGCCATTACCCCTCCAAAATATGCTCTCCCATCCATAACTACAAACAAACATTTCTGATGAAGGAGTGGCAGAAGGTCAATTACTGCTGAGACAGAGGGAAATCCATCTCGTGTTTTTTCTAAATCAAGCTCTTTAGTTCTTTTATAACTGGTCCCTAATCTCATCTTTTTCATTATTCTCTTTCTTCTTTCTTACTCTTGTTTTATTCAGTCTGTCCGACCTGTAATCTCTCCATCTGAACGCCCCCATTTCCTTCTTTGCGTCTCTTGACACTGTTCCTAATTACAAAACGTGCGGCGGCCATTAGCATAGACCTCCAGCAGATGGCCGTCCCTTTATCCCTTCCTCCCTTCTTGTCTGTGGAAATCTCTCCATCTCGGCCCTCGCTTCCCTCTCTGTTCTCGGTCAAATGCTGCTTTGTGTGAGACACATTAGTGGAACAAAGGCAGCGGGGTGTAGTGGCCCTCAGAAAGGTCACGGTGACAACCGAGTCCAAGCGCCACTGCCGGGGTCAGTTCTGTCTTCCCGAGAACACACTCGGCACTCACGGCACCAACAGCAGAACGGCTTTCAGAGAGAAATGTCGGTGCTCTGAGCTGACCCCAGCGTTATTAGAACACAAACAAAAGCTTTTCACTGCCAAAGTCTGCACTGGAAATGTACAAAATTCTCAGAGTTTTCACTGGAGACGTCCACTTTTAAATCACACATTTAAAAAAAACAACCACAGGAGAAAATTTAACCAAAAAAAAAAAAAAAGAGCAAATAACCTTACATCCTTACTGCCATTTATTTAACAAATCAGTTGAAGTTTGTGCAGGTAAAGCGGCAAAATTCACACTTAAAAATGGTTGTTAGTTCCACAAGGATCTGTCCTGGGGCCCTCAATCTTCATTCCGTTTTTTCATGATATCTATTCCATTTATTAATTCCATTTTTTATTCAATTTATGTTGTTTCCAGATAATACTTTCATTTACCTCTCCTACTGCATTAATGGAAAGTATAACCGTTGAAATGTTCAAGGTGAAACATTGATCATATTTTGTTTCAATTGGGAAAAAACTGTCAGGAAAAGTTAAATTAATTAAATTGAATTTAATTGTGAAATTAAGTCTATGAAAAAGTAACAGAGAAAACTTACCGCAAAAACAAAATGTTTTTGATTACAAATTTAAATCTCGTACATTTTTCTTGAAAATGTTTTCTTTTTACCTTGTAAATATATAATGTACGTGTTTAAAAGTCTAAAATGTATCGCATTAAAAGTAGTAAATTTATCAATCAATCAATCAATCAATCAACTTTATTTCTATAGCACTTTTCATATATAGAATAACACAAAGTGCTTTACACATAAAAAATCTTAAAACAAACGCAATAATAAAAACAAATGCAAAGTACAATAAAGACACATAATTCCCCCCATTCACCCAGATCCACAAGTATACCCCCAATCCCACCACCCACCACACACCCCCAATGACTACAGGCTGAGCACAGAAGTTAGATGTTGGAGACACTAATGTAGTTGGAGCCTCTTCCTCTGGAGACAACTGCATAACCAGCATGCCGCAGCGTCACAGGCGGGGACCCAGCCTCACCACAGCTAGGTAGCGATGCAGGTCCCCACCTAGAGCCGCAGCAGCTGGACAGCAGTATCCAGAGGGAGAGGAACCAGCTGAGGAGGCACTGGAAATTAAAAAAGAAAAATGGTAGAATAATAAAATTAAGTATATTTGTAAAATCAGCAAACAATAAAACAATAAAACATGACCATAAAAATGAATTAAATAAATTATTAAAAGATCAATAAAATCATAAAAACATGATCAAATAGATGCATGAATAAAAACAAAGTAAATAAAAACAATAAATTAGCTAAAAGCATGGTTAAAAAGATGTGTTTAAGACCTTTCTTAAAAGCAGCTATGTTCTCTGCGGCCCTCAGGTTCTCTGGCAGACTGTTCCACAAACGAGGGCCATAATGCTGAAAAGATGCCTCTCCGTGCGTTTTGGTTTTCACTAGTGGAATGATTAGTAGACCTGTGCCAGAGGATCTCAGGGTCCGCGAGGGTTCATATTTAACTAAAAGATCTGACAAATAAGAAGGCCCAAGACCATTAAGACATTTAAAAACCAGTAAAAGTATCTTAAAATCGATCCTGAAGCTTATGGGGAGCCAATGCAGGGATTTTAAAATCGGAGTGATGTGGGCCCGCCTCCTGGTCCTGGTGAGAACTCTTACAGCAGAATTCTGTAAAAGCTGAAGGTTCTTGATGCTTCTTTTTGGAAGGCCAGTTAGGAGGGCGTTACAGTAATCAATTCTACTGATAATAAAAGCATGCATCAGCGTCTCCATGTTAGCAAGAGAGAGAATTGGGCGGACTCTAGCCAAATTTCTAAGATGATAAAAACCAGTTTTGATCACCTGCTTAATATGTGGAATAAAAGTTAGCTTAGAGTCAAAAGTAACGCCCAGGTTTCTGACTGTTTCTGAACAGCTTAATGAAAGTTCTGTAAGTTTGAAACAATTTGAAATTTAGAAGAATTAAAGTAGTAAATTTATAACTTTATTATCATAGATGTGTTACTTTTTGTTGTATATATATTCCTTTTTTTCTCTTAATTTTATGACTTTTTTTCTTTATAATATATAACTTTTTTCTCTTGTATTTACGTGTTTTGAAGTAGAAAATGTAAAAGTCTTTAAAAGTCGTAAATTTGCAAGAATTAAAGTAGTAAATTGTCTAGAGTATAAGTTGTAAATATACAAGCTTTAAGATAAAATGCATGACTTTTCTTTCTCGTAAATACATTACTACTTTTAATTGTACATTTACATGTTTCAAAGTAAAAAAAATTAAAAAGTAAATTTGTGAGATTTAAAAGTGTAAATTTGTGACTTTTTTCTCATATTTCATGACTTTCATTATTGTAAATATTTTACTTTTTTCTCGTATATTAACGTGTTTTAAAGTCGTAAATTTACAAGATTTAAAGTTGTAAATTTATTACTTTTTTTCCTTTTGAATAGGTTTCTTTTCTCAAAAAATTACGTGTTCTAAAGTGAAAAAAAATTTCATTAAAATTCATAAATTTATGACTTTTTTCCCTCATGAATTTATTACTTTTTTGTTGTATTTATTTTTTCTCATAAATATATCACTTTTTCTTTTATATCTACATTTAAAGTTTTAAAGTCTAAATTTAGGCCTTATAACGTCTCAAATTTTCAAGAGTTAAGTAGTAAATTAGCTATATTTAAAGTTGTAAATTTAGGACTTTTTTGTCATAAACATGTTACTTTATTCTCGTAAATTTACGTGTTTAAAAGTTGAAAATGTATTACATTAAAAGTTGTACATTTAAGGGAATTAAAGTTATAAAATGTTAAAATGAATTTTTTTTCTCGTAAATATATTACTTTAACATGTTTTAAAGTCTAAAACAAATTACTTTTAAAGTCGTAAATTTGCTAGATAAAATTTTTGACCTTAAAAGTTTTTGTTTAAAGGTTTTATGCTGCGTTTGCCACTCAAATTGTGAATGCAGCGTTACACTCTGCAACAAAAAACCACTTGTAGCTTTAAATACCGACCTGCACAGTATCATCAAACGTAACGCTAGCGTTCTCTATCAGCTGAATTTTACCCTCGCTCTGAAGTCTAACCCCAGTTGTTAAAACATTCGTCCTAATGAAAGCTCACTGTCGTCCACAGGGATCTTCATGTGGCGTTGACCCTGAACTCATCAGCTTATCTCCCTCTTTAAAGTCTGTATTATGTTCCTAATGATCACAGAACCAGTCGATGAGAGCAAATTATTAACAACTATCATAGGAAATGTCCGTATCAGTTAAAAGCTTGACAAGAACTGGCCCTCCCTCAGTCAAAGTAAACATGACCCATTGCCATACAAGCTCAAGTACACCTCACCGTCACACAGTTTCCACTTGTACTCACCGACACGAACGGCAGAATAAAAGAGACGGGCGTCAGAAATAGACGGCGTTCTGCATCACGCCGTCACACACGGCTCTCGAGACAGTCATCACGCCACGTCTGTGCGAAACCATAAGCTCGTTGGTTGTGTTTATTGTTTGTCTCCAGGCGCCGAGAGGCCTTTCCGCACGCACGCGGACAAACGCGCACACGCAGGCACTTGAAATTATTCGATTAAGTGGGTCATCCTCTTCTACAGTCTCTTGAAAGAGAAAAGAGGGTTTTTTTGTGTAATTCTAGCTGAGAGGCAATCGCACCCTTCCATGGTTTTTGGCTGCACCTCTTAAGAGTATTTATGAAAATAACAGCACGACTCTGTGAAGGGCTGCACGATTGTTGCTCCACCGTCGTTTCTGCACGTGCTCGATTTCGTGCCGCCGTCTGCACACTGTCTGGGTTATTGTGAAGCCCGCTTTGATGTTTATTTATTGATTTTTTGACAATGTACTTGACATATATCTCTTGCACAAAGTCGACTTTGGTTCCCAAAGAGACCGGCACTGACAGTCTAGGTATCCTCCTCCTCTGTTTTTCCCGTCTGTCTCTTTGGACACGATTGCTGCAGTCCAGTCAGATCAGACTGGAGCGTTTGGACTGATTTGCCTCCAACAGCTACAGCTGCACAGGAAACGTTGGCGTAGCATGAAATAAACAGACTTTGAAAATGGGAGTTTGTCAGACAAAGGTTTCTTGCTAAGAGCATGTTGGATTCTTCAAAAGCGAAATGGTTTAAACATCACACAGTCTGGATAAAATTTCATTAGTTCTGCCTTAAATTCCATAAAATATTTAAGAACAATTAAAACCAAGAAAAAGAAAGCACATGTGGGATTTGACAGCTTCTAAACCCACCTAAAGTTATCCTTTTTCTTCATGATTTTCTCTTCTCTAATCCGTTTTGCTGTTTTCCTATAAAAAAACTTTTTGCACCAATACTTCATAATTTTATCCCTTGTTGTTTATATGTGTAAGATTAATTTACTCACTTAGCTTCTTCTGTGTCTTTTATTCGGTAGAAGATTGAGCTCAAGTTGTAAAATCAACAATAGTTTATAAAGTTTCAAATTTGCCAATTAGTTTCCATTGGACCAAACCAATGTCTCTCTTAAAGTCCCTGTATGAATTTTATTTTTATTTAAAAAAAAGAAAAACGTTCTCAGTCGTGTTTTAATTATGATTATGAAGTTTTTAACCAAAATCCCACAACCTAAATGTCTCAAAAAGCTATTTTTCATGTTGATATGAATCCTTTCTCTGGAAAGTATCCTCTGGGTGGGCGTGGCTTTTGGCACTGAGAGGAGGGGATTTATGCTGAGCAGTGGACATGTTAAAACTCAAAAAATAAAACTTTCATTGGCGGGGTTATGGATTTTAAAGAAAAGACGTGGTGTCATGAATCCTTCCCTTGCATCCCCCTTTTTTTTCCCTTCCACTTCCTTTGGCTCACCTGGCAGGTGTGGCCAATGTCCCCTGATCGCCACCAGCTGTCTATTTAAGGCAGAGGAGGCCACACCAAGCAAACCAGGCAGGGAGCAGAGCAGTAGGGCGGGCTTTAGGGTCGCTGGTTTTGTGCTTTTCGTTTGTCCTCAGCAATCTTAGATTGTTGGGTTTTGTTGTTAGTTTGGAGTTGGACCATGGTAGTTCTGATTTGCGGGCTTTATTTAATTTCTTTTGATTAGGCAGTTGTGTTAGGCAGCCTTTAGCAGGGAGCTGCTGGGTCAGTAGTCTCCCTGACTTTAATTTTGGCCATGGTTCCAACTCTGGTTGTGGTTTCTCTTTGTTTTGGCAGCTCACTAATTATTTGATCTTCATTTCAGGACACGGGTGGTTATTTTAATAAACTGTTTCTTTGTCAATTGGTGTCCAG
The DNA here is from genome assembly GCA_003999625.1 of Oryzias javanicus. Lineage (NCBI taxonomy): Eukaryota > Metazoa > Chordata > Actinopteri > Beloniformes > Adrianichthyidae > Oryzias > Oryzias javanicus. The sequence continues at coordinate 5,039,597 of CM012460.1, read as the reverse complement.
CTTTCGTTCCCCCAGACACTCCAAGCAGCCCCACAGCTGCTTCTTATCAGTAACCCCCCCCAACAGTATTTAGTTTGAGCTCAGTGCGAAGTCTTGTTTTTGCCCCTCTGCCCGCATTACTGAGCGTTCTCATCCTGACTTGATCCTCTGTTTCATCCGCCGCCTGCCCTGACCGTCGCTTAGACCCTGACCACTGTGGTTGTTTTCTGAGACCCTCGTGCTGCCTGTTTGAACCTGATTTAACTTTATGGACTTTTAGCTGTGCTTCACTCCTGCTGTTGGGTGATACATACACCCTGCAGGTGGCCAGCCTGTCGCATCCCTTTGGTTGCCAGTCAGCCAGCAGCACTAGCTCGCTGTGCGGGATAGGAAGACTGCCTGCTCTGGTCTCGTCCATATTTTTCTTACTCTTATCGGGACAATAACAAAACTTGACCTCTAGTTTTATTTTTGTTTCTCCTTTTGGGTTAATGCGGGACAGGGAGCATTCAAACTGGGTCACAGAGACACAGAAACACAGTGGAAGTGGCTGTCATGAAGACTAGCTCTCGGAGAGGGAGTGAAGCTCCCGGTACCGGTGAAATATTTGAATGATCACATAAACCCAGACATGGAGATGTGGTTATGTTTTTGTAGAACTCTTCACAATAAATACTCTCAGCATCATCTGTCTTTCATACATTGGGAGAGAGAAATACAAAGACACTGCTCCATGTAGCGAGCAGGCTAAAAGCATTATCTGGTTGCTCCTCCCATTTGGAACAAATTTTTGGACAGACAAGAGGCAAAGAAGAGGCTCAACAAATTTGATGTGTGAATTGTGTTTGGTGTGAACGTGGCTGCGAAGAATTTCTGATCTTTCCATTGAAATTTTACCTGTTCAGGTGCATTAAAGATAATTTTGTGTTTAGAATATTTAATCCAAATGGAGTGCAAATTAAAAAAATATCTTTTAAACTTGTTGAAAAATTAAACAAAATCCAACTAATATTTTTACTTTTATTTTACATCAAAAAGATTTTGGTTTAAAAATAATTCAGCATTTGAATTACTCACATCTAGTGCAGACAGTATGTGTTTTACTGTAATCTCATGTGGTAGCTGCCCTATAGAAAACAACAGCTACACTTACATTTCTGTTTCTACAAATAGTCCACTGCACTCCTACATTTTTGACACTTGGAGCAACATACCTCATACCTACTGTATATCATCTTCTGAGACCATGATGGATTGCAATCCCACAAACCTCTGGAGAGACAAGTTTATTCCACAAAATACCAGGGATTTCGATGTAGTCAGAGAAACTTATCCAACAGCAAACAAAACAAAACAAAGGTTAAGTGCTGAGACGGACAGAGTTTTAAAACTACACGAAAAATAGTTTTTTTCAGATATTTTAGACTAAAGACAAGTTATGCTTCCATTTAGAACAAAGTTTTATTCACATTTTATTTAAAAAAAGGACATTGTATTATTTACAGATAAATTCCCTGAAAATATTTTGTCTTAAATAATAATAAAACTTTAAATAACTCAATACAATGTTTGAAATTGACAATTGATAACTAAAAGTAAAAAAAAAAGACTTAATAAAATAAACATTATTGAATAAAATAACAAATATGAATTGAGAAACCTAATCGTTTTTAGGGTTATTGGGGTGCTGGAGCCTATCCTAGCCACTGTTGGGTAAAAGTGGGGTGTACCCTGGAAGGTTTCCCAGCCCACTTTGGGGCTGCATTGTTAAATGAATAAAAATTACCTCTTAGAAATATAATAAAGAAATGTATAATACATTAACTGTCTTATCATAAAAAACATCAGAGAGAAGTTTGATCTCACTTCTGCGTGCAAAATTATAATTTTTTGCAAATGCAAAACCTGGATGAAAGAGATCTTTAAATTAAATCTAAAGTTGACTGTACTTAAGAACTGGAGCGAGTGAGTTTGATGTCACCCACAGAAAATGGTTTACTTCCAGGTCCAACAAAATGAAGTCAAGTCAGTCACTATTTTTTTGTGATACGGACGTCACCATATCGGAACCAGACTAACCAGTAGGGGTGCAGGGAAAAACCGATTTGGCGATATATCACAATACTTAATTTGGCGATACTTGTATCAATTTGTAATGCTGACAAGATGATATTGAATTAATTATGAATTTCTGTCCTTCAGTGTTTTACTTTTTTTCCCACCTAGTCCTCCGACCACTAGTTGGCGGCACGGCACAGTGAGTCTCAAGGAATAGCTTTAAACCGCGAGCAAAAACTTATGTTAAATGATCGGTCAGCCTGGCAGTTTTTGTTGTGATGAGACATGTACTTCTTTGTTTTTACTTGGGATGGGTATCGAACTCGAGTAAAAACTTGGGTTCAGTATGATACTATGTGCAGTATCATTTAAAAATATGAATTGCTTCAATAATGAAAAATTCTTAAAACTTGGGATCTATCGCGATACGTATCATGTCATGATATATGTGTATAATGCAATATGTATCATGTCGACAATACACAATCCTAGTAAGCGGTAATTGTTCCAATTCGATCTGAGTCAACATCTCTATGACAACCACTCTGGCCAATCAGGAGTAAGCTTATCAGAAGTCAGTCCAGTTCTCATATAAAGTCTATGATTAAACCACAGTTTGACCCATTTATATTACATGTTGCTAATTCGCAACACACCATTTAATCAAGCTAATTTAGCATCACCTTTAATGGAAAACACATTGCATAATATTTTTTCATATACTAAGAAAGTTAGTGGACATAAAAAAAACTTTATAATCAGTTATCTGGTGAAGTAACAAATCAAAATAAACAAACATATGAATGAATCAAGTTTTGGTGGCAGCAGTGGGTTCTTCCAGCCCAGGTGATTTCACTTTACTTGTCAAAGCTGAAAGGTTGTAGAGATGTAGTGTTTTACTATCCAGAAACAGACATTTAAGGAGTTCCAAACTTTGTAGGGTCAAAAGTTGCAGTTTATAAGAAACTAGATTTGCAATTCCCTGAAGAAATTGCGTCTGATTGCTGAAAGCAATACCGATATAAAACACTGCACAGCCTCAGGCATGTTAAAGACCTTCTGTTCGACGCACACGCCAAGTTTCGTCCGCGTAGGTCAAGTACTTCTGGAGATATAAGAGAAAACGACAGAAATTGGCAGTAGCGCCACCTACGGGAGCACAGTCGTGAAAGTTGTCGCGCTTGCTCATGTTACACTGTGGAAGAGGTCTTGTAAGTTTGGTGAAGTTATGTGAAACTGTTAAGGAGCTGCAGCTTTGCAAACATTACAATCTCAGCCTGTCTAATTTGCGTAACGTGTTACGCAAAAACCATGCGGAACCATGAAAAACGGATATTACCATTAGATTTGTGGTAGCCCAAATAGGGTATGTGTAGAAAATTGTAAAGATTTGTCAAAGTATGTGACACAGGGAGTCAAAAAAGTGTTTTGCGAAAAATCGTAAATTGCGAAAAAGTCTTACACAATACAGATCGCTGATGAATATAGGCTATTATTTTACTATCCAATGAATCACAAAGCAGTAAAAGGTAGGCCTTAAGACAAATGCACTTGGAGAATAAGGCCTTAAAACTTTAGTGCTCCAAGTGACCACCTGGTGGCGCAATAGAGCCAAAATTTATTGAGCATTTAAAGATTGATCTGAAGTATCTACTTACAAAGTTTCATACCAGTTGATCAACTACTTTTCAAGATAATAGGGATTAAAAGTTTGTCCCATGCATTTTGATAGGGGGGAAAAATATTTTTAAAAATTCATATAAAATCAACCATAAACCCAAATGGTACGAGATTTTAAACCAAACATGTTTTTGATCAGCTTAACAAACTACAAGTGTTTGCATATTGATACATGCAACTATTTGGAAGATAACAGGACCCATCCAAAGTTAGCTTATCGTTCTTAAGTCTCCACTAGGTGGCGCAGCAGAGTCCTTGTTCTAGTATGTTATACAAGTCCCCTCCTGCAACCTATGTGTTGAATTTTATGTTGCTAGGTTGAGTATTTTTTTAGATAGAGGCTTAAACACAATTTCCTAAATTATAGCGCCACCTATTGGAATATTTTCATAAAACTTTTCAGACTTCTTTATCACTGTGGGATGAACTTATATTTCAAAACTTGTGAAGTTTTGACAATCTTTGTAGGATCTAGAGCATGTTAAAATCGGGGACCACACCCACCTCATTAGCAATGCAATTATCTCAAAAACTGTAAGGAATTATGCCAATTGAGTGGTACCATTGAATTCGGGGTACTCTAAATAGGATATGTACCAATTTTTGTCGAGTTTGGTTAAACTATGTTGAATAGGGAGCCAAAAACGTGTTTTACAAAAAATCGCAAATAGCGAAAAATCTAGTTAGACGGAAGTCCATGGTCCCAATTTGAAAAACGTTCATTAGCATCCAAGTAACACACAGAAAAAGAAAGCATAAATTTCTGACTAACGGTATTCAAGATAGAGGCCAAAAACAAAAATACTTTTCAAACGACCACCTGGTGGCGCTATAGAGGTGGATTGAGCTACAATTATAATAGCACGTGTAGTTTACTATACCCTATGATATTGGAAAGTTTCATGAAGTTATCTTTAGTATTTTTTGAAGATATAAGCATTTAAAGGTGCTCCCAATGTTAAGTCAATGGGAAAAAAAATTCATAAAAATATTAATATAAAATCAACCATAGGTCCAATCAAAAAACTGAATACAAGCACACGTCACACCAGCAAACCCTACAAACTGTATAAGTTTCAACTTTCTAGCTACAAAACTGTAGGAGGAGATACACGGCAAACTTTTGGCGGAATAAGAAAAGAGAAAAAGAAAAAAATACTAGATTTGCAATTCCCTGAAGAAATTGCGTCTGATTGCTGAAAGCAATACCGATCTAAAACATTCTACAGCTGTAAGCGTTTGAGACCTTCTGTTCGACGCGCACGCCAAGTTTCGTCCGCGTAGGTCAACTACTTTTGGAGATAACAGAGGAAATGTCAGGAATTGGCTGCAGCGCCACCTAGGGGACCACCGTTGTGAAAGTTGTTGCACTGACTCATCTTACACTGTGGAAGAAGTCTTGAAAATTTGGTGAAGTTATGTGAAACTGTCAAGGAGCTGCAGCGTTCTTAACATAACGATCTTAGCTTGTCAAATTTGCATGATGTGTTACGCAAAAACCGTACGGAACTACGCAAAACAGATATTACCATTGGATTTGTGGTAGCCCAAATAGGGTATGTGTAGAAAACTGCAAAGATTTGTCAAAGTATTTGACAAAGGGAGTCAAAAAAGTGTTTTGCGAAAAATCGTCAATTGCGAAAAAATATTACACAATAGAGATCGCTGATAAATATAGGCTATTATTTTACTTTCCAATGAATCATAAAGTAGTAAAAGGTAGGGCTTAAAACTAATGCACTTGGAGAATAAGGCCTATACACTTTAGTGCTCCAACTGACCACCTGGTGGCGCAATAGAGCCAAAATTGATTGAACATTTAAAGATTGGTCTGAAGTATCTACTTACAAAGTTTCATACCAGTTGATCAACTACTTTTCAAGATAATAGGGATTTAAAGTTTGTCCCATGTAATTAGATAGGATAAAAAAATATTTTTAAAAATTCATATAAAATCAACCGTAAACCCTAATGGTACGAAGTTTTAAACCAAACATATCCTTGATCAACTTAACAAACTACAAGTGGTTGCATGTTCATATCTACAATTATTTGGAAGATAACAGGACCCATCCAAAGTTATCTTATCCTTCTTAAGTCACCACTAGGTGGCGCAGAAGAGCCCTTTTTCTAGTATGTTATACAAGTCCCCCCCTGCAACCTATGCGTTGAAACTTATGCAGCTAGGTTCAGTAGTTTTTAAGATAGAGGCTTTAACACAATTTCCTTAATTATAGCGCCACCTATTGGAATATTTTCATAAAACTTTTCACACTTCTTTATCACTGTAGGTTGAAGTTATGTTTCAAAACTTGAGAAGTTTTGACATTCTTAGTAAGATTTAGAGCATGTTAAAAATCAGTGACCACACCCACCTCATTAGCATTACGATTATCTCAAAAACGGTTAGGAATTTCGCAAATTGAGTGGTACCATTGAACTCGGGGTAGTCTAAATAGGGTATGTAAGATATCTTGTCAATTTTGGTCAAACTATGTGGAATTTGGAGCCAAAAACGTGTTTTACGAAAAATCGCAAATTGCGAAAAATCTATACCGACGGAAGTCCATGGTCCAAATTTGAAAAACGTTCATTAGCATCCAAGGAACACACAGAAAAAGAAAGCACAAATTTCTGACTTACGGTATTCGAGATAGAGGCCAAAAACGAATTGCTTACTAAAACGACCACCTGGTGGCGCTATAGCGGTGCATTGAGCTACAATTTTAATAGAACGTGTAGTTTACTATAGGCTACAATATTGGAAAGTTTCATGAAATTATCTTTAGTATTTTTGAAGATATAAGCATTTATAGGTGCTCCCAATGTTAAGTCAATGGAAAAAAAAAATCATAAAAATATTCATATAAAATCAACCATAACTCCAATCAAAAAACTGAATACACGCACAACTCACACAACCAACCCCTACAAACTGTATAAGTTTCAACATTCTAGCTACAAAACTGTAGGAGGAGTAGCGCATCAAACTTTTGACGGAATAAGAAAATAGAATAATAAAATATAAGAAAGCAGTAGGATAACATACTCTGATTGCTTTCAGCAATCAGACAATAATAAAGTAGTAGGATAACATACTCTGATTGCTTTCAGCAATCAGACAATTACACAATAGTCATATTGGAGAAGGATTTTTGGGTTTGTCGTGACACGCTTTGCAGTGTGTACCTCCGGAGCTCGTGCCCTGACAGCAAGGTTGACATGAGGCAGGGAGCGAGTGTGAAGGGCACAGCACCTCAGGAGGAATGACACGACTGTTGTGCGCACACAAACTTGCAGCCATACCTCCTCTCTCCTTTCCTTTCTTCTCCCTTTGATGACTCATCCCACCCAGGGACGGAGAGTGAGGGAGGGAGGGAAGGGGGAAAAAAAAGTGTGAGAGGTGACACAAGAGGAAAAAAGCCAGCATTTTATGTTTCAATCCCTTCCTGAGCCCATTGAGAACATCACCCAAGAAGTAATTCGCAGACATTTATTTCCACCAGGAGTCTCAAAAAAAAGTTTTTTTTTTTTTGTTTCCTCTTGTTTGCATTGCAGCAGCTGAGCCATAAGCTCTTCTAACCATCTCAGCAACATGCTGAGCTGTGTTTCAGTCTGCCCCCTTGTGCACTGCTGCGCTCATTTGATGATATCTGCCGGAGAAATCCCACTCTTCCAGGGTATTCCTGGCCGGTATCTGTGAGCATCGCCGACGTAACCCTCTCCAAATCCCAGTCTCTCCTGTGTATTATCTTACGGTGTGAGGGTATTTGAAGAGGTGGGCTCTAGAGGAGCTGGAGGCGTTGTCACAAGAGGTGATTACATTGCACTGAAGAAGGGACACCACCAAGCGGGATGGGGGATAAGGGGAGTATAGCTAAAGATATGTCGGTATTGCTGACTTCTGGAAAGCACACACGCTTGAGCGGTCAGGTCCCGAGTGCCAACGGAGTTGTTTAAAGCATCTGCCTGCACTGCATCATCAATGAGTCGACTGCGCAGCTCTGGAGATAAAATGATTTTAATCTCCACACAAATGTTGTGACCACCGGGGATGGAGGGAAAAATAATTTTGGCGATACTTGTTAGTGCTGGGTGAACTTTTCACCTGTTTTTATTGTTCTATTTAAAGGCTAAGAAGCTATTATTTTTTAATTGTTAAACATTTATTTTTTTGCATCATAGTTGCTTGTTTCTTTTGGTTTGTAGACTGTTTTGCATTCACTTCTTTACTTTCTAACTAACCTGATTTATAGATTGATTTCAAACATATATTGAAAAATACAGGACAAAACACACAATTATTTCAAACTCATTACAGAAATAATTAAATGCACTGATTAGAAAATAGAAAACAAACAAAAACAAAACACACTTATGTCACATTTGGTTAATTCATTCTTTGTGATTACTAACTAAAGTCAGTAGAGTTTGATTTATTGCTTGAAAAGGAGTGGGAAGAAGCAAACTTATATAATCCCACCCCTACAACTTGAAAAACTTTATTTTATTCATGTTCCATTTAATTGAAAATATTGTCCTAATTCTTTTTTATGTTTATTGAGTAATTTGCAAAAGAAAACCTTACAAAAAAAAAAAAACTTTAACAGAAAATAAAAACTATTACAATTACGAAGAACGTCGATATTGGTATCGATCTCGGTGATATTGACCGGTATCACCCCCTAATACTTGTATAATTTTATAATGGTGACAAGACAATATACAGTTAATTATTTATGAGCGTCTTACTTTTGTTTTCCATCTAATGGCTGGTTCACACAGTATGCGGAAGCGGAAGCAGCCTCCTTGTTAACCTATGTTGAAGTTGACACCAGGCGCGGACCGCCACTGTCCTCCGCGGAAGGCTCCCGCCGTCCAGCACATCGTTTTGGCGTCTGGTTTATTTTGTACGTCAGCCGTGAGCGATCGCATCAATTCTAGCAGGAAGTTACATCAAAATACATGAGAAAATCAGGTTTATTTTAAAAATATAACCAATTTTTCACAATAAAACACCGTGATTGACAAATGCTGTCATATTTTTGTATCTAAACAGACAGTAGAGATGAAAATATACATACAATGACAACACACACGTACATGCACACACACTCACTGTGTGTCTCAACAACAAATAAATTCTAACTACTTGCTTCTTCTTGGCAGAAACATGGGGTCATATTTTTAGGTTAACTTACCCATGATGGCAAAAACAACAAAAAAAAGGCCTCCGCGGAGGCGCCTGTCAACCACCGCAGCAAAAATGGTCTGGTGTGAATTGCAGGAGAGAGCGGATGCTGCGCGAACTCTGCGGCGCTAAACCTAGCATAAACTCAGGACCACAAGTCGGTAGCACAGGCAATGAGCCTCTTTGAACAGCTCTACACCGCAACAACAACAGCAAGAACTAGATTGTGTTAAATTTTCAGTCAGCCTCACGATTCTTGTTGTTCTGACACATGTACCACTAAGTTTTTACTTGGCATGGGAGCCGAAGCTCTGTGCTACGTTGCTTCCGGTATTGGTTTATAGTTTCAATGGTCAATGTTGTGACCCTTAAATAAAATAAATGTTATTACAATGAAAAGACATATTATGATTCAGGCTGAGTTTTTTTTTCTGAGTTATTCTCTTAAAATAAAATAAAAAAAGTAAAAAATTGTTCTGTCTTGGGATATGTCTTGATATGTATCATATCGGGTAACATATTGGGATACATATCGTGTTACCAGTCTCTTCCCAATAAACTCCTCTGGTAACCACTAGTAATATATATAAATATATATATATATATATATATATATATATATACATATGTGTGTGTGTGTGTCTTGGGATAAATATCATGATATGTATCGTATTGTGAGACACATATATGGGGATACATATTGTATTGCCAGGTTTTTTACCAATACACACCCCTAGTTACCACTATAGGAGAAAGAGTATGTGTCCTGGGATAAATATATATATTTACATATATGTAACATATATTTTATCTAGTAAAAAAGTATATGTCCCGGGATATATATATATATATTTATATATGCATGATATGTATTCTATCATGGGACACGTCAGGATACAAATACATATTGCAAGGCCCTTGCCAATACACACTCTTAGTTACCACTATTAAAAAAAAAAAGTATAGAATTGTGTTAAAGTGATTGTATTGTTTGACTTTAATAGTGTAAGTCTGCTTGAATGTGTTTTGATGCACCACCTTTCTTTAAGACAAACTAACACCCAAAACCTGCAACTGCAAGTCTAGACAGGCCATCGCAGAACGTTCCAAAAAAAAAAAAACCTCAGGAGCTTTTGATGAAAAGAACTCACTCTGATGGTTTTTCCCGAGCTCAATCAGAAAATTTAAAACCCATTTCCTGTTATATTTTTAATCTGGTGCAAGGGGTGGGTGTTAATTAGAGAAAGTGGAAGTGAGTGACATGGTCAAAAAAACTAATGAGATTGCACCGCAGTCACATCAGGAAGTGGCACCGTTTGGAAATGAATGAAAAAAAGCACCTCGGGAGTCTCCTCCGATTCGGCGCCATAGCGTGATTCTGCCCGCCTCGGGATATGCTGGCACCAGCCAGCCACTGCTTTCTGAGCTCCTTTAGTTTCCGTCTGTTATTCAATTCATGTCATTTTCTTTTATATTATTTTACTAAGCCGTCACTGAGCTCTAAACTAGAGTGTTTGCCTCCAATTGCCTTGAGTGCCACGAAACAAAATACACAGTAGAAAACTGAAAGCTGTAGTCAAATAAAAACCACTTCAGTCTTATGAAGCCAACGGGGATGAAATTACGTCAAAATGGGTTAAATTAAATAGGACCATAAAGTTTCAGTTTACATTAGTAACAAAAAACTCAGCACTATGGGTTTGAAGTAGATCAGCGTGTTAGTGGGTCATACACCCCCATTAAGGACTATCTGATAACTAAAGATGCATTTGGACCATCGACTTGATATGATAACTGGACTGAGTGACCCCTCCACACTGGGGTTTCCAACAGGAAGTACATACTGGCTCCAAGAAGCCAAAATCACACCGACTACTATTGAGAAATAAACATCTATAACTCATGCTATTCTATTTGCTCTAATAATTTTGTCACATGTTATTGATAATCCTCTTTTTATCTGTAGTGCAAATTATTAAAGGTATAAACTGGCCAATCAGATGACGCCATTAAAGTTGGTTGTCCCATATTGAAGCGTTTGACTGATTTTGTGAAGCCTGTCTTTAAGTGGAAGGGCTGTGAACAAGCTCACTCCTGATTGGTGAGACTGGTTGCCATAGAAACTTCGACTCACATCAATCACCATTTACGGATGCCGTTTAGTTTCAACATTGTCGGTATCCCAAAAAATGGTGGCTGTATTGACTTACTGCGACATACTGGCGACCCGTCCAGGGTGAACCCTGACTTCGCCCATTAGTACCCGGGTTAGGCTCCAGTGCCCCCGCGGGGCCCCCGAACGGGACAAAGCGGCCAAGAAGATGAATGAAAATAATCAATGTATTGACTTAATTTTGTTGGCTTTTTCTATGGGTGACGCCACACTTGCTTGGTCCAGTTCTTTTAAATAGTCAGTGATTTTGACCAGGGTCCACTCAGTGGCGCAGTGGTTCACCCTGGCTCAAATCCCAGCTGGGGATCATCTACACCAGGTGTCAGCAACCTTTAACTGTAAAAAGGGCAACTCAGTTTCTACAGAGCAAACCAAGAAGGAGCCGCATAATCTTATTTTAGCCTTTAAGAAATTTGGATTTGCATTCATCACCTTCTTTTTTTTAATAGTTAGTATGAATAATTAAGTCATTCATACTTAAAAAATGGCTTTTTATTTTTATTTTTTTTGGTTCTATTTCCCCTCTTTGTCCTCAGCAGTCTTACACTGCTGGGTTTTGTTATTTTAGTTTGGGGTTGAACCTTGGTAGTCTTAATTTTTGGGCTTTGTTCATATGTTTTCTGTAGGTAGTTTTGGTTAGGCAGCATTAGCAGGGAGCTGCTGACTCCAACGGTCAACATGGCTGGGTCAGCAGTCTCCCTGTTTTTTTTTCTATTTTTGGCCAAGGAGCCACCATGGAGAGATGTGGCTCTGGAGGGGCGGGTTGCAGACCCTTGATCTACACCTTTCTTTTTGGAGTTTGCATTCTCTCCTCGTGCATGCACGGCTGTTCTCCAGCTGCTCTGGCTTCCTCCTACAGTCCAAAAATATCAATAATTTGTTACTTTAAAGCAGGGACGTCAGATATAGGCTTCGAGGTCTGGTGTCATGTTCTCCATCCAATCTGTAACTGAAGTGCCTTTTGGCTAAACACACGTGATCCTGGAAACCAGCAGCAGATACCAGCAGGATTGATCTAGTGTCCCTTGGTGTGCAAGTGGTGTGTGGGAATGTTCGTGTGGCCCTGTGATAGACTGGCGACCTGTCCGGGGGGTAGGTGGGACAGGCTCCAGCAACCCCGTGACCCCTAAAGGAATACAGTAAGATAAGAAAGTGGATGGATTGCTTTTAACTACTGTAATCTGTCAGATTTTTCAGATGTTTTCACAGATCCAATCATGTTTGAGGTGCATTCACACTGCACTTTTGAGACATCTGCTCTCACACCCATTACAGCAGCTTTTGTGCAAATCTCATTGGTGAAACATCAGTAGCACCGATTGTCAATCTGAATTTTTGGATACTTTATAAGCAGAGTCAAAAACAAAAATAATCTTTTGGAGGTTGCAGTGATTTTATGATGATTTCTGTAATGATCATTATTCAAGTGAGAAAGACTTGGTTGTGCAACAAGTTAACTATGATAATCAAGTAATCTGATACTTTTGTTTTTCAAACCTTGAGAAAATCATCAGTTCAGGTGAGCTTTCACACCTGCAGAAACAAAACAAGTGTAGTTTGAACACTTTATAGTTTTTATCTGTTAATTATCCAATGTCTGTTTCAATCAAACATGTTTTTTTAGTCTTCAATAAAAAATAACAGTCTCCAAGCTCCGTGGTTGCAATCTCCAGTAGCCTATTTCTTAATAATAATTAACAAAAAAAAAAATGCTTCTGGCATTCTAAAAGTATTCCTATCAACATCCTTTGGTGGTGTCTTCACTTCCACGCCACAGAAATGGCTGCACCCTTTTGTGCATAGTTGTGGCAACCTAATGAAAACTGAGCATCAGCCACAACCATCCAGTTTGATAAATGCCATCGGGTGGGCAATAACATATTTACATTTATTCCTTCCAGTTTATTTACAACATCCATTTCCAGTTTTTATCAAAAACAAATCTGCTACGTTTTGCCTTAAGTTTCCTGATTAAAATTAAATCCTGTTTAGTTCACCCTTCAAGTAAAATGTGTTTTTAATGTTTATTCTTATTTCATATATTTTTACCAAGCTCCTAACTTGAGTTAATTTATTTAAGCTGAACGAGGAAATCCTAAAATTGTAGTTCCCTCAAAGACCACTGGAGGCAGGTTGCAGAAAGAGGCAACGGAACGTCTCAGAATTTAAAAAAGTCAGTTTCTTCATCAAAAATAAATTCTTTTACACTCTGCTTTCAAGGACTACACTGTTTTCTTTCATGTGTAAGTGTTAGGTTGTAGGAAAATTCAGTTTATTTGAGCTGAAATTAACAAATATTTAAGGCTTTTTCGAGGGGGTGGGTGGAGGTACAATTGAACTCATGCTATGGTCAGATACCCCAGAATGTCACCCCAAGCTGACCTAAAATGCAAGTTTTTCAGCAAATTCAGCAGTTGCATTTGACACGCCGCGATATGCCCAAGAGGTTTTAAGAAGTTGTTAAAATTTTATGGTGACTGGACGATTTTTCTCGAACAGTTGACATCAGTTGGATTTTGAGTTTGCGCGATGGCTGTCCAGTACGAATTTGGGCGGTGCCAGCCATATTGCTGGCAGCTTCGACTGGACGATGTGTAAATGTTTCTAGATGGCGGCCATTTTTATCAAAAGCTACTGGCCGCCAACTGCCTGGTAGCCCGGGGGTATAGAAAAAATGAGCCTGACGGACGCCTAAAAAATTCCTGACGGATGCCTGACGAACGCCTAACAGACACCTGACAGACGCCTGACAAACTCCTGACGAACGCCAGAACGGACGCCTGACGGACGCCTGACAAACTCCTGACGGACGCCTGACGGACGCCTGGCAGATGCCTGACAGACGCCTGACAAACTCCTGACGAACGCCAGAACGGACGCCTGACGGACGCCTGACAAACTCCTGACGGACGCCTGACGGACGCCTGACAGACGCCTGACAAACGCCAGAACGGATGCCTGACGGACGCCTGACAGACGCCTGACAGACGCCTGACGGACGCCTGACGGACGCCTGACAGACGCCTGACGGACGCCTGACAAACTCCTAACGGACGCCTCACAGACGCCTGACAAACTCCTGACGAACGCCAGAACGGACGCCTGACAAACGCCAGAACGGACGCCTGACAGACACCTGACGGACGCCTGACAGACGCCTGACGGACGCCTGACGGACGCCTGACGGACGCCTGACAAACGCCAGAACGGATGCCTGACGGACGCCTGACAAATGCCAGAACGGATGCCTGACGGACGCCTGACAAACTCCTGACGAACGCCTGACAAACGCCAGAACGGATGCCTGACGGACGCCTGACAGACGCCTGACAGACGCCTGACAGACGCCTGACAGACGCCTGACAAACTCCTGACGAACGCCTGACAGACGCCTGACGGACGCCTGACAAACGCCAGAACGGACGCCTGACAAACTCCTAACGGACGCCTGACAGACGCCTGACAAACTCCTGACAAACTCCTGACGGACGCCTGACAAACTCCTGACGGACGCCTGACGGACGCCAGACAGACACCTGACGAACGCCTGACGACGACTGACGGACACCTGACAAACGCCTGACTACCACCATCTGCATTCTCAACCACGCCAACAATTTTGGGCTGATGCCTCCATTCCGCATTGGTGGTTGTATTTGTGACCATAGCATCAGTAGCAAAGGTGGCTAGTAACTCTTTACCTTTACTCCATTACAATTACTTAAGTAACTTTTTTGGTAAATTGTGCTTCTGAGAGTTGTCATAATACGACTTACTTTTTACTTTTACTTTAGCCCTGTGCTCTCACATTACCTTACATTGAGGCATTGGCTCTTCCATGACAAAGGTGGACAAGACTTCATGTCTGTGATTGGACACCAATACAGATCGACAATCGTTGAAAAAAAATGTTCAGCGCACTGTCTTGTAGGGTCCAGATGACCCCACTTTTAATGTAAGCAAGCCTAGGAGACGGGAAGGGTTACTAAAACTCTGAGAGAAAAACACAACTTTTACTCAAGTACACTAGGCCTCTTGCTGCTCGTTAGCATTAATTTTGACTGGAATAAATCTAAAAGTCATCCTGTGGTGGAAAAACTTCCCCATTAGGCTCCGTAACATCATGTGACTCCTTGTTACCAATCATACGAAGCCAGACAGTCACGTGACTGTACACAAAAACTGTCCGCGGCAGGATGGGCGTGGGAAAAGTTGGATTATTAAATTGTTTTTTTCATTTACTCGTTCTTTTATGACAGACGTTGGATGTTACTCACTGATTAAGTGGATTTTAGAAGTACTTTTTACTCTTCCCTAAGTAATTACTTGGATGCCTAGTCTCTACTTTTGGTAAAGTAACGATATTGCAACTTTGCTAGAAATAGATGACAATGTCATAAATGCAAATGTTTTATAAATCTGGGCTAGAGTATTTTGGAAAAAGTACTTTAAATTAATGCAAGTTTTTCTCCAGTCCTAAATTTAAAAATGACTTTCTATCTGTTCCAACAATGACTAAAGACTTTAAAAAAAATCTTAAAACGGACTCCACAGCGAGCGTCATGCAGTTAGCATAAAGGGAGCTCTGGCCCAGCCAGCTGCTGAGAGCTGCCATCCCCGGAAACGGAGAGCTTGGCAGGGATCCGTGTTGAGACGCGCTGGGTGTCCTCCTTCAGCCGGCAGCTCTGTGAACTCTGCTCAGTGGACGAGTGAAGATAGCCCAGCGTGATAGGAGGCAATGCAAGTCAGATCATGAGGGAGCTGAGTGTGTGTTTCACTTCATCTGTTTACCGTTTTGGCGTCCAATTACAACCGCGGAGAGATTTATAATGTTGCAGAACGCTGTCAATCACCAGGTCTTTCAAATCTCCCACTGGAGATTACCATTGATCTTTTCGGAAAACTCTCAGAAATTTGGGAAAGGGGGAGTCGGGGAAAAAGCAAAATACAACTTCCTCAGTGTCTAACATCTGACGAATGTCTGTAGAAAATGTGTTCAGGGCAACTTGAAAAACACAGCAGTCTGAAGTGTTACAATGACAAACCAAAAGCTGTCAGAATATGTGGGGCAGAGTTTGTGTCAGGAAGAAGTTCTCAGACTCCTTCAGGCATTCCTGCTATCCTTCATCTTAAAATAGACTGGCAAAAACATGTGGAGAGTAGTGTAAATGCTTTAAAGGACTCAAAGACTAAAATAGTTTTTTCCACTTTTCCCGCAGTTCTTCAGCATTTAGGAAAAGCTTTATTTGCGAAGGTTTTTGGCGGGTATTTTTAGTTTTTGTCAAAACAAGGACTCTCCAGGAATCATTTCAAAGTGCTTTCTCTGCATAGCATGGCTTGGCGTCCCATTAAAGTCAGATCTTTGACCAAATTCCGGCATCCCAAAACATCTGAACAACGCAGCCACAATAGAAGGGCTCGGCTAAGAAGATTTTATTGGAAAACGACCCACTACAGTCGCTGAAATGTTTTGGTTGGAAAGATTAGTTAACCTCAGCAAACATAGACATAGAAAAGATGTTACCCTGCTAAAGCTTTAAATTACTGAAGTAGACATAAAACAGAAATCCAAGGTAATTCTGTAGAGCTCCAGTGTAATTTTAGAACTGTAGTAGAAAAGTCTTTCCTCCGTTTCAGACTGAATGGCACATTGGAGCTGTCAGACCTGGCATCCGCGGCTCAACCTCTGTTTGAACTGTCAACGTTTGGGGTTACCCCACTTGGCAAGGTTCATTTGTGTCTGAAAAATTAGGCCAGCTGCCTACTTGAATATAAAGAATAAGAAGAATTCCTTCGTCAATTACGTTTCTTTCCCCGTTGCCGCAAGGATACAATTAGAACCTGTGAGCCCAACATAGTGGATTGAAAACCTGGAGAATTTCCGCTTCTATTTTTCTTAGTTTGATTAGGGCCTTTTCCAAAATATGAACCTAAATTTGGGCAGGAAAGTACCCTTTTAAATAAATTTAATTTATATAGCTCCTGTTTCAATCTGTTGCAAAAAAAACAAAAACATTTTGACTTTGATGACTGTCCATTCAGACATTAAAGTTAAAGAAAAATCACTTTTGAACTGTTTCTCTTTGATGACCATCACGGTCGCCGTCTAATCCTTGTTAACTATGTTCCTATAGTCTTTTGAGGAGTCAAGATGTCTCCGGATGCGATTGGCGCGGCAGGGGTGTCGAGTTTCAACATGGAGTCAATGTTCTGTGGTCCTGCGGTGTGATTTGGGGGATGGGCAATCAGGGACTAAGCTTTGGGCACCTGACATTTTCAGTGACTCGATCAAAGGGTAGAAAAAATAAATAGATATGGCCGCTTGATGCAAGTATTTTCATTTGGAACTCCATTTTCTTAACCAATGGGGTGGGGCTTAGACTGTCCCACTTACTGTTGGGCGAAGGCGGGGAACACCCTGGAAAGGTCGCCAGCCTGTCCAACACATTCTCACTCCCAACTCATCATATATGGATGTCTGGTTCGGGCCCCCTCCACGCCAATTTTTGGCATTAAATCGGGAGTCCCCATGTTACTCCTGGCTCTAGGCCGCAACAAAGAAGCGGGGAGACGAAACCGGTGTGAACGTTAGAAATTTTTATTTTTCGGCAATCGGTCAAAACGCCCTGAAGACTGGAAGACAACAGCTGATCCGCGGCGGAAACACTACGTGGACGGAAGCGCCGACAAGAACCCAAGGCGGGGCTTTTTATTCTTATCTGGGATGAGATGAACTGCTGCACCTGAACAAGGGAAAAAGAAGACAGACAATACGGCACAGGGCCGGAACACCCCAACATCCAGGTTGCAAACTGGTACTGGTCTGAGGGTCGCTTGGTACCGGGCCACAGTCAAGAAACTATGCTAATCAGGGGTCCCCAAGCCTCGGGGCGCGGACCGGTCCAATACCCTACTTAATCCAGTAGAACAATCCTAAAGCTAACCTGTTCCATTTTTACAATAAATAGCTAATATTATCTTAGTTTCCATCCTGCCTTGTTTTGTGTGTTCTTCTGACTTGTTCATAGCTATAAAGCTAGAGTGTGTTAACCAGGAAGTGAGTCTTTTGGATTGGTTCAGTCCTCTTTGTTTCATATTGATTTTGTTACTTTTCTTTTTTTGAGCCCAAATTATATTTTTTTGGGAAAAGAATCTATGTTCAATATCTTGAAAAGAATGAACAAAACCACCTTTGTCTCGTTGACTGACTGTGGAGCCTCACAAATCTCTCTTGATTAGCAGAGCAACAACAACTATTTCCATCTCTGTTCTCCTCCAGATTTATTTCCTACTATTCTTTTTTTTTTCACACAATGGAAAACTTTGTTGCACATTTTCAGTACGAGCGCTGTCACTTCAGCTTATTGCAGCCCTCTGGGCGCGCAGTAAAAACATACACGCACCAGTCTGCGCACCCTCCCAGTAATAACGGGGGCACAGACTTGTAAACACACTTCATTTTCCCCAACCATCCTCTTTGATCTCTATCAAACAAAACAGTTCCTTCATGTACTTTTGTGCTTGTGTCTTTAAACTCGAACTCACTGCGATGCACTTTTCCCAAGTCGATTTCCCCACCCATAAATAAAGCACACTTGGATTTCCTGACTGTGGGCTTTCAGGAGAGCAATTGCTGCCACGTCTGTCAGATCCATTTATTCAGCAACTTTTGCTCAACCAGTTCTGGAGGCTACTTGTTTACATCTCAAAGAAGTTCATTTTTGCATTTCTAATCAGGTTATGTTTATTTTTAGCCGCATGCTGGAATGCAGCGTGCATTGCTCAAGTTTCAAATAACCGAGGAGTGTTAGAACTCCTCTCCTGCCACACTGGCTGCTACACTCAGGAGTTCAAGTTCTCTCGTGAAGGGTTACCACTTCCTGTGCTCACAGAAAGGAGAAAAAAAATGCCCTTCAGTTTCTGGATCCCATGGTCCATAATGATCTGATCTCTGTCTCCCATAGGCGGGCCGTTGCCATGGCGCCCTGATGACGCTCTGAGGCTGGATGGGGAGAGTTGAGAGGGAGGGGTGGAGAGAAGAGGAAGACGGTAGCTGCACCAAAGATTGAGTGGGTTTGAGGCGATGACTCACACTGTTTATAAAAAAAAAAAAAAACAGAATTACAACGTGTGCAATTTTTTTTTTTTTTTAACTCTTGCTTGCATGGGGTTACAATGTCCAGGACAGCAGCTTTAGATACTATTTAAAGACATAAAGCAGGAATAATTGAGTCAAAAATACAAGCTTGATTTGGCCACTTGGAGAAAATATCCATCCTCCATTCATCACCTCTGTATGACTTTCCTGTGCCTCAGCCTCCTGTTGTCATAGCAACAATGTAGAAAGTTAGAGATGGAAACAAAACCACATTTTTGAAACAATTAAATGATATATACACCTAAGAAACTGGGAAAAATAAAAATTAGCTTGATCTGTGTTTTTGCAATGACCTATTTAAAAATGCATATATGTAGTCTTAATATTTGTTACGCGTCTGTGTGTGTAGTGGGTTCTCAGCGTCCTGTAGGAGAGTGGTGACCTGCAGACACCACCGTCCTCTAGAACATTTGGTGGTTTAAACACACAAATCAACTCTTAAAACTGAGTGTCAAGCCGGGACTCATTAGGTCCTGTTATTAGACTCTTTGGGGACACATTGGAGTCGCTTAAAGTGAACTAGAGTTTGTTTTTCTCAATTATCCGTAACAAATTTTCAGTCCAAATACACCCAAGTGCATCATGGTCTCGGAACCAAGAATTCTGAGCCATCTTCAAAGTCATCCAATCCCAATAGAGCTCCAGTTCGCTCTGAGCTTCCTCAGTCTGAATAGGCTCCATGCTCGGAATTGAACAACTGAAACAAAATGGCCACCTTAGCTGAGCATTATGGGATGTAAACTTTTGACCTTCAAATAGACATTCAAAATTGGTCATCAAAATATAAAATTCAAATAAGTGAACTATCCCAGCAAGGATTGCAAATGGTAGAAATTCCATTGTTCTCTTCTCTTGTTGTTTTGCTCCGCCCCCATAATTCCTGACCGAGGACTAAATAGATATTTCATTTTGTGGTCCATTTTAGACGCTAGAAACATGAAAGTCTGTCTGGATACAGACCAAGTGCAAAGGTCAGGAATAAATTAGGACCAAATTAAGTGGACTTAGTTTGGACTTTTCCAATGTAAATGAACCCTTACTTTTGAATTGGATTTGAACTCATGACCTTCCATTCTCAAGGTGGACACTCTACCACAAGGTCACTGAGTGTCTATTATTTTGCATGTGCAAATTACTGTTCACATTTTACGTTTATATATATTCAATAGTATTTTTGTGTAAAAAAAGAAGTTTCAAACTAGCATTGAAATCAAGCAAACAACGAGTAAATCCTCCCAATGAATTCCATAGACGATCTTTGGCTACTCCGTCTGTACACAATGGCATTCTTTCAGTGAACCCGGCTCTCTTTAGGACCCGGGGTGGCCTCCGGGGGAAGTCCTCTGCCGCTTGCGGGGCAAGGCAGCCAGAGCGCAGAAACGCGTCTACGCCACGCGCACACACACACACACGCAGACGCACACACACGCACGGCGCGCACTCGCCGAGCTCTTCTGTGCGCTCGCACAGAGGGATAAACAGAGGGAGAGAGGGAGACCATAGGAACGCAGCTCGTGTGTGTGTGCGCGCGTGTGTGTGTGTGTGCAGGTACGCTCGCTCGGTGCTGGAGACGCTAGACTGGCGGGGCAGACATGGAGAGGTTTGGGAAAAACGCCTGGAAGTGACCGAGAAGCGAACCGAAGAGGGTGGCAAGAGAGGAACAAGGGGGGCAAAGGAAGAAGGGCGGACTGATAGCTCGGAAAGAAGGGAAGAAGAGGAGGAGAGGACAAGTCTGACAGAAGAGTGTGGAGACGGGGTTCCCCAGGAACAGAAGGATCTTAAGGTGACTCCATGTCCGCGGTGTGTGACATGTGGCGCATGGATGTGAAGGGTATGGAGAAGGTGCGCGCGCGTCTGTGTAGCCCATAATTATAGTGTTTCTGTTTTTTTTTTTAAACCCCCACCAGCAAAAAAAAAAAAAAAGCGGGGGGCCAAAGTGTGCCAGAGTGACCACCATAAACTGGAGTGAAGGGATCAAAAGGAGGGGCCACTTTTTTAGGGAACAAACTGATCCTTTTCCAAGTTGGGAGTAATTAACATTCCTCTTTTTTTCCAAAACTCTTACTTTCTTTCAGTGCGCATGCATGCATTTCCAAATGAGTTTGACAAAAAAGAAACCTGAATAAAGTAGAAGCTTGAATGTATGTGTGGTAGTATATGTGTGCGCCATATACGGCAAACAGGTTGAAGGAGGCAGATCTGATCAGAGGCACAGCAACAGAGGAGAGAGCGTGGCACACTGGATTACACACACACACACATGCGCGCGCATCCAAACTCTGAGGCCAGGCGAACAGCTGGGAGAAATGTGTGTGCGCCCTAGAGCCTTGCTCCTAATGCATGCGCCTGCCTTTGCACGTGCAGGGCTCGCTTTTCTATTATCTCCCCGCTGCCATGTGAGTGCATCCATCTGAGGCTGTGTAAATATGGATGCTCCTGCGAGGGGGAGAGGTGCCTCCTCAGACGGAGCGTCTACACCTCCCCTGGTCTGGAGGCAGCAGAGGAGGCGGTCAGATGACCAGTACTGAGGCAGATTAACCCAGCAGGCGCTGATGAGACAAAGTGGGAAGAAGGGGATGGAGGCGACGCAGACGGGTGCTGGCATGCTCTCTCCAGGAGTGCTCAGAGTGCCGCTCATTCATAATTCACCTCCATGGCAAACGTTCATTCACATATTGACCCCCCATGGCTGCGCTCAATGGAGTTTGCGCCCCTCCACCTCTCCCCTGTCTCTCAATGGACACCCCTGTGGCGCCATGTTCACCGAGCCCGCTTCTTTTTTAACTTTGGAGAGGAAAAGAAACTCACTCGTGCTGTCTGGGACTTTTTTTTTCAGCTCAGATTGAGTTGTGTAAATTGAATATTGAATGCAAGAGCACAGATAATTAGTATGGACCGATCTGGGGGGGGTGAGGACTCTCAGGTCGGGACAGAATTCTCTTGAACACAGCAGAAAACCCTTCATAATTCAAGGGATCGGCATCGGTTTCCCCTTGTCATTGCATTCAAATCTCCCTGTTTTAATAGTTTTTGGGATTGACCCGCTGTTGTGTTCCGGTCCGGTCTGGCTGAGATCCAGCAGGTCTAAATCACGGTCTCAGAGTAAAGCATGCAGCAGAGGCTCTGGTACATTTAGTCCTGAAAGGTAAACAGTACAGTAAACATTACCTTATCAGCAAAACAGATAAAAATATCCTGACCTCTTACGTTTCAAAGGTATGATGGAGTGTATTTACCCAGAGAAAAGAGAACACAGTGTGTTGGGCTTTTCACTGGGGAAGTGGCATTTGGTAATATTCATTTTCTTTAAGAAAAAGGTGAGCATTGCGGTGGGTGGTTTGGGAACAGAGAGCTTTCAGCGCCGGGGGTTGTTGGGCTCTGATGTGCGACAATTGTCTCAAATCCGTTACTCTGCAGAAACTACGTCCTAGAAAGCTCCATGGTCTATGATTACAGCAAGTCTGACGATACGATACGTATCACGATACTTGGGTCACGATATAATATCCCAAGGCTGTACCTGAACAATTTTTCACCATTTTTTTGTGACTAACGCTAGGTTCACACCGGACGGGGATGTGCAATTTTCCCACGATCGTGAGCTTTATTTCCATCATTGGTAAATTAAGAACCTAAAAATTCACAATTTGTAACCTAAAAGTTTGTATCTGTTTAGATAAGACATGATCACATTTGTCTTAATTTTTTATTGTGAAAATTTGGTAATATTTTGAAAATAAACCAGATTTTCTTATGTATCTTGATGGAACTTCCGTCCAGATAGCTTGCACACAAAATGCACCAGACGGCGTAGCGATCCGCTGCGCCGCTTCCGTGTCCAGTGTTAACCTAGCGTTAGACAAAAACTCTATCGGAATCAGAAATAATTGTAATAAAACAGTGTGTATCTAACGATCACAACACTCTCATAGTTCTGGCAATATGGAAAAAATTGTATATCACAATTTAAATTATTTTATGTCACATTAACGATAAATATCACAATAAAGTATATTTTTAGTTAGTGCTGAGTTATATGGAAAGAAACTGTATATCCCAATTATATCATATATATCAAAGTAAGGATATTTATCGCCGCACAATATGATGCGATACATGGCTCACAATATTGATATCGCGATACTGCGATACTTAGTAAAAATCATATCTAATAACCCACATTGCATAGAAGAACATATTTTTTTAGTAAATTATATCCCCATTTATTTTTAGCTTGAACACAATCATAAAAAGCAACTTATGTCTCATTTTGTGACACTTTAATTATAGACACTTTAGTGCAACATTGCTAAAATCAGTAACACTAAGTCTCTTACTAGCATTGACACCAACTGAATTTGAATTATCTGTAAAATTCAGTGTTAGCAATAGTAAACATGAACAACAGTGCCAATACTTAGTGCAAAATTGTTGTAAACAACAGAAAAAAATTGAATAATTCAAGTAGCTGCCAGTCTCCCAACGCACGCCCCCATCTACCTCTAAAGTTACATCACACATAAGATCATTGAGAATCAATCGCAGGACTAAATATCGCGATACATCTTAATATTGATATTTTGGCACACCCCTAATTGCAAATGTATCTCATAGTACTGGGCGATATGGAAAAATTATAACGGTATATATCACGATATAAACCAAAAATAAAGTATATATTCAGTTATTCTCTGAAAATTGACAAAAAATGTAATTACTTACTTTTGTCTGACTTAATTTTTTCAAGGAACTGATTGTCACAAATGAGAAACTTTTTTTAACGTGCGCGACAGTCTCAAGTTTTTTAGTTGGAGAACATTTTTACACAAAAGTTAAACAATAAAATGATAGAAGAGATATACACTTTTCTATCGCTCTCACGATATGTATCGTCATATCGTGACGATGTATCTTATCTACAAATCGTTTTTACCCATGCTGCTTTCTGGTAGATTAAGAAATATTTGTTTTTAAAGGGAGCAAGCAACGTTTACACAATAAAATACTTTTCAATATAAGAAAAAAGTGAAAAACAAAAGTATAATCTGCATTTTAAATCGATATAAGCATCACCAAACAAAATATCGCGATATATCGATATCGAGAGTCTGAAATTAGTTCTCACCAGAAGGAGTGACTAACATTTTCTAAATTTTCAGTTTTGAATTTGAGATTACATAATACTTTTAGAAAAATTAATTTCTAATTAAATGTTTAATGCATCCAAAAAAAATCCTGTTTGCCCAGCTAATCCATTCATATAATTCACTGACTTTCTTTTTGTTTGCCTTGCTGAAAAAGTTTAAATCCAGCCCCATCTGTTTGTTGAAGTGCCTTTATGCAAGTCAAGAATCCCAAAGGTGCACCGGGATGCAGGAGACTGTCAGCGCCGCTCTGTGAGAGTGTGTGAATGAGTAAATGTCAAGCCCAGTTTACAAAGGCTCTATATGGATCCCAAGCAATGTTTAAAAGATGCTGTGTGAGCGTAGACCAGAGGACGACGCCTTTCTAGCATTTCATTTAAAAGAAATCATTTCTTTTTGACAAAGTTTAGATCCTGCTAAAGGCAGATTACTGAATTGGCGCAGTAATACAAAAAAAAGAGGAAGGAAAAGGGCTGTGCAAACAAAAAGTTTGAGGAAAAAAAACTGCAAGATGAAGCAGTAGCAAGAAAGTACCTAAGTGGAAAAGGTCAGACGAATACAAATTGAAAACCTGAGGTTGTGAAATAGTTTTGCCGTCTCACAGCACCATGATGTGTCATTGTTTTAAAGCTTTTGGAAAGTTTTCTGCATGTTGTATCAGGATATTTTACCTTGACATTCAATCCTCATTTGTTTCCCTGATTTAATGTGTTCAATAGCCATAATAAAATACAAAAATATCGCCAGCAGATGCACTGGTTGGTAGCCGTAGAACAAAGTTTTTTTGGTTTTTTTTATTATGTTTGTAATCCATTAAAGAAATATGTCTCTGCAGCCAAAGGAAAAGTCGAAGCAGCTGACCGCGAAAACACCTGAAGAGACTTTGAAGTCTGGTGTGATTTAAAGTATCCAGAGCTTCTCAAATCAATCTGCACATATAGAAGCGCTACTTTTTCAACTTTTCTGCATTTTTTTTCTTTTTATCGACTTTTCTTTCATCTGAGAGC
Organism: Oryzias javanicus; assembly: GCA_003999625.1. Classification (NCBI taxonomy): domain Eukaryota; kingdom Metazoa; phylum Chordata; class Actinopteri; order Beloniformes; family Adrianichthyidae; genus Oryzias; species Oryzias javanicus. The sequence continues at coordinate 5,014,207 of CM012460.1, read as the reverse complement.
AGATGTTTATGAATGGTTCCTGTCCTCTAACTACACGATACAAGTTAAACTAATTATATGCAATATTAGTGATGAGTATTGCTAAGAGGTGTAATGATTCATTGATTTGTATTCCTATGATCCAACCAGATCAATATGTCTGAGACAAAGAGTTAATAGAAACGGCTGTGTCAAAAAATAGTTTCAAAATTGTTTCATCAATATTGGAAAATACCATTTGGATTGAGACGGGGTAGGTTTATTTTACTATAATGTTCTATCACAGGGATGTGGGAAAAAACACAACTTCTTGAAACTCTGACTTTGAATTTCAAGTGAAAAATTTCCTGGATCGATTTTAGGTTATTGAATCGGATCGTTCAAAACAACTGATTGACTGTATCGTCAACAATAAATAATGGGATCAATTGTTGGTCAAACGAATCGCTGCACCGATATTACATCATACTCCAAATAGAGGATAGGAGGCCGGATCTAATATAATAAGGCTTAATTTGATTGGTCAAAAATGTGAAGGGGTCAAATAAAAGGCTGGATTGATGAGTTGATGGTTAACCCATAAGAACCCCTAAGCCTTGTTTCCACTGATCACTCAGGATGGGGTGGTGGGGGAGGAGCCAAATACAGGAGACCAGGCTTGGTGGTAGAAATGTAAAAATTTAATAAATTAACCAAAACATGACCTAAACCAGGGGTCTGCAACCTGCAGCTCCAGAGCCACATGTGGCTCTTTTATCTCTCTATAGTGGCTCTCTGGTTGAAGAAAAATAAAATAATAGTAAATTTAAAAAAAAATTGGAGATTAGCTATTATTTTAGCAACATATTAAAGTTTTTGGCTAATCTGTTACCTACTGGAGTTTTTAGGCTAATTTAGAGTTTTAGCTTCTATTTTAACAATATGCTAACATTTTTGGATACGTTTTCTGAGAAATTTTATGGTAATTTGGAGTTTAGCTAATATTTTAGCAACATGCTAACGTGTTTGGCTAAGTTTTCTGAAAAATGTTATGCCAATTTGGAGTTTAGCTAATATTTTAGTTAAGTGCTAATGTTTTCAGCTAATTTGTTATCTACTGAAAATTTTTGAATAATTTAGAATTTAGCTTGTATCTTAGCAACATGCTAACGTTTTTGACTAAGTTAGTTTTCTGAGGAATTTTAGACTATTTTGGAGTTCAGCTGGTAATTAAGCAACAAGCTAGCTTTTTTTTGGCAGATTTGGCCTCTAATTAGTTTTTTATGCTAATTTGGAGTTTAGCTAATATTTTAGCAATATGCTAACATTTTTAGCTAATTTGTTATCTACTGGGGGTTTTAGGCTAATTTTGAGTTTAGCTTTTATTTCAGCAACATGCTAAAAGTTTTGGTTGATTTTATTTACAGATAAATGTTATGCTAATTTGAAGTTTAGATAGTAATTAAACAACAAGTTAGCTTTTTTGCTACTAAAGTTAAAAACGTAAAAAAATACCTTTTTGAGAGATGCTAGTTTCTTTTTATATATTTTTTTGCTTCAGTTCGTGCCAAAAATAGACAATTTTTCACAATTATTAAAAAAACAAAAAGAAGGTTATGAATGCAAATCCAAATTCCTTTAAGGCTAACGTAAGTCAATGTAGCTCCTTCGAGGTTTTGATCAGTAGAAAACGAGCCCAAATGGCCTTTTTACTCTTAAAAGTTGCCGACCTCTGACCTAAACCCATAAAAAAAAAAAAAAAATTAAAATCTGTGGCACAGACAGAGAAAAGCAGATAACTGGACAAGTATGAACTGAAGAGCAATGTTGTGGACGAATTTCCTCCCTAATCTCTTAACTCCTAAGAACCTATAAAGTACGCTGGATTATAAAGGTAATTCGGACACGACGTTCACTACTTTACTTTCGTTTTTCTAAAAAAGCGGATATGAAGTCATCGATTTTACAAAGTCAAAATTGAATAAAAACGAACGTTTATTTATGACTCCACTGTGTTCTGAAGGTGAAAATAAGGATGTTTAGTCAAATATTGCATTTAAGCAAATTTTTTTTGTTTAAAATTTTTTGACTGCAATGCATTGTGGTCTATATCCGCTAGTGACCATCGATGTACGCTAGTTTTTCGCAAAGACCTCTGGCAAGTTTCGAGTGCACTCGATTTGGAATTAATAGATTCGGAAAATGGCAAACGCACTATGTGGAGGGAGGAATTCGGACACAACCCAAGAAAATTAAATGGGTAGAGGGCAATTAACTGAAATGAAAACAGAACAACAAACAGAACCCTTACAGGTATGGTCCGGTCCGGTCCGCTAAGAACTGAAATGACAAGTTTATTCTGGTGAGTGTTTCCACTCAGTTAAGCCTCGGTTCCAATGAGCAGTTTGTTGTCATGGGTCATGCGTGGTGTAGACCGCTAGCGTGTTACTGTAGTAAACAACAACAATGGAGGTCATCCTGCAGCTTGTTTTTTTTTTTCTCATTTTATATTTTTGTACATTGTGTATGGCAGAAATTTAATGCTGTTTGAAATAAGATTGCCGAGAAGAATATAGATGTAAAGAAAAAAACGTCCTGTTCTATTTTTCTATAGACCTACAACTCCAGAACTGTTTAATGGGTCCATTTTACTCTGGAGAAACTCAAAATATCGGACCGCTCAGTGGAAACAAGGCTATAACTTGATCACGATCAATGATGGTGAACTGAGAAAGAACATTTGTGTCATTTCATAGTCATTCGGTTTGTCTCTGAAATTACATTTTTAAATGAATGACGGAGTCAGTAATGTCATTTTGTTGTTTTTTTTTTTTTTGGTCCGTGACTCTCATGAGTTCTAACGACTGCTGGGTTTAAAATGGCAACAACTGGATTAAACAGTCAAGGTGGCTCGGAGGAATACAGTTCCCCTGTACCCCCCCGGGTCATGATTGTCTAGTTATTGTCCACGGAGCTGACCACCTCTGTTAAATTAGCCCCTCTCCGCCTCGTCCTGCTGAGACACGCTTTCGGGCACGAGCCCAGAAAGACGTCATCTGGTGTAAAAATAGAGCTTATAAATTGGGGGGAGAAAGTGTTTTATGTTTACAAGAGGTGATGTCATGTTTGGTTTAGATCCATGGCTGACGAACCGGAGGGCAGCTGTGTCCAGAATCAGCCAGCTTTTGCTCACTTATCTGCTTTTTTTTTTTTTTTTTTTGTGCTCCTCGTAAAGACTTTAAGGAGCTGCAGCTTGTGTGTCTGTTTGTGCCCCTGTCCACTTGTTTGTGCATTTTAAACGGTGGAGGCATGCATAACGTGACGCTGCTGTGGTTGCTAAGCAACACAGGAACGTGGGTGGAAGGATTTCCTGTCCCTGGGAAGCTTTGTTTATAAGTGGTGCGAGAAGGATGTCTGCATGCGCAGATGTTCATGTGCGTTTTTAGCTGTGTGCTTGACTGCTTGTGTGTTTTTTAACGCAATCTTTCGCCTCTAGTAAAAGTGAGCAGGAAAGTCGTCTCTGAAACACACATTCCTACTCTGTCGAGTTAGTTCTGCGTTGCATAATCCCTCGGCTTGGCTCCGTTTTCGGCACTTTGTCTCCTCTTCTTTAACATCTCGCAGCTGCCACGCTCCCATCAAGCCACCTCCCCCTGGTGATGTCACAGCTATGCAGAATCCCACGCCCCTTCATGTGCATGAGATCGCAGTGTTACTGCAAACACACTCGTGGCACATCCGTCCTGCAGGCGTCGGACCCCCTATATTACGTAATTGACATTGAATGAATGGGCTGACGTCAGCACGCCTCTTTCTGATTCTCCTCTTTCTCTGTGGCTGACTGCAGTGATGTCATAGACACATTCAGCCATACAGTTTTGAGCTTCTGTTGTCACAGGCAGAGACTAAAATGACCTCAGGAGTAGTTAGTGGGGGATTTCTCGTTCTTTTGCTTCTAAAGTTCAAACACTTCTACCAGTATAAAAATATTTCTCCCTTGAAATCCTGTATTAGTTTTTTATAGCTCCTTTAAATCTTAGACGCAACGGTGGATACGAGCGGTCTCCAGGTAAAAAATGGGCAAACCTGTAGAGAGTGGTCTGCACTAAATATCAAGACCACTCGGTGAGCCTGCAAGGATGCTTTAAGTGACACGGGCACTCGGTAAGGAACCACCACCTCAATAACGACTAGAGCAGGAGGTCTCGTTTTGAACATAATTATGAACTAGATATATAGCATTACCCGCGATAATGCTAGTGTGAAAGCTGAATTTGGCCACTTAAGATTATAGTTGAAATCACTGAAGCGTATAGCCAGCTAAAATATTAGCTAAATGGTAAATTGGCCTAAAAGAAACTATTAAAAAAAATTAGGTAGCAATCATGTAGCTGAAGAAATAGCTAAACTTCAAAATAGCCTAAAAAATCTACAAAAATGCCAAAATAGTCGAAGCAGCTAGCAGAATGCTAATTTTTAAAACTTTAAAACGATAACTTTTGAACATAATTATGAACGAGATATATAGCATTACTTGCGATAATGCTAGTGTTAATGCTGTAAGCTGAATTTGGCCGCTGAAGATTATAGCTGAAATCACTGAAGCGTATAGCCACCTAAAGTATTAGCTAAATGGTAAATTGGCCTAAAAAAACTATTAAAAAAAATTAGGTAGCAATCATGTAGCTGAAGAAATAGCTAAACTTCAAAATAGCCTAAAAAATCTTAGTAAATGCCAAAATAGTCCAAGAAGCTAGGAGAATGCTAATTTTTAAAACGATAACTTTTGAACATAGTTATGAACTAGATATATAGCATTACTTGCGATAATGCTAGTGTTAATGCTGTAAGCTGAATTTGGCCGCTGAAGATCATAGCTGAAATCACTGAAGCGAATAGTCAGCTAAAATATTAGCTAAATGGTAAATTGGCCTAAAAGAAACTATTAAAAAAAAAATTAGGTAGCAATCATGTAGCTGAAGAAATAGCTAAACTTCAAAATAGCCTAAAAAATCTACAAAAATGCCAAAATAGTCGAAGAAGCTAGCAGAATGCTAATTTTTAAAACTTTAAAACGATAACTTTTGAACATAATTATGAACGAGATATATAGCATTACCCGCGATAATGCTGGTGTGAAAGCTGAATTTGGCCGCTGAAGATTATAGCTGAAATCACTGAAGCGTATAGCCAGCTAAAATATTAGCTAAATGGTAAATTGGCCTAAAAGAAACTATTAAAAAAAAAAATTGGTAGCAATCATGTAGCTGAAGAAATAGCTAAACTTCAAAATAGCCTAAAAAATCTTTTATTAAATGCCAAAATAGTCCAAGAAGCTAGCTTTAAAACGATAACTTTTGAACATAATTATGAACGAGATATATAGCATTACCCGCGATAATGCTAGTGTTAATGCTGTGAGCTGAATTTGGCCGCTGAAGATCATAGCTGAAATCACTGAAGCGTATAGCCAGCTAAAATATAAGCTAAATGCCAAATTGGCCTAAAAGAAACTATTAAAAAAACATTTAGGTTAGCCAAAACAGCTAGCATATTGTTGAAGAAAAAGCTAAACTTCAAAATAGCCTACAAAATCTTAGTTAATGCCAAAATAGTCCAAGAAGCTAATTTTTAAAACTTTAAAACTGTAACTTTTTAACATAATTATGAATAATAACAAAGCAGGAATATTATTCCAGAATAAATCAACTTTAAACTTAAATAAATTTCAATATTTTACTAATATTGTTTGTCAAAATTGTGCAAGTTTAAATAAGCACAAGGTAACATTGGACCATTAATAACAATAAAATAAAATGATCTGGAGGGCCGGATAGAATTACCCGTATCTGGCCCCCGGGCCTTGACTTTGACACGTGGACTAGAGTAAAGATTAGAGTAAATGCATGCAACTGACATTAGCCTTCCAAATGATCTACGATACATTTAGCTCATACATGAGAATCATATTTTCCATTTTCTAGACATCACTTGAGGTGACCGCACCAGCCTAACCCTGGGTTCACACGGCTAGCATTACAGCTCAGGAGCGGTCTAGCTACACCAGATGTCTCATATTGGCTACTGGTTGGCTGCAGCCACAGGTTCTGGTGCCGACCTCCAAACTCACGTCGGTTTAAGCAATAACCCACCATTTTAGCTGCAGCATCTAGCGAAAATTTGAACCCAATGAAACGGATTCACAGCGTTGAACGTGATCGTCTGCAGTGGGATATCCTCTCGCACTTTTAAAGTTATGTAAAGACTGCGAGGCTCACATCGGAACCGTAACGGTAGCTGTGGGAGCCGGGGGTCAAGCTAGGGATCCTCTGTGATCCCCGCTCCAGTGACCACTTCCAATCAAAAGTCTACGTAAATGTGCTTTTCTGGGCTTACATGTTCAAAACTTTCCGATTCGTGCAAGTTTCAACTATCTTTTTTTGGGTCTATGTACAAAATATGCGAACACAAGTTGAAAGTTAAACCAGGTCGAACTTTGACCAATCTCAGATTTGGTAGTAATGTATGGATTGCACATGGAAGTACCAACTAATTATAAACTGAGGAGAAATTAATAATTTCGGACAGAATTACACGACACCAAGTCTTAAAATTAAATCAATTAGTTGTCATTGACTGCAGTGAGTGAAAATCGTTCTCCGTACTTGACTTTGGGAATCATTTGGTGGTGTAGCCCCCCCAATCCAACCCCTTAATGGTGAGTGTCAAGCAGGGAGGCACATTTTCAGAATCCATGTCAGGGGTGCTGATTCTCTGTCATGGAGAGCTACCACCCTACCTGTTCTCCAGCTCTCCTTGCACTTGTTGTATGGAATGAAATGGCAGGGATTTGAACTCAAGACCCTCCAGTCTCAGGGCAGACTCTCAACCAAAAGGCCACTGAACTTAGTCTTTTAATACATTGGAATAGAGCTGTGAAAGAAATAGCCTGGAGTAAGATAGATTTGCACCGCCTTGATTTGGTTCCAGCGGTTGGTGACGGACAAGTGCTGGTAAACAGTAGCAAACAAAAAAGAAGAGGCCCCTCCCTGCTTTTAAACTGTGAACACTGGCTAAACAAGAGTTCAGGGATATTTTGAACGTGTGTAAACGTAGCATCAAAGGAACTACAAGACACTCTTACCCTTCCTTTAGGATGCGGCCTCTCTTCTCGACAACCTGCAGTACCTGCACGAGTTGAAATGATGAAGGCTGCACACAGATGTGTTGTCCGAAAACATACTTCATTGGTTACTCTAAGTCACACGTGTCAAAGTCAAGGCCCGGGGGCCGGATCCGGCCCACCGGGTAATTCTATCAGGCCCTCCAGATCCTTTTATTTTATCGTTATGTTTTTAACTTGTATAATTTTGACAAAATATACTAATATTGAGAGTAAAATATTCAGTTATTTAAAGTTTAGGTTGATTTATTCTGGAATGTTCCTGCCTTTCTATTATTATTTAGTTTTGGTTTTTAAAGTTATAAAAATTAGCATTCCACTAACTTTTTGCAACATTTTGGTATTTACTAAGATTTTATGGCTATTTTGGCATTTAGCTATTTTTTCAGCTACATGCTAGCTTTTTTGGCTAACCTAAGTTTTTTTTGTTTTTCTGTATTTGTTTTATTTTTAGGCTAATTTGGCTTGTAGCTGGCTATCAGCTTCAGCTTTTTAGCTATCAATTTCAGCATTTTCCGCTAGCATCTCCAGCGACCAAATTCAGCTTACAGCATTCACGCTAGCATTATCGCAGGTAATGCTATATATCTAATTCATAACGGTGTTAAAAAGTTACGATTAAAGTTTTAAAAATGTAGTTTTAGAGTTTTCAATAAATATTTATCCTTTTCGGCCCGAGGTCTAAGGTGTTTTTGTATTTTGGCCCCTTGTACGGTTGAGTTTGACACCCTTGCTCTAAGTCACATGTGTCAAAGTCAAGGCCCGGGGGCCGGATCCGGCCCTCCAGGTAATCATATCCGGCCCTCCAGATTATTTTATTTTATTGTTATTGATGACCTGATGTTATCCTGCGTTTATTTCTAACTTTTATAAATTGACAAAATACAATAAACTATAAAATAAATAATAATAAAATAATCTTCCTGCCTTTTTATTATTTATAATTATGTTAAAATGTTACTGCTTTAAAATTGTTCAGCTTTTTGGACTATTTTGGCATCTACTAAGATTTTTTTTAAGCTATTTTAGAGTTTAGCTTATATTTCAGCTATATGGTAGCTATTTGGCTAATTTAGGGTTTTTAAGTTTTTTTGTCTATTTTTAAGTTTAGCTATTTTTTTCAGCTACATGCTAGCTGTTTTGGCTAATCTACTTTTTAAAATATATTTAAATAATATTTTAGCTGGCTATTAGTCTCATCGTTTTCAACTATTTCAGCTATCAATTTCAGCATCTTCAACTATCATCATTGGCATCTTCAGTGGCCAAATTCAGCTTACAGCATTCACACTAACATTTATTGAGGTAATGCTGTATATCTAATTCATAATTATGTTAAAAAGTTTAAAAATGCAGTTTTAGAGTGTGGCCCGCGACCTAAGGTGTGTTTTGGATTCCGGCCCTTTGTGCGATTGAGTTTGACACCCCTGCTCTAAGTCGTCTCTCAGTGTGACAATAGTCGCGTTTCCATTAACTCTGAAATTTCGAAAAACGGAATTTCAATATTAAATTCTCCTAATGGAAACACCACAATTTCGAAAAAACTCGCCTTTTTCGAAATAAAGTTTTTGCGCTTGGAGGAGGTGGTATTTGGGCCGTATCGAAACAGTAGTTTTTCGAAAAACTGTAATGGAAACACTTTTTTCGAAACAAACGAGTCACGTGACCATTAACCGGATATGACATTTCGGACAGGAAGCAGGAAAAGCTTTTTCACAGCAACTGGCTGCCTTGGGCACCGCACAGCGGGCGCCACGAGAGGTCCCACAGCATCGCACAGCTCATCAAAAGTTGAGCGTGTCATGCGAAAATGCTGAATCCACAGCTCTTCGGTGAATTCTTCAACCACGATTTCCCAAAAATGTTTGACTCTACGACGCTCCCACGTATAAGGAGCCTGCCGCTCCAAGGCTCGGATCAGACGTAGACGTCTTCTCTGAATGGAAGGATGAGAGCTAGCGCCGTAGCAGAAATGTGAACGAATCTACTGCACATCAAAATAGTGTTTATATCCGTCGCCATGTTTTTTTTTAATGACTTATCGCGGGAATTACTTCGAGTTTTTCGCATAATCATGGTTTAATGGAAACGCTGTTTTTTCGAAACAGTGTTTTATCGAAATTCTAGAATTTAATGGAAACGCAGCTAGTGAGTGTGTGTGGCCCTGCGACAGACGGCAACCTGTCCAGGGCGTACCCTGCCTTCGTCTAGGAGTGCTCAAACTCTCTCTTGGCCATCCCGGTAATCAGGTTTTTGGTCCCTACAGGCCTCGATTAGGCCACCCCTGCTAGACAGACAACTGAAGCCTGCAGTCTAACACTATCTGACCTTTATTGGTCCTCGCCAGAAGTTAGAGGAGAAGCAAGAAGAGCGAGCTGGGGATTCTGGGTCATCTCCACCAATGCTGCTTTTATTTGAAAAGGAAGTCGTTGAAGTGGTTGGCCTTTATCAACGCTCAACCCGAGTATCTGTTTTTAGCTCCGCGTTCAAGAACAGAGGAGGACCGCTCCACTTGTGTCTGAATAGGCCGCCTGTTGTGTTCTCCGAGTGTTGTGGTCGCAGCTCTAAACATCTGCTATCTGACACTGGATTGGAGAACGGGGAGCTTTTAACAGACCTAAACACACTCAGAGACTTTTGTTGTCCTCGCCCACATTTTCTCTGTCTAACCTCAAACCTCAAACCGTAGGGAAATCACCCCACACGACAACGAAAGCGTTTAAAAATCCAGAACCGTCGCACACACCAGCAGTTTAAATACCACACGCACAGAGCTTTTCCTAATAACCTCATTAGAGTTTGTTTGGCCGCTCTAAAACCACAAACATCGCTCCAGCAAATATGCAAAGACTCAACACTAAAATGAGTACATAAATGTGAACGCTTCGGATTAGAAATGACTCAGCAAATAAAAGTTTAACAGACAACTGTTGTAATTACGTTCACACGCACATATAGAAAATACACATGTGCCCCCCCGCCTCCCACCCCAAAGGAGTCTCGGGGTATTAGTCAGCGTCTGTGTGTCCGTGCGTGGGCCTGTTCTCTGGCAGCGTGAGGGGAAAAAATACCTTCCCGTATGATGTAAATACCAAAGTCGCTGTTTGTGTGTTCATACGTTTGGGTTTTCTCTCAAGTGGAATTCAGTTTTCTAAGTTATTCCAGAAGCATTAATTTTTTTTTTTTTTTTTTTTAAAGATTTCATCTCTGATGAAATCAGTACTGGCACGTGGTCACATTAATAAACTTTTAGCAGTGTTATGAAAAATGAACACTCGTCGTGTTGCTTAAATAACAGATTTATGTTTTGGATCAATTTTTTTAATCAAATTAAAAAAACATTTAGCCTATAAACTCTTTTAGCAGAGCAAAACAGTTTGAAAAAAGTTTTTGTGACTACTACCCTAAAGATAAAAATCATTGGAGCACTTTAAAAGGAACCAAAATAATTCTAATTTTAATAAGAATTTTTAATTTCAATTAAAAAAAAAAGAAAAACAAACTGCACTTAAAATTCTTAACACGTTTACAAAATATTTCAAATTATTTTTGTCATGATCTCGTGTGTCTTTAACCATTTGTATCTGTTTTTTAAAAATAATTTACATTTTTACTTTGAATTAGAAGTTAATTATTATAAGTTTGGTGTTAAAATGGTTGTAATCAATCAGCCTGTCTGTTTTAAATAAAAGAAAAAGGAGTTTAAAAAGAAAGTTAAAAGAGCAGCCGGGTGTTCTTGTGACCACAGATGTAAAAATCAATGGATATATACATGAATATCAATCAAAAGACTTTGATATTTATAATTATTTTTTAAAATTATCTAGCAATGTTTTAGTTTGTAAAACTATAGACTTTTTGGTAAAGATTTTGAAAGCTTAAAAGAGGCGGAAAAGCCTTCAACTTAAAGGAATTTATTCTATTATTGTGGGTCAAGATTGTCTTTTTATGCATTTTTTTACTTGAGAAAACAAAAACTCCTTTAAATTTAAAAGAACATTTTGTGTTTTTCTCAACCTCGTTTTATATATTGGCTTTGAAGCTTCAGTTGACCTCTAGAAATCCTCATTCTATGTTCGTCTGAAGCCACAAAGTTTTGAATCTTTTTCCACCCACTCTAAAAATAACCCTTAGATTTTCCAAAGGCTTCATCTGCCCACCACGTCTTCTGTTTTATGTAGATTTCGTTCTTTGGACGGTATTTGGTTTAGCTGGTGGCGTTTACTTCTCCAAAACTACAATTATTTATAGTAAAAACAAAGAAAGCAACAAAAGTCATGAATTTTGTTCTAAGTAAAATATTAATTAAAAATCTACAGATGTGGGAAAAAGTAGTGTTGAAACTGTCAATGTAATTATGTCAATATATAATTGAAATTATAAATGTTAGTTCGTCAAACTTTTTTTAAATCTGACTGTTTGCTTGTCACAAGTTTGAAGAAAATTTAAAAAAAATGCACAAATTCCTGACGTAGTTGTCTTTCCTTTATTCATTCCTGTCTGACTGATGGGAACTGGTTTGAAGGAAATACAGTTTACCACCAACAAGAAAAGTTTCTAGAATGGGTTGACCCATACAGGCACTGCAGGTTTCGGGGTTATCTGGCCTTGTGGAGGGTCGTAGAGAGGAATGGTCGTACCTTAAGGAGAAGGCATAGGTGTGTCTTGCAGAAATTTGAACGTATATTTCACTGTAGTTCTTGGTAAGGTGTGAGTACTGGCAAATACTGCACGATCAAGGTGTGTAGGTGATATCCAAGGGGACGATACCTATGCGTACTACACTCTGATCATCTAACTACCTCATTTCTAAAAGTATGGTTCTGGCGCAGTTTGCAGGATTCAAAGAGGTTCAAAAACTAAAAAAATCCCCATAACACACCGCGTCTCACCTACTTCACCCTTACTTTGTCTTTTGCTTGTAGTATGAATGTCTCCCATGAATCATTGCTCGCATCATGGCAGTGGGGAAAAAAATTGCGTGCCCCTCTTTCGTCAAATTTACCGCTTGGAGCAACCCCCCCAAAATTTTTCTGGACTTCATTCGTTGCCACGTCATGAAAAACATGGATGATAGTGAGCGAGTAGCTTGGGTTCATATGTCTTGGAGAGGGCTACAGAGACGCCGGCCAGCACGCCGCCATGTCTGAGTTCAAGCGTTACTTCCATCTGTAACCCAGTTTGAAGAATATCTGTCCCGTTTCAACCCAAGAAGGAAAAAATAGACCAGCATACCTAGTTTCGCAGACCTGGCCAGGTCATCTGAACCCCTGGTGGTGGCGCCCGCTACCTCTGCTGGGGCTTTGGTGGTGGAACTCGCTAGCTCACTACACTGTCCGCAGGGCGGATGGCTAGCGAAGCGGGCTGGATTGCTCCAGCTTCATGAAATCTTTGGGGCCTGGATAGTCTCGCAGGTTAAGAAATGGATGGAAGTTCAGGAAGAAAACCTTCACATTGAGCCGCCATATTGGATTTTCTTTTTTTTATACCTTCTGATTCGGGCTGCCACAATTAGTCGACTAATCGATTATTAAAATAGTTATTTTATATTTTATGTAATCAGAGTAAAGTAAAGTTATAATGGCACTATGCTAGATTTTGGGACTATTTTGGCATTTATTAAAGTTTTTTTAGGCTACGTTGGAGTTTAGCTAGTATTTCAGCTACATGCTAGCCGTTTTGACCAATTTAGGATTTTTTTCAGTTTTTCAGGGGTAATTCGGAGTTAAGCTAATATTTCAGTTAAGTGCTAGCTGTTTTGGCTAAATTAAGCTTTTTTTTTTGCTTTTTAGGCTGTTTTGGCATTTTATTAATATTTTAGCTGACTAGCAGCTTCAGCCTTTTCAGCTTCTTCAGCTATGATCGCTAGCATCTTCATTAGCCAAATTCAGCTTACAGTGTGTAAATATATCTAGGTTTTAGTTAGTTTAAAGCGAATTATGGTTAAGGTGTACTTTACATCCACTCTGTGCATGACCCGATTAGTCGACTAATCGGAAAAAATAATAGTCGACTACTAAAATAATCGTTTGTGTCAGCATTACTTCTGATCGAGTCACTGAAAACCCAAAGCTGAGTGCTGGATTGCGCCTCATCAAGCTTCAGATTTTTGAAGTCTTGACAAACTGCATCGAATCATGTCTGCTGTAAATCCAAAAAAGAGAAATGAGATCTTCAAGAAACATTTTAAAAACTGATCAGAATTTGTCTCAAATTATCCTTCACACACTTTTAAAAACTTCTAAAAGCTTTCTATTGTCTCTTTTGAAGAAGTTCAATGCACAAACTTTTCCTGAATAACCATTTTTTTTAACCCTCCCTGTCCTCCAATCCACTCTTCGACTTCCTGTTCCAAAAACCGACATCAAATCCTATTAAGATACATACATTGCATTAAGGTTTGCTTGTTGCTAGGCGACTTTTTCACAATACCCCCCTGACCTTCTCCCTGACCCTGCCGAGTCGGGTGTTAACGTCCCCGTCTCGCACTCGTAGGTGTGTGTGCGCGACGGTGTGACTGCTGCACAGCAGCTGTGATTTCACACAGAGGTTCAGATGTCTGCACATTTGTTTGTGTGCGTTTGCGAGAATCTGCCGCCGCTCTTCGTCCGCGCACGCCCACAGCGGCATAATACGGCGCGGTGACACCCCTACAGCGCGATAACGCCATGAAAAAAAAAAAAAACGCCTCCTCGACACACACGCTCTCCTTAACAATGTTGTCAAATTACAGCTGAAAATAGAGAGCTGAGGGAGCGAGTCATCCCCCTGAAGATCCATTCATGTAAAATACTGTGATTCAAACCTCCCTCCCCTTTGTTCAGTCGTCTTATTCATCCCCCCACTTTGGAAATCAAACAGCTTCTCCACCGGGGAAAGGCTGGCTCTGCGCTCTCCTCCAAAAGAGGAATGCCCTTGGCCTGTCCGACCTGCCGAACCCCTCCATCAAACCCCCCCCCCCCCCCCCCGGGGGGGGGGCGGGCCCCGCCACGCCGCTCCAACCAATCGCGCTCTCCGACATCATTTAGCCGCGTGTCTTCAGGAACCTGGCCCCTCGAGGTGACTCGTCGCAGAGAGGGCGCTCTTATTGTTATGAAGATTAAGTGTTATATGAAGGGCTATCAGAGGAGAGCCCCCTTAATGAAAGTGGAGCGTGGAGAGCGGCGGCGGCGGCGGCGGTCGTGGAGTGGGAAAAACTAGGGGGCAAAAAAAAAAAAAAAAAGGTGGAGGAGGAGGATGGACTATGCAAGAGTGGGAGATCGGGGCTGAATATTTAGCAGCTGTGTCCAGACTTGCTGACTCGGAGTGTTCATGCTCTGAATGTTCCATGAGAGATAGACGCAGGAAAACCTCTGAGAAAGAGGGAGACAAAGTGCATGTAAATGCAAACATATTTTCATGCTTTTTGCCCTTTTGCTCGTCTGCAGTCGTGTGTGGGTGCATGCAGGAATGCATGTATGTGCTTGTAAGCCTCCCTTGCTGCTTGGAATGAGAGTGGAACGCCCTGCCTCAGAGGAAAAATTCCACCTTCTGTGCCGCTCGAAATCATAACTTGAAGTGTTTAAGTCATTTTTACACCTTTTATTGGGGCTGGAGATCGATTATAATTTCCAGGGACGATTCGATTAACAGGAGCCTGAATCGATTTGATTCCATTTTGTTTCGATTCTTTCGATCCTCTCAATTAAGTTTTTGATTTTACACATTTAGACACATTTGTTTAGAGATTCATTAATAATATGTTTTGAATATATTTTTATCAATCTGATACAGTTCACATACTGTAAAATGTATTAATGAAATAATCAGATTGTTAATAGCATACAGTGTCCTATCAAAAATGTTCAGATCGTGAACATTGTTCTGCTTCTCCTGAAGGGCGTTTCAGTTTGTCCACTAGGTGGAGCTCACACTATAGCATTACTCCTTATTCCAGAAGAAAGTATGGGAATAAACGATGTTTTAGACCGAAAATAGTCAAGAATATTTCCGTAAAAGAGTTTGGAAAATTCAAGCCTGTGAGTTTATAATTTAAACCACAGCTCAGGTCACGGGCCGAACAGAATATACATTTATTGAACACTCTAAAACTATATTTTTTTCAACTTTTTAACATAATTATGAACTATAGCATTACCTGCGATAATGCTAGTGTGAATGCTGTAAGATGAATTTGTCTGCTGAAGATGCTGAAATGGACAGCTAAAAATGCTAAATCGGATATCCAGCTATATTAGCTAAATGCTAAATTAATAATAATATAATAATAATAATCTTTATTTGTAGAGCACCTTTCAAGATAAAAATCCCAAAGTGTTTCATAGTAAAACACAAGTAAAACAAAGAGTAAACCACAAAATAAAAGCAGAGTAAAAAACAGAATATAAACACAGAATTAAGAAAAAGCAATTTTAAAAAGATTTAGCTGCTTTTTAAAAGAAAACAATTAACCTAAAAAATAAAAAACAACAACAAAAAAAAACTTCGGTAAGTCAAAACAACTAGCATGTGGCTAAAAAAAAAGAGTTAAACCTCAAAATAGCCTAAAAAAATGAAAAAAGCCTAAATTAGCCAAAACAGCTAGCATGTAGCTAAAATATTAGCTAAACTCCAAAACAGCCTAAATTTTTTTTAGTAAATGCCAAAATAAACCAAAAAGCTAGCAGAATGCCAATTTTTAAAACTGTAACTTTTTAACATAATTATGAATAATGAAAAGGCAGGAATATTATTCCAGAATAAATCAACTTAAACCTTAAATAACTTTCAATATTTTACTCTCCATAAAAATATATTTTGTCAAAATTATACAAGTTAAAAATAATTGCAAAATAACATTAGGCCATTAATAACAATAATATAAAAGGATCTGGAGGGCCGGATAGAATTACCCGGAGGGCCGGATCCGGCCCCCGGGCCTTGACTTTGACGCATGTGGTCTTGGCCGATCGAGCGTTAGCATTAGTTGTCCTATGCGAAATTCCATTAAACTTTAGCATCAAGCTAGCAGACTTTAGCTTTATGTGCTAAATTGATTCATGTTTTTATGAATCGATTATTGATCTGTTAAGCTTAAATCTATTCAAATTCAAACCAGCCCTACCTATCTATTTGTTTTTTACCCCACATTCCATTTATGCCTCACTACATTTCCCAGAATGCCACTTAAACTCTGCCACCTGAGGATGCGATGGTCGACTTTCATCTGCAGGAACCAGATGTGCATATTCATCCTCTTTAAGCGCGCCATGCGGCGTGGAAAACGCGAGCGTGCGGCCCCTATGATAGATTCCAGTTTTGCAGAAGCGGCTGCTTTTGAAAGACGTTTTGGAAGACGGAGACCGTACCCTCACAGCTGTTTCACAGGAGTTTAATTTTTCCTTTGTAGATTCCCTTCCACTGCTTTTCATGTAACGCTGTTGGGTTCTGCGCGCTGGCTATAATCCAGCACTTATCATGAAAATTCAACCATATTGTTTTGTTCTGCTTGTTCCGGGGTGTGTTTTTCTTTTGCTTGAATGGCTTCAAGCAAATCTAAAGCTATTCAATTAGCACAGACTCCACTGGAGAGCCAAAGTGTCTGATACTGTTTCACAGTTTTCTTTGCCCTTTCAAGAACTTGATTAGGGAGGAAACACTGGAGACCTTAGTTTTTATTAGCCCGTCGAGCTGATGCTTTTTGCTGTGGGCTGTGGTAATTCTCAGGAACGCCGACTGAAACTCACTTTTTACTCCTGCTTTCTAGCAGCCATTAAACAACAAAAAAACTCATCTCCCAAGGAGCAAATATCATAACTAATATGTTGCTAAGCCTCTGCACTGTTGGTTTCTCATTTGTTCGACGCATTTGTTTAAATGAAAACGTTTTGCTTTTTTTGGATTGCTGTTTGCAAATTTGGTTTTAATTGGCGAACGGAAGAATGCGTAATTGTGCGGAAATGTCATTTGTTGATCTTTGTGTTTAAATAAAGTTTACTGGTAGGTTTACATTTTTCTGTTCCTGTCTCGTAGCTCAAGGAATCAAAAAGGTAACACATTTATGGCAAAAATAGGAAGCCTAAAGCTGAAAAATAAATGTAAAAACAGGTCAATAATATGTCTGTGTTACAAAAATTACAATTATAGTTGAATTAATAAATTCAGAAACTACTTTAAATTTTAAGACAAAAAAAAAAAAAAAATACAACATTAGTGTCCGGTCCGGTTTAGAATGGTTGAAGTAAATGAAGTGGGCGTTTCTACTCAAAGTTGGACTGTCATGGCGCATGCGGGGTGGCGTAGTGCGACTACGCCAAAAGGGAAGCTAACAGCAACATTGGAGGTCATCCAGCAGCTCATTTTTACGTTTGGCTTCTGTTACTTTGTTTGTTAAAAGTTTTTAATGTTTAAGTGAAGATGGCGGGCGGTGAAGCCGCTTTCTCTTGTTGTAATGACCTTCTGCCAATCAACGAGTTTCACCAGGAGCTCCACCCTTTTTCCACAGATCTACAACCAACGGGACCCAAACGTGGTACGGTCCAGCTTAAAAATATCGGACTGGACCAGACTGGTCAGTGGAAATGAGGCTTAAAAGTATTCAAAATTTAGCCAAAAAGTTTTGGTTGGTACCCTTTTACTCATCTCCTCCCCACTCCCACATTTATCTCTCCAAACGGAGAGTTATGGAAAAATAGTGACTATGTCTGAATTCCATTCCTAGTCACTATTTTGTAGTGCTGTCCGAATCAACAATTCCATAATGGAGTGCACTGGAAATTTCCCACAAGTCTTGGCAAAACACTAGTGAGCATCTACATTAGGGAATATAGACCACAATGCATTGCGGTCAAACTATTTTTGTGAAAAAAAAACATGTTTAAATGTTTCCTTTTAATAAATCATCCACATTTTAATAATCAGAACACAGTATATAGTTTTTTAGTAGTTAGGGATTAGGATGGGAATTCAAACAAAGACAGTATCTTCAAATTTGAACGTTACTCCTCCCACTCGATGATCATCGATAGTCGTCGGTGAGCTACGTTAGCTTGTAGCTGCTAGCGCTCGAAATACGTAACAAGATCGGTTTTATTACTTTAAAACAACATGCTGAAGCACAAAGCCATTACTTACATTTAAATGTAAACTTCCGTACTTCAGAGCGCACCCACAGAAAATGATGCGCTACTATAGTGAATGCTATAGGGTACAGATGAGGAAACAGTAGAAGCTAAAGCTACAATTTAAATGGTCAAACCCATTTTCATCAGATGCTATCACTATCACTGGTGTTTGTTTGTCAGATCAACCCTTCTGATACGAGGCGTGTAACGGATCACAGACACGGTCTGAAAAGTGAGTTTTGTGATCAGTTACACCTCCTCTCTTTATGATGAGAGCAAACTATTACACAGGGGGTCTAAAGTAATTCAAGTATTCCCTAAAAGCTAGAGTGATCTATACGGGGTCAAATCAGGATCAGCTTAAAGTGAACGAAAAAAACAGATTGAAAACTTGAAAAATAGACATTTGAACTGAAAAAAAACCCTAAAAATTTGAAGAAAAAAAAAGAAAACTTGAAGTAAATCTCAAAAATTTGAAAAAAAATAATTTTTAGAAAATTAAAAAAAAAAAGAAATGTTTTTAGAAAATTTTAATTTTTTTTTTTTTAAATTAAAAAAGTAATCTGTGCTGTGTGTATTTCAGTGCTGATTTTCAAGTTTTAGCTGCTGAGCTGAGCTCAATTTTACATGGGGGGCTAAAAAAAAGATATTTTTTTCAGTTAGTAATATTTATATATATGGGTTTTTTTTATTTCAATTTTTCAAAAAATTTTTATTTCAAATTTTCAAGATTTATTTCAAGTTTATAGTTTCATTATTCCAAATTTTCAAAACTATTTTTTTTCAAATTTTCATTTTTTTCCCCAAATTTACAATTTCTTGTTTTCAAATTTAAAAAAAATCAATAACAATGTCTATTTTTCAAGTTTTCAATCTGTTTCTTCGATCACTTTTCAGCTGATCCTCATTTGACCCCATAGATCTCCAGCTGTTGCAGAAAGTTCAAGGCAAACGGAGCAGATAACTCATAATTCCCCCTCCACAAATCTCCCACTAACAAGGGTGCATCATTACATATTTTGTGCTTGCAGAGACAACGCCAGCTCCCCCTCGTTCCCTCGCGCTTCACCCCGGCTTAAATAATCTAGAGGGACTTAACTCAGAAAGATCAGAGTATCTAATACGATCAACGTTGTTCTTTTTTTTTTGTTCTCCTGTTTGCCGTCTCCCGCGTTCCTCACATCAGGAGGGAAACCGCCTTTGATGAGCATCCACAAAGAGATTTATGAAAGAACGCCAATTTAGCCAGGTATGTTATCTTAAGCCTGGGAGTCCAATTCACTCGCCGGGGCATCCAGGAAATCCTGGGGTGATTTTAGGCAAACTAAAGGGGATATCCAGTGGATAACTGGCCACATGTTGACTCTGGTTATCGTATCGCTTCATGATCCCTTTCTTCTCGGATGCATACGAGATGAGGATAAGCATACATTTTTTTTCCCCGCTAAGTTACACATCTAATCACAGCACAATCATCCCTTATGCCTAATTCTGTTGGCAGAACCTGTCAAACGGCATATGCTTAAAGAAAGGGTGACATTGAATTGCAGCTAATGACTCTAGGATATAACCACTCATTCTTTCTTCTCGACTCCCGTCATTAGCGCTCGCAGTCTTTCTCGCTCCACGCCGTTCTCACGATCCGCTGATTAGACGCTACAACAAAAAGAGGTGCGGGAGAACAAATGTAGTAAAAAAGGAGGCTGGACTCGGAGAGGAAAGCGTCAATATACCATCATCTTTCTGCAAACCGGTCGCTTATTAGGGGATTCTGAGACAGAAAAGCGTTGTGCAATCACAGCCAGGAGACGGGCGGCTTTTGCACGCACTCCAACCGGCAACACTTGAGCGTCAAATGAGCAGGCCGGCTGCCAAACCCATTTAAATCTTGACCAAACAAAGCAAAGACAGCTCCTCGTTGAGCCTGCCACCTTCAAGAGATCTTTCAGTTTTAAATAATTCTCTTCAGTCAATGAACGAAAAAACGAAAATTCTAATTAGATAAAAAAATGTGTCCTCTAAATGTTGAAAATAAACAAACTACAGTACCTAGTGAGTAAAAGCGCTCTCAAATTTGTATGAAAGTGGCATCTCAGCAAAAGGAAAAAATATGACCCAAATTCATCTTTAAAGGCCCAAATCATTTGTGCATTTAAATCCACTCACTCCTTTGCACAACTTTTTCCTACATCCCAGGCGGCCATTTTTTTCCATTCATCTTCGACAGCTTCCAAACCAGACTGGAAAGATTTTTGAATTTTTGCTTTAGAAAGCTAATCCATCACACAGAGCACACCCCCCACACACACACACCCCGGAGTCATACATTTATTTATTTATTTTCTGTCAGACTGGCTTTATCCCCGGTTATTTTAGTATGATGAACATATTCTTCTTCTCAGCCGTCTGACAGATCTATAACTGAAGAGGTTTGAACGCGTCCTTGCCCGAGCTGATTGTCTGCATTCGATTTCCTGGCGGTTTATCCAGTTGTTGCGTGTTCAGACGACACCTTACCCGCCAGGGTTATGAATTTTAGAGGTCAGAGGATGCTGTGTCATAAATGTTCAATATGATTTTGACATAAAATGTGTATTTTATCAAATAGAATTTAAATAAAAGTCAGAATGATGTATTTGCAAGATGGCTCCTCTCTGAGCCTCCGTTTTTGTTTACTCTGATAAAAAATGTGTTTTTCTGGTGATTTTTACAGAAATTTATCTTAAAATGTATAGTTATTTATTCTTATCGTGATCAATCAGGAGCAGAAAAAAAATAAAGTTTGAAAAAGAGTGCAGAAAATACACAACTTCAAGCTTTAGGGAGGGGAAAGGGGCGGGGTTTCTCCCCACCAATAGCCCCGCCCACAACTCAAAAATGAAAATTGTAAAAAACTACGTCCGCTTCCAAGAAAGTGCACTTTTTTTAATTTAGATTTAATTAAACAGCATTTTCTGCGCAATAAATGTCATACTTAAGGTGTCCAACATGGGTCATGTCTGGTCCCACTCTAGTTTTATCTGACTAAAAATAGAGATAAATTCTTTAACATTGAATTCAGTTTCTGAATTCAAGTTGAAGTCAATTTTGATGATGCATTAAACCCATAAATTATTATATAAACTGTTAAAAAGAACAAATATACTGAAGGGATGTCCATCCATAAAAATAAAATATTCAAAGCTTTGAATTTGTTGACAAAATAACATTTTCTATTGTATTAAAATGAAGTGAAAATGAGACATGAAAATATGTAAAATTGATTAAAATAAAAGCAGGAGACAAACGTCCTAAGACAGCGAAATTCTACTAAAAATGCGATTTTTTTCTAAATATTTAAAGAATTAGTTTCCCTTCTCTCACCTACATTTTTAATACATTTTTCACATTTTAAAGTTTTTCTTTTTTCTGTTATTTGTATCCTCATCTAACACTCTAAACTAGACTCAACACACAACTATAAAATCTATTATTTATCACACATTTATTAACCTTTTCTCATATAATTGGACTAAGGATGCAGATCCGTGCTGCTCTTAAGGTTTCCTGGAGGCAACTAAATGTTTTATTTCCTTTTTTTGTTGCAGATTTAGTCCAAAAAACACAATCAGGCGTAGAAAATAACAGTGATTCAGATCAAACTGGATCCCAGTGTGGTTTGTTTCTGCTTTATAATTATTTTGAGGTTGAATTTGAATTTCCACGGCTGTTATTAAAAGCTGTTTTTATTAGTTTTTGCTTTTCCTGTTTATTATTAGTAAAGTTGAACTACATTTAAGTGAAACACAAACTCATGTGACTGTTCCTCATGAAGTCTCATGGTTGTGCAGATGTGATTTCATCTACGCTCAGTGAAGCTTTGTGTTGTCTGAAGCTACTCATTCATAGAAAAATCAAACTTTTTTCTTTTTTTTTTTTGGTCACGTTAGCTGAATGTTGGCAGAGATTCAGGAAAAGAAGCAAACGAAAAACACTTCTGCTGATTTGCTTAAAGAGAGACTTGATTTTTTTTTCCTTCCGCTTCATTCGGAGACTCCGTTTCACAGGAAAAAACATGTTTATTATTGTTCTTTCAAATTCATCAGTTGGTTCAGTTTCTGAACAGAAATGTGCGACATTTTATGATAAAAATGGTGCAATTTGGTGTTTTTAACATGTTCTGGTGGCATTTTTGAGGACATAAATTAGTGAAAATCAGATCTAAAAATTGCATTTTTGAGTATTTCTGTATTTAAATTGCTGTTACTTTATGAAAAAATATGTTAAAAATACTCTGGGTTCTTCTCCTTCTAATCCATCCACTCGTAGATCCATGTACGTCTTTGTTTTGGATTCAAACTTTAATATCTTGCTTGCTATTTTAGTCGCTATGCTAATGCTAACTTGTGAGGGGCTGTAAGCGAGTGGGTTGGGGTAAAAAGATTTTTAGATCTTTACCAGCAGGAGAGCATGTAAACAGAGAGCTCTCAGCAGCAGTCCCAATTCAGAGGTGAATCTGTAACTTTTCAGAAAGATTTTTAGATTTTGGCTGAAAACATAATTGTCATAAAACTTGGAAAAATAAATCATAAGTGGAAGTTTTGTCCTGCAACTGCTGATTAAGCCACTTTACTTCTTAAGATTTTTATCATTTCTTTCCAAAAGAAATTGTTAAATTGTCAAATTTTTATATGAAAATGTCAAATATTCTATGAATACAGTGCAACTAATTCACAAAGAGGCACGAAATGGATTCTAGAGTTTAGAAAAAGTTTATTTTGAGTTACAATTGTAATTTAACGAATGAAAAAAGTATTTTACTGTTATAAAATATATCATAAGAAGAAACCAGTGTAACATTGTGATATTTAGTGCGGGCCCTTTTTGAGCTCGTAAACAGCCAGACTTTGGTTTTGTCAGCATTTCGGACACGTTTCCGTTGACATAAGGTATCTCGTGCGGTGTTAAAAACAGCTTTTAAGAGTGGGAGGGAGGAATGAAGGATGTAAGCAAAGTTGTATTATCAGCAGAAGCGCTGGGTGTATCGTCAGCAAAGGCCGTCCGGGGAGGACTGAATGTGCCCCTGACAGACAGCTGCCTCACTCCTTAGCTTTCACTTTTTCCTCTTCTCATCCAGAACACTTTTTTTTTTTTTTTCCCCACTTCTTTGTATCACAATCTTACATCTTTTCTGATCACAATCCTAAAAAAAAAAAAAAAAGATGCAACGAAAGGGAAGCGAAGAGGGGCGGACTTTTGGATCTGGATGAGCTCAACCGGTGCTTGTTGCCATGGTTTTTTGTTGTTGAAACAAACTGTCGACCGGCGGCTGGAAGCCTGAGCTGCTGTTTGTTAAAGATAAGTGGAAAAGCCGAGGGGGGGAACAGACAGACACGGAGAGGGTGTCCTGCTTCTTCTTCTTCTTCTTCTTCTCTCTTTTCTTTTTTTTTCACTGAAAAACACTCAAAGCCTCACACGCCCCACTCTTCCCTCAACGTAGGATCCCGTTAGATCACACTCTCCTCTTTAAGCGGTTCATAGAGGCTTTCTCCTTGCTCTTTTGTGACCCACTCTCCTCCCTGCACACTATCAAAGCTCTGCTGGCTGTGCATTGGCTGCTTTGATATTTCCCTTAGTGTTTCTGGCAGACTCTCTTTCTCTTTCTTTTTTTTTTTTTTTTTTTTTTGCCCCCCTCTTCTCTCCCTCTCTCTCTGGTTCTGTTTCTTTTTTCCCCCCACAATACTGTGAAAGAGCATGGAGCGCCAACAGGGACCTGCTCACTGTCAAAGACAAAAGGCGAGAGGCCTTAGAGGAAGGAAGGTATGGAGGGAACTTCTGAAGCCGTAGAAGAAGAGGAAAAACATGGAAATGAAGATTTTGGAGAATTCTAACCAATTCTGAATACAAAAAGTCCTATCATTAACGGAATAGTTTCTTGTTTTGAGAAAAACAAATAATAATTTCTGAGTAAATGTTGAATGTCAGACAGGAAGACTTTGCATGACTTTACTGTGGATTTGAACCCACATCTCAGAGTGAACACTCCACCACTTGGCCGCTGAGTCAGTATCATTGACTGTATTTGAGATTTGGAGCAAGTTAGTGTGATGTCATCCATGGACTTAAGTCAACTCAGTTGCGATATGGACAGTGATTGATCCAATTCAACGTTTCTATGACAACCGTTCTCTCCAATCAGGAGTTGTAGGGGGTAACTCAGTCCAGTTCTTATATACAGTCACTGGTTTGTAACTTAAATGTATTCCTTCTACAATAAGCTTTCCTGCAACTTGTTGAAGCAGTTTGATGCTTTTGTGGTTTCAATGTTTTTTTTTTTTTTTTTTTTAAAAACCAATCTGGACCCGTTTGAAATATTAGAAGAACGTTTAGCTATTTAAGGAAAGTGAAAGTGTGTCTAAGGCAGGGCTGGGCAAACTACGGCCCGGGGGCCACATACGGCCCCTTAACTTACTTAGTCCGGCCCTCCAAATTAAAATACATTGAATCAAAAATCCTAATTATTGTTTTATTTTCATTGTATTTCTGGTTTCTTCTGTTGTTTCTCTGGCGTTCATGTGTAGGGCTGCCACAAACGATTATTTTAATAGTCGACTAATCACCGATTATTTTTTCCGATTAGTCGACTAATCGGGTCATGTCCAAAGTGGTTGTAAAGATGCTGAAGTTGATAACCAGCTAAAATATTAGTTAAATGCCGAATTAGCCTAAAAAGTAAAAAGAGTCAAAGTTAGCCTAAATAGCTAGCATGGTGCCGAATTATAAGCTAAACTCCTAATTAGCCAATAAAAAAAAAAAGAAAAATCTTAAATTAGCCAAAGCAGCTAGCGTGTAGCTGAAATATTAGCTCAACTAGAAAAATAGCCTAAAAAACCTTAATAAATGCCAAAAAGCTTGCAAAATACTATTATAACTTTCAACTTTACTACCCTCTGATTTCATACAATATAAAGTAACGATTAATCGACTATTTAATTAGTCGTCGACTATTTTAATAATCGATTAGTCATCGATTAGTCGACTAATCGTGGCAGCCCTATTCGTGTGTGTTTTTTTCTGAGTCAGAAGGTGATTTTTTGGATTTCTTTGAGTTTGCATTTTCCTCTGAAGAACATCAACCCATTGGATCACCGAAAAGAGAACAAAAATCAAAATTTAGAAATTAAAATTCCCAAATTTTCTGTTTTTAAATGAATATATGTGAATTTTAATCCAAATCAAAGCATGTTTTTAATCTAAATTCCATATTATCATTTTAGTTTATGAGGTTCATTACCAAATCACTCCTTCCACCTGCTCCTTGTCCGGCCCTTATGCCAAATTTTAGAACCCTTTGTGGCCCACAAATAAAAAAGTTTGCCCACCCCTGCTCTAAGGGATAGGGCTGCACCATATGAAGATTTGGGTTAGAATACATCAATATTACTGTATAAAGATACTATGGACAATAATTACAAACAACGTAAGCATTTTTTTAAAGGCATGTGTGTAAACATTCAAAGTAACCATTTATAGAAATTTACTGTCTTTTGCAATTGCACAAGCTGACATATCGATACATTTTGGATTAATTGTGCAGATCTACTAAATCATGAGAGTCTGCTGGTAGGTGTGAAAGCTCGCCTGAACTTTGATGTGGCGCTTGTGGGACAGGAAATGATGTGTATTTCCAGGGATGTTGGAAAACGTCCGACAGGATAAAAGTGAGGAAACGGGCACTTATTATGACCTGGTAATCAGAGGATTAACCGGACGAGACGCTTTTCTTTCCTTGGAGTTTTTTTTTTTTTTTTCCTGGTTTTTGTACCGCTCCAAAGTGAGCAGCGCACAGATCGGAGAAACGTTTCCAGGCAGTTTGGTCTGCTTCTGTCATTAGTTTGCTTTAGGGAGCGTGGTGTGTGAAAGCAAACCGAAGCAGACAAATATGTGAAATTTGTTATCGTTCTCCGGCCATTTCTACCACGTCTGCAGGACAATCCCAATGTGGTGAAAGCAACCCAAGACTTTTTCCACACAAATGTATTTGACAAATACATGGAAACTTTTGTTTAAATCAAGCAGAAAAACTGAAAACCTGTAGTGTTAAGAATAAAACAAGCAACTGTAATGTATTTTTTGTTAGTTGTAGAGCATTTAATTTAAAAAAAAAAAAAAAGTAGCTAAACTTTATTACCCTGACAACTCTAAACAATATAGATTTTTTAAATTAATCGAGACCTATTGATTTAATTTAATCTCTTCATAGAGCAAAAGTAAAGTAAATTGATTTGGAGCATCTTTGGACTTTTTTTTAAATATCTACCATATTTATAAGTCTCTTTAGAGTATAAAGTGCAGCATAACAAAAAAGGAAAAATTACAAATTACAGAAAAGTACAGTTTTTCTGAAAAATGCTAATTTACATCGTATTCCTCTCTTTCGACGCACATCAAATACGATGCATGTCGATGATTCAAAAACTAGATGTTCCTGCCGCATGTGGAACAAGCTAGCATCAAAAGAGCAATGTTTCTTCTTCTTCTGCTTTACTATAAGTAGCTAATACTGATTCAAACGCCTAAAGTGCCCTCTAGTGGTTGTTAGAGGAAAAAAAACTATTATAAGCCCATCTATTTTTAAGAAATCACATTTAATTCACATTCCTGTGCAAAAACTGCGACTTCTACTCAGGAAAATTTGCACATACCTTTATCAATATTGGGCTGCCCAAACTTAGAACTCAGTGTCCTTCCACACACAAAGTAGGGCTGCATGATAATAGAAAAACTTGCGATAGTAGTGATCAATATTGACCCACGTCTATATAAGAGGCGAGAATTTAACATAAAAGAGACCCATCCGATTGGTCAAGTGCGAAAATAGCTCCATTTAATTTGTTAGATACTGTAATAAGACTGGTTTTGCAACATTTAAGGTAACAATTTATTCCAATTTAAGTTATCTTTTCGACACATAAATTTCCCAGACTGATATTGATATAGTGCTGGGCGATGTGACGATACATATCGTGTAGGCGATATTGTGCAATTTTTCTTCTATCGTTTATATCGCTTTTTTTCCTTTATTTTTGTTGCTGAACTACCAAACTTAAAACTGTTGTGCTCTTTTTTTCAGAGAATATCTGAAAGTATACTTAATTGTGATGTATCGTTATTGTGATATGAATGATTTTTATCACGATATACAATTTTTACATATCGGCCAGCACTAATACAAGCCTATTTTAAAATGTTTTTTTCCACTTTTTGCAATAAAATATTAACCTTGAGAAAACAATGAAGTGTATTTAGATTTTCTTTGAGAAAAACAGAATTAAATTCTACATAAAAATGAGAAGTCCATGGATAAATATGAATTCTTCACTCTGATTGGTTCGATCGTTCAAAACTGATTCAGACATAATTTGTTGACCTTAAGAAGACTAATACAAAGTGTGAAAATGAATGGGGTAAATTCACCTTCCTGAAATTTAGATGGCTCTATTTTTGCTCTGACAAATGATTGTGGGCTGAATGTTAACTAGACAAAAGCCAATGTTGGCCTTTAGCGTGGATTTGTCATTTTTGATGGTTAAAGCAAGATCTAGGCTTTGAAGTTAGTCGTTATCTGACATGAGAGTAAGCGTGCTCGAGCTTGTGGCAAGACGGAGGTCCGTGGTGTGTCAGACCAAGGAGTAGAGCCTTAGGCTGAGGCTTTTTTTAAGCTTGACCTAACTGTCGGAGTGAGTCCAAATGCGCATTCTTCCCTCTACACCAAGACACCTCCTGGCTGCATGCACAAGTCACCTTCAAGCATTTCTGATTGCGTGTTTGTGTGCATGTCTGTGCGTCCAGCTACTGTCCATAGCGTGACTTCATGATTATTGGCCGCTGAGTTTGTACCAAACTGTGTTTGCCTGGTGCAATGGCTGTTTGCTTTGTGGTCAGACCTTGGGAGGACAGGGGTTTTGTGTGTCTGCACATCTGTTGTCTTAAATTATTCACAGCTGATGTTTGCTGGTTATCTTTCTTTTTGGCGCCATATGTTACTTTCTGCAAATCAGCCCTGTGCTTTTCATCTGGGGTTCAGTTCCCCTAACTGCTCTGCGCATGATGAGCCTATTAGCAGCATAGTTTGCCAATAGATATATGGGTTGTTGTTAATCGTGAAGAAGCACCAGCCTGTTTCGCATTAGTTTTAGATAGGAAGGCACAATAATATTGGCTACCAATAATTATAAAACAATTATCACTCTATCCCGATGGTTCCAGTAAGTAAAAATATGTAGATAAAATAGGCCAATATTCACGTCTCTCCATGCAAGGAGATTGATCTCTGAGTTCTCTGGCAAGACCATAAACTGGGGATTACATTTCACCCGTGTTCCTTCGGTGCGAGTTCTGGTCCTTGCCCTCGAGCGCTGGGCCTCTCCAAATTTCCAGCAGTAGGTGAGCCTGGTTGATGCCATAAGGACCCCCACTTCTCTGGGCGTCTTCCTCCTGGGTGGGGCTAGGCGCCCCTTGCCATGGTTGGTTCCCTGGAACGTGGGGCGAGTCTCCCTTGGAGTCCTGGGCAATGTTAGACTGCTTCTTTGGGGCCAGTGGTGTTAGGAACTAGTGGACCCAAAATGCAGGACAAACAGAGGTGGTGAGAGAGAGGGATGTTGAGAGGTTGTATGGAAGAGCAGAGGTCCTGGACGGCAGGCGGTAGGTCGATGGCGTGATGGAGGAAATCCTGGTGATCCTTGATTAGGGAACAGAGGTTAGAAATGGAAAGCGAGCAGTGACAAGTCTTAGGTTTGAACGGGTCTTGGCAACAGTTTTAGGTCGGTGGAACAGACAAACTGGCACCTGACAAGTGGGGCTCTCCTCAACGGGCCCTGTGATGGGCCCCCTGGCGCGGCAGAGGGGTTTTCTTCTGGATGGGCTGGAAAAGAATCTTCTCCTTGCAATCCAGAACTGCTGAACAGGATTTTAATTTATCACTAGTTCTAAGAAGTAATAGTTCTGCACCAATTATTCAGTTACTGCAGTTTTATTTTGAATTGCTAGTATTCAAAAAAGAAAATTACAATTTTCCAAGAGATAAAGCAATAAAATAGTTAAAAACCTAAGCAATAAAAAAAAAAAGCAATCCTTTATTTATATGAATCAGTGAAAAGTAAATGTAGTGAGTAGGGTTGTAGGGGAAAATTGAATTGGCAATATATCGCGATATTTCTTTTGACAATACTTGAATTGATTTAAAATGCTGAGAAAACAATATTTAATGAATAATTTGTGAGCGCCTCTCAGTGTCTTACTGGTATTTTCTACCTAAACCCCCAACTGCTAGTTGGCAGCACACAATTTTAGATGTAATTAATTACAAAGTAACTAATTACAGTCATGGGCCAACGTAACAAATTACAGTAACTAAATTACAATTACTAAACTATAGAAACTCCTTACTTCATGACTCACATTTTGGAGCAGTGAAAGCACTCGAGACTAACTTTAATGCGTGCTAATGCAGAGATGAAGATTAATCAAAGTAAGATAAAGGGATCAGAAATATGGAAAAATTTGTAGGGACATTCAGCAACTGGATATAATCGAATAATTCCCAATTCGTTAAAAAAAGAAAGGCAAAAACGTTACATCCTGGAGATGAACTGTTTCCACTGCCTTGTGGCAATAAGTAACCTGTCTATACATGATACAAGTTTCTGTACAGTTTACATTTATTTCATTTTCATGTGATGAAATTAATGAAGTGGTTCTAAAAGCCTGATTGCCATTGTATAGCCTCTATGTTTTTTTAATTTTGTATATTTTACAAGGATATAAAACTGTAAAAAGAAGAAAAATGAATTTTTTTAAATGAAAATTTGCATGCGGGTAGAAAAAATAAAAGTAACGTGTAGTGAATTTCTTTTTAAATTATGTAATAAGAAAAGTGATTTAATTATAAACCCATCCAGTAATTAAAGTATTTAGTAATAATTTTTTAACCCTACACTCTAAACAAGAACCAGCTTACCTTAAATGTTCAGTCTCATTGGTTCCTCATTGTTTTCGCTGTTATGAGACATCTCCCACTTAAAAAAAAGTGAAAAATTACTCTTGTAAAGTCTTGGGAAATGTTGTGATAAGTATTGTATCGTGAGGTGTATATCGCGATACGTACCGTCAGATTCTTGTCAACACAGACCCCTAGTAGTGAGCGTTTTCTGAACCCATTCACATTTATTTTGGAGCAACTGTTTTCAGCTGTCATGCAGTGGAGAGACGGGTCAAGAGAGGTCGCTAGGGGCGCCCTGACCCCTGACCTCTCCACCCCATAACTCTGCGCCGCTCTGGATGACATAAAAGGAAGACCCATGTTCTAGTCAGGATGTGCTTCTTCAAAGCCCTCCAGATTTTTGGTATTTGCCGTCAGGTAAAGGCTGGCCGTGGAGATGCCGCAGGAGTGATTTCATTCCTTGCTGGAACCAGTGTTGACATACAGTATATGTAGCAGAAGTTATTATTTTCCAGTCTCTTAGAGACTTCTCATTTTCTCACTCTCTCTATTGGTCCTTCTTTTTTCTTCTATCCATCCAGCCAATGTGAAAGAGGGATAAAGGTCGTCCTTTTGTCATCAAAACCCCAGATTAGTTTTGCCTCAGTGCATCTGACTCTCTGCTTTATCACTGTGGCCAGAGGAGCCACAAGGTTCAGCTCACCCCTCTGCAAGTAATTACTCCAACCAGCCACTATTCCATTCTTTGCTGCTATCTCATACACTACTATTACTGCTCCATTCTGGGGTAGGGGGATTATTTTCATGGCAGTGGTTTTATTGCGCCGTACAGTGAAGACTGACAGAAAAGTGAGAAGCAGGAGGATGTGGCATGCAACATCTGTCATAAGCTACAATCAAACTGACAAACTTGTATTGCTAGCTTCAGTCTGGTCCGGAGTTAAGTATGAATAAACTGCTGACAGCGTGTCATAAGCCAACCTCAGTTTTTATTGTAAAATTTCCTCTTCGATGATGTTTGTGGGGTGAACGACTAGTGGATTCGTGCAGTGAAACAGGGCTGCCATGATTATTCGACAACTAATCGACTATTGAAATAGTCAACGAACAATTTAATAGTTGATTAGTCTTTATTTCATATTGTATGGAGTCAGAGTGTAGTAAATTTGAAAATTACATTAGCATTGTGCTAGCTTTTTGGACTATTTTGGCATTTATTAAGGTGTTTAGCTAATATTGCAGCTCCATGCTAGCTGTTTTGGCTAATTTCTGGGTTTTTTTTTTTTTCGTTTTTTAGGGTATTTTGAAGTTTAGCAAACATTTCATCTACATGCTAGCTATTTTTGCTAATTTAGATTTTTTCAGTTTTTTATGGCATTTTGAAGCTTAGCTAATATTTCAGTCTCCTGCTAGCTATTTTGGCTAATTTATTGTTTTTTTCAGTTTTTAGACTATTTTGGAGTTTAACTAATATTTCTTCTACATGATAGCTGTTTTGGCTAATTTCTAATATTTATATATATATATATATATTTTTCGTTTTTTAGGTTATTTTGAAGTTTAGCAAACATTTCATCTACATGCTAGCTATTTTGGCTAATTTAGGCTTTTTTCTGTTTTTTAGGGCAATTTGAAGCTTAGCTAATATTTCAGTCTCCTGCTAGCTATTTTGGCTAATTTAGAGTTTTTTTCAGTTTTTTAGGCTATTTAAGAGTTTGGCTAATATTTCAGCTACATGCTAGCTGTTTTGGCTAATGTAAGCTTGTTATTTTTTAAGCTATTTAAAAGTTAGTTATTGCAGCTACATGCTCGCTATTTTGGCTAATTTTGGCTTTCTTTATTTTTTGTGGCTATTTTGGAGTTTAGCTAATATTTCAGCTGCGTTCTTGCTGTTTGGGCGAACTTGAGCTTTTTCAGTTTTTTTAGGCTAATTTGGAATTTTACTAATATTTTAGCTGGCTATCAGCTTCAGCGTTTTCAGCTATCAGCTTCAGCATTTTTAGCTATCAATTTTTGCAACTTCAGCTATCAGCATTACCATAATCCCCTGCCAATTTCAGTTTACAGCATAGTTTGTTTGTTTAAAGCTAACGATTATTTGCCCATGATCCAATTAGTCGACTAATCTGAAGAAATGAATCGGTGATTTGTCGACTATTAAGATAATCGTTTGTGGCAGCACTACAGTGAAATGAAGTATACTAATTAAATGTTTCCTCTGGCTCCTGGCTCACCAAACACCTGTTTGTCAGAGAAAGCGGCCAATAGGGAACGGAGATCTTTCGAGGATTACATGAACATGAAGTGTGATTTAGACGGATATCTGGGTGAGCTTGAATGCCGTGCAAGGTGATTACGCTGTCAATTAGAATGCATGAATTAGCTTACA
The DNA here is from genome assembly GCA_003999625.1 of Oryzias javanicus. Classification (NCBI taxonomy): domain Eukaryota; kingdom Metazoa; phylum Chordata; class Actinopteri; order Beloniformes; family Adrianichthyidae; genus Oryzias; species Oryzias javanicus. The sequence goes on along the minus strand of CM012460.1, from coordinate 4,981,595 downwards.
ACCTCTCCACACTCAGAGGAGATTATTAACCTTCTCCCCTCTGTGTAAACACTGGTGGCCTCTGTCCCTGCTCGCAGTAGAGTAGCCCAACATAACCCAGGTAAGCCACAGGTGAGCACGCCACCGTATTGACAAGGCAGATAACAATGCCTCTAATTAAACGGAAATAAGTCCCTAGCTTACATCGTAGACATTTATTTACATACATTCATATTACGTTTATGATGAATTTAGGACTTAATGTCCAGATATACGACCTAAATCTGCCTCTTATCTGAGATTGAGTCATGGATCTGAACGGAAAATCCCAGGATTCCTGCTCTCAGCCAGCTTATCCCACTCCTCCATCAAGGTGTTCAAAGCATTCCTAAGACCTTACAATATAGCTTTTACAGGGGTCTCTGGTTAGAACATGTCGGTTGTTACCCAATCAATCCTTCAATGGGTTAGCCCTGCCGTGACCTGAAGGTCATCTCAACTGTTTGAGTTCACAAAAGTACAAAGGTTGTGACCACAGATGGAAGCAAGTCTATGACAGAAATAGTAAACCATCCCTCGTTTGACCAAAGATCAAAATTTGAAGGTAAAATATCTCTAAAAATGTCTTCTTTTTTTTTTCTGGTACAGTAAAGGAAGTACAAGCACATCATTGTCAAAATTAAAAAAAAGGAATTGGATTGAACCTTTATTGTAATTTCAACAAGTTAACTGAATTGTTACAACACGGACTATGTTGTTGGTTGGGTTTAATCAAGAACCCAACAATAGTCATGGACAGAGCTGGTCCAGAAGCTTAAATATACACTCACTTTAAACATAAATAAATATATAAACACATGTCGTTTCATTATTTTTGGCATTATTTATCATTTAATTAATTAATTATCATTTTAATATTTAAAATAATTATTATTTTCCGTAGCACATGTGCAGTCTTGCCTGCTTTTCCAAGCGATTTTTGACACATTTGGCTTGCCGTACCGGCTTCCCCTGACGGCACGTCCCCGTTAAAGGAGCAGCGGCTGCGGGACATCTCATGCCAGTGGCAGCAGTGGCTCCGCCCCTGCCGTCTAATTCAATTTTTTTCCGTAGACCAAACAGTTGGGGGTCTTAAAAGGTACGGGTCGGGACTATTTTATGTATATCCATAAATCATTGGAAATGCACAAGTCTCTAAATATTCACAAATTTGAGTTCCAACAAAATTTCTACCACCACATACACACCACAATAAAGACGAAAACAGGCCTTCTAACAGTAGGAACAGCACTTTTTTTTTTTTTAAATCACATGTAAGTTGCACCTCCAGCAAAACTATGCAAAAAACTACAAGCTATACTCCAAAAAACAAGAATACACAGTTGTCATAGGTGTTTAACATATTTGTATTTTGAGTGTAAAATCTGACTTTAACATAGGCATCATAGACACCAGCCTCCAGTGGTCTTTTTAGGAACTGCAACATTTGATGCTTCCAGGTTTTTGTCAAATTGATGTTTATGTAAAATAAGCTCAGCAGATTGATTGTTTAGTTTTATGAAACTCAAGTTTTCAACATTTATTCGACCTTCCGGGTAATTCTATCCGGCCCTCCAGATCATTTTATTCTATTCTCATTAAATGGCCCAATGTTATCTTGTGCTTATTTTTAACTTGTATCATTTTGACAAAAAGAGTAAAACATTTAAAGTTATTTAAGATGATTTGTTCTGGAATAATATTCCTGCCTTTTTGATTATTCCAAGTTATGTTGAAAAGTTATAGTTTTCAAGTTTTAAAAATTGCTTTTTGGATTATTTTGACAAAATCTTTTTTGATAAAATCTTTTAGGGTATTTTGAAGCTTAGTTATGTTTTCCAGCTACATGTTAGCTATTTTGAGTTTTTTAGGCTATTTTGGAGTTTAGCTATTATTTCAGCTGCACACTAGCAGTTTTTGGCTAATTTAGACTTTTTTATTTTATTTTAGTTTTTTAGACTATTTTGAAGCTTAGTTATTTTTTCCAGCTACTTTTTAGCTAATCTATCTTTTTAAAGTTTTTTAGGCTAATTTGACATTTAGCCAATATTTAGCTGGCTATCAGTTTTCAGCGTTTTCAGCTGTTAGCTTCAGTAAATTCAGCTAGCATCTTCAGCAGCCGAATTCATCTTACAGCATTCACTCTCGCATTATTGCAGGTAATGCCACATATCTTGTTCATAATTATGTTCAGAAGGAACGGTTTTAAAGTTTTAATAATGTAGTTTTAGAGCATTTGATAAATGTTTATCCTTTTCGGACCGTGACCTGAGGTTTTTTTTTGGATTTTGGCCCCTTGTGCGTTGATGTTTTACACTTCTGATATAAAACTATCATTTGATTGATATCATGTTCTCATCAAAGCTTTGCTACATGCCTAAAGCCGTATAGTCTATTATATTTATAGTGTAAAACCCGATAATGACCGTTTCCATTGGAGAAAAGGGTTTGTTCTAAATCAGGGGTCTGCAACCTGCGGCTCCAGAGCCACATGTGACTCTTTTGTCTCTCTATAGTGGCTCTCTGGCTGAAGAAAAATAAAATAATAGCAAATTTTTAAAAAAAATTGGAGATTAGCTATTTTTTTAGCAACATGCTAACGTTTTTGGCTAATGTGTTACCTAGTGTTACCAAGTTTTCTGAGAAATTTGATGCTAATTTGAAGTTTAGCTAATATATATAAAATGCTAATGTTTTCAGCTAATTTGTTATCCACTGAATTTTTTTTTTGCATAATTTAGAATTTAGCTTCTATTTTAGCAACATGCTAACGTTTTTGACTAAGTTAGTTTACTGTGGAATTTTAGGTTATTTTGGACTTCAGCTAGTATTTATGCAACAGCCTAGCTTTTTTAGGCAGATTTGGCCTCTAATTAGTTTTTCATGCTAATTTGGAGTTTAGCTAATATTTTAGTAGCATGCTAACATTTTTAGCTAATTTGTTATCTACTGGGGGTTTTATGCTAATTTCGAGTTTAGCTTTTATTTCAGCAACATGCTAACATTTTTGGCTGATTTAATTTACAAAGAAATGTTATGCTAATTTGAAGCTTAGCTAGTAATTAAGCAACAAGCTAGCTTTTTTGCTACGAAAGCCAAAGATGAAAATAAAATGTCTTTTTGAGAGATCCTAGTTTCGTTTTATATATTTTTTTGCTTTTGTTCGTGCCAAAAATAGACATTATTCACATTTATTAAAAAAAATAAAAAGAAGGTTATGAATGCAAATCCGAATTTCTTAAAGGCTAACATAAGTCAATGTGGCTCCTTCTTGGTTTTGATCAGTAGAAAACGAGCCCAAATGGCTCTTTAACTGTTAAATGTTGCCGATCTCTGTTCTAAATGAATGATCTCTTTTAAAGTCTGTATTCTCGAGGTATTGAGAACATACAGAAACAATGTGGTGCCGAGGTCACAGAGAGAACAGACACACAGCACAGGCCGAATGCTTTAAAGTACAGCTCATTGATATGGAGAGCCTCTCACTATGAGGAATTTGCTGGACAGATAAGAAATAAAACACATGCGCACAGTGAGCCAAACGTGGACATGCCAAACAGGATCAAAACAAAGCAAAGGAGATCCTGAGAATAGGAGGGATGGAGAGAATAGCTCAGTTCCATCTGTCAAACGAATGATTCAAACACTCAAGCATGCACATATTTACAGCAAGCATCATTTAATCTGAACTTGAGGGATATCTGTCTTTGTCCTTTAGTGACTGCTCTTTAGGGGTTGCTGCGATAGTTGCATGAAAGTTTGCTTGGAGCTGAGCGAGCATGTTAAGCTTTATTAAGGCCCGTGGGGGCTTTGGTGGCACACACAGTCACAAGAACACACACTTCTACGCACACTCGCAGGCACGAGGCTTGGGCGGCAGCTCGCAATGGCCCCAACCAACAGTGAGGAGTTTGTTGTCATAGCAACAGTAAAATGAGATGACTTTACTGTCAGCTGTAATGTTTCATGGCCCCCTTGCCGCTATGGCAACATAACAAGAAGGAGGAAGAGGAGACGGAGGGAAAGAGAGCATCAGAGGCATCTCCGCATTCCAGCGGACTCCAACCAGGAACAATGTCACGAAAATGTCCTCTTCCTCCTCGAGACGCTCCGAAACACACACCCTGCGACAAGCCTGTCAAAAACAGACACAAACACTTTTCACAAAGAAGCACAAATGCACCTTGAAAAGCCTGTCAAATACCCTCTCCACCTCGCCCATCTCTCTGATGATCTGCTCACTATTTTCAGCTACTGCGTTATCGTCACCGAGGCAATTTGAATTCATTACGCTCAATGTCAATAGTGGTGCGACGCCGCTGTACCTCAGACAGGTACAGCTTGTTGAATGAGGGTGCACGCTGTCAGACGGGGAGAGAACTGAAACGTCAGAAGAGAAAAGAGATGAGATCAAAGACAATCCTCTTTTTTCAGACAGCGGGATGGAGCGGCGAGGTGACCGTAGGCTCACCAGCGATATGCCGAGCAACAGCTCAGCAGCTATACATCACATGTCTATATTTAGATCACTCCTTCCACTACAGCCTGTCAACACTGTTAAGCAGAGTTATCTGGCAGAAAAGTGAAAAAAGGGACTGACAGAGTGTGGAGAGGGGGGTTGTTTTACTGCGTTACCATGGTGACATGGCAGCCAGAGCCGTGGCGAATTGACAGTTGTCACGATGCGGCAGGTTGCCATGGGTGACAGCTGTCAGTCAATCATCCAGAGTGAGGGGACAGATCGGCTGATGATCACCTTAGATTAGAGAGCGATCGCGGCGCGCTGGAACCAGCCAGGACATATCTAGACTTAATCCCCATGTCCTAATGGGCATGCGTGTATTCATGTATGTGCGTGTGCAGCCTATGTGTGTCTATCCTCAAATCTCACAGTAAGTGGAGCAGATTACATTGCTGTAGCTGCTACCAGGGTCCTTCCCGTACGGCGCTGGGACAATCAAAGGTCTGGTCACGGCTCCCCTGATTGTGGAATGATACGCCGGCTTGTCCTCCATTCATCTAATGTGTTCTGCCTTCAAGTGAGAGCACAGCATCGCTCTTAAGTTACGAGGATTTAGCGCCAACTTGTATTTTTATTTGTTTCATTTCTCGCCAAATTAGCCCGATCATCGACGGTCACAGATATCCCACCGTGAAACTCCGTCCCATCATCTGACGCCGTTTCTAACGTTATTTTCACTTAATTATCACATCTCCCTTAACAATTATGTTTTCCACTTGTGTGGAGCGGTTAAATCACTGGCAGTCTTTGTAGTCTTCCAAACTATTAGACCTTTAGCAGTTATCATGTTATGACAGCAACCTCATGTAATGTCAATACCACGCTGCTGCGCTGGTAATTAGATGGTAGTTGTACGAGGCAAAATTTCCTCAACCGCTGAAGCACTAAATTTGCTTTACTAGTCAGAATTGGATCGAAAGTTCCAAGGAGACATGGAAATTTATATCCCCCCCCTTCCCTCAGATCTAACAGCTTAATTGGGAATGTTCTGATGGCATTCGTTGGTAAGAATTACCTTCTAGACCAAACCAAACCAAGGCCGGGGGTCATATGCGGCCCATTAAACCATTGAATTATATTAATAATTCAGATTAATCTTTCATATTTCTCTGTAATTTTAGTGTCAAATAAACTGACCAGTCTTTCCAAACAGAGTGTTTTTCTAAGTATGTTTTTTCCTGAAAGACTTCACCCAATTGGTGCTCAAATAGGAAAAAAAAAACTTTTTTGAATAAAAAAAAATCATGTTTTTGTCCAGATTCTATGTTATTGTTTTCTCATATGTGGTCACTTACCAAAACACTTCAGACTTTTGATATGTCAAGTTTTGGAAAAAAGTTAGCTCACCTCTGTACTAAAAAAGAACAAAAAAAAAGCTTGATTTTAGCATATTTCAGTGTTTTTCTGTATGTTTACTAGGGTAGCAACAACTCGATGGTTTGGTTCAAACCTCGTTTCTGGGTCATGTTTTTTTTCAGTTCGATAAACCGTTTGGGTATTACTAATGGCTCATAAAAAGCCTGGTTTAACGTAATCAAACAACAAATGACAATCCTTCTTAGCCATATTGTATTTGACACTTTCTAGGGCTGGGTTGATAAAATAAAGTAAGATCAATAATCGATTAATAAAAATATAGATCCGCTGCTAGCCTGATGCTAACGTTTAATGGAATTTCCCATACGACGGCTAATGCTAACGCTCGGTCGACCTAAACATACATCACTGACCAAATGCTCACAAGTATGTACTTTCCAAACTTTTTTGAGGAAATATTTATAAAAGTAATCATTTGTACTCTAAAGTAGGGTTCCCCAAACTGGCCGGATCTCGCCCACTTCCGACATTTGGCCCCTGAAAAATATCAGAGACAAAGGATTTTCTTTTTCTCCAATCTGGCTTTGAGACTGTTTTCTAAAAACGTTTTTTTGTTAAAACTGTTTTTAAACAGTCCTTTCTGTTAGCAAAACAGTATTTTTAAAACTTTATTAGCATCAATTGAAGACAGAACTGCTGTCAGAAAACACTTTCTCTGTTAGCCTCGGTTGGCCCCTCATCAATGAAGAAAAAAGTTATATGGCCTCAAAAGAAAAAGCTCGGGGACCTCTGATCCTCTTCTGGAATAAGGTGTAATGCTTGAGCACGATCACCACCTAGTGGCCAAACTGAAACGTCCTCCAGGAGAAGCAGAACAATGTTCACAATGTGAATGATCTGAACATTTTTGTTAAAACTTCTCCTTTAGAGAATCCATGTAACACTGCATGATATTAACAATCTCATTATTTCACTAATACAATGTATTACTATAAATATATTCAAAACATATCGTAGATTAATAATGTATTTCTAAATAAATGTGTCTAAATGTGTAAATGAAAGAATTTAAAAAAAGAGAATTGAATCGATTTTGGAAATTATGATCGATACTCAGCCCTACTTTCAATGTACAGATGGTAAATGTTGTATACTTATATAGTACTTTACGACCTTCTTAGAAGGTCTCTGGTCACACCCGCTGATGGCGGTTTGGCCAGCGCCAACTTATAACCATCCAGAGCATAGTGGGGTTCATAGGGCGGCACCTGAGCCTGTCATCTACCAATCAGGGTCAGCTGCTCTACCTCTGCACTATGGCTCACTGCTTATCAGCGAACAGAATGCGACGGTTCCCTTTCCCAACTTTTCAGTGTAACAAACAGTTGAGCTTTAAACTGAGAATTTTGTCATCTCCAATGCATATTATGCAAAAAAATCATACAAATTTGGTCAAAAGTTTTCTCATGGACTCCACCTTTGATCTTTAATGATTGTTAGGTCTCCATGATTATTAGATATCCTAGCCCTACTCATGATTGTTTACCTGGTTCAGGTGTGTCCAGCCAATTAGAACGTGCCAGAACAGGGTATGTTGGAAAACCTGCAGGAATGTGTGGCCCGAGGCCTGGTTAAGGATCTATTTGACAAACAAGCTAATCTTATTTCTCTTCTTTTCTTCCTCTCTACTCTACCCCCTTTCCCCTCATTTTTTTATCATCTTCCTCCCTCATATCTGTCTCCGTCTTCAGGAGTGAGCCCTGGGCTGGATGGGACCCACCATGCCCCCCAGTAAGAAGGCTCAAAGCCCGAGTAGTGGAGCCAGCGCCTCTCAGGGCATGAGCCCTCCGTACCGACAGGGGGACGCTGCCACGGCGGCATCAGAGGCCGAGGGAGCTGACCTCTCCCTCTCCGTCTCCGCCTCCTTCTCCAAAGCCGAGGACGAGGAGCTCACCAGCCTCTCCTGGCTCCACGAAAGCACCGACCTCCTCAACAGTTTCAGCCACTCCGGGCTGCGTAGCGTCTCCCCACTGCAGGACCCGGACGGTCAGCAAACCCGCTCGCCGTCCTCGTCTCCTTCCTTGGACGACCCTCTGCTCGGGGACGCGCACTCGCCGTATGACTTGACGGCGGGGGCCAATCGAAAACCTCCGTACTCTTTCAGCTGTTTGATCTTCATGGCTATTGAGGATGCGCCAAACAAGCGGCTGCCGGTGAAGGATATCTATGGCTGGATTCTGGAGCACTTCCCATACTTTGCAAACGCCCCCACAGGCTGGAAGAACTCAGTGCGTCACAATTTGTCACTAAACAAGTGCTTCAAAAAGGTGGATAAAGACCGCAGCCAGGTAAGGAACCACATCTTGAATCCAAACTCACCTTACTTCTTTTTTTTTATATTGGGCCTTAAACAGGGATACGAACTCTTGCAAGGTTCTTTTAAAAACTTAGGAGTGGGTATGTTTTTTCACAAGAGCTTTGATCTGTTAGTATCTCTATTTAACAAGTACTGACATCTGTCTTCTTGTACTTTACCTATTGGAGTCCAGACGATTTTCCTGCCTCCGCGTCAAAGCGAAACACTGAAAAATGCATTTCCGATAGTCCGTCTACGTCCTTGATAGTTTGCTCTACTTTTTTTATCTCACACTTCTCTTGATAATTAAGAGAAGGACTTGTTTTAAATTTCTGCTCTTATCTCTCTGTATTTGGTCCTCGCCAACATCCTTGACATCTCCTCTCTAGTAATCTCCACTTGGTGTCTTGTTAGCAGCTTTACTTTGGAAAAGCTTATCAGCTGCTCCCTTATATGAACAACCTTCTTGTTGGTTTGGTCACGAGAGACGTTAAAGTCCCCCATCGAGAAAATCCTGAGTTTTTAAGATGCATGTGGCATTTTTCTTATATAACAGAACAAATGTAATAAGAAGTCATTTTGCATTTCCTTTTTGTAAAAAAAAAATCATAGTGGGACTTTAAAGACCCACTCTGATCCTCTTTTGATCTTTTCTTTACAAAGTTTCAATTTTAATTATGATCATTTTCTAGGACATAGTTTTTTCATAGCAACAGGAGTTCATTAGAACTTCGACCCTGAATTGTGGGCGGGACAGTTGATTTGCAGTGAATCGACGCTAATTTCCCACCCTCCCCTGTTTGGCGCCGAGGATGGCTGCCTCGGTGTGTACAGACCCCCACGACCCCAAACTAACTATTTTAGTTATCCAGCCGTAGTTTTGAGTCAGATACCAGATTAGACGAGGAAAACATAGACGTACATGGATCTAGTCGTCTACAAGTTGAAGAATCAGAGTGGAGCAGATCAAAGAGCTTGTTTCCTGACAAATGTGGTTTAAACGACAAGCTTTTTAAAGCATCACTTTTTTGCTGCTCCTGATATAAACTCGGTTTTAATCTTAAAGGGTAATCAAACCCTAAATTCACTTTTTTTGGCTGTTGACCTCTATAAATGGGACTTTAAAAGTGCCGTCTGTTGGTCATAGCCACATTTTTGATAAATTGAAATAAAATGGCTTAATTCTTCAAAATACAGTCAAAAACTGCTGGTGTGCTGCCCTCTACAGGCTGAAATAGGTATTACAGTTGAATTTTGTGATTGGTCAAACCATGAAGTTTCAGAAGTCTGACGTCATGATCTGCAGCTCCAGTAATGACAAACAGAACCACCAGTTGAGACCGTCATGCGTGGAGTTTGCGTGTTCTCCCCATGCGTGCGAGGGTTTTCTGCCAGGAACTCCAGCTTCCACCTACTTTACAAAAACATGCTTCATTGGTTAATTAGTTACTCTAAATTCTCCGGGACGCCCCTGACCCCGAAAGGAACAAGCGGTTAAGAAGACGGATGAATAATTGTCTTTTATTGTGATCGAATTCTGCAAAAACATGTGAAAAAATCCCCCAAAACACATTTTTCATTGGAGTGGGTCTGTAAAACATCACAGAAGTACTAGGACAGGGGTCTGCAACCTGCGGCTCCAGAGCCACATGAGGCTCCATGGGGGCTTTCTGGCTGAAGAAAAATAAAATATAGTAATTTAAAAAAAATTGGAGATTAACTATTATTTTAGCAACATACTAACGTTTTTGGCAAATTTGTTTTCTAGTGGAATTTTTAAGATAATTTAGAGTTTTAGCTTCTATTCTAGCAACATGCTAACGTTTTTACTAAGGTAGTTTTTATGCTAATTTGGAGTTTAGCTAATATTTTTAGTAAAATGCTAATGTTTTCAGCTAATTTGTTATCTACTGAGTTTTTTCTGGAAAATTCAGAATTTAGCTTCTATTTTAGCAACATGCTAACGTTTTTGACTAAGGAATTTTAGGCTATTTTGGAGTTCAGCTAGTAAGCAACAAGCTAGCTTCATTTTTGGCAGATTTTTGGTTTCTTAATTAGTTTCTATGCTAATTTGGAGTTTAGCTATATTTTAGCAAATATATTAACAGTTTTAGTTGCTATTTGTCATCTCTATGGAGATTTAAGGCTAATTTTGAGTTTAGCTTTTATTTCAGCAAAATGCTAAAATTTTCAGCTGATTTAATTTACAGAAAAATGTTATGCTCATTTGAAGTTCAGCCACCAATTAAGCAACAGCTAGCTTTTTTGCTACTATAGTTAAAAACGTAAAAAAAATACCTTTACTGAGGATTTTTATGCTAATTTGGAGTTTAGCTAATATTTTAGTAAAATGCTAATGTTTTCAGCTAATTTGTTATCTACTGAATATTTTTTGTGGAAAATTCAGAATTTAGCTTCTATTTTAGCAACATGCTAACGTTTTTGACTAAGGAATTTTAGGCTATTTTAGAGTTCAGCTAGTAATTAAGCAACAAGCTAGCTTCATTTTTCATTCATTTCATTTCTACTGGAGGTTTTAGGCTAATTTTGAGTTTAGCTTTTATTTCAGCAAAATGCTAAAATTTCCGCTGATTTAATTTACAGAAAAATATTATGCTCATTTGAACTTCAGCCAGTAATTAAGCAACAAGCTAGCTTTTCTGCTACTAAAGTTAAAAACGTAAAAAATATACCTTTTTGAGAGATGGTAGTTTCTTTTTATATATATTTTTTTTGCTTTTGTTTGTGCCAAAAGTAGGCATTATTCACATTTATTTAAACAAAAAGAAGGTTATAAATGCAAATCTAAATTTCTTAAAGGCTAACGTAAGTCAATACGGCTCCTTCTAGGTTTGGATCAGTAGAAAACGAACCCAAATGGCTCTTTTACCGTTAAAGGTTGCCGACCTCTGTATTAGGAGATATAGTCTGACACCTCATCCAATCAAGAAAAGTTTGAGTTTTAATGGAGGCATCTCAATCAAACCAAAGTTTTGATTGTATTCATCTAGACTTTGACCATTTGTGATTGAAAATATGTCCGCTTTCCTCTCTATCATACATTGTTAGAACTTTTTCATAGCCAGACAGTTATCAGCCGTTTACAGGCATATCCAACGTGAAGTCAAACATATTCTGTATTTTGTCTACAGCTGTACCAGTTTCGACCTTATCAATAGTTGATGATCTCTGCTTTCATAGTTCTTTTTCGCTCCGACGTTCTGTACCTCCCCGGTGGGAAGAGCATTTCGCTTCTGATTTAAGTCTTGATACGGCCTTTTATGCTAGCTTTCCCATCCAGATTTTGCTCAGGGTAAACGGGAATGAATCCCTCACTCAATTAGTGCCAAATTAATACTGGAGGATTTAATAACACAGATGCCAGCAGACTTTAGATTTTCCCTTGCCTGAGGGCTTGTTGGGGGGGTGGGGAACAAACAGTGAGGATCAATGCTAGCTCTGCACGTCTATCTGATTGAGATTATATTCTGTACGCTCTCCTTGACCAAAACGGAAAGCTGAACTCTCGCGCACAGCCGTACATGGAAGAGGGAAGGACTCTCACGCTAGACTGTCATCTGGGCCTTGAGTTTCTCCTGTATACATATCTCCATAGTAACAAGGTTGCAGTTGACATGAAAATATGTTGTTGCTGTGGCAACGGGAAAACTGATTTGGCTTTACCGACTTAGGTGTGTGTGTCTGTGTGTGCGTCAGGATCAGATGGGCACAGAGGTGTTGAGTGGAGGAGAAATCGTGCGTGTTTTGTGTTGTAAGCACATTTTCTTGTGTGTGCGGAGGAACTTGTGTAGAGGTGATTTTGGCAAGGACAGCTTGTCTTGTCTTCTTGTTGCACACAGTTTCAGACAGCAAGCTCATTAACCCCTTAAACCTTAACCCCCCCCCCCTTTGCTCGCACTCACACACTGGGCACTTTTTTTTAATGTGCAAACAACAAACAAACATGCGCTCCCACCAACACGCATGAGTGCATTAAAGGGACTCGCATGCATGCGATTGCTGTGTGGAAGTGGAAATGAGGGCACATCTCTGCAGACTCTTACTCTACCTGCCAAGAGCTGAGCTTTATCTGAAGCTGCAATTACAAAATCACTGTAATTTCACTTAGGCTCTGCCATTCAACGCTTTCTACTGAGAGAACCTGAATGCAAATCAACTTTTTTTTTCTTCACTCTGTTCCGACACCTGTTTATGTCTTTCAAATTGAGCATGCAATTACATGATGTAAGATGAGTTTCTTTATGCTGAGTTATATTTTACTCGCAGCTTGTAACGGATCAGAACGCCTGAACCGGAGGTCAAGTTGCATCCACCGGGGATAGTTAGAGAAACACAAACAGACACCAAATTAAGTTTCCGTCAATTTCACAGAGGTACAGATTAAAATGACAGTGGCCTATTTGTTCCGGTGGCTGTATTTCTGGGTCATATCCAGGCAGATGATAAGATGGGGGCTATTTCAGAGGAAGCTTTGCTTGTGGGAGCTCCAAAGTTGCGAGGAAGAGCGTGAGAGAGTGTGAGTCCCACGGTTGCCATGGCTTTGTTTACAAACAGGATTCTTCCCCGCGCTGAATGACATGCCTTAATGACAAGTGTTGTTGCCCTCAGACTTCTGGATCAGCGCTGGAGATCAATGCAAGAACTACACAACGCACGCACACACACACACACAGTCAGTGATATATCTCTCAAAGCCTCTTATGAAATCACAGCAGAGAGAACAGGCAGTTTGGTAATCTGAGACTCGCTGTGAAGTCTCTCGCTGTTGCACTTAAGTGTGTCATCACTAAGTTAACCTCACCCTGTTCAGATGAGAGCCATCCTCCATTCTTTCTGCATTTTCACACTCGGTGCCTTTAAAGCTATAGCATTTCTACTCCCAAAGGTTATTCTCACTTTTTTTCTGTCCAACTGCAGCTTTTTATATTAAAAAAAACGCCTCCCTCTATTAAAAATATAATTATAATGATACAATGTCCTGGATTGGTTGTTAAGTGAAAGGTCAGATAAGAAACCTGATAATATTGATAAAAATAAGGGTTAATGGGTCTTCTGAGTCAATCCCAAGTATTGCCTGTCCAATGGAACTTGATTGCAAAAGAATACCTAATCATGATACTCCCACCTCTGTGCATTACATTGACTGTATATTGTTACCAACAGAAAATTTCTTACCTCCCCAGTCTGAATACAAACTTAATCACACAAGAGGCCAAAATCCAAAATACACCTTAGATCACGGATAAACATTTATCGAAAACTCTAAAACTACTTCTTTAAAACTTTAAAACTGTAACTTTTTAACGTAATTATGAACTATAGCATTACCTGCCTGCGATAATGCTAGTGTGAATACTCTAAGCTGAATTTGGCCACTGAAAATATTAGTGCTGACATTTGAAGATGCAACTTGATAGCTAAAAACGCTGAAGCAGATAGCCGACTAAAATATTAGCTAAATGCCAAATTGGCCTAAAAAAACTAAAAAAAAAGAAACTTAGATAAGCCAAAACAGCTAGCATGTAGCTGGAAAAAATAACTAAGCTTCAAAACAGCCTAAAAAGCTAAAAAAAAAAAAGATTAAATTAGCCAACAACGGCTAGCATGTAGCTGAAATATTAGCTAAACTCCAAATTAGTCTAAAAACTGAAAAAATCCTAAATTAGCCCATTGTTAGATACCAAAATAGTCCAAAAAGCGGGCAGATTGACAAGTTCGAAAACTATAATTTTTTTACCATAATTATGAATTAATAAAATGCAGGAATATTATTAAAAAATAAATCAACTCAAACCCTAAATAACTTTTAGTATTTTACTCTCCATAAATATGAATTTTGTCAACTTTATCCAAGTTAGAAATAAACTCAAGATAACATCAGGCCATTAACAACAATAAAATAAAAATGATCTGGAGAGCCGAATATACTTACCTGAAGGGCCGGATCCGGCCCCCGGGCCTTGACTTTGACACGTGCTCTGCACGAACTGTTCTGAACTTTAACAGATTGATTATTTTGTGGTATTTGCCGGAACACCCTAAGAAAACCGGCTCCGATCGTCTCAGTCCCCATGGAACCACGGTCTCTAAACTGTTTGGAAATGAGGTACCCAGATTGATGGGTGGCAATAATTGCTTCTCCAAGATCACTTCTGATGTCTTTCACTCTCGGCATGGTGTTAACTCCAGAGCTGGAACGGCCAAAACTTAATCTTTCATAGAGGAGCGCTGAAGATCACTTCATCAGCCGTTTGATTGTCAGCACATGGCCTCTCCTTAACCTCTTAATTCTTTAAAATTAGGAAAAGCTACTACTTGGATTCCACCTGATTTGCTTTGTGATTTGAATAATAAAACAATAATATCTCCAATTTTAAATCCTGATCAAAGCCTTTTTTTCTGGTTTAGCACTATAAAATTTGAATGTTCGTTGTTTTTTTTACATGTTGGTGTTTGTCTCCATTCAACGTTTTCATAAATAATGCAGAAACCTCTCTTAATGCTAGACCAAAAGGATGGTAGAGAGACCATTATTGCTTACAAACATAAATAGGAATGAAGTAGATGAAAAATTGTAATTTTAACCTTTTTACATTTTTGTTGAGATTGACTTGTTGACTTTCATTTTAGAAACTGCTATTCAGTTGTTAGCATTGTATTCAGTTTAAGCTTTAGCCGAATTTAGTGCTGGGTTGTAAAATCGATTAATTGATCTAAGCTTAGTTTATCAATAATCAATCAATGAAAATACAGATTGATTACGCATAAAGGCAAAGTTTGTTAGCTTAATGCTAACCTATAATGTGATTTCCCATAGGACGGCTAATGCTAATGCTCGGTTGACCCTAAACATACATTGAAATGACGAAATAAACATCTTTATATGCTCACAAGTATGTACTTTCCAAACTCTTTTAAGGAAATATGTATTAAAGTAATCATTTGTGGTTGGCCCAAACTACGGCCAACGGGCCGGATCTTCCCAACTCCGACATTGAAAAATATCAGAGACAAAGGATTTTTTTTTTCTTCAATCTTTATAAACTCACAGGTATGAATTTTCCAAACTCTTTTAATCTATTTTTCTGAAGTAAAAACATGTGGTCTAAAACACAGATTTTTTGTCAAACTTTCTTCTTCTTCTGGAATACTGCTGTAGCGTGATCGCCACCTAGTGGCCAAACTGAAATGCCCTCTAGGAGAGACAGAACAATTGTTGGAGCTTCTCCGTTTGAGAGTCCATGTATGTGAACTGTATCAGGATAATATGAAACTCTTCAAAACAATGTCTTTCTTAAAAATGGGTCTGAATGTTTAAACCGTATAAACCCAGAAAATTTAATTATGTTGACCAAATCTAATTGATTCAAATCAATTCTGAATTTTTTTTTTTTTTTTTTTTTACGGGCATGCTGTGGGCTGTAGGTCAAAGCGAACACCTAAACAAGTTAGGGTGAAGTAGCTGAGATGTAGGTATGTTGTATTGATTTTTTATGTATCCAACCGTTCCTAATCCTCCTCACTGTGCAAGGATCAGAGCTGGTTAGTGTTGTTCATGTGATCATTGCGGTATCACATACACACCCTGTGACAGGGGTGGACAAATGTTTTGACTCGTGGGCCAGAAAGGGTTCTAAAATTTGGCATAAGGGCCGGACAAGGAGCAGATGGAAGGAGTGATTTGGTAATCAACCTCATAAACTAAAAAAATAATATGGAATTTAGAGAAAAACATGCTTTAATTTGGATTCAAATGCACATATATTAATTCAAAAACAGAAAATTTAGGAGTTTTAATTTAATTAATTGTGGTGTAGGAATAATCCGAAAGATCACCATCTGACTCAGAAAGGAACACACACGAACGTCAGAGAAACACCATCATTCATGGGAAGAAACCAGAAATACAATGAAAATAAAACAATAATTTGGATTTTTTATTCAATGTATTTTAATTTGGAGGGCCACATTAAGTAGCTTAAGGGGCCGCATGTGGCCCCCGGGCCGTAGTTTGCCCACCCCTGCCCTGTGAGATGATTCGCGGTATCGTCAATAAAAAGTCCGATTTTGCACTTTTCTAATGGCAAAACGACACCGTACGAGCCTCAAGATATCATTTCTCTCTGCGACCTACTAACCAGTAGCACTCTTACCAGCAACTCATTGGAGCGCACATGACTAAAACTTGTCAATGTGAGGCGGAGCCCTATTTCTTCCATATGACTATCAGAGAAAGAAAACCTTACAGTTGTAAATAGTGTTACTCACTTGGAAAGTTTCATTAAGCATCTGATGCCGCAGTGACGAGCCTAATGGGAACCCACACATTGCATTGATTAAGTTAATTGCCGAGCAACAGCTTAATACAAATGTTTTGGGATTTGCTAACAGAGAAAGGCGGGTGTGCTTTCTGCATTTGATGGAGGGGAAATGTTCTCACCGCTTTTCAAATCAGCTGATGTTCCGTTTCTCACGCCAGATGGGGTCGTTTTGTTAGATCGTGAGACGTTTCCATGATTTGGAAAATGCAGCAGAAACCGTTGGTAAATTGTTGGTTTGATTCGTATTTATGGTTGAGCTAACGTGATTGCAATCAGCCATGCAAAGCTGCGCAAGACAATCAGAACTGATACAAACTTTGTGGAAAAACTGTTGTTTTCATCTGCGTCCGCCGCTGTCTGTCTGCCTCTGACCTCAGAGTGTTCCCTTAAATGAATCTAAAAAGCTTCCTGACCAGTCTTTGACCCCTGCTCTTCCAGTGCTGCAGTACATTATTAATCCTCTTGTTTATTTGTGTATGTTTAGTAACGACAGATCTTTGAAACTTAGTAGTTTAAACAGGCTTGGCTTTAATCTTTTGGTCCATTTTGAGGCTCATGTACTTGTTTTTACTATTCGTAAATTTGAACTCAAACAAAATAAAAATAATTTACCTTTCTAGCTCTTTTCCTTGTTGAAAGACGGCAGGGGGTTAAAAAAAAAAAAGGATTATCCTTTGAAGTTCGGTTGTACCGATTGACCTCGAAAAGCCAAATATTTGACATTTTCAAGAGAACCAGGCTAGTCTCCCAAT
Organism: Oryzias javanicus; assembly: GCA_003999625.1. NCBI lineage: Eukaryota > Metazoa > Chordata > Actinopteri > Beloniformes > Adrianichthyidae > Oryzias > Oryzias javanicus. The sequence goes on along the minus strand of CM012460.1, from coordinate 4,964,288 downwards.
ATTGCTCTAAAAAAATGTTATTTTCACTGGCTGTCCTGAGTTTTTCAACAATTTTTAAGTTCAGTTAAGTTAGCGTTTCTACTAGAAATGTAAAACATATTGAAAAATCGATGGATTAAAAATTAAATATTGAAAATTGATCTGCAGTATTGTTTGAAAACCACAGATATAAACCAGATTATGTTGTATAAAATCAATCAAGATGTAAATCATCAATTTCTGACAAACAAAAGTTTCTCTTTGTGTTTTTTTTTTTCGTCTTTGTCTTTTTTTGTTCATGCGATGCAAACAATAAGACGTCCAATCATCAGTTTGCTTCTTCTAAGTCAATACCTGGATCAATTTCTCTGTCAAATACCCAGCATTATTTGTATAGCTTTAAATACTACATAAGCAATAGATAGATAGATAGATAGATAGATATCTTTACTTGTCATTGTCACAGGTACAACGAAACTAAAAACGCTCTCTGGTCAGTGCAAAACATTCATACTTAAAATCAGCCCACATAAAAATAATAAAATAAATACATAAAACCAAAAGTACGTAAAACCTGGACATTTAAACAATTTCAAATAAAAAACAAGTTATTCTATAGGTGCTAAAATTGTTAAGAACTGGAACAGAATAATGATAAAAATTGATAAAAATAAGAAAAACATCCACTTGTCCTAACTGTACAGGAAGAGCTCCAGGTTTAATTCTTTCTTGCAGCATTTAGAAGATGTATTGCAGTTGGGTAAAAACTGTTCTGGAGTCTGTTTGTCCTTACTCTGCTTGACCTGTGTAAATATCAAGATTTTAGCGTTTTTGGAAAAGAAAAGAATCCGACTGTATCGTATTGCCAAAAAATGTTGTTTAAACCTTTTACTTATCGATATCGAGATGCGTATCGAATAGTGTAAGCGGGAAAGATACACACGCCTCTAGTCAGAATACAATACATCATGTCTAAAGCTCTTAGCTCCATAATGCATTTTTTTCAACCTTTGAAAATATGTTATATGGAATATATTCACATCTGCAGTACTTTGTTTCTTTAAGATAATCGATTGTATTTTTGTGGCTATTTTTTCCAGGGGATTGAATACAGAGAAGTTTTAATTTTTTTGAATGTTTTCTCACAGAAATAGTCCAGTGTTTGTCTGAGGCACAGAAGAAAGCAGTAGAGCTCATCTGCTAGAGGAGGACATTGTTCCTTTTGTTGTTTTCATTGTGGATGTTGACTGTAAGAACCAAACACCGTTTCCTGCCCGAAGGAGAACTGTTACCACTTTGGGAAATGTGCTTTTGTGGTTTTTTTTTTTTTCTTAACAAAAGCTGGATTTGTACCTTTGTTTGTGCGGCTTGTGCTGAACGGGTAGCAGCTGGTTAGCTTAGCAGAGCATAAGGAGTGCAGAACACATGGTGGATGTCAAACTTGAGACAGGGCTCGGGTTGAAAGTCAAACATTGACAGATGAAAGTGTAAACTTTTATCTAACTTAAAAGCTTAAAAGGGAAGCTTTTTGGCAAATGTTTGCAAGTGGAAAGATCGTCTAATATTTGTAGGATGTTCTTGTAAGTTAAAAAAAAAAAAAATCACTTTTTCAGTTCTATTTTAAACTAGAGAATAATTGTGAGTTTTGGCTTAAATAATTCTAAAAATGGAGACTGTTTACCTTTTGCTCACTCCCTTACTAGATTAAAAGAAGCACTTTTATGGCGTGCTAAGTGAGTGAAGTGACAGATGAAAGCGCTTGCGTCTGGATAATGGTGCAGCCAGGAATGCAGTAGTGTGGTGTTACCAGCGGGGTCAGTGGCAGCAGGACTTCTCTAATATCTCCTGTTTCCAGCGCGGACCAGCCCCCACAGCTTATATAACACAGGAAACAGATGTTAGCAACTCACAATCATTACTCTTGTGCTCTCCGGCTCTCTGCCCTTAACCATCCCTCTTTTTTTTATGTGTCCTTTTGTCTTTTACTCCCAGAAAACATTCAATGTGAAGCAAAGTTTCCCTTTTTGTTGTTAGTTGACACTCTTATACTTTAATAAATGTGTTTAACCGTAGTTTTAAAAAAACAAAAGTTGCCTGTTCTGGAAAATCTGTGGACACCACAGGGTTGTTGGCATGGAAACAGTGAAAAAAAATGACCTTTTTGTCTCCTAGGCTGTGCCGTTATTCTCTCACTACTCCCTAACCCCTGAAAGAACTTATTCTTTTTTATTTCAAAATGATTTCTGCTTGTAAAAGTAAAAACTTATTACATATATTCTTGGCTTTTATTTGAAAAATAAATAAATAAACATACATTATTTAAATGACACATTTGCATTTTTTTTTTTTTGCAGACAATTCTGGGAAATCTCCATGGCTTTTTGTTTTCTAGGTTTGATAAAATAAAATAGTGAACGACCTTTATGGCGCACTAACAAGGAAGTAGTGAGATAGTTTGCTTGTAAATGTTTACAGCTTTTCTTCTGAGCTTTTGAAACTAATTTGACCATTTTTTTCTTTATTTGTTCATTTTAGATAGCACCAATTACAGCGATCAAAACAATAATGTGGAAAAATAATAAAACAAAAAAAAACTTTAAAAAAAATGGGAAAAAACGGGTTGAATATAACCCTATGGCTTCTCTGAGGTTGGATTTTCTTTAGTTTGCTTGCAAGTGAACCCTGGTGTGTTGTAGCAACAGTGTGTATGCACACATTTAATCGGTAAAGATTAAAAAGAAAGAGATGATAATTATGCACTTAAATTAACTCCATAAATTCTTATTAGGTTGCAGGAATGTGCAGATGTTTGTTTGAGGATTAGAGGTGCTAACCTCGTCTCTTCGTCATGCCTTGATTTTTCCTCTATTTTTTTTTTTTTGTTTTGTCATTTTAAATAGCTCTAACTACCATGACTGACACAATAATGTGAAAAAACTAAAACAATAATTTAAAAAAAGGAAAAATAATAATTGAGCAAAAAATAGAAAAAAATAAACAAATCAAATGTAAAAACAGGCCAAATTTGACTCTATGATCTAAAGTAAAAAATAATATATACTAGGTCTTTTTGAAAAAAAACATTAAAAAATTACATTTTTGAAAAAATATATTGAATATTTCCCTAAAACAAAATATTATTTTCTTCTGTAATTCACTTTTTTGGTGTGAAATGTGCTCTGCAGTCGGATTGCCGGTTTGTTTGCAAGTGAACTCTGGTGTGTTGCAGCAACAGTATAGATGCACACAGCAGAGTACAGTAAAAATAAAAAAAAGAGATACTAACAGTGCATGTAAATGAACTTCATAAAACCTTATCAGGTTGCAGGAAATGCATTTTTCCTTGTGATTCAAGGCTCCTTTAAGGAAACTTCTCCCCTAATGAGTAATGCCCCCGCCCTCAATTATTGTAATAGTCGACTAATCACCAATTATTTTTTCTATTTGTCGACTAATCGTATAGTAAACTGGATGTAAAACACATTTTAATCACCATTAGCACAGAAAACATTTAGCTAATAAGTTTGCTCTCTGTTTAATGTTAGCCTAGCTTAGCTTCCTTTACGTTTCCTTCTTTCAAGCTCTGTTGGCATGTTGTTATGGTACCCGACTCCTCTTAATACTTCCTAGGGTGTCACTATTGAGTTTTGAGATAAAAACGAATCAAAACAATGACTAACCGACTATTAAATTAGTTGTCCACTATTTTAGTGCTATTGCAATTTTAGTATTTTAGTCCCTGATTATTTTTTCAGATTAGTCAACCAATTGGGTCAGGCGCAAAGTGGATGTAAAACACACATCTTAATCCTCATTAGCTTTAAAATAACTAAAAACTAGATATATTCACACTAACATTACCTGCGTTAATGCTAGTGTGTGAATTTGGCAGCTGAAGATGCTGACATTGATAGCTGGAAACGCCAGCTAAAATATTAGTCAAATGCCAAATTAGCCTAATAAATAAAAAAACCCAAGTTAACCAAAACAGCTAGCACGTAGCTGAAATATTGTCTAAACTCCAAAATACCCTAAAATACTAAAAGCCTAAATTAGCAAAATAGCTAACATGTAGCTGAAATATATGCTAAACTCAAAATTAGCTTAAAAAAACTGAAAAATTCCTAAGTTAGCCAAAACAGTTAGCATGTAGCTGAAATATTAGCAAAACTCCAAAATAGCCTAAAATACAAAAAAAGTATAAATTAGCCAAAATAGCTAGCATGTAGCTGAAATATTAGCTAAACTCCAAAATACCCTAAAATACTAAAAGCCTAAATTAGCCAAATAGCTAGCATACAGCTGAAATATATGCTAAAAGCCAAATTAGCCTAAAAACACGGAAAAATTCCAAAGTTAGCCAAAACAGCTAGCATGTAGCTGAAATATAGGCTAAACTCCAAAATAGCCTTAATAAATATCAAAATAGTCCTAAAAGCTAGCAGAATACTGATATAATTTTTAACTTTACTACACTCTGACTCCAAATAATATAAAGTAATGACTAATTGGTTATTAAATTAGTCATTAACTATTTTAATAGTTGACATAGTCATAACTAATTGACTAATCGTTGCAGTCGTTCCAGCATTTTTTCATTAATTCTTCCTTTCATTTCATTTACAATTCCACATATTCTTTGTGTTCACATCAACACCGCAAGGTAAAAATTATTTGGACTTTTGTGGCTACCAAAAAAAAAGGCTCTTGCGTGTGCGGCCAGTCTAAATGAATTGTTAATAGATCCTTTCAGAGGATAACAGCGCTTTAGCCTGCAGAGTGAAGTGTAATGCTGTGCCCTGTCAGCTATTGTTTCATACTTTATGAGGGCTCACCTGGATTATTTGCCATGTAATCCTCCTCTTCTTTTGGCGCAAGCTCTGAAGATGAAGGTGGGGGTCAAAAAGTTTCAAATCGTTTTATTTTTGGGGCTTTTTTAGAGCGCTCAACTTTGCTGAAATAAAGGAGAAGTCTGCTTCCTTCTTTTCTTGCTCCCATGCTTGGATGATGCCTGTTGCCAAGGCGACTGCTATAACCCAGGTTACAGACCCTTCCTGTGAGAGGCCCCATCCGATTGGCCTGTCTGCTGTGGGGGATGAAAAAGGAGGGGGGTCTGGAGCTTCAGCTTTTTGATTGGCTGTTGGGTTGGCAGAGGCAGGGGCCCCAGCAGACAGACATTCAAGAAGGAGCATTGATTTAATCAGCTGGCAAGCGGACTGCTGGCAGGCTCGAGGTGCGAGTGGAAATTTGGGCCCAGTGGGGGTCACCTCTGTGGGAGTGAGTGCATCTCCCGCTTTATCTTTCGGCTGCTCCCTTAAGGGGTCGCCACAGCGATTCGGTCGCCTGTCTGCGATTGATTTGGCTTAGGTTTTACGCCGGATGCCCTCCCTGACACTAGAGTCTGTGCCTTTTCCCTGGACTTGGGACTTCAACACCACTGTGCTCCCTACAGGGTCTGTGTGTGCAATATCATGCTCTCCAGGAGAGGCGTCTCTGGCAGTAATAGAAGCACTCCCAGGGGCACGCCACACTGGGTAATATCGCACTCTGCAGGGAAGCCGCTATACTCACTTCACCCACACATCCATACACAGAGCAAAACACAGCACATATGGACGCCGTTCAACATGGCTGACATACTAATGCAAAGATCCAGACGTGAGGGTGGGCTCATATCAACAAGACTTTTAGTCATTTTTTAGGATGAAAGAGGATTCTAAAAGTATTTATGTTTACTGGAGCTTAAAGGGAATGAAAAACTAGATTGAAAATTAGAAAAAAAAGTGGTTTTGAACTAAAAATTTAAGAAAAATACACATTGAAAGATTTTTTATTATTTTGGATGATCGGTCTAATGTCTCAAGGAGGGAGATTCTCAAAACTAAAACTTCAAGACCTGCATGATACAACACATCCTCGTCACATATTGATGTTTGGTTTAGGACCCTTCTACGTCACTTTTTGACGTTTTGGGTTTCCCAGAACTCGTCGTTTTTTGATGTGCTGCCTGTTTGCAAAATCAAGGGTCCACAACCCTCAGTCTGAGCTTCCAAGCACACTGGCCCTCGGGATGCGGCCGGTTCCGGTACCCTAACCCTAACTAGACGTGGAACCGGACGCGAATTAGTATCGGGTTAGGGTACCGATGTGTTCTGTGTCCTGGTACTGGAGCGGTTCCAGTTCGTGTTATAGAGGCTGGTCCTTGGGACGCAGCCGGTAGCAGTACAATTACCTGGTACTGGTACTCCCTAAGTTGGTACCAGACGCGGAACCGGACACGAACCTAGCCCGGACGTGAATTAGTACCGGGTTATGGTACCGGTTTGTCTTAGTACTGGACCGGTTCTGCTTCGCGTTCTGGAGGTTGGTCCTCAGGATGCGGCTAGTACTGGTGCGTAAAACTGGTAGTGAAACCCTACCCTGGTACCAGACACAAACCTGGCCCAGACACGAATTAGTCTGGGCCAAGTGTTGCCAGTGGATACCGCATTCTGGGAATGGACTGGCTCTAGTTCGTGTTCTGGAGGCTGGTCCTCAGGACATGGCCAGTACTGGTGTGAAAAACTGGTACTGGAACCCTACCCTGGTACCAGACGCAGAACCAGACACAAACCTGGCCCAGATGCGAATTAGTACTAGGTCAGGGTAGCAGTACTGGGTTATCATGACGTTGTTGGTGTGTCCCGCATTCTGGGACTGGACTGGACTGGTTCTGATTCGCGTTCTGGAGGCTGGTCCACAGGATGCGGCCGGTACTGGTGTGAAAAACTGGCACTGGAACCCTACCCTGGTACCAAGCGCAGAACCAGACACAAACCTGGCCCAGAAGCAAATTAGTACTGGGTTAGGGTAGCACTACTGGGTTATTGGGACGTTGCCGGTGTGTCCCACATTCTGGGACTGGACTGGTTCTGGTTCGCGTTCTGGAGGTTGGTCCTCAGGTCAGTACCAGTACCCTAACCCAGTACTGATACCCTAACCCAGTACCAGACGCGGAACCGAACATTAACCAGGTCCAGATGCAAATTAGTACCCGGTTATGGTACCAGTACTGGGTTAGGGTATCGGTGTGCCCGCATCTCGGTACTGGACCGGTTCTGATTCGTGGTCCGGAGGCTTGGGTCCCATGATTTAATGAGAACAGTCAGCAAATGACAAGTTGAGGACCCCCAAAACATCAAATCTCAATATGTGACGAGTTTGCAGTGAGAATGTGTTGGCTTTTTTAACTCTTTCGGAGTAAACTATATCCATAAATACAATATGATCATATATTACTTTTGGCAAATGAAAGTACTAATATCAGTTATTTTCAAGATGCCTCAATCTTGTGGGTGCCACCCATTTCATGACCTCATCCCAAAGCCAGCTTTGGTATCGTGACTGCGTTTCTCCCATTAAAACAAACAACATCTGAACTGTTACAAAGATGGATTTGTACACTTTAGTAGCCTAGCGGTTGAGCTAGCTGAGGGGTTAAGTTAGCTGCTCAGTACTGCTAGATTCTCTGAGAAATTAGGTGTTTGTGTTAGCCTGGGGATAGCTCTGGCAGTCTAGACTCTTCTTGGAAGGGGCTGTTCTCACTTTGTGACATCAGCACGTGAGAACCTGCTCGTTTTCGTGACTTGGTGGGAGTTGCTGGTGCTCAGAGCGCATGTCTTTAGAGGAATACTCAGAAGTACCTGAGCAGATTAAAATACTGCTTTAGGGTAAGTTGATTGTGAGGAATAAACATTATAATAAGTTGATTTTGCATGGCAGAAGCTCTTAAGAAAAACTGTTACCAAAGGGGAAAAAATATTTGTATAACCTTCTTTTTTTCTTTTTTTCTTTTTTTTAATTCCCCCTTATTGGTTACAGTCCTTAATTTACAGTTTCAATTTTTGAAATTAGTCTTAATTTTAGGGGTGGGGCTTTGAGCCTATTGGCTGCCGGGACATGATAGACATGAGTGAAAAACCTTATGGTGATGAAGAGTTTGGTGATAAATCAATTTTTTTCATTTAATTAAAATTTGTTGTTTTACCTTTGGGAAAATTGAGATTTTAATTTCTTGTTTCCTTGGAGTATAATGTTTAAAAAAATAATAATGTTAAAAGCCTTTTTCCTAATTTTATGGAGCTCCACTGCACTGTAAAAAGTGAAAATTAAAAAGTGACATTTAATTTAATGAAAACAAATTATTTTAAATCTAACAAATGATGGAAATTGATCTAATGTTTCACTTTTTTTCAGTATTTGTGACTTCAGCAGCAAAGTAAACTCTGCAAAATCTGTTTGAAGTAGAAACACCTGAAAAAGTCACACTTTATCGAGTCAGAGAAGTGTTTTTTTTTTTCTTTGCAAGTTTCTCAAAAATGTAACAAAACAATGTTTTCCATATATTTTTATAGATTATGCTGAGGTGTACTTTGTGATCAGGTCAAAACTAAAATAAAATAGTTTTTGTTTAAAATATTCCGTCATCTGTGATTGTTGTTAAAGAAAATAATAAAAGGAGGGAAAAAAATTTGATAAAAATCAGGAATCAAATTTAGTTAAAAAAAAATCCAACATTTTTTTATGTTTTTTTATATGTTCTATTTTTTTTTTATATATTTTTTATATTTCTTTATTAATATATATATATATATATATATATATATATATATATATATCGCCACATGATGATGTCATTTCCATGTAATAGCTTTTGCCATTAAATATTAGTAAATAAATAATTTTTGTCTTCTGCACCCTACTTTTTTATTTCAATTTTGTGTCAGTTTTACTGAGAAAACCACCTTCGTCCCTCCTCCTCATCCTCACTTCATCCATACATTAATTGTTTTCACTTGTATCTTAAATCTTAGTGAAATTCACCGTTTTATCCTTCGAAACCCTTTCAAATCGTCTCTTGTTTTGAGATCTCCATGTGTGATTGGTTCATTTTTTTAGCTATATTTTTATAGTCTGATGTTTACATGTACATGTGCTTATAGAAGCAAATCATTTGCTCTCGTGTCGTCTTCCCAGCCCCCAAGCATGTTCCTGCATCGTGTCGCTTATCTCTTCAAAGAGAGATGAGTTGGAAAAATGTGTCTTTATTTTGTTTTTCCGTCCCCCCCCTTCGCCCCTGTACTTTGGTTCTGGGTGTGTAAACCCCCGGCTCTGCCACCGTCAGATGAAAGCGGGGAGAAGTCTGACGGAGCGCGTTCATGGCGGCCTTTCTCTGTAATCTATAGGCTGGTTTCAGTCTGGTTTGGAGCTTCATTAGGTGAGGGCGAAGCTGCTTTGATCTAAAAATACACACCAGCGTTGCCTCCGGAGTGGAAAAAAGTTTTCTTGTGTCTTTAAAAAAAAAAAAAAAAAGTTCAATTTTTCTCCTTTTTCCATAAATTGGAAAACAGTGACATTGAGGATGTATTAATTACTTCCTTTGAGTCTTGGGAATTTGCAAATATTTGTTTTTTGTAGCATTAATTGAAGGTTTTTCTGTGTTTTAATAACCTTTTCTCTTTTTGTCTTGTCTCCAGAGTATAGGTAAAGGCTCGCTGTGGTCGATAGACCCAGAGTATAGGCACAACTTGATTCAGGCGCTGAAGAAGACGCCGTACCACCCGTACTCCACCGGCCTGGCTGCAGCTTCCACTTCCCCGCCCAGCCTCCCACAGGCGTTTTACCACAGGTAGAACACTTTTCTGCCTACGAAATCCTCCTCTAACCATCAAACATGAAGTAAAGGGAATTTTCTGCTGTAAATGTGTCTGCTCTGGTTTTAAATCTAAGGATGTAGATACACGTCAGTTCTGTTTATCGGTCTTAGAATCTTAACTGCAAGGAGATGTTTTGTTGCAAATATCTGAGTCCCCCCAAAAAATGCACAGATCTATCTGATAATGTGATGAAAGTAATAGGAGTAATTGGTGGCTTCACCTATTACAAACTAACAAAAGTAACTTTGAGTTAGGTTATCTTGTTTTATTTATATATTTTGAATCAAAACCATACTGTAAGAGGAGCACACTTGCAAAACGTTTTGGTTTTTATGTCGATTACTCTACGATGAATCCCTTTTGGGGTCACAGGGTTGCTGGAGCCTATCCCAGTTAGTGTTGGGCAGGGCTGGGCAAACTACGGTCACATACGGTCCCTTACTTAATCTGGCCCTCCAAATTAAAATACATTGAATCAAAAATCCTAATTAGTGTTTTGTTTTCATTGTATTTCTGGTTTCTTCTGTTGTTTCTCTGGCGTTCGTGTGGGTTTTTTTCTGAGTCAGAAGGTGATTTTTCAGATTTCTTTGAGTTTGCATTTTCCTCTGAAGAACATCAACCCATTGGATCACCAAAAAGAGAACGAAAATCAAAATTTAGAAATTAAAATTCCCAAATTTTCTGTTTTTAAATGAATATATATGAATTTTAATCCAAATTAAATGTTTTTATCTAATTTCCATATTATCTTATTTAGTTTATGAGGTTCATTACCAAATCACTCCTTCCATCTGCTCCTTGTCCGGCCCTTATGCCAAATTTTAGAACCCTATGTGGCCCACAAATCAAAATGTTTGCCCACCCCTGGTGTTGGGTGAAGGTGGACAAATCTCAAATCATTCTCATGAACACAAGTACGTTAAAACCCCGTAAGAAGTTAGAATAATCCAAGATACCAACTGGGATTTAAACCTTCTTACAGTGAGGTGCTAACCACTACTCCACAGCGCAGCCCCCCATAAATTAAAAGAATTTCAAAACTAAATGAAAATGGGGAATAATTCTACTAAAAGAGCATTCTGTGTCAGGGTTTAGGCCTTTCTCTGTTTTCTGATTGACTGAACACCTGATCCAGGTAAACTCCAGCAAGAATAACAAACCTGGCTTTAAGCCTGAACACAAGTAGGACCACCGTATTTATAGATAAATCTAAATCTTGTTTACTTGAGATCCAATCTGTAAAAAACTGATTACAGCTCCAGTTAAAAACTTCACTAAGGGTTCCTCGTTAATAATTTAGTACACGGCTACACTTGTGTTCAGAAAGAATATAAATCCTTCTGAACACACAAGGACGAAAATTGCTTTTCAAGACCAAATTTGATGGTGTGTGTCAAAGAGAAAAGTCAAGGTTTTGTTCTTTCCAGTCTATTGGACTCACATTTACCTTTACATTAACTCGTGGGTCAGGATGTGAAGAAAGACAAACATTGACACAGAAAGACAGAGCAAAAAACGACCGGCCTCATCAACCATCCTGACCTTCTCTCTTTGGAGGACGCCATCCCCGGTTGCCACGGTGACGGGGATGGACTTTTTCTGACTTCTGAACGATGATTCGTGTTCTGATCCAGATGCGTCTGTGTTCAGGAAGTGATCAAAATCTTCTGAAAGTTGCTTCTCCAAGTGTTTTCTGTGCAGCGGAGAAAGAGATTTTTATTTAAATCAAACTTTAATTCTACACATGCAAAAATAACCTAAAGTGCTTTACAGATTTCAAACAATAAAAAATTGGATTATTAAGAATGTCTCCCACCCTTTCCACCTAACATATAATGATATACGAATAAGCAAAGGAAACTTTAAAAAAATTCAAAAAGAGTAAAAAACATAAAAGTAAAGATAGATTATTATTAGATTATTGGATGAGTAAAAGTAGATATAAAAATTCACCAAAAAAATGAAAATAAATACATTTTTTGAAGTATATATAGATAAAATTATTTAAATATATATTTTTTTTAATTTAAAAGCCAGATTTAAAAAGTTGGTCTTGAACTTTCATCTGAAAACATGAAAAAGCTGATCTGATAAAGAAATAAAGCTGATAGTTTAAGCTGCTAAAAACAGACAAATTTCCATGTCCCAAGAGCCAAATTCCATGCCCGGGGTTTGGGTCGCCGAGGCACTCGCCTTCGACCACCGCCCAAACCACAATGCACCGGCCCCTTCAGAGCTCTCCTGCAGGTGGTGGGCCCACTGGGGAGTGATCCCACGTCGTTTCTTCGGGTTGGACCCGACCGGGGCCCATGGGAGGAGCCCCGGCCACCAGGCGCTCGCCTCCGAGCCCCAACCCCAGGCCTGGCTCCAGGGTGGGGCCCCGGTGACGCCAATCCGGGCGACGTAACGGAATCATTGATGTTCATATTCATAAAGGGGTTGTGAACCGCTCTTTGTCTGGCTCGTCACCCAGAACCTGTCTGCCATGGGAGACCCTACCAGGGGCAAAAGCCCCTGACAGCATAGCTCCTGGGATCCCTCGAGCACTCAAACCCCTCCACCACGTTAAGGTAGCGGTTCAAGGAACCATCACCACTCTGCAGAAATTAAGTCCAAGAAAACAACAGGCTACAAACTTTTAGAAAAATGGTTCTAAAGATGGACTTGTGTACTTTTGTGTACTTCTTAATACTTTCTAGTACTTTTTCAGAGTACATCTTGATGCTTGTTTGTCATTACAGCTCTAATTCTTCTTATATAAGTTCTTTTAGTATTTATCTGATGTAAGAATGAACCAATCAGAAGCAGACGTCCAAATATAACATAAACCTGCCGTGTACACTCATCTCCACTCGATCCTCTCCCCATCTGTCACTCTCTGCACCCACTCGCTGCAGGCGTTAGCGCTGACCTGCTCCATCTTTCCCTTAAATCTTTTCACACGCTGTTTTCATGCAACAACACTCCAGTTCCTCCCCCTATCTTCTTCCCCCCTCAGGCATATCGCAGGTAGAGAGGTTTTTTTTTTTTTTCTTTTCCCTCCCTCCACATGTTCGCCTCCGAACGCTCCTCCTGCTTCGCTCCTCTTGTCTCCTCTTTTAATATCCCACACACCCTCCCGTTCATCCTCAGGCATACACTGCAACTGGCGGGGCACCCTCCACTCCATCTTCTTTATTCATCCCCGCTGTGATTTATCCCCCTTCTATTTCTCCTTTCCATTCTCTCTCCATCACTTTATCATTCAATTAAATCCTCCTTTGTCTACATTCACTTTACTCTCCCACCTTCGTCTCCCTGCAGCACAGCGGCCTCCACCTGCTTCCACGCCGCTCCTCCTGACCTCTCCTCTAACCTCCATCCCCCCACCACCACCACACCACCGTTTGCTAACTTCTCAGTGTCTGCCTCCTCCGTCCATCCCAGCGGATGTGTCAGAGAGACGTTCTATTAGTTGTCCGAACCCCCCCCCTTCCACTCCACTCCCCAGCTGATCCTGGCAGGTTGGCTCGCAGAGCCAGCGGACTGTGTAAGACAGAATAATTGGTTCCCCATAAAATGTAAAAGTGTCATTTTGAACAATGAGGTATGGGGAAGTGGAACAAATTGGAGGCTGAGTTTGGAACATGGGGGGAGGGGGGGGGGGGTTCAGGCAGAGGGGAGGCTGTTCATTTGCAAGCGAGAAGCGAGCGGAGCTTTATGTCCCCGGTGACGGCGCACCTGCGTGTGTTGGTATGTATGCAGAGGGGAGGTCATGTGACCCGCAATGGCGGCGCTGCACAGACTTTCTGTGGAACGTTATCAACACTGGAAGAGTTTAGAGGCCACTTCAGTTTAGGTCCAATGCAAGAGAACAGATTCTTTACTCACCGTTTCACAAAATAAGACACTGGTTTGAATTTATTTACTCGTACTATTTTGATAGTAATAGTTAGGGATGTCCCGATCAGGTTTTTTTGGGCCCGATCCGATTCCGAGTCATTGGATTTTTGTGGATTTGCCGATACCGAGTCCCGATCCGATACTTTTGTAACACATTTAAAACATTAACAAACTGAATAAATACATTTGTCTTGTCCCTTATTTATATTTCATTGACATTATTTTATCATTAGAAACTTAAATAAAACACTTCAGTGAAGTAGCTTTAATAAACAAGTTAAAATAGAGCAAATATAAACTAGAAAATCATATTTTCTTGTTCTATAAGTGATAATTAGTCATGTGAGAAAGTTTAGTGACTTTAGCTTTAATATATTTAGTTATTGAACATTTTTGACCAAATGTGATTCCTGTCCTAATTCAGAATTCTTAAAAATAAATTATGTGTGTTTTAGCATGAATTTGATGAGTGTTTATGACTAGCTCAGATCATTATTAATTTTAATTTATTCGTTTTTTTTTTGTTTTTTTTTTTTAAGATTATATGCTTCTTTTTAAGTTCTTGAGACATCACATTTCGGTTTTATTATCAGAGGAGTTAATTTTCTTAACTTTTATTCCTCTTTCAGATAAATAAAACAGGCATATCAAAGGACAGCTCGGGTCCTAAGGAGTTAAATCACTGCGCTAGCATGTAGCAGTTAGCAGCTGCCGGTTAGCCATCTGGAGAACGAAGAGCTTAACATTAAAAAGAAACCAAACTCTGTCTTTTTCTGTTGAAATGTCTTTAGAGGTTGTTGTTTAGAGACACTAACTGTCAATTTAAAGCATTTTCAAAAGAGTTATTGATCCCGGAAGTCTGAATCCATGATCGGCTAGCTAGCTAACTTTACATCAGTCCTCTGATTGAACTGTTGACGTTTTCTGCTGCGTTTTCCAGGAATAACATTTAATGATCCGTTCTTGACATGAAGACTTCTAGTGGAGGATTTCTCTGGAATAATAAGATTGAAATATAAAGTGCTGATCATAATAAGAATAAATTAAATATCCGATCCTGATCAGACAACGGAGCCCGATTCCGATCGAGTCTTCAAACACGTGATCGGGCCTGATTTTCGATCACGTGATCGGATCGGGACATCCCTAGTAATAGTTGACCGCGTCCCCCGGTATTCTGGGAGTATGGGGGTCCAGTTTATTTATGAGCTTATGAAGATCAGACCTGTTACTGGTCCATGTTGCCCTTCTGTTCAGTTCTGGACATAGTTTCTGGGCGCAGGGACCACAGGATTTCCTCTTCTTTGCAGATGATGTTGTCCTGTTGGCTTCATCGAGCCAGGACCTCCAGCATGCATTGGGGCAGTTTGCAGCTGAGTGGGAAGCAGCTGGAATGTCTGAGACCATGGGTCTAGACAAGAGAAAGGTAGTTTGTCCTCTCTGGGTGGGTGGAGTGCTCCTGCCCCAGGAGGAGGAGGAGTTTGAATATATAATATCTTGGGGTCTTGTTCACAAAGAGGGAAGATTGACAGGCGGATTGGAGCGGCGTCCATCGTTATGAGGTCACTGCACCGGTCCATTATGGTGAAAAGAGAGCTGAGCCAGAAAGCAAGGCTCTCAATTTACCGGTCGATCTTGGTTCCAGTTCCATGACCTCTGGGTCGTGACCGAAAGGACAAGATCCTGACTACTAGCGGATGAAATGAGTTTCCTCCAGAGGGTGACTGGGCGCTCCCTTAGAGAGAGGGTGAGAAGCTCGGTCACTCAAAGATGGCTTGCAGAAGAGCCAGTTGAGGTGGCTCGGGCACTTGGTCCGGATACCACCTGGACGCTTCTCTGGAGAGGTGTTCCGGGCATATCCCACTGGGCAGAGGCCTAGGACACGCTGCCCTGGGAACGTTTTGGGGTCCCCTCAGAGGAGCTGGAGGAAGTAACTGGGGAGAGGGAAGTCCGGGATCTTTCCTTAGACTGCTGCCCCGGTCCCGGATAAGTAGAAGAAGTTGGATAGATATTATAATAAGAAGTAATTATTATATTCTAAATACAGTAATTACTTGTATTATATTCATTGTATTATGAAAAGAACATAAACATGAAGAGAAAAGTTGCCTTTTCTCAAAATATGAAATATTTTATTTTTATTGACTGTATGTGAGAACTGGACTGAGAGAGTGTGATGTCACTCATAGAAAACAGTTTGCGTCCAGCTCCAACTGAATGAAGTCAATTCAGTCGTCATTTATTTCCAGATATGAACCTCCCACCCCCACAGCGATTGGGCAAAATCGCTCTGACTCATCGTTTCTATGGCAACCACTCACCGATCAGGAGTGAGCTTGTTGGAAGTCCACAACCCCACCACTTAAAAGTGGACTACATGAAATCTATCAATCAAACTTATTGTTTTATTGACTGCCTGGTTTATAATTTAATTACCTTGAACAAAAACTTAAAAAAATAAAAAGTTTTATTTTAAGAAACTCTCAGGAGGAGGAGCTGGTCAGTGACCTGAAAACACTGTTTCCATGGTTACTTTCATAGTTAGTTTAAAACCATACATACGTTTGCCAATGACCATTTGGATGATCCAGAGGAATCATGGGAGAAAGTCATTGGACGAAGAATGATGAGTACGACCACTACTGTGAAGCACGGAGGTGGTAGCATCATGCTACGAGGATGTTTTTCTGCACATGGGACAGCATTGTATTAAGTTATACTCAAATACTTATTTATAGCACAAATGAAATATATTTTACAAATCATACAATTTTTAGAGATTTTTTTCTTTTTTGACTAAACTTGATTTTCTTTTGCTCCAAATTTTCTTCTTTAATTTTTAAAAAAATGTACTGCGAACATTTTATAATGAAATGCAAAAAATTTGGAACCAAATCTGAAGTATTTGAGCTTGCACCTCTTTGCTATTCTGTCAGAAATAAATTGTAAACTAACCACTTTACTGATAGTTTGAATCTTTTTTAACTATGTGCATAAAAGTAGGGCTGGAGTGATGTTAGATTATACATGTGTTCCTGTCGCAGATCCCAGTTCATGAGGTTCTGAGATTTCGTGTGAAGACAAACCAGCAGGAATCCGGGACCTGATGCCTCATCCAGGCCTCAAATAAAGAAATCATGCGTCTGAAGGTGGAGCCAGTTCCACCTCAGAAGCTCATCACTTTGAAGCAGAGTCCGGTCCCTCTTGTTGTAAAATTTTCATCTTGAATCTGTCCTGAATTTTTCTGAGGATTTGCAGAAAGGTGATAGCATATCCTAGTAAATAAGTTTCACTTTAAATGCATTTATCAGATATCTGGATGGCTCAAATCTGCACGGTCTTTTAAAAGTGGATCAATTAAAATTCCAGTTTCACCTCATGACACCATGAAGACTATGCACGCAGGAAACATTTCAACTCACTCCAGCATAAAAAAGTGGACTTTCATTCAACTTTTTTTTTTCTTTAGATCCAAAAAAAAATGTACTTAAACAATTCTGACATTTGGCATTATCTGTCCAAGCATCAAGTCATTTTTCCTTGAGAAATGTCATCATAAATGCTAAATGTTTAAGGCAATTACATCAAATTCAGCCCAAAAATTAATATACCATCAAACAGTTTACATTTTATGTTCTTAATTGTTGTTTATTTTGATTACAGTGACAAAAAACTAATATTATTACCAGAAATGACTAAGTTATCCCATCTAAATCTAAATCTAAAAATTATTTTTGGAAGATGTTTCTAAAACAATGACTTTAAAATAGCATCATACCTAAAATTACTATAAAATTTGAGTTTATTAGAATCTTAATTTATTTTTTTCAAGAGTTTGTAACAAAGTAAGTTAAGAATCTTTTTAATAATAATTATCTTGTTATTAGATCTCTTGATAAAACAAAAAAAATAGACTATTTAGGAACTTTATCACACAAAAAAGGTAACTTCTTAACATTTAAAAGGGTTATATTTGTTATTTATGTAACAATTATAACCACGTACAAGATCCTTTCAAAATAAAATGCACTTTGAGTCTAGGGCTGCCACGATTAGTCGATTGGTCACGACCATGTCAAAAAATGTCAACAATTAATTTAATAGTCAATTAGGCACTGATAATCCTAGTGAGTGGTGATGTCACAGGAAGTTCTTGGAAGACTCTTGTACCAATGGAGCTTGAAAGTGGGAAACATAAAGTTAGCTAAGCTAAGCTTAGTGCAAACCTTTTAGCTAAATGTTTTCTGTGTATCCCTGAAACCTCTACCCCATCGGAGCGCCATTTCTCTTGAAGAAATGCAGAAATGATCATTTTCCAGCATCAAACGAGCATTGTTCAGTTTAGGATTCTACAGAGTCAGATCAGCACCACAAAATGCACCTTTGACCAAAACTTTATCTTTAGTGAAAAAGAGTTAAAGCTGATGATGGTTCAGATGTGTGTTTGCAAATGATCTGATTAGCTGACTAATCAATAAAATAATCACAGATTAGTCGATTATTAAAATAATCGTTTGAAGCAGCCCTACTTGTTTCCCAGAAGATTATAAGAATTAATCTTATTTAAAACCTTTAGCCATCATTTTGTTCAGTAATATAAATCCTAAAACTTAATGAACTATATCAATAAGACCAAAACTATAAACAAATTGTTTAATTCAAAAGATTTTTTTTTAAGCCAAATTTCTAGAAAAGATCTCCATGGATCATGGAGAACATCTAAGTTATGCAAGTGTCAAATAGTTTGCAGTGGAAATGATGATATAAAGTAGATTAAAGGTAAAGAGAATCTAAAGAGTGAAGTACTTTTTCTTAAACGTTAAAATGATTATTTCAACCTGAAGGTAAATATAGATCCATTTTAAATTTAGTTGGTCTGCTTAAAGCTACAAATTCATCTCAAAAGAGTAACCAATAACAAAAAAGTTCATAAAAAAGCGCATTTATTTGTTCATGTATTTCTTAAAGCTCAACTTTAATCATCGTAACTCTAGATCCATTTTTCCCCAAGAATATTTAGCATGAAGCTCCATGAGTGGTTGCTCAGCGGCGTGTCTGTTGCGTTAAGGTCAAGGACTGTCTCCAGCAGTCGGCGAAGAGAGCGAACGACGGTGAGGGGGGAAGGATGGGAAGAAAGGAGGAAGGAAGCGGCAGGGGAAAGGCGAGCGCGGCGCTGAGAGCTGGAGGTGGCGGCGGGAGTTACGGGAGCCCGCATTGTCCTTTTGCCTGCCCGTAATAACTCACGCGGCTGTATCCAATCTGTGCCTTTCTAGGCGAACTATGAGAGCGAGCGAGGGGAAGGGGGGGGGGGTCAGCTCCACGGTGCATTCCTTCACACCCCATCAGCATCTGGATGAGAGGAAGAGGGAAGGATGGATGGATGAAAGGGGGGGGGAGTGAGGAAAAAAGAAAGAAAAAAAAAAGATGATGAGGAGGGGTTTTTTTTTATTGCTGGAGTGGAGGGGGCTTCTGCTGCGGGCTAATCCCCCTCCCTCTGCCAAATTTAATGCACAGGGTTGCCGTGGCAACGGGAACACCGCCATGGCAACACGTGTAGCATAAGTCAGGTGCTGTTGCGCCGCAAAGCCATTTGTTGAGAGAGAGAGAGAGGGGAGGAAGGAGCGAGAAAGAGTGGGGGGGGGGGTAAGATGAGTGTGGTGGTGGAGGGTGGGGTGGGGGGGGTTGCTGAGGGGTGGCAGAGAAAACAGACAGGCTGTTAGCGCAGGAAAAATATGTTATCGCCGTGGCAACGCTATGTGGCAACTCTCCATGGCAACAGCAGGTGGCTGAGGGCTGGAACGGGCTTGCTTGACTTTTTTTTTTTTTTTTTTTGTGTTTGCGTGCACGCTCGCACACGTGTCCATCTCGCCGCATCCGATGTATGCATCACAAGCATCCATCTTCAAACATAAAGCAGACTTTTCCATCGTTTTCCAGGTGTTTTTTCGGTCCTCGTAGTGTGCAGTAAACTCGTCTGGCTGCAAACCGGTTAAAAAAAAAAAAATAAGAGGGAGAGGAGCAGCCAGACTAATGGAGAGCCAAAGACCACTCAACCTGGAAAAGCTCTCAGAGCCTCTTGCTCTTTTTTCCCTCCATCTTTCCGCATTAGAATTATGGCCGCTATTGTCTTGGTGCGTGACTGAGGAGCTCTCTGCCTGTGTGAGAAATGTTATCATTACTTCCCTCATTAGTGGTGCAATGATCATCTAAAGCAGGGGTGTCAAACTCAATCGCACAAGGGGCCAAAATCCAAAACACACCTCAGGTCGCGGACCGAACAGGATAAACATTTACTGAACACTCTAAAACTACATTTTTAAAACTTTAAACCGTTACTTTTTAACATAATTATGAACCAGATATATAACATCACCTGCGATGATGCTAGAGAAACGCTGAGGCTAATAGCCTGCTAAAATGTTAGCTAAAGGCCAAATTAGCCTAAAAACAAAAAAATAAGAAACTTACGTCAGCCAAAACAGCTAGCATTTAGCTAAAAAAGATAGCCAAAGTTCAAAACAGCCTAAAAAACTAAAAAAAAAAAAAAGTATAAATTAGCCAAAACAGCTAGCATGTAACTGAAATATTAGCTAAATTCCAAAATATTCAAAAAAAAATCTTAGCAAATGCCAAAATTGTTCAAAAAGCTAGCAGAAAACCAATTTTTAAAACGTTAAAACCTTAACTTTTTAACATAATTATGAACCAGATATATAACATCACCTGCGATGAAGCTAGTGTGAATGCTGTTAGCTGAATTTGGCCGCTGAAGATACTAGTGCTGATAGCTGAAGATGCTGAAATTGATAGGTGAAAACGCTGATGCAAATAGCCTGCTAAAATATTAGCTAAATGCCATATTAGCCTAAAAAACTAAAAAATAAGAAACTTACATCAGCCAAAATAGCTAGCATTTAGCTCAAAAAGATAGCTAAACTTCAAAACAGCCTAAAAAACTAACAAAAAAGTATAAATTAGCCAATACAGCTAGCATGTAGCTGAAATATTAACTGAATTCCAAAATAGTCTAAAAAAATCTTAGCAAATGCCAAAATTGTTCAAAAAGCTAGCAGAAAGCTACCAATTTTTAAAACTTTAAAACCGTTACTTTTTAACATAATTATGAACCTGATATATAACATCACCTGCGATGATGCTCGTGTGAATGCTGTTAGCTGAATTTAGCCGCTGAAGATGCTAGTGCTGATAGCTGAAGATGCTGAAATTGATAGGTGAAAACGCTGACTCTAATAGCCTGCTAAAATATTAGCTAAATGCCAAATTAGACTAAAAAATAAGAAACTTACATCAGCCA
This sequence comes from Oryzias javanicus, assembly GCA_003999625.1. NCBI lineage: Eukaryota > Metazoa > Chordata > Actinopteri > Beloniformes > Adrianichthyidae > Oryzias > Oryzias javanicus. The sequence continues at coordinate 4,943,417 of CM012460.1, read as the reverse complement.
AAACAGCTAGCATTTAGCTCAAAAAGATAGCTAAACTTCCAAACAGCCTAAAAAGCTAAAAAAAAAAAAGTCTAAATTAGCCAAAACAGCTCGCATGAAACTGAAATATTAGCTAAATTCCAAAATAGTCAAAAAAAATCTTAGTAAATGCCAAAATTGTTCAAAAAGCTAGCAGAAATCTACCAATTTTTAAAACGTTAAAACCGTAACTTTTTAACATAATTATGAACCAGATATATAACATCACCTGCGATGATGCTCTTGTGAATGCTGTTAGCTGAATTTGGCCGCTGAAGATGCTAGTGCTGATAGCTGAAGATGCTGAAATTGATAGGTGAAAACACTGACGCTAATAGCCAGCTAAAATGTTAGCTAAATGCCAAATTAGCCTAAAAAATAAGAAACTTGCATCAGCCAAAACAGCTAGCATTTAGCTAAAAAAGATAGCTAAACTTCAAAATAGCCTAAAAAAAAAATAATAAAAGTATAAATTAGCCAAAACAGCTAGCATGTAACTGAAATTTTAGTTAAATTCCAAAATAGTCTAAAAAAATCTTAGCTAAGGCCAAAATTGTTCAAAATGCTAGCAGAAAACCACTTTTTAAAACTTTATAACCATAACTTTTTAACATAAATATGAACCAGATATATAACATCACCTGCGATGATGCGAGAGTGAATGCTGTTAGCTGATTTTGGCCGCTGAAGATGCTGGTGCTGATAGCTGAAGATGCTGAAATTGATAGGTGAAAACGCTGACGCTAATAGCCTGCTAAAATGTTAGCTAAATGCCAAATTAGCCTAAAAAATAAGAAACTTACATGAGCCAAAATAGCTAGCATTTAGCTCAAAAAGATAGCTAAACTTCAAAACAGCTTAAAAAGCAAAAAAAAAAAAAAGTATAAATTAGCCAAAACAGCTAGCATGTAACTGAAAAATTAGCTAAATTCCAAAATAGTCTAAAAAAATCTTTGCAAATGCCAAAATTGTTCAAAACGCTAGCAGAAAACCACTTTTTAAAACTTTAAAACCATAACTTTTTAACATAATTATGAACCAGATATATAACATCACCTGCGATGAAGCTAGTGTGAATGCTGCAAGCTGAATTTGGCCACTGAAGATACTAGTGCTGATAGCTGAAGATGCTGAAATTGATAGGTGAAAACGCTGACGCTAATAGCCTGCTAAAATATTAGCTAAATGCCATATTAGCCTAAAAAACTAAAAAATAAGAAACTTACATGAGCCAAAACAGCTAGCATTTAGCTAAAAAAGATAGCTAAACTTCAAAACAGCTTAAAAAACAAAAAAAATAAAAGTATAAATTAGCCAAAACAGCTAGCATTTAGCTAAAAAAGATAGCTAAACTTCAAAACAGCCTAAAAAGCTAAAAAAAAAAAGTAGAAATTAGCCAAAACAGCTAGCATGTAACTGAAATATTAGCTAAATTCCAAAATAGTCTAAAAAAATCTTTGCAAATGCCAAAATTGTTCAAAACGCTAGCAGAAAACCACTTTTTAAAACTTTAAAACCATAACTTTTAAACATAATTATGAACCAGATATATAACATCACCTGCGATGAAGCTAGTGTGAATGCTGCAAGCTGAATTTGGCCACTGAAGATACTAGTGCTTAAAATGCTGAAAGCTTTAGAATAGGCAAAAACAGGCTGAACGCTAATAGCTTGCAAACACTATTAGCCCCTAATGCCAATATTAGCCTAAAAAAACTACCAAAATAAGGAAACTATGCCATCAAAGCCAAAACAGCTAGCATTTAGCTAAAAAAGTAGGCTACACTTCAAAACACGCCCTAAAAAAGCCTTTAAAAAAAAAAAAAAAAAAAAAAACAAAAGGATAATATTAGCCGCAAAACAGCTTCGCATGTAACTTGAAATGTTAGCCACTAATTCCAAAAATAGTCTAAAAAATCTGAGGTAAATGCCAAAAATTGTTTTTCAAGCTAGCAGGAAAAATAGAAAGAAATCTGAACCAATTTTTTAAAACGTTAAAAACCGTAACTTTTATAACATAATTTAATGAAACCAGATATATAACATCACCTGCGCATGATGCTGTCTGTGAATGCTGTTAGCTGAATTTGGCCGCTGAAGATGCTAGTGCTGATAGCTGAAGATGCTGAAATTAATAGGTGAAAACGCTGATGCTAATAGCCAGCTAAAATGTTAGCTAAATGCCAAATTAGCCTAAAAAACAAAAAAAATCAGAAACTTAAGTCAGCCAAAACAGCTAGCATTTAGCTCAAAAAGATAGCTAAACTTCAAAACAGCCAAAAAAACTAGAAAAAAAAGTATAAATCAGCCAAAACAGCTAGCATGTAACTGAAATATTAGCTAAATTCTAAATTGGTCTAAAAAAATTATTAGCAAATGCCAAAATTGTTCAAAAAGCTAGCAGAACGCCAATTTTTAAAACTTTAAAACCGTAACTTTTTAACATAAATATGAATAATAAAAGGCAGGAATGTTATTCCAGAATAAATCAATTTAAATAATGTTCAATAATTTACTCTCCATAAAAAATATCAATAAAGAATAATAACAATAAAATAAAAATAATCTGGAGGGCCGGATAGAATTAGCCGGAGGGCCGGATCCGGCCCCTGGGCCTTGACTTTGACACGTCAAAGTGAAACCGCGACTTTTCGCGTCTGCTTATCTGAGGAAACGGTTTGTTTTTTAGAGCCGGACGCCTCAAAGTGTTTTAATGTGTCTTAAAGTCATTGATGAGTGTGAATGGACCGGCGGCGGCGGCGGTGGCGGGCGGTAGGGGGTTGTCATGAGAAATTACCCCCATGGACTACATCGCAGAGGCTATAATTCTCCGAGGTAATCATAGGGAATAATGGCAACAGTGGGACACCCGGCAGTCTAATCACTATAATCAGAAGCATTGGCTTATGGGCTCAAATTCCTGCCTTGCTATCTGAATCGTAAAGAAGCCGGCTGGGCTTGTTGACTTTTCGCAACACATGATTGACCACTTTTTTTCATCCCTTCCTTCCCGTATCCTTCTTTTTTTTTTTTCAGCCCTCCACTGTGGTCGGGGAGTCCCCTATTTCGAAAGAACGGAGGAGTCCTCCTGCAAGGTACTGTCACACCTCCTGCGCTCTCCGTGGATCTAATCATCTCCTTTTTTTTTTTTTTTTTTGGGCACAAAAAAATCCGAGCGCCTCCTCCCTTCAATCACTTCCATATTTCACATCATTCCTCGCCTCTCCTCCTCCTCCTCTTCCCACCGACCTCCTCCCTGGTGGCTAGACAGCAGTTTAAATGGACATTCAATCCCAATCAGGGAGCACTCCGGGAGCTCGCTGGGCCGCCGAGCCCTAAATGGAGGGGGAAATGGATACATTAGGCGTCTGCGGCGAGCCCTCCATCGCTACTGATAATGGAGTAGTAATGGTCAAGGAGCCGAGGTTGGAGAGAGTGCCTGAAAAACCTCCAGACGCACCAAGTCTGAGTGATGCGTCTGAGCAGCCGGACGGACGGATGGATAGATAAGGAGGCGAGTCGTGCAGGCCGACATGTGAAAAAAGGATTTTTTTTTTTTAAATGTTATGTATTTTTGAAAGGAGTGCAGGAATGGTCAGGCGCTACAAGCCCAGGCAGCGGGGGGGAAAGGAAGTTGTGACAGGAAGCCAGAGGCAAAGACAAGGAGAAGGGTTTTGGGGGGCTGTTAGTGCCCTGAGTTATTACTTCCATTTCCCATTCCCAGAGCTTTCAGCGGCGCTCAGCTCTTAGCTGATGTGAAATCCGCCGCTCGCTGTCACCCGGCCGGACGAACTCAAGGACAAAGACCGCGGGCCGAGATTTCAACCTCACCTGTCAGCTCCAAATCCCTCCATTCAGCAGGTCGAAGCTCATTTTGAAAAAATGTTAAGTCCGGGGAAATATCGCGATACTTTATTTGGCGATACAAACATATAGCTCAGCCTTACTTTTGTTTTTCATTTAATTATGTAACAAAATAAAATCAGCTGGAGCTTGTTTATATTCTTTGATTTACCGCTTTTCTCCTTCAAAATCAGCTGGAGTTACGCTGATCGTGCTAACGGTTGAAAAGCTACAGTAAGATTTTGTGTCTACGTGTCACCGGTGACGCCTCAGGTGTTAAAGGGTTAAATATTGTGAAAATGTATTATTATTCAAATTATTATTAATTAAAAAAATTAAAAATAGGGAAATATTATCTAGGACGGTCTTGGGATAAACTTGGGTAGGAATCATGATACGTGTATCGCGATACATATCACGATACCAGTACACGCCCCTTCTCAAAATCCGCCTCTAAAGTGTTCACAACAGATCTACTTCAAAACTTACTTTTTGCACATCAGAAACCGAAGAATTCCATACAAAAAGAGAAAATTAAGCTTAAAAAAAGATCTATATTAAGTATGTGCTAGTTTTTATAACAATGATAAATTATATTTATTTTATTTTATAATAATAATACATTTTAAGAACATTTCTAAGCAAATGGTTTGTATTTTTTTTTTTTTTTAGAACCTAAATGGAGTTTATTTTGATTAAAGTGACATAAAATTTGTATAATACATAGAAATTACTCATTTTGGGACAAAATTTGAGAAAAAATGAGAATATTGTCTTAGTGCAAGTTGGCCCTTCAAAATATAACCTACAAATATCACTTATTTTTAAAACATAAATCTGAATTTTATTTCTAAAAAATTGATGACATTTATTGAACTATAAAAAAAAATACAATACAATTTTAGTGTAAAATCAAGTTTTTGACATGTTTTATTAATAATTTTCATTATTTCTGATTCAAGCTCTTAATGAGACAACAACTGTGCTGATTGAAAAGCTGGTAAAATACCTGAATTTCTGCTTTTGAATCAAAAAGGTTGGAAGCAAAAAGAAAAAAGACATAAAAATGACAAGTTAGAGCGGATTTCTTCAAACGTAGTTTGATCTGCCCGACTGATCCATGCATCTGTTGGAGTAAATGTATTAAGTAACTCAGTTTTCCATCTTTTTGCTCTAAAGTGTTAGAGCATGTAAAAATGTTTAAATAAGACAAAGAATATGCCAATGGAGGATAAAATTTCCATCTTTTGCTCTTTTAATGAAAAATTTCAATATAATGAAGTTTTGTTCAGATTATTTTACTTTGAACTTTGTTTACTGAAATTCAGTCAATTTATTACAAATTTTAGTTTTGATTCACTGTAAAAAAATATTCTCAAAATGAGTTTAAAATATAAATTCTAAGGCGTTTTCTCTTGTTTTAAGTAAAAAAAACTTTCCAAAAGTATTGATAAAAGATTTATTCATATAAGTTTTGATTACATGATTTTTTTTGATCTGATAACTTAATAATTATATATTAAACTAAATATGTTTAGAAAATTAAAGAAATATAAAAGTTGTATTTATTTAAAGCACATACTTGTAATTTTTCCCCCAAAGAAATATCCATTTGTAAGTTCTAAAACAGTCAAACTATACTTATTTTTAGATAAATTAGGACTAGAAATAGACATTTTATATAAATTATGAGTCAAAAAACTATAGAGATATTATAATAAATAAGATTTTTTTATATTAAATGACTCAGCAAGATATTTAAGATTTACCAAAAAGTTGCAAATAAGTTAGTTTTATCTTACATAAAGTATAAAAATATATATATTAAACTAGAAACAAGACAAAAAAAAGTAACTTTTGATTCGGTGAAACCTTTTCCCTTTTATTTAAGAAAATAGATTTTCATTGACCTACTTTTATTGTGGCAGGACAGTCGATCACACAGGTTCAGGGGTGTAAAACTCTCCTGAAAGTGCTTCTTAATGTCCGCAGAAGGCGTGCCAGATCTTGAAATGAAGTCACAGTAATAAAGCGCTCCTTTTATTTCGTCTCCGCTCTCTTGCGAGTCAGATCTCCCGTCATTCAGCGGGGCTCTTAAACACCCCCTCTGAGCGTCGGAGAGACAGGCCAGTTAGCCATCCAGTTTGACTGCCAGCAACTTCATCCCACCAGCAATCCCAGCCGTCAGTCAGGCAGTCAGTCAAGCGGCATTAGCATGCGCGCATCGGTTCAACGCTGCAGCCAGGCAGGCAGGCAGGCAGGCGTATATACAATGAGAAAAAGTGAGGGTGTTATGACTGAGCAAGAGGACACTTTCAAACAGTTGCATTCTCAAGGTCTGCTGGGAGTGACCTCTGAACCCGACTGGGCCATGTGGAACTCATTTAGCCGGAAAGCAGAGAAAAGAAAGACAGTGTTTTCTCTCTAGGAAAAAAAGAGGCTGTCTCTTCCCCCCGACGCACAGAAACTCCTTTTTTTTTTGCAAATTTTTTCCACCTTCAAGCACCTGGTCTTTCTCAGTTCCTGATCACACCTTAGTAGCATCCAGGGTTTTCCACCTGTAGAGACAGCATGAATGCTCCGCTGGAGATATGAGTCACCCCTATGCATGCAATGACAAAAAAGATCAATAAAGAGTAGAGAAGAGGTGTCAAACTCAATCACAGCACAGGGGCCAAAATCCAAAACACACCTCAGGTCAGGATAAACATTTATTGAACACTCTAAAACTACATTTTTAAAACTTTTTAACATGAACTAGATATATATCTTTACCTGCGTGTGAATGCTGTGAGCTGAATTTGCTGAAATTGATAGCTGAAAACACTGAAACTGATAAATGAAAACGCTGAAGTTAATAGCGGAAAACGCTGAAGCTGACAGCCAGCTAAAATATTAGCTAAATGCTAAATTAGCCTTTAAAAACTGAAAAAACAGACTGAAATAAAAAGATAGCAAATGCCAAAATTGTTAAAAACGCTAGCAGAAAACCAATTTTTAAAACTTTAAAACCGTTACTTTTTAACATAATTATGAACCAGATATATAACATCACCTGCGATGATGCTAGAGTGAATGCTGTTAGCTGATTTTGGCCGCTGAAAATGCTAGTGCTGATAGCAGAAGATGCTGAAATTGATAGGTGAAAACGCAGAAGCCAATAGCCAGCTAAAATGTTAGCTAAATGCCAAATTAGCCTAAAAAAACAAAAAAAATAAGAAACTTACGTCAGCCAAAATAGCTAGCATTTAGCTCTAAAAGATAGCCAAACTTCAAAACAGCCTAAAAAACTGAAAAAAGCCTAAATTAGCCAAAACATCTAGCATGTAGCTGAAATATTAGCTCAATTCCAAAATAAAAAGAATTTATTAAATGCCAAAACAGGCCAAAAAGCTAGCAAAAAATAACTATGAATAATAAAAAGGCAGGAATATTATTCCTGAATAAATCAACTTAAATAACTTTAAATATTTTACTCTCCGAAATTATACAAGTTAAAAATAGCAAACATTGGGCCTTTAATAAAATAAAATAAAATGACCTGGAGACCGGATCCGGCCCCCAGGTCTTGACTTTGACACGTAGAGTAGATGAAGAAGAAAAAAAAAAAAGCAAAGTAAAGATGTGGTTATGTTGAGTGTAAACAGGCACGTGAAGAAAAGGGGGTTGCCGCAGCAACCTAAAGCCCCCCCCTCCATCGTTTTTAGCGACTAGAAACGGGGAGTCGAGGTTGCGTCGAGACCCAAAGCGCTGCCCACACACCAACGCGGAGACACACATGGAGCGGCGCAGCCGGCGATCAAGATTACAAGAGAGACTCTGTGCAGGGACTTACTTATAAGGTTATGGAGAGCAGAGCTGCAGATATCGAGGGGGGGGCAGAGCCACGCTAACTGCAGTCAATAAGATTACTGTGGACACAGCCGGCCTGCAGGAGGACCACAGTGCCCACTTACATGGGCAAAAAACCCACAAACAGATCCATCACAATTAATTCTGTGTGTGTCATGTTACAACATGCACCAGGACTTTACATGGGGGGGGGCTCTGCAACTTGTATGTTTTAATGAGCCTCTGGCTCCTGGGGCAAATTAAATTCCTCCTCATAACATTGATGATTAATTTATGAAAATGAACAGATTTAACATTAAAAAAAAGGAGTTTTTTTGCTGCAGTGCACGGACATTTTTCACCTCAGAAGTAGATGAGAATCATGTGGGGGACCTAAAAGGAGCCTAGAGATTAAACAAAAAAAGAATGGAGAGAATAGACAGCTGCTTTATTGAAGGGAGATGACTCTCCTCTTTTACATCCTGCGTCCCTCGACTCCGCCGCGGTCCGCTCCTCAGCAGAAATAGGACACCGGCGGAAAAAACAGTGACCCCGATGGAAAATCTGAAACCGCGTTATAGGAAATTCACAGGAATGGTCATCAAGCCTTTTCAGCATCTTAAAAACTACAGTTCTTAAACAGCAGCTATGAGTCTAAACTATTACTTTTTGCCCCAGAAACCGTAAAACTGCAACTTCCGTCTCGCGGTGGCTTTGATTTTCGTCTCTGCAAAGGTTCAGGAGCGTAAGCCCTGATATTCCCGCGTCCCTGCAGATTCTCAGTTCCGCGCTCCGAGTGGGCCTCTTGAGGATACGAGGATTTGTTCCAAAGCTTCTCTGTCATCCGGGCTTTGTGGCGTGCCTCTGACATGTGTATTTGTAAAGTTTTCTTTAAACACCTTTCCCCCACCGTTCTTGGTCACATCGTCCGGCATCCACAGCAAAAATATGTCAGCGGAGTCGTGGAAGTACATCGGATGACAGTTTTTGACCTCCGTTTGAGCCGCAAAGTTTAGAAGTTTTCGAGATGTTCTTGATCCCAAGAGGATCTGTTTGGGTCACTCCAGGTTTGCGCATCCCTCCTCCCAGATTCAGATGACACTGCAGTTGCTGCATCTAGAAAATGGGTTAATGCAAAGCTGTGATGGCAGCTGCAAAAGCTACGCATTCTCACTCCCATACATAGACGTATGGTTCGTGGCCCCTCCGCGCCACTTCTTTACGCTTTGGGTGCCCCCAACTCATAATTTTTTTCGACGTGCCGGCTGTTCCCATTAAATCAAGGGTCCCCAACCTCCAGGCCGCGAACCAGTACTGGTCCAAGACCCGCTTGATACCGGGGCGCAGACGCTAATCAGGGGTCCCCAACCCTCGGGACGCAGACTGGACAGGTCCCTGTACCCCAACCTGCGTCCGGTACGGTATCCTGACGGTTGGGGACCTGTGATCTTATAGGAACAACAAGAAAGTCAAAAATGATAAACTGGGGACAATAAAAATGTCAAAAAGTGGCGCAGAGGGGACCCGAACCATGTGAGAATGTGTTGGCAAAAGAAACACGCCTCCATGTAAAGGAGGGGTTTAAAAAAGCACTTTCCTTCAAAATTTGTAATAGAGCTTACCTAACTTTATGCTACTACTCTTCAGAGTAATCAAATTAGAGATCTTCAATTAATTAAAAAAAATGGGGACAATTAAAAATGTCAAATTGTGGCGCAGAGGGGACCCGAACCATGTGAGGATGTGTTGGCAAAAGAAACGCCTCCATGTAAAGGAGGGGTTTAAAAAAGCACTTTCCTTCAAAATTTGGAGTAGAGCTTACCTAACTTTATGCTACTACTCTTTAAAGTAATCAAATTAGAGATCTTCAATTAATTAAAAAAAATGCTTTTTAAGCTAATTCTACATGTATTTTTTAAAATAAACTGTACATTACTTAAGTGATAATGCCCACAATGTTTCTCATTATCAGAACGTGTTTGATGGTGATCATGAACACCTGTTTATCTCGCATGAACTCAATTATAAGTACTTTAATATTCTTTTATTTAAAGATTGAAAGAATTTTTCAGAAGAAACTCTTTTGATATGAAATGTGCAGCTGTAGCCGGTGACGCAACGCAACGCAACGTACGTCATGTTAAGCGATAAATATCACCTTTTAGCGCTTGTTTTTGTCCAGATGATGAAGCAAAAGTTTGTTCTAAATAAAAAAAGCCCACAAATAGTTTCTTAGATCACTTTGATTGAAGAAATATCTACTATTAACTGAACATTATTCGCCTAGAATATATCAAAACTGTCTATGTGACCTAATTTCCTTCAATTAATTTAACGCTAAGCTGGGTGGTGGTGGGCTGCTCCTCTGGGGTTGGGGGGCTCTCCGGGTGTGGGGCCTTGTGTTGGCCCTCTGGGCGTGGTGGGGGGATTGCTGCTCTGGCTGGGCGGGGGTCCGCGCTCTCTGTGCTCCCGTGCCTTCCGGCTCTCGGGCGTGGGGGGCCTCCGCGGCGGTCCCGCGTGCCCTGGTCTGGGTGTCTGGCGGGATTCTGCGGCTGACTGGTTCTCTCCATGGCTCCTTGGCGGGTGTTGGAGGGCCCGTGCTGCTGCTGCCGCCCGGGGGGGCCTTGACGTGGGGATGGTCGGGCTCTCTCTCCTTCTATACATTCCATCAACATTCACATCAGCAAAACATAAACACTCACCTGAGCACAGGTGTCAGCTCACCTCGCACTAACAGAATGTGATGGAATGAAAGACTTTATTTGTGTCAGCTTCTATGATTGTGTGTGAGCTGCAGTGGTATTGTGTTCATTTTTGACAACTTTAAAGGTAAAGATTATTTTAGCCAAAAGGTATGTGTGTAACTGAGTGTGTGTGTAGACAGGCCCCGCCCATTCCAGATTGTTATTTAGACCTGGTTGTTATAGGATGTTACTACTCTGTGTTACCTTCTTTGTTATCTTAACCCCACTCTTTTACCCCCCCCCCCCCTTTGTTTCCGTCCAGTCCAACGAAAAAAAAGAAAAAGATACAACATAATTAAAATAAAGTTTAGCATGAAATACAACAGGGGTTTATTAAGTATAAACCCCTGTTGGGACAATAAAATCTGTCCAACGCAAGAGGCTCTCAGCCCGTATCTGCTTGCTCAGCTATTGGACAGGACAAGTTAAAAAAAACAAAAAAAAAAAAAACAAAAAAAAAAAATTTAACGCTAAGCTTCCTTAACGTTTGTAATCATTGTTATACAGTTCATTTTTTATTTGTTTTTATCTCTACACCATTAATTTAACTGCATTTTTCTCTTACAATAATGCTTTTTGGCCCCGTTCTCCCATGAAAAAGAGATCTTATCTCAAGTGGGACTTCCTGGTAAAATAAAGGTTAAATATATTTTTTAATAATTAAATGTGTATCAGCAAACAAACACTTGATTTCATTAATCAATATTGAAATTATTTGTAAACGTGTGTTCTAAATTGGCAAGTTGGTCAACATTATAGTGCACAGCAGCCAATCAGAAGTAAGTGTTGTAACGTGTTAAAACGTTAAAATCTAAGCCGTTTAAGGCTTGTTTTGCAAAAACGTAGTTTTTTTTTTTTATTTTCCATTTGTCAAACCTTATTTTACCATTTTTTAGCCAAAATAAAAAATAAAAAAACATGGACATAGTTTCTGCAGAGTGGCAGTTGTTCATTAGAAATCCACCTCTGACTTGTGGGCGGGACTGTTAGTACAGATCAACCCCACCCCCCTTTGTTCCTGTTGCTGAAAGCTCTCTGTTTACATGGGTGGTGTCTGAATTCCTTCACTATTTACTACAAAGTGTTGCAAATAGTGCGTTGTCGTTTTGTCGAGACACCCGAGCCTACAATTCAAAAATTGAGTTCCCAGAAGTCTGTGGATCAATAGTATTGGTGAAAATAGACTACAATGCATTGCTTTCAAGCAATTTATTTTCAGAAAAAATGTTTTTTCATTTATTTTTCTTAAAAAAAATTAGTCACGTTTTCGTCATCAAAACACATAAATAGTCGTCATAAAATGATTGTATTAATTATGTTTTTTTTTTGTAGTAATGGAGTAGGGAGGCTTTCAGGAATAGCTGCACCCTCCCACTAGCTTACGGCCCCCCGTTCCCCTCCCCCACAGCCACCCCTGTTCATCAGTGTTTACCCTTTGTGCCCCCTCAGGGAGTCCCGCCGCTTTGTTTGTCTTATAGAAATGTTAAATGTTCCCGTTTTGTCTTCTAAACTGGCTCTATAGTTTATATCGTCTTCTTCTCTTTCCTTCAGTTCCTCGGGGTGTGATCCAGAATGGCGCCCGGGTCAGGAGTCAGGCGCTCTTCCCCGTCATCAGACCTCTGCCCGTAAGCCCGGTGGGGAGCAGAACCTCGGCCATCAGGTGGGTCAATTCCGCCACCTTTTAATTAGTGTCAGCACTAATAAAAGAAGCCAACAAAACCAACACATTCTCAACCCCTCCTCCACTTTTTGATGTTTTAGGAGTCTCCAACTTGTTGTTTTATGACGGACTGGCTGTTCCAATTAAATCAGGGGTCCGGTCGTCCGGCCGGGACCCTGACCCAATACCCTAGCCCTTGCCTGGTCCGCGTCTGGTACAGTGTCCAGAACTGGTAAAGCACCCAAAACCAGTACCAATCTGAATCCCGTACCTATTTGCATCAAGTATTGGTACCGATCTGTGTCCGGTACCGATCTACATCTGGTACCAATCTGTGTCCGGTACTGGTGCCAATCCATGTCCTGGTACAAATTTGTGTCCAACACTGGTATCGATCCATATCTGGTACAGATCCATGTCTGGTACCGATTCGTGTCCGATACTTGTACCAATTTGAGTCTGGTACCAATCCGTGTCAGAGACTGGTGCCAATCCATGTCCAGTACCAATCCGGGTCTGGTACCGATTTGTGTCCGCTACTGGTACCAATCCATATCTGGTACTTATCCGTGTCTGGCACCGATTCGTGTCCGGTACTAGTACCAATCCATGTCTGGTACCAATCCATGTCCAGTATCAATCCAAGTCTGGTACCAATCCGTGTCCGGAACTGGTACAAATACGTGTATGGTACTGATCTCCATCCAGCACTGGTACCAATCCATGTCCAGTACCAATCCAAGTCTGGTACCAATCCGAGTCCGGAACTGGTACAGATACGTGTATGGTACTGATCTCCATCCAGCACTGGTACCAATCCGCGTCTGGTACCAATCCGCGTCTGGTACCAATCCGAGTCCGGTAATGATACCAATCTATATCTGGTACTGCTGCGTGTCTGGCTCCGTGTCCAGTACCGACACGGATCTGTGGTGGTGGTACCGACACCAAAGTGGTGGTACTTATCCTCATACGATACTGGTACTAATCCGTGTCCGGTCTCAATCCGTGTCCTGTACCAATCCGTATCTGGTAAAAATCCATGTGCAGTACTGGTAACGATCCGTGTCAGGTATCGATCCACATCCGCTACCGTGTCAAGGATAGGGTTACGTTACCAGTGCGGTCCGTGTCCCGGTACTGGTTTGCAGCCCGGAGGTTGGGAAGCCTTGATTTAATTGGACCAGCCAGCAGGTCCTAGACCAACGAGTTTAGGTCACCCAAAACGTTAATTTGACAACTTGAAAATTAGAGTGTGTTGACAAAACGTGTGTCGAAGAAAAGTTTGATGTAAGGTTTCAAAGTCGCGCAGAGCATTTTCTCCAGGTGTGTTTACGTGACGCACAAACAGGTTTATTAGAGGGACAGGCCTCAGGACTCAGAGAGCATCTGCAGCATAAGAGTATAATGAATTAAACATACCCAAAGGCTCACTAAAGGTATGTAGTGAATATTTGATGACGGTAAGGGGTGCGTGTTTTTCTTATGAGATATTAATATGCTAACCCTCTCATTCTGAAGGAGGGAACACGTGAAGTTCCTGCTGATTTATGGGGTGTCAGGACACCTCCCCTGTCCTTTTAATGTTCTCACACAGAAACCGGTCCTCCGGCTAATAGAGGCAAATATGTGTTGCAGCATAATGCGGAGGGGCTGGACGGTGGCCTTCGGGGCTTGCAGGGTTGACTTTGTGCTTCTCCGGCTGTCATTTAAAATGTGCACCGACTGCAGTCTGACACGCAGTCTGCTTCATCTAAAGGGAAGGGCTGACTCTTTCTGGGGATGCAAGGTTTTATCGGACCTGAGGGATGATGAGCTCCAATGGGAGGTTGATAGATTATCGCCCTTTTTTCTTGGACTGGTGTGTGTGGTAACACTTCTGTCCTGTGTGCTTCATGTAGATCATCCCTGGGAGATTATCTAAACCGAGGACAGGACTCTCCTCCGCCGTGCGGCGAGGACCTCCAGGAAGATCACACTTACAGCACCGCTAAGTCCCCCAGCCGGCTGTGCTCCTCCCCTGTCGCCAGCCCCTCCTCCACGTTGGACGACGACGACATCATCGCCGTGGAGATCCAGTCGGACGTCAAACCCGAGCCCCGCGAGATCCCCGTTGATGCCCACGTCACCACTGCCGCCGCCACCTGTATCTCCCAGCAGCCCCCGCGCGGACAGAGACGCAACAGTAGTAGCTCGGGGGCGGGAGCCGGGACCCTGCCGGGCAGCAGTTTGCCCTGGACCAAAACCCGAGCGAGGGGCATCAGCGACACGCTGCCGCTCAAGAAGCGGCGCGCGGTGGAGAAGCCGCCGGAGAGCGACGACGAGGAGATGAAGGAGGCGGCGGGGTCGCTGCTCCATCTGGCGGGGGTCAGAGCCTGCCTCAACAACATCACAAACCGCACCGCCAAGGGCCAGAAGGAGCAGAAAGAGGCCCTGAGAAACTAAACTCATGCAAGATGCATGCACACATCAGCACAGACGCGCTCACGACAATAGATCAACAGGTACCCAGCCAGCGGGGCCAAGTGGGCCTCATTTGGTTTCAAGTGGGGAGAAAATGTGGGCCCCGAATGAGTTTGTCCGCAGTTACTGTGGTCGCCCCACCTGTGTTTTCCCACTTTGGCTTATGGGGCACTCGGTGAGCTAGCTTCAACACCAGCCAGCCGTCCGGAGGATAGCGGAGCTCTCTAGCATGCTACAGCAGAGCTTGCTAGCTTGCTACCGGGGAGGTTTCAACCTTGGTTCGGGGAGGTCGCTAGCTCCATACAAAGGAGCTTGCTAGAATGTTACAGTAGAGTTTGCTACAGCAGAGCTAGCGGAGCTACGGAAGCTGGGAAGCTCACTACAGCGGAGCTCGCTAAAGATGAGCTTGCTAGCTAGCTAAAGAGAAACTTGCTAGTATGCAACCACGGATATCACTAGCTTGCTACAGTGGAGGTTACTTGCTCGCTACAGGGAAAGTTACTAGCTTAATACAAAGGAACTTGCTACAGAGAAACTCGCTAGCATGTTGCAGTGGAGGTTTCTACAGTGGAGCTTGCTACAGCGAAGCTCGCAAGCTCGCTACAACGGAGATAGCAAGCTCGCTACAGGAGAGCTAGCAAGCTTGCTACAGGTGAGCTTGCTAGCTCGCTACAGCATGCAACAACGGAGCACACTTGGGGAAGGTCGCTAGCTCAATACAAAGGATCTAGCTTGCTTGCTACAGAGTAGCTTACGAACATGTTACATTGGAGTTTGCTACAGTGGAGCTTACTAGCGCGCTACAGATGAACTCGCTAACTTCTTACAGAGTAGCTCACGAGCATGTTACATTGGAGTTTGCTAGAACTCCGCTGTAGCAAACTCCAATGTAACATGGAGTTTACTACAGAGGAGCTTGCTAGCATGTTACAGTGGAGCTCGCTTGTGTGCTACGCTGTCCACCGGGTGGCTGGCTAGCATAACAAGCCTACCCACTGAGTGCTCACTTTAGCCAATTTGGGCAAACACAGGTGGGGCCACCACAGAAACTGTGGTTAAACCCATTTTTGGCCCACATTTTTTGCCACTTTTAAACTACATGGGCCCACTTGGACTTTCTGGCCGGGTAATCAGCATTAGTCTCAAACGACATCTCCCTCGATCTATCTGCAGGGCATTGGGTTAATCCTACTTATTTGTGGCAATATCAAAAATCTATGTTTTCCTACATGTTCAACAGCATCAATGGGTATTTCTCATGTGTCTACGTTGTTTCTGTTCGAAAAAACGGGGATGAAAGCCATAAAAAAACAAAAAAAACGCATGTTTTTGTCACAAATTTGGACAAAAAGTCACACCGAGGATTGGTCGGTCCAAGCGGCGTGCCATGGCGGTTTGTCTTACCTGTTTTCCACACCAATCTGTAGCAAATCCTCGCAGGCGACAAAGACGGTGGAGACCCCACGAGCACAAATGTGAGACTGTGCCAAAGAGAAGCAGACCAGGTTGCTTCATGTAGCCGACGACAAAAAAAACACAAAAAAAAACCACACAAAGGCATAGAAAGAGTAACCCAATGTGATGTTTATTCATGCACTTAAGATTACTTTGTGCCACTTATACTGAAAAAGGGTTTCTTTTCATAGTATTTAAGAGGAAATATATTAAAAAAATAATTTTAAAAAAACTCATGTTTATCATCATAGAGTGTGCCGGGTCTGAGGCAATATCTCCTTCATTTTGTTGTTGTTGTATTAATGTAAACGTCCCTGATACTTCCTCAATCCATGGATATAGACACCTGGTAATAAATGTCCTAGCTGCCAGTAGCTGCCACACCTTCCTCATCATTCGACACTGTCAATAAACTCTGTACATGACCTGTGGGGTTTAGGTTTCTGTTCGTGTCCCACTCTCTACCCTCATAAAGATATAAGCAATTGGTCCTGTGCGGACGACTCTGTAAAAAGTTTAGAAAATATTTTTTTTTCCTTTTTCCTTTCTTAATTGAAGCAATTTGACCTGCAGGACTTTTCTCAGTTATATTGCATGGGTGCTTGTAAATAAGATAAAAAGCAAATCTTTTTTATTCAAAGATCATGTAAGATAAACGATGTATTTAGCATGAAGCATGACTTATTTTCATATAAACCTTGATCCTAGAGGAAAGAAGAAAAAAAAAGTTTTTTCCGCCAATTCTTATACCTGTGGTTATAATGGATTTTTTTTTTTTTTTGTCTTTTTTTGTTGCTTTTATTTCATTCCTGAGAGGACTTTGAAATCTTCAGGGAGGAACATGGGAGATAGTTTTGCAATTAGAGGGTGCCGCCTCTTCGCTTGGGGTTCAGGTTCTGCCTGTGCAGTGATTTTTTTTCAAACCTCGTCGTTTCTGAACATGTCTGGGATCACACACCCTTTAACATTGTGCCTGCCTGCCCTCTCTGTTACCCCAACAGAGCATCACCTGTCTCTATTTATATCAGTATTTTTATTTTATTTCATTTTATTGTCGCTCTCTAGTGTGTTCATCCCAACCAGGAAGGCCAAGTGGGCTCCATATAGTTTAAGAGTGGGCAGAAAATGTGGACCCCAACTGTGTTTGCCCACATTTGCTTAAGTGGGCACTCAGTGGGTTGGATCGCTACGCTAGCCAGCTGCCTGCTGGACAGTGGACCTTGCTAGCGCAGTACAGTAGAGTTCGCTACAGCTGAGCTTGCTAGCTCGCTACAACTAAGCTCAATAAAGTGTAGCTAGCTGAAGCAGAGCTAGCTTAATACAGCTGAGCTCGCTAGCTCGATACACCGAAAGTCGCTAGCTTGATGCAGCGGAGCTTGGTAGCTTGATAAAGTGGAGCTCGCTAGCTCCATACACCAAAGCTCGCTATAGTGGAGCTCGTTAAAGTGGTTCATCGAAGCTCGCTAGCTTTATGTGATGGAGCTCGTTAGCTCGTTACAGCGTGGTTCGCTGGGTTGATACAGCAGAGCTTGCTAGCTTAATACAGTGGAGCTCGCTAGCTCATTACAGTGAGGATCGCTAGCTTGATACAACAGCTTGCTACAGCGAAGCTTGCTAACTTGATAAAGGGGAACTTGCTATCTTGATACAGGGGAGCCCGCTAGCTTAATACAGTATAGCTCGCTAGCTCGTTACAACGAGGATCACTAGCTTGATACAACAGAGCTTGCTACAGCGAAGCTTGCTATCTTGATACAGGGGAGCCCGCTAGCTTAATACAGTATAGCTCGCTAGCTCGTTACAGCGAGGATCACTAGCTTGATACAACAGAGCTTGCTGCAGCGAAGCTTGCTAACTTGATAAAGGGGAACTCGCTAGCTTGAGACAGGGGAGCTCGCTAGCTTAATACAGTATGGCTCGCTAGCTTGTTACAGCGAGGATCACTAGCTTGATACAACAGAGCTTGCTACAGCGGAGCTTGCTAGCTTTATACAGTGGAGCTCGCTAGCTTGATACAGGGGAGCTCGCTAGCTCGTTACAGCGAGGATCGCTAGCTTGATACAACAGAGCTTGCTACACCGGAGCTCGCTAGCTTGACACAGGGGAGCTTGCTAGCTTAATACAACTGATCTCGCTAGCTTACTACACCAGAGCTCACTACAGTGGAGCTCACTAGCAAGCTACGCCATCCACTGGACAGCTGGCTAACGTAGCAAGCCAACCTACTGAGTGCCCAATTAAGCTAATGTGGGCAAACACAAGTGGCCCACCACTGTGGACAAACCCTTTTGGGGGTCCACATTTTCTGCCCTCTTTTAAATCGTTCGGGACCCACGTGACGTTGATGGCTGGGACTGACATTGTTCTGTGTAAATGTTTCTACGGCATGGAAAATCAGGATGAATGATCCCAAAACGTCAAGTTTCTGTTTCAAACGTGGTTGTTGTTGGATTTTTTTTTTTGTTTGTTTGTTTGTTTTTTTTGCTCCACGAGCTCGACGACAAGTGGCATAGGTGCAGTAAAATCAGGAATGCCTAAAACGTGTTTCCTTCCATCTGTGTTTAAATAAAAAAAAGAAGACTTGCAGGTGC
Organism: Oryzias javanicus; assembly: GCA_003999625.1. Taxonomy (NCBI): domain Eukaryota; kingdom Metazoa; phylum Chordata; class Actinopteri; order Beloniformes; family Adrianichthyidae; genus Oryzias; species Oryzias javanicus. The sequence goes on along the minus strand of CM012460.1, from coordinate 4,924,812 downwards.
CAAGAACCAAGCAGCAAAACAAATGCATGCCTTATCCAATGGTAGAGAACTTTGCCACCTGTAGCATGCATCACTGGCTTTGCATTCTGTGCGGCGCCCGCGCCGACATGTAGAGAAGTGTTCCCATCATGTGCCATTCGTCTCCCGTCTGATATCCGTCTGAGTGCTCCCGTGACCCCCGGTCAAGCACTCTGCTGTATTTGATGTAACAATCCACTGTTGTGGGGATGAGTAATGTGCTCACTTGTCAATAGGACTGTTGCTTTAGCACCCCCACCCCCTCTTTTTTTTATTTATTTATTTACCAATCCCTGAATCTGACGTTTCATTCTAACCTGCCAAACCAAATGCTCTAAAAATGGCCATTTTTGAGCGTTTTTGTTGTTGTTTTCGCCTTTCCCTTGACGAGATTACTGCCGTTAGAGACTGCCTGAGCTGGATATCGGAAAGCCATAGGTTAGAGATGTCAAATTGCAAAGCTGTTATTGATCTGTGAGATGCCATGCAGAGTACACCCAGGTGTTTCTTTCTTTTTCTTTTTTTTTTTTTTTTTATCGTTGTTGTTGTTTTTCCCCCTTTTATTTTCCCCCTTCGTCCAGTAAATGTTCAGTTTCCTCCCCTTCCTTATTGTGCGATCACATTGCCAAAGAATGATTTCAAGACCTATTTCATCACTACATGTAAATATCAACGTTGTCCAAATACCGTGGCAAAAAAAATATATAAATGTCGTTTTATTTTGTTTTTTTCCATTTTCTGAACAACTACGATGATGTTTATGTGATGTATTGTCTTCCAGTTGGTTGCAATAATAAAAAAATACAAGTTGCAGAAAAAAATTTGTGCCAGTTTCTTGCTAGTCTAATTTAACCCCTTAAAGCCTGTCGTCGCAAATATGCGACAAACCGCTTCGCCTCCAAAATTATCTAAATTTACCCACTATTTAAAAGTAAAAATGTATTTTTTTTTCTCAGGCATTAAGGGGTTAAAGTTAAATATAGTCACTTAAACTGGAAACGCCGTTTACTGGCAGTGTTAGCTTTGTGCGACTCTTTAATTCACTCTCGAGCCTGACCTCAATCATTAACCTCGCACATTCTCATCAACAAGAGGTCTTATCATAACCATGCTTCCTCTCCCAGATAATTAGTCATTTACTTCTTCTAATCATTTAAGTTCAATACTTCTGATTAACCGCCCCCCCCCCCCACAGCCCCTTCGGGGAGGGGAGAGACGTAAAAGAGTTAAGTGCACCGAAAGAGTTCCTCAATGTCTTATCAGTCTGAGTGGTGCCATTTTGGAGCCGTGTGGCGGTGGAAGCCCATTCATAATTGAAGTAGAGACCGGCTTAATCTTGAGCCAGTGGCTCCCTGTGCAGCACGCTCCCATCACAACACAACTGGAGCTTGCAGCTCCTCTGTTGCTATGCAACTACAGCAAAGAAGGGGGAGCGCGTGTGCAGGGGGGGGGGGGGGGGGTAAAGTGTGCATTCTCCAGATCTTTAGAGGGCATCATGCCTCTCTAATGTTACACCCGAGTGAGGCTCAAGGATGGCAATGCCCTGCGTCTATATGATCACAACTTGTTTTTAATCACGTTTAACTTTCCTTCATCTGTATTATATTTTAGAGTTGCATGCTCTGCAGGTCATCCTTTTATTTCCTTCACATTTAGATTATTTCTGTAAACACGTTCAGATGGTTTCCAGAAAACACTCTGGATTGTCGTTAAGTGGATTGATGCAAACAGTGATCTCCGGTCTATATCATCTATATCCACGGAGTGACCAGGGAAGCAAGTTTCCATGGAGACTGAAGTGGAGGTAACAATGTCTGCAGGAAATTATTGCAAAGCTTTCTTTTTTTTTTTTTTCTCTTTTTTTTTTAGTTGTGTGTTTTGGATCGGGTGACCTTAAATAATTTTTAAATATGCTCAGATTTTCTTAATTAAAAGACTTTCACGCTGCACTACCAGCTGAAAAATATGCCTGTCTTTAAACTTCAGAACAGGTTGCTTGAATGTGGTGTTGTTTGATCGCCCTCTTGTGGCAACATGGCGATACTACAAGAAAAATGTAATTGAATCGGTATTCTAGATTTAATAAAATTCAAAAAATATACTTTTAGTGTGCATAGTTTAATAATAAATACCTACAAACATTAAAATTGCAAACCTTACTTTTCTTAAAATTCTCAACACAATAAAAAATCCCAGATAAAATTTAAAACAATATATATTTACCATCGCATAGAATTTGTCCCATTGATTATAAATAATATAATATAAATATAATATAAATAATATAAATATATATATAATTGTTCGTCGGTTTCTCCGTATTAACAAATTCTGGAAAAATACATTTCCCAGCAGCATATCAATGATTAGTCATCGTTTTCTTTGTGAATTCTCGCGATATGTGCCTTTTGACCCTGCCCTATGTCTCGCGCACTCGCAGCTCCATCGCTCAGTATATAAAGCAGGACAACGACGGGAAGAGGACGGCTGGGGAGTCGCAGCCCGGGATTGTAAATAAGACCGTAAAAACTGTGTTTTATTTACAAAAGTAATGCCGGCTGTTTTAAAGAACCGTTCCCAGTTGTTTTAAGTCTTTTTTCGTAATTTTTGGCTCTGTTTCTCGCCTATTTCCGTGTGGTTTTTACACTACGCGTATAATGGCGAGCTCGGCAAACACGAACCCAGTGGTAAGGATCAATCTCTCAGGACTGTCAACGGGGGGAAATGGGGGTAAAGTTGATGGAAAAACGTGTCAACGAGCTGGTTTTTTTTATTCATTACTGGAAAATAATAAGGGGGAAATAAGTTAAAATCAATGCCGTTATTTCCAGTCAGAGGAATACTAACGGTTTTTTTTTTAATCAGGCATCAGTTTTCGAAACTCAATGGAGATTTACTTAAATATTTAGACTTTTTTGGGTTAAAATGCTGCTTAAAGTTTATATTAAAGTGTTTTCCGAAACATTCTGGACATCTTTTAAGGTTGAAATCAGCTTTTAATGCTTGGCTAACTTGTTTATTTTTGTTAACACGAAGGAAAACGTTAGCTAACTATTAGGGGGAACTGATGTATGCAAAGCACATATGCACCATCCACTGCGACTGAATTTAGCTAACATTTTTTCCATTAAAGGCTTTAAAGTCTTGAACGCTCCACAGCGGCTGCTTCTTCTTCTTCTTCATTGTCCTCCATTCCACGACCAGAGAGGGCACGAGAGCCGTCCCAAACCACCCAAAACGCAACAAAAGTCCCGCTTACAGTCAAAATGTTTAGTAAAAACTGGTCCTCTCATGAGACAAAACACCGAAACCGTCATTTTCATTCCGCCATATCTTTGCTAGCAAAACACTGGGCGAAAAAAAAAAAAGAGGCGCGCGCGCTTGCCGCTCTGTAAAATGGCTTCCTCGTCTCCTCTCTCTCGGTTCTGGCCCTCCTCCTTTCCGCTGCCTGGTTTTATACCGCCATATTGGCCGTCTAATATAGACTGCCCGGGATGGGACGGTGCTACACGACGCTACGTCACCCGGCCCTTCACATAAACACCAGACTGCGCTTTAAATAGTGCTGGAGCTGACGGGGAAGGAAGCAGAGACGGACATTGCTGCCGCGCGGTTCGGTCTCCGTGAATGTTGTGGCGCGTGCATCGCGTGTGTTGATGCTGAAAAACATATGGATCAGGGCAGATTATTATGGGATATATACAAGATATTACCACACCATTTATTTTGTGCATGTGGCTTAAAAATATTTAAAGATGTTTTCACAATAAATGATATATTTACTATTTTTTTTTTCATCATAGCCTAAATTATACAAGTCTGTTATTGAGGATGTAATCAATGAGGTGCGGGAGCTGTTCCTGGATGAAGGGGTGGATGAGCAAGTCCTCCTCGAGCTGAAAACGGTAATCTGTCACAGGTGCTGGGAGAAGGTTTCGAATCCCACCCCGCCGCCGTCCCGGGTTTGGTCAGATCTAACAGAGTCCCTGTCTTTCAGCTATGGGAGAACAAGCTACTGCAGTCGAAGGCGGTGGAGGGCTTCCACACCGAGGAGCAGGCCCTGCAGACCGCCCAGCAGCAGCTCCCGCACGCCCAGCAGGCGCAGCAGGTGACCCAGGCCGCACCGGCCCAGCAGGTTATCCAGATTCCTTCGCAACAACAAGGTGAGTCTGCCTGGAAATGTTATGCACGTGGTTTTTTTTATTTTATTTTTACATGAAATAATGCAGAGGTATTTTACTCTCAACAGCTCCCCAGCAGCAGGTCATAGTTCAGGACCCTAAAATGATTCAGCACATGAATTCGACCGGAATGGTGAGTTGCATCACGGAAAATTACACAAAAGCTGGTTTTGGATGAGCTCATGTTACTTGTTTTGAGCTTAAAATTTCACAGTAGGGTGTGTATTGGCAAGAGTCTGGCAATACGATACGTGTCACTAGTGCTACCACAAAAGATTATTTTTGTTGATAAATCGTAGATTATTTTTTCCAATTAGTCTATGCACAAAGTGGATGTAAAACACACATCTTTAACAATCATTAGCCTTAAACTATCTAAAAACAAAGACAATTAATGAATCGAGTGCCTCTGTCCTTCATTTGTTCCTGGCATTAAAACAAGATTAGATCAAATGAGGTCGGCGTCTGAAACAAGGACTATTTTTCACTAAAGATAAAGTTAAATATAAAAGTACATTTTTTTGGTGCTGAAAGCTCACAACTTTGCTACACTCTGACTCCATAAAGTAACAACTATGACTATGAAATTAGTCGCCGACTATTTCAATATTCGATTTGTCGACTAATCGTGTCACCAAAATAAAATATCGCAGAATCGATTTTTCCTACTCCACTAGTGTGTGTTGGCAAGATGCTTGCGATACGATATATATCACAATATGTGCCCAAACGAAATATTGTGATATATCGCCAAATCGAATTTGTTGGTCAGAGTCTGACGATACGTATCCAATACTTGTGTCACGATACGTATCACGATATATCACAAAATTATGCCAGAACAAATTTTCACCTTTTTTTTTTTCCAATTAAAAAAAAAACCTGAATATCAATACGTCTTAATAAAATGATAAAATTCCCTTTTAGCATTTTAATATTATTTTAATTAATACAAGTATCGCCAAATGAAATATCATGATATATTGCCATATTGATTCCCCCTACACCCCTATTGCAAAGCCTCCACGGCTGCCACCAAAAGTGCTCCCAAACTTCTCGTTTTGTCAAAGAAAAAAATCCATCCGTGGAATATCCGTGATGGCATTAAAGCAGTGATAGTTGGGGAACGTTTCCAGGTTGTAGATCTTAAGGAGCAGGATTTGGCAGCCCCGCTTCGGAGCTCTTTTATCCTGCTAGATCTTTTCTTCAGCTGAGGATCTTTAGGAGTCTCAGCGGGCCTTTTTTCTCTCAACGGGACCTGGAAAACAAAACCAAGTGAGGGAAAAGCCTTCAGAGAGAACTTTCTTAGACCATCTGTCTAGTTTTTCCTTCTTTTAACATCGATGAGCCATTTTAAGGCTTAAATGATGAATCAAAAGAGATAAAACAACATCAAAAAGTTATTTTTTTGGCAGTGTTCATCACCTTGAAAGAAAAAAACACATTTATTTGTACTTTGGTATAATTTGAGCGGATTTCTGTGTTTTCTCCTGCAGACTGCAGCAGCCACTGCAGCAACCCTTGCTTTGCCCACAGGGGTCACCCCATACCAACAGCTCATCACAAGCCAAGGTAAAGCTTGTTCCTCTTACAGAGTTCCTGATTTGACCTGATTGAAGCTCAAATGTTTGGGTTTTTTTGTGCTGATGCAGGTCAGCTCCTGCAGGTGGTTCGGGCTCCCAATGGGACTCAGTACATCATCCAGCCTCAGCAGCAGATCGTCCTGCAGAATCAGATGCAGCCTGGCGGCGTGCAGACCCCCATCATACAGCAGGTACGGTCGATGCCTCAAGTCGTGTTTTTAATTCAGTCTTTGAATGTAATTGATTTCTGAAAAATCTGCAGGTTTTAGCTCCTCTGCAGGGCGGACTTCCCCAGCAAGCAGGCGTCATCATTCAGCCGCAGCAGATCGTTTTAGCTCCAGGGAATAAAGTTCAAGGGACTACACAGGTCGAGCAGCATACACGGATTTCCTTAACCATTTTTTTCAGCTATTCTGTTTTAAATAATGACTCCACTCTCATCTCTACCTGCGTCTTCAGGTGATGCAGGCAGCAGCGGCGATGGCGCCGCAGCCTGGTCAGGCGGCAACAGCAGCTCAGGTCCAGCAGGGGGCAGCCGTGGCTGCAGCTCAGGCGCCAGCCCAGGTGGCGGCGGCGCCGCAGCAGCCTCAGGCCCAACCGCAGGCACAGCAGCCCGCCATGATGGTGCAGCTGGACGGAACTGGAGACTCGTCCTCCGACGAGGATGAGGAGGAAGAGGAGGAATACGACGAGGATGAGGAGGAGGAGAAAGATAAGGCCGGCGGGGAAGACGGGCAGGTTGAAGAGGTGAGGGGTAAAAGAAAATGAAATGAGGAAAATGGAGGTTTTGGTTCTTTTAATATGTTCCTGTGGCATTTTTCTGATGATGAAGAATATGAATTTTAGATAAAACCTATTTGTGAAGTTGAAAATATGCTGCTTTGACCTCTCAGCAATGGCGAGGGGAAAGGGGGGCGGTATTGCTTCATGCCAATGGTCCCACCCACAACTCTGGAGTGAATTTCTAACGAAATACTTCAGAATTTGTCCTAGAAAATGACACTTTTGGCTTAAAATGTCATAATTCTAATTAAAAGACCACAGTGAACGCTTTTAAACTAAATCAAGTTGATGATCAGAGACTTTAATGAAAGTTGTTTTGTTTTTTGGTCACCAGGAGCCTCTAAACAGTGGAGACGATGTCAGCGATGCTGAAGACCAGGAGCTGTTTGACACAGAGAATGTGGTGGTGTGCCAGTATGACAAGGTAGGAGATGAGCGTCAACAAGAACACGCTTTCAGTTTATGGTCTGTCACGAGCCGCATGTTTATGTTGACTTTTTTATTGGAAGTTGGGCTGGGCGATAAAACGATATATATCGTGATGGAACCTTTTCTCGATACAGGAATGAGTCTAACGAGATAGACTGAAACTGACACTTGCCAGTAGTGAGCATTTTCTACTCTTTGGCGAGTAAATATTTTTATCTAATTATCTATGTTTGTTAGCTCTTATTTTGGTTAAAAAAAAAAAAAATTTGGACTTCTCCACTTCCTTTGTCTGTACGTAAGGTAAACGAGACCCCACAACTCTGCGGTCACTTCCGCTAATCATCTTCATGTAACGTTTATATTCAGCTGATGAAGAAGTGAAACATCTGTTGATTTTTAACGGGAGCCGGTCAGAACTGTAAGACAAACCGCTCTGTGTGGAGCCTTAATGTGTTCACGGACCAGTTTACAGAACCTTTTTTACTGACCGGACTTTTAAGACGTGATTGATAAAAACGTCAAAATCATAAAACATAAAAAACGTTTTTAATGTAATGACAGAATTGAATCCTCCGTTCATTATCTTCACAAAAACTGTTTGAATCTGAGTTTACAGTCAGATGACAGCAGAGACTTGTTCATACCATTTATAAATTACTTCAATGCAATGTAATTTTCATTAAAAAAAAAGTTAAAAGTAAAATGTCTAAACTATTTCTGTGTAAAATATCGTTATAATTTTCATGTTTGTTCTGTAAAGACTGAAAACTTCTGTATTTATTTGTAGAATTAATTAAAATTTAACCGAAGAAATGATTTTCAGTGCATGATATGATAGGAAATAAATATTTAAATCTAAGTAACGTTTCTTTTTTGAGGTGCAGAGTGTTCAAATTTGACAAATATAGTTATTTGGTTCATATCGTGATATGTCTTGTTATTGCACAACATGGAAAAACTAATTGGAAACTATATCAAAGATTCGATATTGCCCAGGCCTAATTGGAAGTGCCTGACATGAACGTAGCACCAGGACAAACCGTGTGTTCTGAACTCTCCTTCTCGCTCCTCAGATCCACAGAAGTAAGAACAAATGGAAGTTCCACCTGAAAGACGGGATAATGAACCTGAACGGCAGAGATTATGTCTTTTCCAAATCCATCGGAGATGCCGAGTGGTGAGGTGGGAGAGAAACGGCGAAAACAGAAAAAAACTCCTAACTTGTTTTTATCCAGCAAACCGATATAACTTCAGCATCCTTTCATATCCTGCGACCGAACTCCTTCAGGAACCGAGAGTCTCTGAGAACTCTTCCAACCCAAAAGGATCGCTGTAAGACGAAACACTCGTTTGCAAGGACGACAAACCGGCAGGACACTGGAGAGCCCATGAACAGAGCTGTTTTTATTTTCCTCTTTAAGGCTTCTCTGCCTTTTTCTGACAAAATTCCTAAAAAAAAAAAAAAAAAAAAAAAACTAAAGAAAAAAAGACAAAAACAGTCATTTCATGTCGTACAGGTGTTGCGGACCAGAACGAACTTGCCTGCCAGCGGAGCTTCGGTCACTCATAACCCGATAGACATTTTTAATGCACTGTAATCGGTCGACTGGATCGTCTTCATGTAAGTCCAAACTTAGTGCCACCAGTCGAAACCGCTGCCTTTTAGAATGACTCAGCTTTTTTTTTTTTTTTCATGTTTATTAAAAAACGGTGCTCCAAATTGTTTAATGTAGTTTAAAAATGATCTTTTAATATGTTTGCTTCAAGGTACAAAAAATAACTTTTAATCCACAGATGATCTGTAGCTTCATTCCATCAAAATAAAAAAAAAAAAGCACCAAAATTCATTTAAAGTCCGGTGTATCTCCGCTCTTACTTTGGTGAGCCGTCTGAAGATTTGCACTGTGGGTTTATCGATGTCTGTGAGGTCAGTCAGTCCGGGAAATCAATAGTCTGTCCTGTTCATTTGTGTGTGAGACATTGACCGACGGTGCAGGCCCGCGATAAGTGGAACTTATGTCTTTCTTTTGCACACCTTGCAGTCTCAAAAGGCCACAGTCACACTAGAGAGGAGGAGCGGGTGCGCATTATCTATTTATTGTTGAAAGTTCTTCAAAAGATCAGAAAGCCGCACCAAACTGTGCTCTTATTATCCAGTAAGTGTTCCTTTTTATTTTTATTTCAAGCGCTACATAAATGTTTTTCCGTCACATTTTTTTCTATCAAAGGTTTGTTTCTGCAGTTCGACTTGTTGCAACAATCTGAAATAAAGCCTGTTTTTCCTTTTTTCTTCTTTTTTTTTTTTTTTTTGACTGTCCCGTTTCTAAAAAAAGTAGCCACATTTGCGCCGTAACATGCACACCGATCAATAGGGCTTTTCTTTTCACGCGTCTTTAAATCAACCTGTGAAATCTCTCTTCTGCACATTTTCTGTATATTCCCATTTCTCTGGATGTCGTCTGTGCCTTTCAAACTTGACTTTTGTTTGGGGTTTGTGTGTGTTGCCCACAACTAATGGAAGGATGTCCATGGAAATTGTATTCTTTGTTTTAACTGCTGTTCAGATATTTAAAGAAATGTACGTTCATTTAATTTTTCCTAAATTAAAAGTTGTTTGCAACAAAATAAAGGCTCCTGCTTTGAATCTAAAAGGAGCTTGTACCTTATAGCAGCGTTTTGAATAAATCCTGCTAATTAGGTTACTTTCCCTTTAGCCTGGTCAACCGTTTGGCTATTAATTTTAATAATTTCCTTACTTTATGTTTTTTGGATATCATTGTTTTCTCTTTTATTAGTGTCTTCCTTTGTTACTTTAATTATTAAATATCTCTAATCCTTTAAAGTCCCCCTCTGATGAAAATCTTTTGAGTTTTAAACCTGCATGTGTGGCATTTTTCTCATGAAATAGAACAAATGTAATAAGAAATCATTTCTCCTTTTAAATCGCTGTCAATCAAACAGGCTCTGTTCAAATTAATCAGGGGCGGGGCTGCTCAGCTCCAGCCACGCCCCCTCAGAGGAGATTTTGGAAACGGAGGCTTCAGGTCAACATGAAAAATTGATTTTTAAGACATTTAGGTTGTGGGATTTTGGTTAAAAACTTTACAATCATAATTAAAACACTAATAGGAAGTTGTTTTTTTATATTGTCATAGGGGGATTTTAAAGACCCACTTTGATGAAAATCTTGTCAGGTTCTTTTTGTATTTTTCTGGGAATGGTGATATATAATAGAAAATTAAACTCAAATGACTTTTCTGACTTTCACTATTCAAATAGTTGTCAGTCAGGAGCAAACGATAAAACGCAGTTTTAAAAAAAAATGCTATTAATAGAAAATACGCTCGTAGACGACTACATACACGTACGTCTTTGTTTTCCTCACCTGATGTGGCTCAGAACTGGACAGCTGGGTTGCTCCAACGTCTCACAGGATGTCTACAGATCTTAAACAGATTTTAAAAAATTAACAAAATAATCACAAACTTGGAAAAAAAGAAATTAATCGCGATTATTTTATGTTTAGATAGTTTTTTTTCAACCACTTCGAATTAGGATATGGAGTCACACATATGACATTTATTTGTAATTAGTGCTGCCAAATCTAATAAATTAATCTGATTAATCACACCGATAAATCACAATGTTTTACTGGGTCTAGTTTTATGTGACAATAAGCAGCTTTTGAACAAAATCGGCTGTTCTTGTTATTAAAAGCTGTTCTAAATAAGTCCAGTCTTCAGTTAATGGTTACAATTCAAAAAGCATGGTTACGTGAGTGTTTCTTTAAAGCTAAACTAGGAGAAAAGCATGAAAAAAAACTGAGTTCTAAACATCATAAATCACATTTACCTCTCATTTTTTCCTTCAAAAACAGGCGAATTTTCATCAAAAACTGCAGGATTTAGCGTCCCGTCTTCAGTTTCACACCCCAGCACCTGGGTGTTCTCCCTGCCAGTCCACTAATTCCAACCCAAGCTGACTCAATCCGCGAGTATTTCCTTTTCTGTAATTATTAGATAAAGGTGCGGCTCCGTCTGGAATTTAAACCAAATCGCAAACTTACATGAGATTTTGGCCCTCGACCTGTAAATGGATTTGAGACAAACTGCCACTCCGGGTGGATGTGTCGTTTCACGTGACCGAGTGGAATGTTTATGTGGCGTTTTGTGACGAGGCGGCTCTTCTCGCTGCGGGAGAACGACGCTTATAACAGGACCCTGGAGATGTCTCGCTACGTTTTTGCTAACTCGCCAATCAGCCGCATGACAGAATAGAGATCATTGGCTTCAGTAGCTGAAATAGCTGACACCGCTGGCCGCGGAACGCTGAGCTTACCTGCTTTCAGGAAAGGAGAAGTTCAGCGAGACAAAGAAAAGCTGTACTTCTCCTCACGTCGGCCTCTGATCTCAAGTCTCAAATGTGCCGTGTCCAGCAGCGAGGAGACAGATTTATTTTAAAAATTGCATGAAATTGTATTTCCTGTCCAAGTTGAGGCCTGAACAAGTCTCTTTTTTTCCTCAAACTGTGAACTGCCAAACACCTTTCCACTCAACTTTTACAATTCTACAAAAAGTCAGTCCTGACGAGGAAAACTAAATTCCCAGAAGCTGCTTCACCTGCTTCTTTTTCAACTCCGAGCTGCTGTGCGTATCGATTAATGTGGGTTAGTAAAAGCTGAGTTGGATTACAGACTAAACTGAAAGTGTACATCTCAAATCGTGAAGCTGAATGGTGTATAGCCTGAAAAACACCCTATGTAGTCTTAAACAGACCTATTTAACCCTGATTTAATCTTTAGAAATATTCAATTGTCTTACGGGTCTAAAATGACCCACCTTACCAAAGCCCCAAAATAAATGGGTTTTTATTGAATTTTAATTCTAAAATTTATTGTGGATGGCGAAACATCCTGTTACTTTATTTTATTTTATGTACGCAACACAAAAAATGATTACCAGTGAACGTTTTTTTTTACACACTAAAGGTTTATTATTGCAAATAAATACGTGTTAAGTAATTTACTTCTGAATGAATTATGTTGAAGCAGAAAAAAAGAAATCTCAAATTCTTTGTCAATAGTTTATTTTGGGTTCAGGTGTGAAAGCTACTGTAAGTGTGTGAAAGTATTTTTGTAAGTATGCAGATGTGTGTTTTTGTGTGTGTGTAACTGTAAATGCACAGTTTATGTGAACTTTCAACTGTTTCAGGTGTTCAAATACTTTCATAATTCACGGGTCAAAATGACCCCAAGACAATTTTTGTACTCAACTAGTGTAAAGGGGTGTATTGGCAATAGTACCGCCACGATTAGTCGACGATTAATTTAAAAGTCGATTAGACACACAACTATGGTGTGTGCGTTCTAATGCAGCATCTACCATTGTCTTTGACACATGCTCAGGAGAGCTAATCCGGGTCAGCGATGATGTCACAGGAAGTTATAGAATGGTCCTGGTACCATAACAACACCGTCGCTTCATGCATTACTGTCATGATTAGAGTTCATTCTTGCAGTACTATGGAACAAAAATCTGAATTTCATGAATCTTCCTCAGTGAAAGCTTTATTGTTTTGCTCTGTATATATTGACCACAGCTGCAAAAGAAAATAGTTTTATCTATTAAGGAAGTCCTGGAAAAATGAGGAAAAAGCCAAACAGCATTTTGTGTGGATTAGTGCGCTAATAGTGAAGCTGTCAAAGATGCTTACGTTACTTTTAACTTTGTTAGTTAATAGTTTTCTTTAGTTAAACTGAAGAATAATTTTTGTATTTTGTATATAGAACCCACACGTTAAATTGTTTCCCACTTTTCGCAGTATTGAAGTTAAAGTCCCATTAGTTGTCATACACCTATGTGTGTGAAAATTGTTTTTGACCCATCCCCTGGGGGAGGGGTGAGCTGCAGACACAGTTGCGCTCGGGAACCATTTAAACTCCCAATCCAACCCTTTGCGGAGTGTCAAGCAGGGAGGTACTGGATCCCATTTCTATTGTTTTTGGTATAACTCGGCAGGGATAATTATAGTATAAAAACAACTTCTGCAGTAAATATTGGTATCAAGTAAAAGCAGCCTTGGATGAACAACATTTTCATAGTTTATTTAACAAAAATGAGCCAAGAGAAGAAGCACACAAACAATAAAAAGGTGCCTCTTTGCTGCTTTTAAAGGATTAAAAAAAAGTTAAGTTGGTGATCTTAATGAATCAACCATGAGCAGGTATGTAGACCTCCACGAGGAGTGACCAATGTTCTAAAAGTAAACAATTGTTAACAGCTAATTAGAATGCGATATGCAAAAAAATGGAGTTCCGTTTAAATGGAGAAAAGCTTATATGATACACCTCAGACCCTACAGGTATTGTCATTAAGCTCGACAGTATCAATGCTGAGAAGGTTCCATTGATGGCAGTATTAAAAGAAAAGCTTGTCAGGCACACTTAAGATGTTTTTATTATAAGGGCTTTTATATATATCTCAGTCTTTAAGAATCACTTCAACACCTTTTGATCTACTTTTAAAGCGTTCCTAGTGGGCTTCTAACTATAATTGACATTTTTAGTTATCATAAAAAACTGGGAAACTGGTCTACTTTCCTTTTGCCATTGTTGAGGTTGGAGCAGAAAACTTGTGGCCTGTTCATCATATTTTTTACATAAGAGAAGAATATAGTAGAGTAGGATAGGGTGGGGTGGGATTGGGTAGGATAGGGTAGAGTAGACTAGGGTACAGTAGGGTAGGGTGGAATAGGGTAGAGTAGCGTAGAGAAGGATAGGGTACAGTAGATTAGGGTGGATTAGGATAGGATAGAGTAGAATAGGGTACAGCAGGGTAGGGTGGTATAGGATAGGGTAAGATAGGATAGTAGATAGGAGTAGATAGGTAGGATAGGTACAGTAGATAGGGTAGGTAGGGTAGTTAGTAGGATAGGGTAGGAATAGGGTAGAAGGGTAAGTAGGAAGGTAGGAATAGGTAGGTAGGATAGGGTACTGTAGATTAGGGTGGAATAAAATAGAGTAGAATAGGGTAGAGCTGGGTTGGAAAGGGTAGAGTGGAGTAGAGTAGGGTAAGGTAGGTTGGAGAAGGGCAAAATAGGGTAGGGTAGAATTGAGTTGAGTTTATTAATGCCAATATGGAGAAATTCAGTTGTTCAGTTGTTGATGATTGGGAATCGTCTTCTAGAACAGATGATGAAGATGATCCTCACTCTTGCCTCCACAGATAAAACCTCATCAACCACCACCGATGCACACCTGTCCCCCAACAAACCACTGCATAGAAATCCGCACTGGCAACAAATGAGTGGTAAAATAATTTTAGCATTTACGTCACAAATACTGTCTTTTTCCTTCTTTTTTTATGTCTGCTCTTGAATCACAATGATTGGATTAGACATACTCAGAAATTCAAATTTTGGCCTAATTCTCTTTTCATACGTCCACTATCAGAAAAATACCACAAGAAGAAAAACAACCCAAAACACATTTTTAAAAATCAGAGTGGGTCTTTCATTTGGTGAATTAGGGATGGGTTTTCAAACAGAGCAGATTGTTCAATCTGGGTTATATTACAGGACAAAGACTTGAAAATCTGTATCAGAATTAATAAACTTTTTTGAGTAAGGGATGTTTTGACAGTGTTGAACACTTTGCTTTGCTCTGGTTGACATTCAAGAGCTTTCAGAGGCAAAGAGAAACTTGACTCTTGAAGTGGGTCCGACTGGCTAGTGTACGAGTGATAGACCAACCATGTAACTGCAGAGACTTGATGTTTTCAGGATTAGGAGCCGGCTGCTTGGGGCTCCCTCCTCCTCTGAGGGACAGAGGCTGGTCTAAAAGGTGCCTTGATTGACCTGAATAGTGCTTTTCATGATTTCTTTCCCACCCTATTAAAGTCCCGCAACTCGATCTTGTGTCAGTAAGGTGCAGCATCAAGTTGCTTATTTGTCGAACTGCTATCGTAGGGGTTTATTTGTAGGGCCAGATCAGTGAGGCTTGAAAGCCAGTTGGAGGAATGTCAAAATAAATCAAGAACGAGTCACTTTCGCGTTGCCCAGCTCTGTCTATTAATTTTAATCTACCTGAATTTTTCTTGGAATTCTATATGTCAGTCGTGATTGAGGAAGGCCTTTCACGTTGAGCGTAAAGCAGGTACCCAGCACCACCCCACGCTCATTTCGCATTCCAGACACTCGTACAAATGTAGAGACTCTGGTTTTTATCCTCCTCGACGTGCACTTGATGGTAGATTGTGAGTGGACGTTAAGTAGTTCTCAGTTACTCAGCCAGGCACATCATCCTCTTTACAGTCCTTTGCATTTGAAGGGGCCTCGCAGAGAAATCTGATAATGACAGGAATCTGTGGAGAACAACTCCTCCAGATGGGAATCTGTGTCTCATATACAATAATGAGCTGCCTGACTTGAAGTCTCAAGTGGTTTGCATTCAGAGATTAATCCCAGTTATCCAGAGATGCTTCTCTGTGTATATTTTTTTCCCATAGTGAAACAAACTGTGCAGGAATCCGGCCAAAAGTCTTCCAAGACAAACATGCAAGTAAAATGGGAAAAAAGGAGGTCTGGAATAATCCCATTTTCCTGGAAACTTCCCCCATCCGTACATGAAAAAAAGTGTCACCTTGCAAATGAAATGCTAACCAGATGTTAGGCAGAGGTGCTCTTCAAAGCATATTTAGTCTGTATCCCACAATCTAGAGCTCCACAGCTTTCAAAAAGTCTCGGCTGTATTTACTTTCGGCTCATCCAGCAAAAGTAAAGCCATCTCTTATATCAGCTATAAGTCACTAGTTTTCATGAAAGGTCTGGGAAAATAACACAATTATGGCCAAAAAGACAGTTGACGTTACAAAAAAGAGGGACTCCTTCAGCAGTACGTGTTTATAATTTTCCTACATTATTTGTAAAAACTGAGGGTGTATTCAGACTGGACAAATTTGGAGGGTAACCAAACAGGGCAGTTGGGGGCTGACTCGATTCTCAGCCCAGATTTGAAAAATGCCCCAACAAAGGGGGCAAGGCTAGTGAAGACGGACTGAGTGGCATAGGTGTGCTGAGGGTGGTATTACACCGCTAGCATTATTGGCTAATACAGGCTAATGTATTAAGCAAAGAACTCAGAGTGAAATGTTCTTTGTAAATCTATCACCAGGATAGAGTTCTCTGGATTCAATACCAATTACACTAAACTACTGTTGGCAAAGTTCCAAGTCCACCAGAAAGATTTTACAACCCAGTAGATTTTTGACCACCAAAAGCAAAACGGCTACGGGCCATGCTAAAGCTAGCATGATAACAATCGTTACAGAATCAGAGATGGGCCGTGCTTTTATACTGGAGCTGCAGAGCATGATGACATGCAACTTCCAGGACTTACACCAGTTGACCAATCACAAAATTCAACAGCACACAGATGGTTTTCGATCATATTTTCAGGAGTTAAATACGTTTATTTTAATCTTTCAAAAATCTGGCAATGACCAACAGACAGCACTTTTAAAGCCCTATTTATGAAGTCAACAACCACAAAAAGTTGATTTAGTGTTTGGTTACCCTTTAAAGTGAACCCGAGTTTGTTTCCCAAGATAATCTGGAATCTGGTTTGTTCTGACTTTTTCTCAGTCTGAATAAGCTCCGGAGTGGAACAACTGGACCAAATGGTAAACGTAGCAGGTCACCATTATGGGATGTTTTAGAGTAGGAACTTAACACAAACGTGGGACGAAATGTGGTTGGATGACTGCAGACTCATTAAAACAACTTTTAACATGATACACATTGTTCCTCACACTGTTTCCCCAACAATCATAGACACTTATCAGCATACCTTCTATGTTGTCTCCTTGGTATCCTTTCTTTGCTCTACCCTTGTAATTCCTGGCCAATGACTGAAGAGATCCTTAGTTACATGGTTTAGTTTTGACGGCAGTCTAAATACAGACCAAACGCAAGGTTCAGGACTCGATCTGGGCCCAATTAAGTGGACTTGGTCTGGATCAGCTGACCTTTCCTGTCTTAATACACCGTAAAATAAAATTAAAAACATGAAGGGAAGACTTGTTAAAATATTTTAAGACTAATTACAGGCGTGCCAGAAAAAGAGACATTTTCAAAGTCTATATTCCCATAATAAACTGTTATCCATTCTCTCCTCTAAACACTGAGTCACACTGGAAGAATTAGTGAAAAGATGGTTTTATTCGTTTACAGGTCTTCGTGCACAAATCTATATTTACATAAAAAAAGACTAATGGTTCTTTTAGTACTTACTGGAAAAGCTTCTAAAACTGAACGGCACTGAGCCAGCAGGCTGTCCTGGACAAGACAATTCAGGTCAAACTGTTTTCTCTGAGTATTAACTTGGAATTATGGAGGGGCAGAATACCTTCTCACCTTTTCTGAAACATCACAAAACTCCGGTCAGGTGAACCACAGATCAGCTTATGTAAGGAAGGTTCCTATTTTGAAGAGATATTTATAAAGGACCTTAATAAAAATAGGTCATGTGATGGAGACACAAAAAGAAAGCAGCTTCAGTAAAGTCCTAAAGCTTCTTAAGAAAGATACGCCTTACGTTCCACGGAAAAGTCATAAAATCCCTTTAAAGCCAGGAGCTTACAAAGTCTCGTTAAATTCCCTTTAACTTTTAAATTTACACTAAATTCATAATTCAGACTCTGGAAATAAATGCACTGTTCTGTAAATTGATGTGTTTTCTTTGAAAACAAAAATATTGTTCTTCCACTGGAGCAAACAGGAGTAAAGTGAGATGAAGTTAGGTTCATGTTTCAGCTGGAACTTTAAATTATTTCTGCCAGAATAGTGGAAGAAGCTCAACTTGGTCTGAAAACTAAACTAAATGTTGGAGTGTACTGTTAAGTTTTGGCCTCTAATCTACCGCCTGAACTTGGTTCGTTTTACTACCTCATGCTTGAGTCCGGCTCATCTACGCTCTCCTTATCTTCCGAGCTCTTCTTTTGACTTGTTGCCTTGTTGTACAAATGTTTGGAACACTTTTTTAGGTGGATGGGTATTTCTTCATAATCTAAAGCTCCTGAGTTCCTAACCTTGTCTCTACGGACCTGACAAGTCCCGCTGCTTCCTTTTGATGAAACCGTTTGGCCTCTGAACAGTTGTGCTCGCTGCTGACATAAGCCAACTTTACTGAAAAGGATAAAAACGTCTCCCCTGAAGGCCTTTGTGAAGATGGCGTAGAGAAACGGGTTAGCGCAGGAGTTCAGGGGATAAAAGAGGACCAGTAAAATTTTGGATTTAGAGACAGTGATTAGTGGTCGATCCAGAACAGCCGACATGGCGTAGAAGGATATGGGTGCCATGCAAAGAAAGTCAGTGAAGATGAGGACCGCCATGCGTTTGGCAATGTTGGTATCCTTGGATCCAGAGTGATAGTGGGGGTTACGGACTGTGCAGTAGATCTTGATATAGCAAGCACAGATAACGAAAAAAGCAACAATGTTTAGAACTAACACGGACAAGATGTAGATCTGAGCAACTGTGGACTGAGTATCCATTGGGAGACAGATGCTGACCTTCTGGTAGCTGCTCACCCCAACCAGCGGGAGCAAGGCCAGAAGAAGGCAAAAGATCCATCCACCTAACATTACCACCGCTGCATGGTACAGATGTAGTTTACGATCCAGCCGCATAGCAAAAGTGATGGCGTACCACCTCTCAAGAGTAATGACTGTCAGGGTGTAGACGGAAAGCTCGCTGGAGAAGACTGTAAAAAACCCTGCAAGCCCACAACCAGGACTGGTCTGCCAATCTATGGCATGGTTGAAGTATTCAGACCTTGTATGGAGATCTACAGACGCTATTAGCAGCAGGTAAATGCCCATGCACAGATCTGCAAAGGCCAGGTGGCACATGAGGAAGCGGGAGACTGAGAGCTTGTAGTGGCTGGTGAGCAGTACCAGGAGAACTACCAAGTTTCCCAGAACAGCCAGCAGACTCACAAACCACACAGACACTCGCAGGAAGCCAAAACCCATGATGTCCTCACAAGGATTAAACTCATCAGGTGCTGGTGCACAGGCAACCTCCTCCCCTTCTTCACACACCACGTAATCATAACGACTGTCAAAATCATGGCTGTTGTCCTCTTGGGGGTTCTTGAGGGTTTCTCCAAAACCAACTTCATCGTCAGACTGCCCTCCGAAGTATGTGTGGTAGAGGAGGCTGCCGTGGAAGTCTCCTTGCCTCCAATCTTGATGGATCTCTTGATAGTCTCCATCGCTTGGCTCCTGGGCTACGGGGGGTTCCACAACGCCGTCTGCATGAAGAGTGGGGATCCGAAGGGGCCCCACAGAGCGTTTGTGATGCTGATCATAGAAAGCAGTTAAGTTGCAGATGATGTACTCCAGGAAGCTGGAAAATACAACGTTAATGATAATTGATCAGATAAATAAGGTTGAACACCATATTGGAATTCACTTTTCAGTCAATAGATATGTTAACCCTGATCCAGAAAGAGGATTTAATGTGCAAATGTTGATCTGGACCCCATAAGATAGCACAAGGGTTAAGCTCAATGACAGGATAGAAAATCCTGAGCTGATTCTCACCCTCGTTTCTTTTTGAGGTTTTTGAAACCGCAGCAGTGGCTTGGGTAGGTCAGATTGGCAACAGTGAGGTGTTTAAAGACCTTGATGGGGGGCAGCTTCTTAAGAGCCCAGGTATTGCGCACCTTCAGTTCCCGCAGGGACTCCATGCCCTTGGTGGGCAAAGACATAATTCCTGTCATGGACACATCCCTGAAAGAGAGAGACAAAAAAAAAAAAGAAAAGAAAATTTCCTGAAGACCTCAACTGTCAAAGAGATGACATGATGTCTATAAACATTTGGTATAGATCAGAGATAGGCAACTCCAGGCCTCGAGGGCCGCATTCCTGCATGTTTTCCAACATACCTGGACACACTTGAACTAGGTAATCAGTCATGAGTAGGGCTTGGATATCAGGAAATCACACAGACACAGCGCCCTTAAGCTCTGGATTTGCCTATCCCTAGTATCGATGCAAGTAAGTTGAACTGGTAACACAGAATATGGTGTCAATAATCACGGTAGCTTTCATAAAACAACAAGAGTTGATCTTTAAGTTAAGATACCCACTCAACAGAGTTCAGCAAAGTAAAGTTTCTCAGAAACCCAGAAGATCAATTTGCCCAAAACCCAATATAAAAAAAGACATCCTATTATATGCAATCTAAAAGATGTGGTGGTTCTATCATGGTAGGGGTCAACTTTTCTTTTGAATTCAGACCCCTAAGAATCCTGTCCTCTCCTGGAACACAAAAGACAATATTTTGAGCGGAATGCAGCCCTCTAAGATAGTAATGCGTCACTGTTTTTTTAATTAAATATCTTATGCTTAAGTCTGGACTTTGGGGCAAACAAAACATCAGCAAGTATGAGAAGGCTAGACGTGACGATACCAGAGGAATAAACGGGACCCTCCATCTGTTTCCATGCGTGACCTCCACGGGTCTTCAAGTAATTGCGTATGGTATTTCTTGGACCGTGTTAACCAGGTCAAAGTGGGACAAAGACGATAAGGGACTGAGCTCAGAACCACTACATTTCTGGACTGTAATTTATTCATTTCTAGGTAGGGATGTTCTCCAAGTTGTCCTTTGCTTTCTAGAAATGTACTCATCCATAATTCTCAGTTATTGGATAATTGGATAAAATAGCAGAACACAAGACAGACTGTTTTCATATTTGCTAACAGCTGGTCCTTTTTTTAGTCCCATTTGCTTTTCTCACTTCCTTGTCCTCGGTATACTTTTCCTCTCGTGGGAGTCTTTGTGCAAAGCAGCACAGACCCGGCAAGTGTCTGATTTTGTCATTTCCAGATGTCTGGCTCATGACCTCATTAAAGTGGCTCACTTAAAACGCTTAAACAGAGAACGAAGTCGTGTTCCGATAGTACCCAGAAAGTGGATTAAGCCATGGCAGCAACCATGTTTCCTTGGTAGAACATGCTGGCATTGGCGTGGCCTTTACGTGAAGAAGAAATACCCAAAGAGACAGCAGGGCCACAAAAAAGTCTGAGGGTCTTTGGCCATGTTTTCACATGTTGTGTCAGGTTTCTTGCTCACAGCAGTGCAGCTGTGGTGGGATGATCTTTACTTGATCCGGTCTTGCTGACGTGTTTGATCAAGTCTGCAGATTTTGAATGAGGACATTGCTGAAGTGTGAACAGAAAATAAAAGCAGGCCAATAAGCTTAATCCCTCAATGTATATGATATGTCCCTTAATAATTAGTTGAATGGAAATATTAAACTGTCAGACATAGTTCACCTAAAATAAATATGCTCCTTGTCTATAAAATAAATAATAAAACAGGAAGTAATAATTATTATAAGGGGGCAGACCCATGCAACCAAGGGCAAAGGTACCATCAATGAATTACATGGTGGAGACGCTATGCTAGCCTGTGACATTGTTCTATGTAGGTATGGAGCGACGCCATATTGAATAGGGTAGGAAATAATGATACATGGCGTAGCAGATACAGTCAAAGGGTCATGGCGTGTTTAATTTAGGTAAGATTGAAAAAGGTATAAAAAGAAGCAACCAAAAATCAGAAAGCACCTGGCCCCTCAGCTGGGGATTACAGCAGAATTCAATGAGCCCAACCGCCCCAATCCACACGCAAGAAAGGAACCGGGTGACACCCCCACTCCAGTGACAAATCAGAAACCCTGCCTGAACACCACGCCCACCATGGGAGCTGAGGTGCTTGACTGACCAGAGTCTTACTGAAGTCTCCATCTTGGATTCTTAGCCATCAGGCTGAAAGGCGTCGCACCATCTCGCTTTGGCAAGACACCTAATACTCACTGAATTTTAATATTTGATTGAAACATCCTAGAAATATCTCCAGTTGTTCATTTTTTGTTACATATTTTACCTCAGATCCGAGCTTTTCACGTCACTGATGCCTGTTGGATTATGTATAATCACAAGAAATTCTAATGAGTTTAATAAAATAAATCTTTATTTAACCCACATTGAGGAGATTTACTTTTTTTTTAAATATCCCATTCATTTACGCTTTTTAAGATCTGCCATACTCACAGAAGCATCGGGCCGCTGATGGTTCCCACAAAAGCTCTGTCGTCGATGTTTGTCAAAAAGGTGTTCCGGTGGAGGTCACTGTGGACACGAGAGTTTCAAGCAAAGGTAAGTCACATTTCTAACCTGACCGCCTCTAGAAATATGATCAAAAAGCTCATGTTGTTGATTTTTATTGAACACTGCACCATCCTACATAAATGTAATCATGATAATAGTCGTGTGAGGAGTCGGTTTGTCTTGGTCAGCCTGTGCCGGATCAGTTCGCCTCTCAGAGGAGGTCTGGCTCCAACACAAACACATCCACCAGTGACAGACTTTAATTGGACTCTTGCACAGACCTTGGCTGAGTGTAGGTGTTACAAAAGAAACGAGAGGTCTTAAATTAATATCATTAATGTCTCATATGCAGGTTTCTCGACCAGAGGGCAGAAAGAAGATAAAACGGAACAAAAGCGAGGAACACGGTTTGAGTCGTGTGGAAATGAGACGGATGAATGGAGAGACCAGAAACTCAAAGTGAATGGAGGAGACTTACTTGACGGACTTTCTGTAATGTTTTAGAAATATTTTTCTTTCTTCTAATATTTAAGGGCCTAAAAGGTGAAAAAGTAGACAAGTTGATGAGGAACCGGCCGTTGGTTCTGCTAGAAAAGATCAAATTGAGTTTTTTTCATGGCGTTCAACAAAAATGAGATCGCTTATCTTTACTTGTATTTTCATGCTAAACACAAAACCAAAGCCAGCTCTGCTTCATTTGAGCCTAGGAGCTACAAACAGCTGAAAAATCTCTTCTGAACAGTTTTGAAAACAGATTATGGGAGATATGACCTGATGATAAATTTAATTTAAAACAAAATCTGAGTTCTGACCTTCATTTACAACAGCTGATATAAACAACTATTGAAACGAAGGTGGATATGTTCTTTAAAGTCCAACTCCGATTATCTATTGATCTATTTTCAAAGCGTTCCCTATGGTCTTTTAATTAGGATTATGCTGCTTTTAGCCAAAACCTAGAAACCTGTCGTTTTCTAGGACAGTTTTCTATAGAAAAGTTGTGGGCGGGACTGTTTGCATGGAGCAACCCCACCCCCACTTCCCTTCTGTGTTGGTAGGAGCACACAAATAAGCTCTTTTTCAAACAGCATTTGATTCACACCAATTTGAGTAATAAAAAGATTATTAATTGCAATTTTTGCTTATTTTAATACATGTCCTCCATCACATTTTTTTTTTAACAGAAAAAACAAATACGTACACTTGATCCAGCTTTGTACCGTTGAAAGCATGATGTTGTATCTCTCTGAAGCCGTTTCCATAGAGCATTCTGGAAGAAACCATTTTATTTTTTAAAAAGTCAATTGTTTTTTTAGTAGACAATGTATAGGAATAAAAGCTATAAAAATGATCTAATAACTTAAGTGTTTCTTTGCTACAGAAGCCAGACATACTGACTTTTACACCAACCAGTTATTTGACTCTATTTACAAAAATGTCATCGTGTGTGAGATTGGTTGTGTACTTGTAAATGTTTTAAATCTTTCTGAGTATGTTGCTGTTCAGATGAACTCACACTGTTAACATTTCACTTGTGATACCGCGGAAGGAGTTTGCAGGGATCTCATTGATGTGAGGATGATCAACAATTTCCCTGCAAAGAAAGAAATCCAAAAAGCAGCGTTAATGTGAAGCTCTCTTTGAAAAGTAGCAGCATAAGTTTTATGTTTTTTTTTAATGGTTTTATTGTTCATGCCTTTTTTTTTTTTTCATTTTACAAGAAAACATACATTAAAAATATTTGGGCTTGAACAACTGGAACAGAGTGAAGAAAAACAATTCTTATATAATCTGCTCTCTTTTCCTAAACAAAAACAGAAACAAAAAAACAAGAAAACAAGAAGGCGACATTTTAACAAAAAAAAAAATCTTCAAGACTTTATATTTCTACCCCTTCCTAATCCGTCTCGGTCTATGGTTTACATTTATTGTCCCGATAAATTTTCCTTCATGTATTTATCTAATATCCTATCTTTAAAGATTATTTTAAATGCAGCCATGCTAGTAGTTTCTTTCAATATTGTGTCCAATAAGTATCACACTATGCCTAAAAAAAGCTGAGCTGCGCAATCTGCCTTTATTAAAGTTTTTTGTTTTGATCACAACTTTAATTCAAAGTGGTTCAGTTTCTTAAAAAAAAAAAAAAAGCTGTAAGAAACGTAACTTACAGTATAAAGTTCATGTCGTTGGAGTGGATGTTGTTCAGGACAGGAAACAGGGTTAAGCCTGTGTTAAAAATCCCTCTGAATGACCAAAAAAACATGTTAAACATGAAAAAAAGGAGCTGAGAACTTTTGTGTCTGTTCATCAACGTTTTGCCATTTTACAGAGAAACAATACAAACAACAAAAACAATAAACGGCTAAAGGCTGACATGAACGTATGAAGAAAGAGATTAAATAACTTCAAACTTTTAACTTACAAATACTTGAGATCTGGGAGAGATTTAAAAGCTTCCGGGTCAAGAAACTTCAGATTTTTTGTGTTCCGAATCTCTCTGAAAGAACAAACATAACTCATTAGTTTGTCTTTAGAAATGATTTTTCCCTCAAACTGGATGAGAGAAGAAAAGAAATAAAAAAAGAAAGGATAAACAAAAACTATAGACAAGTTCAACCTGGTTTAACTTTCAACGCACTATGGAAAGCCTCAACATCATATCCTTGATATCAGGCTGTTTTAAGCCTAAATAGTAATGCCAAAAGCGCAACTAGTTCACTAGTGGAACATGTTTTGGATGAATCGGCTTGCTATATGTGTTCAGCAGATAACAAGAGACAACCTTAAACAACTACTAGTTAAGTAAATGCATACAACCGTTCTACAAGTTATCTTCTGCTGTATTAAGACTTACATTCAGCTAACTGATTAACTAGTGCGACCAAGATATCATATTGGTTTGGTAGTGACATCCAAAATGTTAACTAATTAAATAGTGCACTGTATAGTGCACTGTATGCAAGTCTTACAAGTTAACTAGTAAGTAACTAGTAAGTTACTAGTTAGCTAGTAAGGGATTAAGTTTGGACAAACTAACCAGTGTTGTGAAAAAAGCTTATTAGTCGACTAGTCAACTCTTTTTTATCAGTGCATTTTATAAAATTCACTAGCAAACTAGAAAAAATTAAATGTCAGATAGTTAACTAGTAATGTTTGTTTTACTACAGGCCAAACTAGTAAGATTTACAACAGCTCACTTAGTTAGCTAGTGTAATTATTTTTTAAATACTTTTGATTGTTTATATTTTCTATTTTTACTTACCAGCACTTTTTTATGTATTATTTTATTAATAATACTAGACATTGTACCTGAGCCAATGAAGATATCGATCGATATCTTCATCCATCTATCTGTCTCTAAAGTAAGTCTTACTTTGTGTACTAGTAAATGTTAACTAGTTGACTAGTCCACTGTATATGAGTCGTACCAGTTAAAACGCTTAATATTCTACCTGCTGATCGAGTCACTGAAAACATGCAATCTGTCAAACTTCAGGTGTTTACATTTTGGCCGTGCCGCCCGATTCGCGCCTCGCCGCTCAAATCGAGCAGCTGGCAGACCTTCGCGCCGCGCCCGTCGCTCACATCACGCCGCGGGGCGTCTGGACCATTGATTTACATGGAGCTGGCCCCAGCAACCCACGTTTTCTTTCATTTTTGTAACATTACCGTTTAAAGATGAGTCATTTAGTTATTTTTTTTAGTTTATTACATTTATCATTTAACTTTCACCCAAAAAAAAAGGAGTTCTGCAGATGTTGCTCCGAGTTCCAACAGCAAACAGCGACTGACTCAAGCCTGACGGAAGGAAACCTGAAAGGAACTCTATTATCTTGTTTATCCTGCCAAACCACACCAGTGAGCGGGAAACGTGTCCAAAGTACAACCACAGAACACAACCCTCTGCTAGCAGGTCAAACAAATTCCCTCTGAGATCTGGAACTTGGCAGCTGGGAAAAGGAGATACAATTAAAAGCCAAATAAAGCTTCCAGTCAAGGTGGATTGAATTCGTAGCTGCACTTTAAAACTCCTCCGACCATCAATACCATCAATACATATCTGTGCATGATGAGTTGCAAGTTGGAACAAATCCTTTACATAGACAAGGTGTCTTGCAGGAATATATGAAGTGCTGGAAGGTTTTCTGCTGGTCCAGCAGGAGGCTCTGCCATAAATCTCTAAACCTTAATTAAGAAGTAAGTCCACCATGCTAGACGTTTTCCCCTGAGCTGCTCTAACAAGAGCTGGGAAGAAAAAAAAAAAAAAAAAAAACAAGAAAGAGAAGACAAACGCTGTCTTCCTTTCCTAACATGCTTATGAGATCTAATGTAACTGAATGGCGATTCTTATCAAATCAGCTTTTAGACTTATCTTCCTCAGCCCCATAAATTGGTAAAACGGCGCTGCAGCACCTTGATGAAACGCAGGACAAAATAAGCTCCTAATGTGTTTCTCTCCTGCCTCCATTTGCTGCCGGCCAGCTGCAAAATTAAGCGTTTTTTCCTCCTCTCTGGAGAGCAAATGGAACGGCTTAATCAATAGAGATCAATGGAGAGTGTGCCCTTTTGCTTTAGTTACTCACATGTGGGTGATTTTCCTCAGGTTGTAAAAGGCGTGCTTGTCCAGCCTCTGCAGCACCACGTCCACTGATAGATATCTGAAAGAGATAAAGACAAAATAACCAAATCTGCAGGACAGAATGTCCCCATTATCAAATATCAATGCAATTTTGGGGAGAAATGGGACCAAAATCTATCTTGTATTCATACTTATAGATAATTCATATGCATTTATGCTATTTTTGTATGGGTTAACTTAAACATCGTTCTCATATGTGATGATAAAAATGATGAATTCTCTCCAAAAAAACGAGACAAGCTAAATTTGCAACCCCATCGAGCCAAAAACATGCAAAATGTCTAAACTTTTAGATTTGAAACCAAATTCGTCAGTGAGAATTATCCACTCACATCCTTGAGATGTTGACCATGCTGGAAAATGCATTCGTGGGAATGGACGGCAACCGGGTCTCAAACAGCCACCTGGTTAAAGACGCAAAGAAAGATTTCAGTTCCTACAGTTTTGAATTTTTTTCTCCACATTTAACCCCTCCCTTAAAGGAGTGGTGAGCTGCAGACACCGCCGCGCTCGGTAACCATTTCCCATTTAGCGGTACGGTCCAGTTCATTTTGGCGAGCGTTTCCATTCAGTTGAGCCTTGCCTTCACTGTTTGTGTTCAAGGCGCATGCGTGGTGTAGACCGCTAGCGTGTCATTGTAGTGCGACGACTAGAAAAGCAACAACAGAGGTCATCCAGCTGCTCGTCTTTCTCTTGCTTTACTTTTCGTGTAGAACAGGAATTGAATGTTGTTTGAAACAAGATTCGGCTAATATGAATAAAGCCGTAAAGCTAGCTGAGCGCTATATTGGTGTTTTCTAATGTCTTCATCGCTTTCTGCCAATCAGGGGGGAGCCTGCTGTGGCCCCACCCCAAGAAGTACAGCTCAGTTTAATGGGTTCATTTTACAATGGAAATGCTCAAAATACTGGACCGTACCGGACCAGACCGCTTGGTGGAAATGAGGCTCAAGCAGGAGGTTGATAGGTTTTAGTCTTTGGTTTGATTTGGCCATGGACTCTAACTTACGACCTTCCATTCCCAGGCCAGACACTCCACCACAAGGCCACTGAGTCGGTTATGTATGATGTAAGTTTATTTTAGATTTTTTCCTGTTTAATAAATTCAATTCAAATACAATACATTACATTAAATTAGATTTTAAGTATTTCAAACTAAGTTTTTTTCCCCATATTTAATTTATTTTAAGTATTTAAATATTTAAAACCAAACCAGGCCAGATTATTTTAGATTTTTTTTTCTTGTTTAATAAATCAAATGAAAATACAAACAAACGCTGTTACTGACTTCCGTTTTTCTGATGTTCTTTATGCTTAAATAAAGTGACTGAACAAAGAAACTGCAATCTAACAGCCACATTTTCAATTTTTATTCTGATTTTTCATCATCTTAAAGTAACTGACAATTGCTGAAAAGTGAAACCCGAAAATCTTATTAAATTAGATTTTTTTTTCGATTAATACACTGAGACCAGCCCCTAGTGGTTGTTTCAAGAACTGCACCTTCATTTGAATAACTGCTCCATATATTTTTTCTTGATTTTCATGGAGTAAAATTCCTTATTTAAAGCAGTCGTTTTAGGTTTTTGCTCCAAAATGTGCAGTTTTTTCAAAAGTAAAAACAAAAACAGAAAGACTCAAGAAAAAAGCTGGTCTCATAATATTTTATTTTGTTAAGTAAATCCACATTAAAAAGCAGAAGCTTCAAATTAAGCTTAAAGGCATTTGAGCTTGTTTTCAAAGTTAAACGAGACTCTGCTGTGCTGCTGAATTTCATTGTTTTAACCTTGAAGATCTTTGAAGGCACAACGTTTTCTCTCAATATTCAAGCTAAAACTGCCAAAAAATAAAAAAATCTGCTTTTTCTTGTGGAGATTTAAAGCCAAAGACATGAAACAATGGCTTTTTTTGCCTTCAAGATCTGTGAAGCAAAGCTAGATCTGTCTATTTTATCCATAAAAAGTCAATTTAAACCGAAAATGTATGAAGACAATCTGAATCCCGCTCATGCGGGTGGTGTGTGGATCACAAAAACTCACTTTGACAAACTCAAACAAACACAGGAACATAATTGTTTGACTGTCAGGTATTTTCCCTGAGGACTGCAGGTTATTCAAAAAAGCACCAACTTGTCATTTTTGATTCAAATCACAAGGAAGATGAATTTGAATCTTCCAGATTAGTGACAATAAAGCGTTCTTAGATGTGCTTCAGCTAAAACCCTCATTAAAATCTTGCTTATGTCGAAATCCTCGCAGTTTCCACTGCATGTGCGATCCCTTGGCACACAAAGTGATGGTTGAGAAAAGATATTTCCAAAAAGCAAAGCTACAATTTAGGATTCTTCATGTGTAACCACTCAGGAAACAGCATCAGGATTTCAGTCTGTTTTCTTAGCGGTTAAGAGACACCAACAGTAATGAGCTCTCACTTGTTTAAAGTCCAACCTCTGAGGTTTCTGAAAGGTTGGGACCACTGTGTTCTCCCTCTTTACCTTGAAGTCTTTTTTCCGTCTTAATTATTCTCAAATGGGTGTTTAAGAAATGTGCTGCAGAGAGTAAATATTATATTTAAATGCACCGTCCAGACGCGGGAGGGTGTCACGCTACCCAGGCGTTTTAGCATGTCTCCATGAAAACGGTGCACATGTGCGGCCGTCTGCTTTGCATTCACTTTTTGTTTTACCATTTCGCATATTCCTCGCAAAGAAAACATTTTAACTGGACTCTTGTGTTGATAACAGAATAAATGAGGAACGTCTCAGAGGCCTTGCCAGTGCTTGAATATTATGTTAAAGAGGGTTTCTCATTTGCTTTAAAGATCCACTCGGATGGAAATGGGTTTGTACGGTTTGAGACCCCTCCACGTCACTTATTGATGTTTAGGGTGTCCCCAACTTGCTGTTTTTTGATGTGCTGGCTGTTCCTACTAAATTACGGGTCACGGTATGGGATGCAGTACTGGACAAGGTACTGGACGTGGTGCGGGATGCAGTACTAGACACTTTACCAGACGCAGTACCAGATGCAGTACTGGAACCATTACTGGACACGGTACTGGACATTGTACAAGATACAGTACTACACACAGTACCGTATGCAGTACTAGACTTGTTACTAGATGCAGTACCAGATGCAGTACTGGACGCAATACTAGACACGGTACTGGATGTGGTATGGGATGCATTACTAGACACGGTACCAAAAGTGATAATAGATACGGTACTGGACATAATACTGGACACAGTACCAGATGTGGCACTGGACATGGTATCGGATGTGGTACTGGACACATTACCAGATGCGGTACTGGACACTTTACCAGATGCGGTACTGGACATGGTGCTAGATTCAGTAGTGGACATGGTACTGGATGCGGTACTGGACACATTACAAGATGCGGTACTGGACATACTCCCGGATTTGGTACTGGACATGGTACTAGATGTGGTACTGGACATGGTACCAGATTTGGTACTGGACATGGTACTGGATTCGGTAGTGGACATGGTACTGGATGCGGTACTGGACACATTACCAGATGTGGTACTGGACATACTCCCGGATTTGGTACTGGACATGGTACCGGATGCGGTACTGGACACATTACAAGATGCGGTACTGGACATAATACCGGATTTGGCACTGGACATGGTACTAGATGTGGTGCTGGACATGGTACCGGATGCAGTACTGAACACATTATGCAGTAACAGACATGGAACAATTAACAAGATTGGGTACTGGTATCGGGTCAGGGTTACGGTACGGGTACTACGAGTACAGTACTGGTCCAGTCCCGGACCAGTGCGTATCCGGATGGTTGGGGACCCCTGACAGTGTATGAATTTCTCTCTATCTGTGCGGAGGGTGCCTGAACCAAACGTCCATACATGACTAGTTGGGAGTGAGAAGGCGTCGTTTTATCATGTTCTTGTGGCATTCTTCTGGTGACTGAAGACATAAAGTAAAATCGAAATAACATTTCTCAGAATTTAGATGTAGAAAATACTCTGGGCGGGGCCACAAGCTTCATGCTCCACCCCATTCTGATGCATCAACTTGTAGGCGACTAGATCCATGTACGAATAGCTCTGAGATTTTCCTCCATTTTTGTAGCACCAGTAATATTAGTTTGTAAGGTGTAGAGAGAGCGTGTGAATAGAGTAAAAGGAGGGAAAAGGGGGCGGGCTTGTGTCAACGGTCCTATCAATAACTCAGAGGCAATAAACGATTAAAATCCCACTGGGGACGCT
This sequence comes from Oryzias javanicus, assembly GCA_003999625.1. Taxonomy (NCBI): domain Eukaryota; kingdom Metazoa; phylum Chordata; class Actinopteri; order Beloniformes; family Adrianichthyidae; genus Oryzias; species Oryzias javanicus. The sequence continues at coordinate 4,893,746 of CM012460.1, read as the reverse complement.
TTGAAAATAGATCAGAAGATGATTGGAGTTATTATAGATGTCGAATACAAAACTGATCAAATGTGTTGTTTTCCTGGTTCGTTAATTCAACGTTAACTTTGCTTTAATGATGTTCTGAATGTGTAAAAACACATCTGAACGCAAGGGGCCAAATCAGTAAATCTACCTGAAACATACATGTAACAAGAGTATTCTAAGAAAAAGTAATACTGTATTTCAATCATCACAATAAGGGAAACTTGTATATCATATTGAATAGATTGAAATCTATCAATAATAACATCAAGAAAGAACGTTTTTGGAACAAAAGTCCAGCTTCTGAAACGAATTTCAATGCTTGGTTGCTTGAACTGCATTCTCACTGTTTCTTTTCTTCCACTAACTGGTTTTTGTAGGAAGGACAAGTTAGCTTGTCAGTCGGACACAATGACACCACAGTTTAGAAGCAGCTTTTGGTCCCTTCGGCAGAGCGGGCAGGTGCCAAGTCCTGCTGGAAAATAAAACCAGCATCTCCATAACACCTGTCAGCACAGGACAGCGTGAGGTGGGCTACAATTGTTCTCGCAGAAAACAGTGAACCAGAAATCCTGGACTTTAAGAAACACAGATTCTGTGTGTCTTCACTCTTCCTCCAGACTGAGAGGATGACTTTCTAACAAAATGAAAATTTGGTTTCCTTTAATCTAAAAAGAAAATTTTAGACCATATGTGCCAAATTCATGATAATTCTATCCGGCCCTCCAGATCATTTTATTTTATTTATTTATTTTTTAACGGCCCAATGTTATCTTGCGGTTATTTCTAACAAAATATACTCTTATGGAGAGTAAAATATTGAAAGCTACTTAAGATTTAAGTTGATTCATTCTGGAATAATACTCCTGCCTTTTTATGATTCATAATTATGTTAAAAATTTACGGTTAAAGTTTTAAAAAAGTTAGCTTTTTGGACTATTTTGGCATTTACTGAGATTTTTTAGGCTATTTTGGAATTTAGCTAATAATTGAGCTATGTGCTAGCTGCTTTGGCTAACTTAGGCTTTTTCCAGTTTTTTAGGCTATTTTGAAGTTTAGCTATTTTTTCAGCCACATGCTAGCTGTTTTGACTAACTTAGGTTTTTTTTTTTTTTTTTTTTTTTTAGTTTTTTGGGTTAATTTGGCATTTAGCAAAAATTTTAGCTAGCTATTAACTTCAGCATTTTTGGCTATTAATTTTAGCATCTTCAGCTATCAGCACTAGCATCTTCAGCGTCCAAATACAGCATTCACACTAGCATCATCGCAGGTAATGCTATATATCTTGTTATTATCTTTAAAAGATATGGTTTTAGTGTGTTCAATAAATATTTATACTGTTAGGCTGACGACCTAATGTTTGGTCTGGATTTTGGCCCCTTGTGTACCCATCTGCTTACACTCTCTTCCACTAGCTTACAGCCCCTCACAACCCCAAGCTAACATTACCCGTGCAAGAAAAATGTCGAGAAATATTGGAAGTACAGTTTAGATTCCAGCAAAGACGAGGAAAACTAAGGCGTACATGGATCTATTCGTCTACTAGTGGATGCATCAGAATGGAGTGGAGCACAGAGCTTGTTGCTCAACCAAGCCTCTATGCCAACATTTTTTGTCCGTTCCTGATTCATAGTTTAAATAAAGACTTACTCAGCAATTTTAGGCTTCATTTTCATCAGAAAAAGGCCACAAGAACATTTTAAAAATGCCAAAAAACTCAATTTTCAACATGAAAGATTGACAGTAATCCTTAGGTGAAAGCAAACCAAGTCAAGGTGTAAAACTTTACGACCCTGCCACAATATGCAGTTTAAATTCATGATTCTCTCTTTTACGTGAAAAGTTGAATCCTGAATGCAACAAAAACTAAAAATCCTTGGCTAAAATAAAGATCATTGATGAATAAAAAATTGAGCTTGGAATCGATTGACATCTTATGAATTTTAATTTTCAAAATAAAAGTCTACTATAGAGTCCCCTAAAGGGATATAGATGTAAAAAATACTTTTAAAAAGTATACTGTAGTATCTTGTGTGCAACCCTGTGATCCAGGGATGTAGCAGGTTATGGATGGATGGATGGATGGATGGACGGATGGATGGATGGATAGAGATGGATGGATGACAGATGGATAGATGGATGGATAGAGATGGATGGATGGACGGATGGATGGATGGATGGATGGATGAATGGATAGAGATGGATGGATGGACGGATGGATGGAGATGGATGGATGGAGATAGAGGGATGGATTGATGGATGGATGGAGGAGATGGATGGAGGGAGATGGATAAATGGATGGATAGATGGAGATGGATAGATGGAGGAATGGATGGAGATGGATGGACGGATGGATGGACGGATGGATAGAGATGGATGGATGGATGGAAGGATGGAGATGGATGGATGGATGGAAGGATGGAGATGGATGGATGCATGGATGGATGGATGGAGATAGAGGGATGGATGGATGGATGGATGGATAGATGAGATGGATGGAGGGAGATGGATGGAGGGAGATGGATGAATGGATGGATAGATGGAGATGGATGGATGGAGGGATGGATGGATGAGGGATGGATGGATGGATGGATGGATGGATGGATGGATGGGTAGATGAGATGGATGGAGGGAGATGGATGAAGGGAGATGGATGAATGGATGGATAGAGATGGATAGATAGAGATGGATGGATGGAGATAGAGGGATGGATTGATGGATGTGTCCCTTTTGGGGAAGATATTTTGCTTCTTATTTTACAACTAAAATGTTAAAAATTCCTCAGTAAATGTTCTCATCTAAATGCAAAATGTTAAAAGATATTTTTCGGGTGTAAAAACCAACAGAGCAGAACTTTTAGCTTTGGAACCAACATCTGACCCTGAAGCTCTCCGTGGGACGGACTCCCTCTGGGGTCATCCCCTCAGACCGAAAACAATAAATCCGAGCTCCATCTGCCGCTCAAGCGACTTTCTATTTTGAGCTTGTTTGGCAGATATTTTTATCAGAAAAGTTGACATTGCTCCCTGGTATGCTTTCATGCGCTCCGTCCTCCTGAAGGCTTCTGGGTAAACTTCGGGGAGGAATGTGAGGAAATTGCAGCGGACACTCCGGGCATGTGGACCTATGAATTGAAGCAGTGATCGGGAGATAATCTCATGTGATGGCTGCTGTTGGAGGCAACCCGAAGTGTTGTTTGGAACTTAAGTATGAAGGAATGTTCCAGAAAAGTGAAGGGCTGGAGATGACCCCACATCAGAGACATTTCTCGTAGTGGATTTGCTGAAAAATAATCAATTTGGTCAATTTGTTTTTGTCTTTCTGATGGATGAACTCAGAAATGAAGATGCTTTACATTCTGACACAAGAAAAAAAGAGTCAGATTACTTTAATAAATCTAAAATAAACATTAAAACCTCAAACTATGGTACTATTTATGGCTTATTTACAGGATGTTTTCCATTTCTTGTCTATCAGAGGTTTGGATTTCCATCCCTCAAGACCCTTATCCTTTCAATGTTCTCTACTGCATAGTAATAATAATCAATTTTTAAGATAACTGTGACGAAATTCATCGTATTCCATCATAACCTTGTTATAAAATGTCTATTTTTGTTATTCTTTAATTAACCAAAAAGGGAAGAGTTGACTTTTTTGCAGTCTCTGGTGGTTCCTGAAATGTTTTCATTTTTTTCCTAATTTCATTCAGGAGGATTAAAAGTTTGTGTCGTCACTCTCTGGGGATATTTTAGGAGTTTTATCTTTTAGTTTGTTGATTTTGAGGTTTATGTGTAAAAGAATACAGTGATGGAAGTTATTTTTACTCATAATTTAAAGTGTTATGCAATTCCTATTTGACAATTCAATTTGATCAAGCAATTTGAAAATATATTTTAACCAATTTGTAACTTAGGATTGCAATATAAAGATATATATTTTTTTAAATTTAGCTTTGAATAAAAAAATATAAGCATTTTTTGAAGCCTTTTAAAATTTTATTGTTGTAAATTTTCATATTAAATACTACATTGAAAAAATGCATCGAATTGCATATTGAATTGCCAGTTGCTAAACTGGATTCCAAGGCATTTATATGGAAATATATAGGAAAACTAGTGGATGTTTTTGTCAATAAAGTCAAATTATGTTCAAACTAAACTTTATTATTACCAAAAAGTGAAAATTTGTTTTGCAGCAGAAGATTTTTTTCTAAATTTAAGCAGAAAAGATGATGAAATTAGATTAGTTCCTTTTTTATTTTTATATTTAACATACGGAAAACTGATCTTATTTATTTATTTTTTTTGTTCAAAAACAATCAAATCCTGAAATATGAACATTTTCCATATAAAAATAGAAAAGTTTCCTTTACTTTTTTCCAAATCCAACATCCATGGATGCTTCCTCTCATGGTTTTCAGAGTTTTACCTTTGGCACATGCGTTTTTACGCACACTTACAGCGTCTCGGTGCTCGCTGGAAACCTCGGGAGAGCATCGATGTCGAAGCAGGAGATGGTGAGGCTCCTCCACTCGGAGCATTCGCAGACGGCCGGGCAGGCGTCAGCCCCCGACGCGGCGCTGCAGGCTGGGAGCGTCACGAGCGCCAGCAGCGCAATCACCTGCATGCCTGCGCAGCTGGCGGACACCGCTGGCTGCGCGCTGCCGACAACAACCAGAAAGCTTCAGTCGAGAGGAACTCGGAGGTTCTACTCTACCTGTCTGGAGCTAATCCTCAGGTGAGATCTGTGGAGAGCTGGTCTGTGCGCCTTGAGGCTGAAGGTGGAGATGCTCCACGGTGGGTTTGGAGGTGGTTTCCAACTTGAGGGGAGGGTGGAATTTTGGCTTTCACCTCCTCCTCCTCCTTCTTGGAGCGGGGTATCCAAATGTTCCTTTTGGTCAAATATCAGCTGATTTTAATAATAGCACTTTCCTCTAATATTTTGACCTTAATTGTGGTTTTTGTTGACAGAAAGTGACTAAAAAGTTCAAATCTCCAAATATGAAAAATTGTAATAGATCCAAGAGTGTAAACTAGGTTACTGAAAGAAATTACAAAAGTTTAGGTTATAAAGGTTCCCTCTTTCCATTTAGCACTGCTGAAGCCTTATTATCCATGTAATATATGTAAAAGTTACACAAAAGAGAGCAAAAATCTCATTAGGGATTTTTTAAGAATGAATTTTTCCATAAAATCTATGCATCATTGTAAGGAAACTCATTGATATTATTGCTTGAGCAATCAGTTCATTTATTATTTAAAAAAAAAAAACTTTTAAAAATGACATTGACAAATATAATGCAATACCTTCCCTAAAAAATAACTAAAAATAAATATAAAACATTTTAAATTGATTAAATTCACTGTAGGCTTATATTTGTTTATTTAATGGATACCTGAGTCATTTTATAATTATACAAACACACACAACTGCACAAGTTATGTTTATTTTAGAGAATAATTTAAAATATATTATTACTTTTAGATTTAATAGTGTTTTAGTCTCTGCACAGTTTTGTTGTGTTTACAAAGAATTATGGTAACAATTCAAATTCCCCTTTTTGGGATTGATAAAGTTTTATTTTTTATTTTGAAAGATGTGTGTAATTTCTTACAATTGAAAGTAATTAATTGAGATGATAAAACTTATATTTGTGAATGTGAATTATAGTTATTTATAATCTGCCTTTTTTTTATATCTACTTATGTTCCTCTTTGTGGGATCAATAAAGTTTATTTTTTTATTTTGAAACTTCTGTGCAATTACTTACATTTGAAAGTAAATAATTCAGAAGATCAATTTTATAGTTATGAATGTGAATTATCAATTGTTAAGTTACTCATGTTCCCCTTTGTGGGATCAATAAAGTTTTTTCTTGAATTTTATTTTGAAAGACTTACGTCATCTGAAGAAAATAAATAAATACATTTAATGGTAACTAAATAAAAAGATTAATCTTATTTGTGATAAGTCTACACATATGGAATGTATTTGGACTTTAATATCATATTTATATCAAATAAATATAGAATATACGGATTTATTATGACCTTTTTTTTTAAATTATTTTGTCAGCAAAGATGATTTAATAAAGGACCTTAATAATTTTTAGATATGAGGAAAATGTATTATTGTAGTAATAAACGTTTGTTATTATTTTTTTCCTGTGTGGCGGTATTGCTGGCGCTAAAGCTCTTACTTGGACAATGTAGTTCGAATTAGACATTCCCACTGTGTCCAGGGACAGAAAAGCATACATCTCCCAGCATTCATTTCGGCTATTACGGTCTAACGTTTTCTTGGACAGAAGCGGCTGGTTTAAGTTGCTAAACCTGAAGGATGTACAGTGATGTTCTCTTGATTTTCGTTCTCCATTTAAAATTGTAGCGTTTTCCGTGTTATATTTAAATTTAATTTGTTTTATTCCGTGATTTGTTTTGAACACAACTTGGAGTTTTATCCTAAGCGTAATTTATTTAGCCAACTTTCTGTTAGTTAGTCTAGCAAGCTAACGTTCGCGTCCCGTCCTCCCACTTGTTGCAGGAAGGATTTATCAAAAACGATGCTCCGAGCTGCGATTTATCGGGATGAAAACGGCTTCAATTGTTCTCTGGAGTTTTGATAGTTTATCGCTGGCGGTAAATATGACCAACTTACGATGCATCCGCGGAACGTTACACGCATCCCGTGCACCAAAAGTTGACATTAATTCAATTCGCAAGCGTTATAGTTAACGGTTTAGTTTGAGTCCTCGCTGCGGTGTTTGGAAACTATGGAGACGTCCAGCGAGTCGGAGTCGCTCGGCAGGAGCAGAGGACGCAGAACCGGACGGGACCGGGAGAGGAGCAGCGGGAGCGGCGGCGACGTCCGGGCTGCGGACATCAGCCAGAAGATCAGCACCCTGGCGAACACCCTGCAGGTGCTCCTGGTGTTTGCGCGTCGTGATGGAAACGTTTGCAGCCAGGGAGCAGGTGTACCTGTCCTACAGTCTCTGATTTATATTCACGGGGTCATTATTTGGCAGGACACCAGCCGAAACTTAACCAAAGTGGACCGGATGTTGGGTCAGTACCAAGGCCACACGGATGACCAGGCTGAGGCCATGGCACTGGTGAGACCACAGGCTGAAAATGATCACTTTTCAACATAAATAAACACATTATTTTACTGGTAATATAACATTTTAATTCACTTTTCCTAAACAAAACTATTTAACCCTTAGATTCTTAGAAATAAATTCACACGGAAGCCGAGAACTCATTTTCTTGTGGTATTGAATGAAATATTTTTATTTCTTTTGCAATTTTCACAAATAAGAAAGTGATTTACGAAAATACAGCATCAAATCTAAACGTACTTATTAAAAAAAAAAAAAGCGCAATATTTATGCTTTTTTGGGAATGAAACATTTATTTATTAATGTAGCTTTTAAATATGTCAGTGACTGAATTACAACATTGTCTATATCAGAGGTCACCAACCTTTTTGAACCTGAGGGCTACTTCATGGGTACTTCGTTATACGAAGGGCTACCATTTTTAAATAACAAATTTTGTTTAGTTATAGTTAGTTAAACATTATTAATAATGAATAATGATCCTCCTCTTTGTAAAGACACGGATTTCTCACTATAATTATCAAAAATGACAACAAGCTAGGAAAGAAATATCAATATTCAGGACTTTATTAATCTCAGTAATTGTTTTCATTTTCAGATGTTAGCTGAGATTTCATGGGAAAAATTTTCCATTTTCCCTGTGTTGTACAATGTTAATCAATTATAAAATGTTAAAGAAAAATCAACTTCCACATTTTTGAACAAATCGTGTCACATTTTGAACTAAAGACCAAATCTGCAGCATTTTTAATAAAATTAATGATCTTTGAACTGAAATAGGTCAGAGGTCACCTAAACTTATCTGAAGTTCATATGTCATCAACATATTTGTAAGATATTTTCATTTTTAAATCTAGGTAAATGCAAGTGTAATTAAAAAATATATCATCAGAATTTAATTTTAGATGTCGCTCACAAGTGTGTTAATTTTAGAAGAGACCTGAGGGCACCTTGTGGGGGCACCGCGGGCACCACGTTGGTGACCCCTGGTCTATATGTTTATATAACAGAAAAAAATAACTTTTCTATACTTTATTTCTTTAAGCGTCGCCTTTTTTAAAAAAAATTAAAGAGCCAAAAAATGATGAAGACTTATTTGGACGTCGTTTTTTGACAGAGACCATCCGCCTGAGTTAGACCAAAAGTATAAATCGATCATCAAGTCTTCTGTTGTTTGATATTTTCTCTGACAAACTTATGTAGATTGTTAAAAAAAAAAAAAAAAAAAAAATCTCAATATTATGACATAATGAAGAATTTTCTCACGATAACATGATAGTAGATGTTGTTATTATCATAAAGAAACAGGCAAAAATAATCAACAAAGTAGGCGGTTCAGTCACTTACAATCAGCTAACCTTTCTTTAATCATTTATTTTTGCCTTGCAGTTTCAGATCCACATTCTCATGCACAGAGGTAGGATTTAGGATGCTTTCCTTTTACTTTATTACATTAAAATGCAAGATAGCAGGTAATTAACACAACAATAATAAACAGCAGGATGTTGAGATTGTGCTGGTCTTTCCAGAGTATTAAGGAGATCATAATTAAAATAAATAAATATGCAAATAAAATTGTAAAGGTATGAGGAAAAATAGTCAAAAATGTTGGAAATCAATGAAAAAATAATTTTATCATGAAAAATGTCACTCTTTTTTTGAAGATAAAGTTGTGAAAGACTCCATCAACATGAACTGCTGACTAAATCCATCAATCCACCCATTTATGGCTTTGATTCATCATAGGTAGTCTATCCATGTCCCATAATGCATTTAGACCTCTCACTGGAAATTCACTTCTTATGCTTCAAGAATCTCTTTCTTAAAATTCCTACAGATTGTTTTCAGTTTTCTTTTACGGTACCTACAATAAGTCCATGTTCACTCACGCAGTAAACAGATTCTGAAGTGATTCAATCTCTCATAATAAAAGAAAATATATTATAAATATTTTTTGTTATTTTTCGTAGTGACTTTTGCCTCATACATATTTTACTTTAATCTGTTTTTACTCAGAATTTTATAATTTATTCTCCTAAAATTTAGAATTCTGTCTCATAATTTTACACCTTTATTAATATATTTACTTTATTCTCATATATTTATTTGTCTTTATATTTTTAATCATTTTTCACATAAAGCTGACATTAAACAAAGCATCGTTTCAGAGGGAAAGTTGATTCTTAACGCTGGTTTTTGTCTAGACAATAAAGAGAAAATTAGTTAATAATAATAATAATTAGAAAATTATTAGAAATTAGTTGTTTTCCTCCTTCTGAGATTCTCCAAAATGATCAAATTGACTCAATGGGTTAAATGAAACTATAAAATCACTTGTCTTTTTGATTGTGGAATAAGTAACATTTAATTTATGACATAAATGGGAAGTTTAATATTTTTTTTGAGTGCTAAAAAAAGTGTTTTTATTGTATTTTAATGTGATATATTGGGACTGATTGAAGGTAATGTTTTTTTTTTTTTTTTTTTTTTTTTAATTGTTCAAGATTCAAAGAAAAAAGTTACCCTTGATGGTGTAAAAATGTTTGCTGGAAGTCATAATTAAAAAGGAAAAACTCCAGAAAACCTCTTTTAGTAGTATTTTAATCTGTTAATGTTCTGCAAATTTAAATAAAACACCTTAAAATTACAGCAATCATTAGATTAAAAATCATTTCAATGAAAAATAGATGAATTCATGAATTTTCTTTCTTATAATTGTGGATTGAGGTAAAGTCTCGGCATCTCAGTGCGTGAAAGGAAGAGAGGAATTCTTCGTTATTGATTATCTCGTTATGCCCTACTTTATAGTTTTTTTTAATCATTATATCTCGAAATATCTCGTTATATCTCGAGATAATATCTTGTTATCACAAGAAACGATAAAAAAATAATAAAGTAGGGCAGGCCGTTTTCTCATTGATTTTCCTGATTATTAATGAAACAAATGAAGATATTGCGTAGTTTTGTTTTTCATATAGTCTGTTTTCTATCAGTTCATTTTTGTTTTGCTGCTTTTCAGCTCAGAGAGAACCTGGAGGAGTCCATCAGTCAGCTGCAGACCAGGAGGCTGAGCAGAGTCAACGGAGTTGGGAGTCCCTCTGCTTCCACTCTGCAAACCAGCGATCTGGAAGTTCACTCCGAATCAGGTAAACCAAATCCGTCATGGAACCGAAACAAAAAAAAAAAAAAAAGCCCACTCATTTCTGAGAACTGTCTTTTAGAAGGACAGAGATTCTACCCGACATCCCCGCTGAGGGACAACCGCCACCTTCCAGGAAGGAGGAGGAGGAGGTCTCAGTCTGCTAATGTTCGCTTTAAGGATTCTGGTGTGCCCACAGAGGAGGTGAGGAGGAGCGGCCCAGCTTGATGCGTGTAGTTTCAACAGGACGCCACAAGAGGGCACAATGAGTCAGCAGCATTTAGACATCCCCTTTCCAGTCATGATGAGCTCCAATTCTTATCATTTCAGTTCAATGAATCCTTTTAAATCTAATTACAGAAGAAAATTCATCTATGCTCTGTTTTTCCGTCCTGTAAGAATGATTTTGTGGCGGTTTTGAACAGATTCACGCGTTCCACCAGTCACTACGCGACCTGTGCTCGGATCACCAGAGACTGTCTGATGACCTGGATAGAGAGATCCTCAGGAGGAACAGGTATGTGATGCATTTTGTTCTGCATTGTTTTGGTGAAAGCTGACATCACGGGAAACGGCGCTCGGCTTTTTGGATTTGTAAGAGATGTCTTGACGTAAAAACAAACGCATTCTTCTTCTCGATATTTGGGCGGCCTGCGCGGGACATAACCGCAGCTTTTTCCGAGCGCCTCGCTCTGGATTTTTGTTTGCAGATTAACGCTTGCCCGTCATCTCTTTAAATCTCAGCGATCAAGATGCAATTAAAAAGGAGATGTAACCCTGCAGAGATGTCTCTGCAAAGCCAGAAGAGTGCAGCTCTGGACTCTCAGAGCGGATTACAAGTTGACATTTTGAAGATATTAAAAACCCTCTCATCCTTTGTTCTGCTGACCAGAGCAAATTGATCCGCCGCACTTTTTCTGCATCTGAAGCTCAATCGTTATTTTATTTTTTTCTTTTGGTGGCATCAAATCTACATTGAGATCGATGAACTCTTGAATATATTTACAGACTGGTTGGATTTGTCTTCTTTGTTTGGTAGGGCTGATATCGACACCCGCCGGGCGATGGAGAGCCTCACGGAGCACATGACCGCCTCCCAAAGACAAGACTCGGTGAGTTGTGGCAAATGTGCTTTCGTTTTCCATAAATATTTGGGAAAAAATGGAGAAATCTTAAATTTAGAAACAGAAAATCAAGTATTGATCATATATGCTGACGGGAGTCTCACTCTGATCTTATTTTGATTGATTTTCAAAGAGTTTGAGCTACAGTAGGTCATTAGAAAGTCACCTTCAAGTTGTGGGCTGGTGCGTAGCAACGCCGCCCCCACTTCCCATCACAACCCCAACTTAACATTAGAGGTGCAACGAAACCAGTGACCAATATCGGAGCTATACAGCCAAAAAAACAGAGACGTGGATGGATCAGAACATGTATTTTCTTCAAACGTCGATTTGTCGTCTGTTCCGGATTCACAACAATTTGAATAAAGAAATACTCAGAAATGCAAATTTAAGAGACATTTTCTTAATATTTGTTGTCCATCATCTAAAAAAAACAGAGGAGCTTCTGGTCACATGCAAGATGGCGCCAGAGCCAATCTCCTGCTGGAGGCGGAATATTCGCAACTTCAGCCGGTTGTGTGGGCGGGAATTTCCTAAACTTCCGGAAAGGCTTTCGAAATGATAGTTTAAAAACTTTTCAAGTATCGGATTTTAAGCTTTTAAATGTGGATGAACTGTAACCGTATTGCAGTTTAATGTGTAAGATGAGCTTCAAACGGGACGGAGAACGTTCATTGTTTTATTTATTTCAAATCAATATTAACAATGTTTGAATTTGTACAACTACACTGTAGGGCTGGGCGATATGGGATTTTTTATATCACGATATAGCTTTTTACATATTGCGCGATAACGATATAGATCACGATATAAACCAAATCACTATATTTGACTATATTTATTTATATTAGACTCCTAAACTGTTTCTTCAGTTCCATTAAAAAAAACAAAGCATTAAGTCTACAAATAAATTCTAATGTTTTCAGGGTTCACATAACAAAAATGTATTAATGTACTACAAATTAATTTTTGTTTTATTTAGTAGCAGTGTAACGGATCACAAAACACACGGCTCGGATCGTGTCACGGCTTTAAGGTCACGGTTCTGATCATTTTTTGGATCAGTAACAAGTAAAAAAAACAACAAGAAAAAAGAAGATAAAAGCCTAAAATTTCTTTTAAAAGGTAAAAATATATGTTTAAAAAAAGTACTTAAAAGCATTAACTCACACATTTTGAACTTTGAACATAAACAAAACATGTATTTTCTGATTACATGTACATGTCTGGAGAGATATGCTATCCCACCAAATTAAAATGCAATTTTGAAACTAAACTTTTCATTATTTTTGGTATTAATTGTTGTATTGAAACTAACTGTGGCAACATTTAAATATGTCAAATAAGTATTATTAACCATAGTACATGTCCAGGTGATGCACTGCCATACCCGCGTTTTTTCTGATTATTTTTGACCCTAACGGCTTGCCATAGCTCTATATTCCCCTGTCAGCTCTTGCCAGCTGGGTGCAGGAGTGCAACAGCGGCCGCTCCTCAATGGAAGGTCTCCTGAACTCCGACACGGAGATGTGTACCGATGTTTTTATTCAGCTCTTCAACATAAATCAATCTCTCGGTATCCGCGTTCTTCATGAAGAGTTACAGAAAAGTTTTGACAGAAGCTTCTTCCACACTCAGCGGGGCTTCAGATTGACAGACTTTCTAATGACCGAAAGCATTAAATCTGACGCTTTTTAAAAATAATACAGTCTACTGTAAATTAATTGGACGCCAAATGCATTCGGCTTGGACAAACAATTGATCGTAATAAAACGCGCGGGGCGCGAGGTCCGCAGCTGCAGCGGGGGTTGCTGGTAGAAGTCGGCTCGTGCGCTTTTGTTTACCTTTCATGCAGACGAAGGACGCGGAGTGGAGTCCAAAAAAATGACCGAAATGAGAGCTAATAAACACAATAATTAGATGCAAACACTTACTCGCCCTGTGGTCACTAACTCTCGAACTTTTACTCGTCAAATAGGAGAAAATGTTCGCTAGCAAGTGTTATTTGCGGACCCTTCAAAATAAAAGTCTATCGCGATAGACTCATTCTTCTATTGAAAAAATGTTCTATCGCGATATCAATAATTATTGTTTTATCGCCCAGCCCTACTACACTCGTTTACCTTTGAAGAAAAAGCAGAAGAAATGCTGGTTTTTCCTTTGGGAATCAGCTGATAACCAACAAAATGTCAGTTTATCTCAGTGTTTTGCGGGTGGGACTTCCGGCTTTTCCGCGTATTTTTTTCTCTGTCCAGATTCTCTTGAAAAAATGTCTAAAAAAAGTTAAAAACACAATTTTTAACGGCTAATATCTCCTCACTTCACCTTCAGCTCCATGACAGATTCTACTCCAGGTGACGTGTTTAATATTTTTTATCAGTTTTCGTCTGCGGGCGCAACAAGATAAACGTGTCAGCCGTCCTGCTCGGCTGCACGTGCCGCCTCCTGATTAGACCCAGTCTGAAACGTCTCAACCCGGTTAGATAAAACGCTCGCCGTGTCGTTCATCCGGTTGCGTGACCCTCTCCGTCTGCAGGTGCCGCGCCGCGTGGACCGCCGCCTGCAGGAGCTGGAGAGAGAGATGCTGCGCGGCGAGCAGGACAAGGAGAGGAGGCCGGAGCAGCGTGGGGCGGCGCCTGACGAGCTGCAGGAGGTTGCTAACCGCTCATCCGTGCATCACAAACACTTTTTTATATTTTTATTCACAAAAAAGCCCGAAGCGAGGACCCGCAGGTGTCACGGATTCCACCCTGAGATGTTAGAATCCCGAACGAGCCGCCGTCAGGCGTCACGTCAGCACGCACGCTCCCAATCGATTGTATTTCACCACAATATACATCTTCTGAAATCATCTGTAATGGTTATAAAATGCAATGTTTTGCTCTGCAGGAAGCTTTTCTAGTCTGACGCAGACTTCTCTGCTTAATGTGCTTCTAGTCATTTATTTCTCCTCCTCATCGGAGAAACGCTGCTGATAAAAGCATCCCAGCAGGGCTGTTCCTCCTCGTGATAAATCCCCCGATCGGTCGCTCTTGAGCGGTTGTTCAGATTGTTGGCATTTATTAGTTCATAATCCTCCATTTTTCGTGTGTCGGGGATCAAACTGGATCTGTGTTTCTGGATTGTTTGAAACTTTTTCATTGTCACCAGTAGGGCTGCCACGATTAATCGACTAATCGACGACTAATATCGACTATCAAAATAGTCGACAACTAATTTAATAGTCGATTAATCGTTACTTTATATTGTATGAAGTCAGAGTGTAGTAAAGTTAAAAGTTATAATAGCATTCTGCTAGCTTTTTGGAATATTTTGGAATTTAATGAGTTTCTTTGGCCTTTTATAGAGTTTAGCTAATATTTAATCTACATGCTAGCTGTTTTGGCTAACTTAAGTTTTTTTTAAAATTTTTTTTAAGCTGTTTTTGAGTTTAACTAATATTTCAGCGACATAGCTATTTTGGTTAATTTAGGATTTTTCTGTTTTTTCAGGCTAATTTTGAGTTTAGCTAATATTTCAGCAGCATGCTAGCTATTTTGGCTAACTTTGGCTCTTTTTATTTTTTAGGCTAATTTGGCATTTAACTAATATTTTAGCTGGTTATCAACTTCAGCGTCTTTACATCCAGTTTGCGCATGACCCGATTAGTCGACTAATCGGAAAAAATAATCTGTGATTAGTCGACTATTAAAATAATCGCTTGTGGCAGCACTAGTCACCAGATGAAGAAGAAGCAGTGACAATAATTCATTTGATGATTTCTTTCTAACATTTTGATATCATAATTGCAAAAAAACGTTACAGATATTTATATGATGTAAATCCCGTTTGTCTCATAATCTGTTATTTTCTGAATCCAGAAAATAATTCTTGAATAAATTATTTATAAAACCAACAGCAGATTATAGATGTTAAGTTATTTTTCTGTTATTTTTATGTAACAGAATCCCTTTTTATCTGTCAGAGTTGCTGCATTTTACTGCAAAAAAAGTTTAGATACAAGCTCAGTTGATGAAAAAATTGTATTTTTGTTTTTAGCCTCTTCTTTTGGCATTTTTCTGACAATCAAGGACATTCAGGAAGCAAATTCATCTTAAAAAATCAGTATTTTTAAATTCTAATTGTTATGAATCTGAAATTTGCATCAGAGGTGTTAGGTTGGGGGTCTAAGATGCTGCCAGCAACACACTCTATCATACCATAACTTTTCAGCCGTAAACTCGATCTGCGTTATTTTAGCTGATTCTGAAGTGGAGGAAAGCGACGCACGAAGGTTAGCACCGCTAAACGTTAAACGGTTAAGCTATCGGGGAGCGTGTAAACTGCAAACGATTATTTCAACAGTCAGCATAGTCGTGGCTAATCGACTAATCAGCCCCAGTAAACAGAAAGCTCTCATCAACAGGAAGGGGAAGTGGGGGTGGGGTTGCTCCACGCCTGACGGTTCTGCCAACAACTTGTAGGCAACTTTCAGCACAATTTTTGAAAACGTTTTAGCTAAAAACTGCATAATCCTAAATAAATACATTTAAAATAGCTCATAAGACGATCGGAGTGGGTCTTTAAAGTCGAGCTAACACTCCTGGGGGCGTAAATAAAAATGGCGAGAGGATGGGAAGGGAAAAAAATCATCTGCTAAAGAGCAGGAAATGAAGAAGAGCAGAGGGCGCGCTTCTTCTCCACCTGCGAGCGCCTCTGTGATGTGAATCAAATAGATAATGAGTCACTCGGGTAGATTGCATCGCCAGCAGCGAGTCATTCATCACCCAGCCTGCTCCCGACCAATGGGATCGCTGCGCTGGGGCAAATACCCACAACAATACAAGTTTTAGTAAAAATGTTTCAGTAAAAATACAGATTATTGTGTGAATGCTTAGTAATCATTCACACTGTAGGGATTCTCCTTTCTGTACGGTTTCTGACCTGAACACTCAATCACACTTTCACCAGTTTCAGTAATCTCTGTATCAAAACGTTGTTAAGGTCATTACTGCTCGTATTTTTGGTATATTATAAAACTTTATAGTTTTTGAAATATTGAGCAAAATGAGTCAAATTTAAACATTTTAAGTAGATTAGCAACAAACCTTTAAATATATTTATGAGCTACGTTTTCATCTTTTATAGTAATTTTTAAAAGTAATTTGGAGTTTAGGTAATATTTTAGCAACATGCTAACATTTTTAGCTAATTTGGTATCTACTTTCGACTAATTTAGTTTACTGAGGAATTTTAGGCTTAACTAGTAATTAAGCAGTTTGGCTCATTTGGCATCTATGAAGGTTTTGTGGACTCATTTGGAGTGTAGCTTATATTTTAGCAACACACTAAAGTGTTTTTAACTAAATAGATTTTGGAGTTTAGCTAGTATTTAAGCAACAAGCTGTCGTTTTTTTGCTACTAAGGTTTTCTGGGCTAATTTAGAGTTTAGCTTCTATTGTAGCAAAATTGGCGTGAATTGAGGATTTTTAAGAAACTTTACTGTACATTTTTCAGAAATTCAGGTCAACTTAATCGCTCTTTCATAGTTCTTTTAGCAAATTTAACATTTTGCAAAAAGCTTTTGGATTTTCACTAAATCCCTTCAGCAATTAAAGTAAATTGCATCACTATTTTCAGCAAAAAGCTTCAGTATCTTCAGTGACTAAATCACCAAAAAGCATTCACACTATTTCGCAGGTAATGCAACTTCTCTAGTTTCTTATTGTGTCAATTTGTATTTGTCTGCTCGTGACTTTTTATTTATTTGTTTACTTTAAGGCTTTAGGAAGACGCCAAGTCCAATCGCGTGACGATGAGGCCACGACAGCCAGGCTGCTTCAAGCGGAGAGGGACAAATACAGGGTGAACTGTGTTATTATTATTTACTACATGACAACAAATCACTACAAATACAGGTGTAATGATTCATCAATGTTGTATTGATGGATCGATTCATATTCATGGCAGTCTTGCCTCAGATGGATCAATCTGATTCAACCAGATTGATCCATCTGAGACAAGACAGTGATGGAAACGACTAGAATAGTTTCAAAATAAAAAAAAAATCAATTATATCAATATTGCAAAAATAGTATTTGGGTTGAGGTACAGTCGGTTTGTTTAGGATAACCTAAAGATGTTGAATTAACCTGGATTCCCTCTGACAGAGTCCGACTGTATAATTAAAACATAGCATTGTTCGGGTCCGCGGCGGTTGCTGTCCATGGTGCTGACGCAATGCGGTTTCTGCCTAGTTCTTCTGAATGTCAAAGTGAAGAAATTCAATGACGTGCGGGTTGATCTGATCTTTTTGTGGTGTTATTCGTTCGTCTTTCATGGTTTTAACGTGGTTCATTTGTGATACATCTGTGAAGATTACATGTATAAAGACCACAGCTTTTTTCCCCGTTTGACCAATTTTCTTAACATGCAGTATGCATGTGACACGGCCTTAAGAAGATGATCGTCCGGGTACTTCGTCCGCTGTAGCTGGAGCTGGAGCAGCAGACCCTGGTGTTCAAATTATGATCGTTATTACAAAAGCTCCAAGTTTCTCCACAACTTCAAAACTGATTCTGTTCTAAATCATAGTAGAAGTTTCTTTGGTCTGAATGTTCTGCTCCTCCCAGATGGAGCAGGAGTTGGAGAAGGTCAGGAGTTTGCTGCAACAGTCAGAGGATAGAAGGGAGTCGCTAATGAAACAGGTTTGGATTCATTTATCTGTCTGATTGTTTATATTTTAGACTAAATCCTCCGTCTGTAACGTCTCTGTCGGGATCCGCCTCTCACCAGGTGGAGGACGTGCGCAGTGAGCTGCTGCAGAGAAGGGCAGAAAGGCCCGAAGCCGCCAGGCCACGACTGGAAACCCCCCCGCTCGGCGCTCAGCTGCCCCCCGCCCGCTCCGACCACGACGTGGGAAAAGGTGAGCCTGCGGGGTCCGGCGCGGTGAAGAACAAACCAATGAGTTCAGCTTTGTAACGACAGAAACAGATGTTTTTTTTTCATTAGTTCCCCCTTGTTTAAAGGAGATCTCCAGACAATACAGATGTGATGCCAACCGCTGAATCAAAACACGAGAGTGGGCGGTGTAAATGCAAAACAGTGGAAGCATGAGAGGTTTGATGAAGCGCCGCTGAGAGTAAACACAGCGACAAGATGATTAAAGTGTGGGAGAGGGGGCAGAGAATTGATTTGGACCGAAAAATGCAGAGAGAAAACTCAACTTCTGTTCAATGTTGAAATATTTTCTCTTCATTTGAGTCATTTCCTTAGTTGAAAGCAGCAATTTAAAGTTAACTGCAGCTTTATTTAGTGGGTTTATTTCAATATGTTATTGGGTTTCTTCCAAGATCCACTTTAAACATTTCTATTTAAAGGAGGCGAATGATTCAGCCGGTTTTCACAGCTGTAATCGATCACCAGTGATGAACGGAGAATGGATGGATGGATGGATGGATGATGATGGATGGAGGGGTGGATGGATGGATGGATGGATGGATGGATGGATGTATGGATGGATGGATGATGGATGGATGGATGATAGATGGATGGATTAATGGATGGATGGATGAATGGATGGATGATGGATGGATGGATGGATGGATGGATGGGATGATGGATGGATGGATGGATGGATGATGGATGGATGATGGATGGATGGATGGGTGGATGGATGGATGGATGGTGGATGGATGGATGGATGGATGGATGGATGATGGATGGATGGATTTAATGGATGGATGGATGGATGAATGGATGGATGGATGGATGGATGATGGATGGATGGATGATGGATGATGGATGGATGGATGATGGATTAATGGATGGATGGATGAATGGATGGATGATGGATGGATGGATGGATGGATGGGTGGATGGATGGATGGATGGATGATGGATGGATGGATGGATGGATGATGGATGGATGATGGATGAATGGATGGATGGATGGATGGATGGATGGATGGATGGGTGGATGGATGGATGGATGGATGATGGATGGATGGATGGATGGATGATGGATGGATGATGGATGAATGGATGGATGGATGGATGGATGGATGGATGGATGGATGATGGATGGATGATGGATGAATGGATGGATGATGGATGGATGGATGATGGATGGATGGATGGATGATGGATGGATGGATGGATGGATGGGTGGATGGATGGATGGATGGATGGATGGATGATGGATGGATGGATGATGGATGGATGGATTGATGGATGGATGATGGATGGATGGATGGATGGATGGATGATGGATGAATGGATGGATGGATGGATGATGGATGGGTGGGTGGATGGATGGATGGATGGATGATGGATGGATGGATGATGGATGGATGGATTAATGGATGGATGGATGATGGATGGATGGATGATGGATGGATGGATTAATGGATGGATGGATGATGGATGGATGGATGGGTGGGTGGATGGATGGATAGGTGGGGGGATGGGTGGATGGGTGGATAGATGGATGGATGGGTGGGTGGATGGATGGGTGGATGATGGATGGATGGGTGGATAGATGGATGGATGGGTGGGTGGATTAATGGATGGATGATGGATGGATGAATTGGTGATATTTGTATCGATTTATCGGGTGTGTCTGGTAGTACGATGTATCGTGATATACGTCTCATACGTTGCAAATCACAATAAATCCCAAGACTGTACCAGAACAATTTTTCACGTTTACTTTTTTAAGCGTTCTTTAGTCGAGTTCATTTTATTTAATGATCACATTAATCACTCTCATTGTATACTCATACTGGCAGAAACGTGGTACAGTTCAGTTCGATACCTATCCCAAGTAAGAACTAGAAAAGTTGCATTACCTGCGACAATGCTAGTGTGAATGCTTATTGCTGTAAGTAGTTACTGAAGAAGCTGAAACTTTTTTGCTGAAAATGTTGACACAATTTACTTTAATCAGTGAAAGGATTTTCTGAAAATGCAAAAGCTTTATTAAAAAAATGTTAATATGTTAAAAGACTGCAAATTTGGTTAACGAACTATGAAAGTTGATTTAAATTCCTAAAAAAACCTGTAGTAAAATTGCGTAAAAATACCCAATACTTGCCAATTTTGCAAAAATATTATGCGTGTTCCTTAAATATTAGCTAAACTCAAAATTAGCACATAAAACCTTAGTAGATGCTAAATTAGCAAAAAAAAAGCTAGCTTGTTGCTTAAATATTAGCTAAAATCCAAAATAGACTAAAATTCCACGATAAACTAAACTAGTCAAAGATGTTAGCATGTTGCTAAAATAGAAGCTAAACTCTAAATAATTAAAAAATCCCCAGTAGATGCCAAATTAGCCAAAAAGCTAACATGGTGCTTAATTACTAGATAACTCCAAAATAGCCTAAAATTCTTCAGTAAACTAAATTAGCCAAAAAACTTTAGCCTGTTGCTACAATAGAAGCTAAATTAGCCTATAAAAACCTCAGTAGATAGCAAATTAGCTAAAAACGTTAGCATGTTGATAACATATTTGGTAAACTCTACATTTTTTTAAAATCACTATAAAAGATGAAAACATGAATAAATTTAAAAGCTTTCTCATTCACTTCCAATGGGGCGTATTTTGCTCAATATTTCAAAAACTATAAAGTTTAAAAATACAAAAAATACAAGCAGTAATTTCCTGAAAACGTTTTGATAGCGAGATTACTGAAATCCCCGAGAGTTTTTACTTGCCGAAAAACGTACGGAAAGGAGAAGGAGAATCACTAATGTGTGAATGCTTATTAAGTAGATGGAAAACAAACGTAAAATACTGACAGACGCTCATAAATAATTGATTAAAAATTGTCTTGTCAGCTTTATAAATTGATACAAGTATCGCCAAACAAATTATCGCGATATATCGCACAAACAATTTTTTGTTTCATTTTTGTTTCAACAGATTTTGTAAAAATAGATTTAAACGCCCCTTAATAATGAGCGGTTTTTACTTTTGAACGTAGTTTTATTTTTATTTTTATTTTTTTTTGTAATCATGGTATTTTCACATTTACAGATTGATTTTAGAGGTTCTCCAGATCTTCTGGTTCCGTCCAGGATCACGTTTGTTCTGCAGTGATGAATGAAAACGTGAAAACATTAAGGCTGCAAGAAACGATTATTTTAATAGTCGACTAATCACCAATCCTTTTTTTGTACATTTTATCCATCAAATTTAAACTGTTAAGGTATATGCTAACTTAAAAGTAAAAATACAAATATATAAATAAAGAAAGACGATTATGAAACCAGTTGTCGACTCTTTTAATAGTCTGCTTTTCCCACGTTCATCCCTGCAGATCGAGCAGACTTAGAGAAAGAGCTGCTGGAGCTGCGAGCTCAAGTGCAGAAGGCGTCCGTCCTCGGCGAGGTCGAAGAACTGAGGAGAGCTCTGGACTGTAAGGAGAAGGAGAGGCTCCAGCTCAGCTCACAGGTGAAGGTGCGTTCGCAGGGGTTGTTTCACGCCGTCCGAAGAGCCCTCCAGCCTTTCCAGTGTATCTTTTTAACAGAAAGCTCAAGAACTCTCAGCTGAGGAGGAGACGAGATCTCTGACTCTCCCAGTTCCAGCCTAAATCCAAAAACCCGCCGGCTCGTCGCCACTTAACCCGCAGCCTCTTCAGATTGATGCGGATCAGATGTCAGGAAGTCATCAGTAATCCTCTCGCCTCCTTTTTCTGTAACAAACCAAAGCCGTCCTCCTAAGCAGTTGGAAGTGTTGGTGGAAGTGTTGGTGGAAGTGTTGGTGGAAGTGGCTTCAGCGAGCTCATCCCTCTGATCACGCCGCTTCCTTTCACTGGGAATGTGTTCCGACGCCCACGCGGGCAGAAGAGATGAGGCCAGTTCTTCATGCGTCTCTGGGTTTGATGCCAGAAAAAGAAGAAGAACACATTTTAGTCAATGAATAATTAGCAACAACTAACTCTTATAGTGTAAATACCCATTTTGGCGTCAGGATGACTTCACTTCATTTTGATTTATTGTCTTTATTGTCTTTTTTTAAATTACTTTTCTGAGCAGCTTTCTAGATTATCTATCGTTAGCAGGCATGTAAACAACTGTTTTTTTCCCACAAACTTTTTTGACCCCCCTGCCGTCTGCTCTGCAGGAACTGTCGTCTGACTTTGCGAGGCAGGAGGAGCAGCAGCGGCGGATGCTGGAGCAGCTCCGAGAGCTGCAGGTAAAAACCAGAAGGTTGAGGGACTGAGATAAAGAAAATGCGAGAAAAGGTTTTAGCGTGAGGTTGTGTCGTCGCTTCAGAGCCGAGCGCTGACAGAGAAGAGACAAATGGAGGAGCTTCTCCAGGAGAGCTCGAAGAGCAGAGACGACCTGAAGACCAGAGCTCAAGAAGCTGTGCGGCAGTGGAGGGCCAAGTGCAGGAGGCTGCAGAGGGAGGTGGAGGAGGTGAGCGCTGAGCAGAATCAAATTAGATCCACCCAAATCAACCAACTAAACCACTAGATGTACTTGAATAGATGTAACAAACCAAAGTATGACCTGATCTGATCTTTTTAGCTCATATCAACTGCAGTTATAAAAGTAAGGTTTATGGAGAACTTCCTCAAAAAATACAATGAAAATTGTGTTTTTAACAGTTTTTTTTCACATATTTAAAGAATTAGGCCCAGAAATCGACAAAAAACATTTTTTTCCAATTAATTGCAAGCCTAAGGAAAAAAATAATCGCGATTTTTATCTGCGACTAATATGAAATCACACACAAAACAATACATTTAGAACATTTAGTTTTATTTACCGATTAAAAAATGAATCACGATTAATCACACTTTTGTGTTGCGAGTAATCACAAACGATCAGAATATTTTACTTGGAAAATTTTATGTGACAATATTCAGCTTTTGTACAAAAACAGATCAGAGAGAAAATGTTTCCTTCACTTTTATTGTCTGAAATGTTTAAATGTATCAGGTGTGAACCCAGAAGTGTAACTTGTTAGCATAAAACACATCAACAGGAAGATAAGCAGAACTCTAAAGACTTTTATGTCTGCAGTATTACTCCAAGAAAACAGAGATGCTGACAAACAGACACAAGAAATGAAGAAGTTATGGTCACATAGCTGCTTTAAAACAAACTTTTCTTGATATTTTGGACAAAAACAAGTGGGAAGAGGTGAACTTTCCCCCAGCATATGTACACCAATAAACCATTAAAATAACTAGATTAAAGTATTTCAAACTGATTGTATTTGTACTTCTCTAGTTATTAACTGGGGCTGTAACGAGTATCTGGTTGGTCGGATATTCGCAATCAGCTCCTGAAATTTCGAGTACGAATATTCGTGACGTCAAAGATCGCTGATTCGCTATCTTTATAAATATAGTAGTAAAATATGATCTAAATATTATCTGGGGTATCTAAATGTGTTTTTGCTCTGAAAGTCAGATTAATGTTGTATTTTAAGCTTACGAACTAAAACAAAGCAGAAAGAGCAGCGGTAGCGCCACAGGAAGTAAACACATCTTTGTGACGGGGAACTTCCGGTTTTCAAAGTAAAACTAGCGAGAGCTTTTTTCCGTTCAAAAGTTCTGTTCACTGACATAACTTCTGAAAAATGAATTAGATTTTTTACATTCTTTTACTTATGGTAACTCTTCAACAGTTGATGCATTTAACAAAACTCCAGCTTATCCTGTAGCGGTAAAACAGCCTCGCGCTGCTTAAGGGGGCAGATGTAATCAATGTGAATCAGCTGATCAGCGGAAAAAAAAAGACTTTTTTTCATTCAGGCTCTGCACCAATATGTAAAGCTTAGAACGTAAAATGTTGAAGAATGGAGAGAATTTTCAGGTTTTGCTGTTAAATGATCCAAAACAGCAGTAGTTTTTGTTTATGTTACTGCTGAACTTAACCAGAAGATTCACTAAAAGAGAAGTTTAAAATGACAAATAACATTTCTTTCTATCTGAATCTTTGTGGGTTTTTTTAATCAGAAAAAAAACTCGAATCACAAACTGTGGAGCCTCCGAGGCAAAGCGAACTGTTTCTTCACAAGATGTAATTCTTTAGTATCAATAAATCTTATCACGTTAGTTGTTTTTGATAAATTGCATCCATTAATGCGTTCACTGCCCTAAAAAGAAATTTAAGATTGTTTTATTTATTCAAATCGTGTTGGAGCAGACGAAAACCAGCGGTTCGAAAAAGCTCAGGTTTGTTGAACCTGCTGTGGGCGGGGCCAAAGTCTCCAATTCTAAGAAGTCAATTTCAGTAAGGAGAGATCTGTGAATAAAGATTTATTTATGATGCAAAATATGCATGAATTATTCTGTTGACGGTTTTTCTCTAGAAAGACGTCTTCATCCTGATTGGAGGAGCTCGAACCATAGATAGAAAAACTCCAGAGCCTAGAACAGGGCTCTGCAACCTGCGGCCTCTTTTACCTCTCCATAGTAACTCTATTAAGTTTACACATGTATGGCTGAGGTGCACCTCAAAGATAAACTATGTGAACATTTTTACATTCCTGATGACTTGAAGAGGTCTCAGATTTTTAAATACTTTGCTAATTTTTGGTAAAAAGTCTGATCATTTTATTAATTTATAGCACATATTATCTTTTGCTGTCCAGAACTGAACTGAGATGATCAAGTCTGGCACAAGACATCTTTTATTTTGAAAGGAAATCATTCGATCTTCTGTCAAACATGTAAAAGAAATTCACATGTTGAGAAAATTCTGGTTTCTTTTTAAATTTGTGTTTTTATTCATGCCACAAAAGAAGCATTTTTATATTTATTATAAAAAAATACATTGTAATGAATAGACAGCGCTATCAAAATAAGACTAGACGGCTCCTTCTAGCCAGATTGGCTCTTACTGTGAAAGGTTTCTGACAGAGGACAGTCCACAACAAATATGACAAAACCCCATAAACGACCATAAATTTAAAAATGAGATTTGTGATTGGCTGAGAAAAGAAGGCGGGGAATTTAGCGATTGGTTTAACGTAAAGGCTTAATTGATGAGTGGGATGTAGAGGGACACAAAAACCCAGAAATCTAGTCGATCTTATTTATTGAAATTACGCCAAAGCTTCACTAATGTCATCATTTTCCAAAACTTTTCATCTTACCTGGACATTACCTGCATGTTTTAATGCTACGCTAATGTAAAAAGGGATGCTGGGGTCTTAATAATGTTCCTACAAACTGCATAGTTAGAATTCAAAAGATCACTGGGAACAATTTTAAATAGAAAACAAAATAGGAATGTGAATTTATTGTGACAAACACGGCTTCTTTTGACTGGCTCATCCGATGACTTGATGGGAAATTCTCTAGAAGTCATCTGGATTTTGTTCCTGGCGTTTTTCCGTTTGTTTGACCGCAGAGTCCATCTCCCAGTGATCTCCTTTCCCCTCTTCCAAACTTCCATTCGCCTCTCCGGCTTCTTGGAACAGACCGACTCCCACCTGCCGCACGCTACGTGACGGGAATGAATTACAAACCGGCCCCCGCGCTCTTAATGAATTAGGGGAAGGAATCAAGTGCTCAATTAAATGATTAGCTGCCGAGCCGCCGCAAAGTCTTTGCAAATTCCAGGCAAAGCCAAAGCATTAGAAGCAATCTGCCTTGAACAGACCTGAGCATTGTCTCTTATCAGAGAGCTGAGTGTTAGCATTTTCCTATCTGCTAAGAGCTAGTACTGCATATGTTTCTCTTCCTCCGTCTCTCCATCACACTCCTCCACTCGTCATTACTGTTCCAGCTCCTTTGTGTGCATTATCTTTCTCCTCATTTGTTATTCTTCATTTTCTCTCTGCCTTTTTATTCCCTTTTCCTCTTTTTTTTTTGTCTCTGCCTACCAGGCAGCGAAGGAGAAGGAAAGCTCGCACGCTCAGCTGAAGGCTCTGAGCCAGCAGAGCGAGTCGGCCTGCAGGGAGCTCACCGAAGTCCTCGGCCGTTTGGCCCAGCGGGACGAGGAGCTCCACCGCAGGGAGGTGGAGCTGATGGAGGCTCGCCAGCGCCGTCTGACTCTGGAGCAGGAAATCCGCCAGGTGTGTGGGTGAAGAAAGGCAAAACTCAGCTCCCGAAAGAGACCTAAATAGTTACAGTCACATCAAGTTCAAGTAGCTTTATTATCAATCGACGTGTGTTCTAGACATACAGTGAATAGAAATTGTGTTTCCGTACTTCATCCATGTGTAAGTAAGAAAAAAAACAAGAAGCATAAATAGCTGCAAGGTGCAAAATGCATATGGGAAATAGTGTAAACATAAAAAAACAGGTGTAAGAAACACGGAGCAGAGTGATATGTGAAGTCTGTGAAATAATATTCAGGTTTTCCAATAATTCTATATGTTTTAAGGCTTTAAACTCCTCACTACATGCTTACTTTTCTGAGACATTTTCACACTGTTTAAACTCTCAAAGTTTAAACTTTTGTGGGAAAAAAAAAGGATTAAAAAATGAATAAAAAGTTGATCTGGAGAAACTAATTCCAGCGTTCCTCTTTAGTCGACTTCACCTCTTGACTTAAAAATTTAAAAAAATCAACCAGAAAACGGCAGCTTAGTCTGAACTTTGGCTCAAAAAAAGTGGACCACATTATTCCTGTTCTGAGGTCAGGATAACCTTTAACCTTTAAATGGTTTAGACCAGTGGTACCCAACCCCCCTGGGCAGAAACACAGAAACACATGCACTAACTTAGATTATTTCCATTTAGTTTATTTTCTGATTCTAACAGGAGTTTTATTTTGGAAAACTACCAGATTCTGTTCACAGCATCTGTCTCGGTCACATGACTTACCTGCATGGCTACCTTGATTGCTAAGATAATTGGCTAAAGCTAACAAAAAAGTTTTTGGGAAGTTTCTTCTGGGAGAAAAGAGAGAATAAGATCCTTCACTTCAAAGAACAATAAAGCTGTTATTTACAGACGAACCTGGGAGTCTCTCAAAATACAGAATTATTGAGAAAGTTGTTCTCATACAGCAGAGGCTGCTCTGTCTAAAACTCTGAGACAGATTCTCAACTGTTTCACGCACGTTTATATTATTTTTAGAAAACACCAGTTAACGCAAAAAGATTATTTTAATTTTTTCAGATTAGTCGACTAATCGGGTCTTGCTCTAAGTGGATGTAAAGCTCACATCTTAACCATCATTCACTTTAAACTAACTACAAATAAAGACAATGAAGGTGATAGTTTATTAGACTTTTAATGAATCGTGCAGCTTCTGTCCTTCATTAGTTCTGCTATTATAACAAGATTAAATCAAATGTTACTGTTGTTATTCTCCACTTTGACGTCAAAGGGAAAATCTTCATTATAAAGTTCAAACATTTTACGGAGAATGAAGATTCAATCTAATAAAGTTTGTGGAAACCAGTAAAACAGACTTTTGGGAATTTTCCTCCAGCGAGGATGAATGAAGTTCAGAAACTTTAGCTCAGAAAATGTTCCTTTGTGTTGGAAAAAATACCCAATGAATGAGGATTTATGTCAAGATAGATTATTATTAATATGTTTGCCCTGAAAGATGATTCAGCATTAAAATGGGATTCTATGGGGGGAAAAAAAATCATGTAATTTTTTTCAAATCAGAAACGACTTGTTTTAATCACTCTTCATCATCTGTAAAAAAAAAAATTTTATATCTACTGATATTTTATCGTATATTAGTAGCATTTTGTTTTGAAAACAGATTTTCAGAAACCGGAAGCTTAAAAATATCAACTTTGGCCGTGAAAATAATTTCTGGTCCGTGGCCTGAAAACCGTTGGAGGCCGCTGCTTTAAGAACACACGATTGACCTCCTGACCCCGTCTGTACCAGCCAGAACTCCCGGAGTCCAAACCAAACACGGAGAATCAAATCATCAAATCAAATCAAGTTTATTTATAGAGCGCTTTAACGCAGGCAGACTGCTACAAAGCGCTGTACATTAAAACACCAAGAACACTAATAGATAAAATACAAGCACAAAACAACTAAAAACCAAGACAGTAAAAGAGTTAAAAACAGAGTAAGAACAAAGTAAAAACAGTAAAAACAGAGCAGAGTCTCATGGAACGTTAAAAGCTTGACCATAAAAATGGATTTTAAGCTTATTTTTGAAAATTGACATGGATGACGCATCACAAATGTTAAAAGGCAGAGCGTTCCAAAGCTTTGGGGCACAAATGGAGAAGGCTCGATCCCCTCTACACTTCCTCTAAGCTCTCGGTACCTCCAGGAGCAGCTGATCAGCAGACCGGAGGCTACGTTCAGCTTCTATACGCCACAGATCTGGAACGCCTCAGATCAGCTGATCCCACCTGTTCTCAGCCACAATTAATTCATTTTTATTTCAACTTTCTTAACATTTTCATTTCATGATCACCACTTTAATATTTATTTTTTTCTATAAATGATTTACGTAAATTTTGTTGTACACAAACTTTGCTTTGCAAATAATGTTGCCTTGCTAGCAATTCTGATAAAGAAAATGAACGTATTCTGTACATTTACAGCCAATCAGGACTCAGAACACAATGTGCTGGAAATAAATAACAATATAAATCCTTGCATGACCACAAAAAGTGAACGGCAAAATAGCAAGGGACCGCTGTTCTGATTTAAAGCGTGTTTCATGGCATGGTGCATCATCTCAGGTCTCCAGCCTTAACTCTTTTTACAGGCGCTCAAATCAATGCACAGAAAACAAGCACAACAGGGACGAAATGTTATCCACACATCAGTGCCCACAGTTTTCATAAAGTTCAAGCGGAACTAAGCAACTTGGTGAATGGGAGTCTCTGCAGCTGAACGTCAACCACTAAATGGTGTTAAATTCAAATGATTGAAAACTCCAGAGTTTTTACTGATGCTTGAAGCTCGATTTATCTTTCTAAAAGAAAAACGTGAATCTCCTGACTCCAGGTGAAGGAGGCCTCCGCTGCCTTGGAGCAGGAAGTGCAGCGTCACGCCGCCGTCCAGTCCAGACTAAAGGAGGAGAACCAGACGTTAGAAGACCGGGTCGAAGCACAAACGCGCCGATCTCAGAGGGACCAGGACCGGCAGGCGGAGCTTCAGGCCTCCTTGAAACAGGCGGCGGCCGCCAACGCGCAGCTATCGCAGCGTCTGGCAGAGGAGGAGAGCGCCGTGAAGGAGCTGAAGAGGAGGAACTCCGACCTGGAGGCCAAGCTGACGGCGCTGCAGGCGGAGCGGGCCGCTCTGGGCCAACAGCTGCAGCTGGAGAGGGAAGCGCACCGGAAGGACCTGGAGAGCGCGGAAGATGGCGTTAAGAAAGAGCGGCGAGCGCAGGAGGCGCTCAAACTCTGCCGCCAGGAGCGGGATGAAGCGAAGGAGCAGCTGAGAGGAGTTCAGGTAAGCCCCGTGGAGCCGGCTTCATGAAGAACTCGGAGGAGGGACTTAGTGATCCTCCCAAAGGTCTGTAATTAAGAGAGATTTATTCTCCTAATATGTCAGCTTTAGTGGCCGTTAAGCTCTTATTACCTTCAGACAGACAGAGGCGTGGCCACTGTCTCTGAACGCACTAAACCTCAGAACCCGACTCGTATTTTATTTGTTAATTATTCTGCTATTCCTGATAAAAGACTGAGAGGGGACTTAAAGCTTGATAAAAATGGTGTTTTTAACTAGTTCTTGTGACTTTTTTCTGATGATGGAGGACTTGCACAATCTTAAAATTATATTTCTGACAAATTCTTTATTTAATTGTTGTAATTCAGGAGCAGTAATTTGAAAAAAGCGTATTTGTGTCGTAGAAAACACACTGAGTGGGTCACAAACTCCACTTGTAGACAAATAGATCCATGTAGACAGGATCTGGCTCCAAACTCTGTACGGCTGGATAACTCTGATGTCTCTCGTCATTTTTGTTGTTAGATTGTGGTGTGAGGGGCTAGAAGCTAACAACAATTTCTTTCATCTTTTCTTTTTCTCTTTTAGCATTTCCGCCTCATTTATTCCCTTTTGTTTTTCCTCCTTTTTTTTTTTTGTTTTTCACCTTTTTTTTCTTTTCTTTCCCTTTTTTCTTTTATCTCTTTTCTCCTCTTTTTATCCTTTTTTCCCCTTTTTCCTTCTTTTCCCTTTCTCTCTTTTTTCTCTTTTCACCTCTTTTTCATTTTTCGCCTATTTAAATGTTTCCCCTTTTTCATCTTTTTCCCTTTTTAAATAAAAAAGATGCATTTCTAACAAACTCTCTGCTGTTTTGCAGAAACTAACAGGTTTTTTGTTTTAAGCTTAAAACTGCTTAATCAAAAGACCTTTGGGAACAACTTTTAAAACCGATAAAAAGCCATGGTTCCTTAAAAAGCCTTAAAAGCATTGAATTCATGAAATAATACCTTTAAAAGCCTTAAAATCCTATTGAGTTTTGATATCTGTGCCTGAAGGCGATGTCACACTGACGCTACAAACAATTTGGTCTCGTTTCACATAAGAAAATTATGATATATGTGGAAAAAGTTGTGGTCTTTACATCATTTTCATCGATGTATCACAAATGAATCATGATAAACCCACTGAAAACACACAAAAAAACCACGTAAAGATCTGATAAGCCCGCGCGTCATTGAATTTCTTTCTGGATGACAGCCACTTCTCCGGTGTTCCTGTGTCTCTGTGACTGAGTCTGACTGAGTCCTGCGTCTGGTAAACCCCACGACTCCAGTGAGTTAAGGAAATGGATGGAAAGACAGGAAAGGCAGAAGGATTGGCAAGAACTTGAAAGAGTAGAAGTGATTGACATGTCCTAAGACAAATAGACTTTCACTGAAACTAAGCACTGAAATGAGTAGCCGGTTTCAGCAGCTTCCATTGGTTTTGGTAAAACTGTGTAAATCATAATGGTTCCTACTTGGAACCAAATTTTACTTTACTTTAATAACCCTTGCTGGACATCTGCGTATGACTGTGGAACGCATGAAATATTTTGGATTACACATAACACTCATGTATCACGAAAGACTGAAATTACATACGTGGAACATGCTCAAAATGTATGTAGAGGCAGTGTGACACGGCATTTGAAAAATTGTGTTGTTTTGAATCGTTTCTGCTTCACATTTTTTGTCAAAGATGATTTTTTTTTTCAACCAAGAATATTTTGATCAAATGATGTAAATAAACATAATTTTGTTTTGCATTAAACGCTCTAAAGTACCACAGCACAGATCACAAACAAGATGAGAAGCTACAGTTTTCTAATAAAATAGAAAAATACACTGAGAAATTGGTCTCAATTTTTGACATGCGTGGTCTAAAAAAGTCTTATACTTCTCTTAACTCGTAGGAATCCTGAAATATGATCGGCGTGGGTCTATAATTATGTTTCACGTCTCCTAAAAACCTATTTTCTGATAAAAATAAATCAAATCTAGTAATTTTCTTTAAAAAAAAACCAACATATTTCTTTAAATCATTATTTCAATGCCTGAATTATTTATGCAGTGACACTATTTTGTACCATTGTTCAATCAGTTAATA
Source organism: Oryzias javanicus (assembly GCA_003999625.1). Classification (NCBI taxonomy): domain Eukaryota; kingdom Metazoa; phylum Chordata; class Actinopteri; order Beloniformes; family Adrianichthyidae; genus Oryzias; species Oryzias javanicus. Next base: position 4,861,892 of record CM012460.1, on the reverse strand, counting down.
ACAAAAAGGTTTTGTAATTTAGTTATTGAAGCTACCCGGAATCCTTTCTGTCTGCTGGAGAATTATTTTTAATGTCACTCATACTTTTATTTTGTTAAATCACTACTTCTTGTGTTCCGCCACAGTTCGGAGCCTCAAGCTTTTTCCTTCCTTTACCTCTAAGCTCCAAACATTTTTACACTTTAATTGACATTTTCAGAATCTGGGCTCATCGTGGGGTAATTTGCCTCGCCCGCTACTCGCGTCATTACGAAAACATTTGGGATTAACGCAAACATCCCAACAGAAGAGTGTGAAGGCCTCAATGCCGGTTCTGGATCAGTTTAGGAATGTAGAATCTCCTGGTGTGGAAGTTGAACTCTCATTTTTCAGACTTTAGAAGTCTCATCATGATTATGCTGGAGATGAGCCCTCCTGCCTACTTTCAGAATCTGCCCATGATAAGCCCCCGTGGGCACGCGGCGTCTTAGGGGGGCATTGTCCTGCTGGATACGGCTGAGGTTAGCCCATTAGCCGCGCTGAATGGCATTAATATCTGACATCGCTCATTGTAACGGCGTCATTTCCAAGACTAGAAAGGACAAGGGCGTTTTGCAGGAAATGTTTTTAACTCCAAGCCTCAGGGAACGCCAGATGTCCCAAAAAAGCTCGCCCAATATTCACACCGCACAGCCGCGAGCCTGTATTACATTTGTAAAACAGGCGACTGTCAGAAACGGCTAAAAATGTTCTAATTTGCCGAGATCTCACTCTGGATTGCTGCTCCACTTTGTCTCGGCCCACTCTCCGACTTCCTCCTCGTTCTGGTCCAACTTTTTCTCTTCCAGCTCCTTTTGTTGACACTTTTTCCATTTCTGGGGCTTTACAATTAGGAGCTGAACAATGTTTTTCTGTCCCATTTTATAAGATAACACTCCGATTATCTTTAAATCCATTTAAAAATTCAGATTGGACAATTTCAATAAAGAAATACTCAGAAATATAATTTTAGGCTTAATTTTTCTCATATATGTCCTCTATAATAGGGCTGCGTATTGGGAGGAGTCTTGCAACACGATACATATTGCAATACACACGATACAATACATATCGCGATATATCCCACGATAGTTCCAGACAATATTTGATTAATTTTTCAATTGTGACTTAATAATTACCTAAATATTAATCAATTTTTCACAAAAGTAAAATGATAAGATACATGTTATTTAATGATCGGAGCATTAGGCACTGCAACTGTATCTCAAAAACAATTTGTTTTAACTCAAGCAAATTCATGGTGTTTTTCTAATTGTAACTTACAGGGAGAGGTATCACCAATCACTTCCAGAATCGATTTAATGCAGTTTTTTTTTTTTTTTTTAATCGTCCTCTCAATTCAATACAATTTTTAGTTTACACAGTTTGCACATTTAGTTACATTTTTTTTAGAAATGCATTAATAGATATAGATATATTGAAGATTTTCATATTAATCTAATACAGTTCACATACTGTAAAATTTATGAATGAAGTTATAACGATATTGTTAATATCTTGTAGCTCCAACAGTTGTTCTGCCTCTCCTGGAGGATGTTTCAGTTCGGCCACTAGGTGGAGCTCGCACTATAGCATTACGCCTTATTCCATAAGAAGAAGAAAGTGTGAGCAAAAACCTGTGCTTTAGACCACAAATGGTTACTTAAAAAAATATTTCCTTGAAGAAGTTTGGGAAATTCTTGCCTGTGAGTTTATAAAGATGTTTATTTAGTCAGCAGTCTATGTTTAGGTCGGCTGAGTGTTAGCATTAGCTGTCCTATGGGAAATCCCATTATACGTTAGCAACAAGCTAGCAGACGTTAGCATCATGCATTAGATCAATCTCTACTTTTCTGGACCGATTATTGATGTATTAAGTAGGGCTGCCACAAACGATTATTTTAATAGTAGACTAATCACCGATTATTTTTCCCGATTAGTCGACTAATCACGTCGTGCTCAAAGTGAATGTTAAACACACATCTTAACCATCGTTAGCTTTAAACTAACTAAAAACTAGATTTTATTCACACTGCGAATAATGCTAGTGTGAATACTCTATGCAGTTTGGCAGCTGAAGATGCAAAGATAGCTGAAAACCCTGAAGCTAATAGCCCTAAAAATATTAGTTAAATGCTAAATTAGCCTAAAAAAAAAACTTAAGTTAGCTAAAACAGCTAGCATATTAGCTAAACTCCAAATTAGATCAAAAAATTGAAAAAATCCTGAATGCTAAAACAGCTAGCATGTAGCTGAAATATAACCCAAACTCCAAGACAGGCTAAAAACTAAAAAAGCTAACATTAGCCAAAATAGCTACATGCAGCTGAAATATTAGCTAAACTCCAAAACAGCCTAAAAAAACCTTAATAAATGCCAAAATAGTCCAAAAAGCGAACATAACGCCATTATAACTTTCAATTTTACTACACTTTGACTCCATATAATATAAAGTAACGACTAATCGACTATTAAATTAGTCGTCGACTATTTTAATAGTCGATTAGTCGACTAATCGTGACAGCCCTAGTATTAAGCTTAAATCGATTCTGATCGATTAATCAATTTTATCCGGCCAGCCCTATTATTTTAAAGAGCATTTAAGTGGAAAACAAAAGTAAGACTGAAATACATGTTCGCTTTTAATTCATAATTAAATATCAACTTGGCAGTATTTTAAATCGATACAAGTATCGCCAAATAAAGTATTAGGATATTTCACTGATTTTTTTTTTATTCTTACACCCCTACGACATAAATAAATCCAAAAAAATGCCACAAGAACATGTCAAAACACTATTTTCTTAGTAGTGAGTCTTTTGTATGTAGGAAAAGCTGCTGTTTTGTTTTATTCTTACTTATACTTCCTAAATTTTTATATTCATCAAAACAGAAAGCAGATTGAATCCAATTCTCTACCTCTCTCCAGGTAGAATTGAAGTAAAGTCCCAATAATAGAAAGCTGTAAAGTTTATCTGCAGATAAACCCCTCCAGTGTCGAGGACCTGGACGGGCCGCGTGTCCCGACGCCTCTGAACACGCGTGTGCTGTATCAGGCAGATGCAGCATCGGATAAGGAACTGCGCGCCACTCTGCAGATCAAGCTGGACAGGATGAAGGATGAGTGTGATAAACTGGCGGTACAGCTGAGCGCAGAAGAAGAGAGCCGGACCCTCCTCCAGAGGAATACCAGCTCCTCAAGCAGCAGCTGGAAGACAGAGTGAGTCCGGCTTCTCCTGTTTGTTGAAGTTAACACCATTAAAGTTCTGCCTCCTATTTAAAGAGAAAAGCTTTGGTGGATCTACCACATAAACTGAAACATTTAAAGGATTTAGCTTTTTAGTCGTGGCGGTTTTGAAGGTCAAGTGGTTCCATTTCAGCCGTATTTACTTTTTTATCGATGTGTCTTTAAGTGTTTTACAAAAGCTGAGGAAGTATTGACCCCAGAGCGCACCCTGACAGGCCCCTGATAAGTTGTTTAAGGTTCTTTCAGGGGAGCCACGTATTGATCGGAAATTGGTTAAGTGCAGAAAACAGGCTCTTATTAATGTAACATGGGCGCTTTATTATCTCAGCGACAGGATAATGATCCATAGTCTCTTGGCAGTGCTGATCTCCCCTGACAAATCGATTGTCTTTGTCCCGGTAAAGACCTCGAACCTGTTGAAAGATCTGGTCTGAAGAGAGCAGATAACTAGTCGGAGGAGGCGGAAGCTGCGTCCCGTCTGTTAGATTTGACCTTTTGACGCTCAGAAAGGGAGTTTCGAAACATAAAGCAGATTTATTTGACGTCCACAGGCCGTGTCAGGTAAGCAGAGGCGTGAATCTGAACGTCTGGAGAACAAGATGCTGCAAATAGAAGCCGACCAGGAGGCTGTTCTGACGTCTCTGGGTGAAGAACTGGACGCAGCCTGCCGCATCCTGGCCAAGAACGAAGAAAAACTGCAAGTAGGTGCCGTTTGTTTGCTCTCTCCTTTCCATTGTAAATGTGTGTTTACAAATTTTGAATTGAAAGATTGTATCATTATTCCAGGAATAGTTGGGCCTTTTCCACCTCCTAATGGGATTTGATTTCCCCCATGCTTGGAGGCTGAAGCCTCACAGACCAAACGCCAGAAAACAAACAAATAAAAGTGGTTCTTTGTGAACTTTCTGCTCTCTGCCTCTTTGTCAGTTTGTTCTGAAGAGCATTTTGGGGAAAACAGGTCGTTTTACTGTAGTTGGTGAGAGAAAGGATCATCTACAGGATGTATCACAATAAACGTGCCACAATACGATACATATCACAGATGGTTGTTTGAATGGTTGACTAATCACTGATTATTTTTTTGATTAGTCGACTAATTGGATCGCGTGTAAACGGGATGTACTTCCTCTTCAGGTCCTTTTAAAATAGTTCAGATGGTTCTTTCCAGAAACTTTTCAGTGTAGTGAAGGAGGGAGGAGCGCTTTGAGAGGCTTTATTTCATTCTTCCACACAGTCTTCAGTCTTGTTTTGCTTTGGTGCGCCATAGAGCTGCTCAAAGAGGCGCAGCGTGTTGTGCTACTGACCAGCGGTCCGGGGTTTAAGTGGAAAACAAAATTAAGATGCGGAACTTAACTTTTGCTCATACATAAATAATTATCATCTTGGCAGCATTTTATATTGATACAAGTATCGCCAAACGAAGTATCACGATATTTCACTAAATCAGGGGTCAGAAACCTGCGGCTCCAGAGGCACATGTGGCTCTTTCATCTCTCTATAGTGGCTCTTTGGTTAAAGAAAATTATAATAATAGTGATTTTCAAGAAAATTGGAGATTAACTATTATTTTAGCAACATACTAACGTTTTTGGTTTGGCTAATTTAGAGTTTTAGCTTCTATTTTAGCAACATGCTAACGTTTTTGACTAAGTTAGTTTACAGTGGAATTTTATGCTATTTTGGAGTTCAGCTAGTAATTAAGCAACAAGCTAGCTTTTTTTTGGCAGATTTGGCCTCTAATTTGCCTTTTATGCTAATTTGGAGTTTAGCTAATGTTTTAGCAATATGCTAACATTTTTATTTAATTTGTTATCTACTGGGGGTTTTAGGTTAATTTTGAGTTTAGCTTCTATTTCAGCAACATGCTAACATTTTTGGCTGATTTAATTGTACAAAGAAATGTTATGCTAATTTGAAGTTTAGCTAGTAATTTAGCAACAAGCTAGCTTCCCTGCTACTAAAGTTAAAAACGTAAAAAAAAAATCCCCTTTTGAGAGATGCTAGTTTCTTATTATATATTTTTTTGCTTTTGTCCGTGCCAAAAATAGACACTATTCCTATTTATTAAAAAAACGAGAAGAAGGTTATGAATGCAAATCCAAATATCTTACAGGCCATCGTAAGTTAATGCGGCTCCTTCTGGGTTTTGATCAGTAGAAAACGAGCCCTAATGTCTCTTTTACTGTTAAAGTTGCCGACCTCTGCACTAAATCAATTTCTTACACCCCTAGTTTGTTGCTGATACGTCTAAGTGCACACGCAGAGCATCGCCGTTCATTCAGGTTGTCAGATCCGATTGTTTGACCGTCGATGACCAACAGATGTTTTTTGGCAAATTTTATAAAGTTAGTGAACCCTTTTAATCATTATTAGAGTCGCTCCTCTGATCTGATAATGCTCTACTTTCAGCTTCTCACACACGTGTCTCCAAAACTCATGAAAATGAAAGAATCTTCACCACCTATTTTACATTACGACCACATCTCCTCGCCGGTGAAGTTTACCTTGAGCCGTTCACACACTCCTGCTGCTGCTGCTGCTGCTTCAGGCTAATTAACCCCGTCTGCTCTTATCTGCTCTTATAGATTTCTCAATCTGCTCCGGCGGTGATGCGGTCAGACATGCGAGTCTTACCTCATCTGTAATCTGTCATGTTGAGAAGAAGTCAAACTTGCCCGTGATTGGTTTAATGAGGGGGATCATTAACAGATAAAGGGCATTATTAGGAGGCCGTTTCTCCATCGCGGCTCCCGCCTACATCTTCTTCTGCAGAGACTCATCAAAACACTAGTTTGAATAAACTTTAGGGATTTTTTTTCTTTCAGATATTTTATGCTGTTAATATTCTTCTATAAATTGATAAAATGTTGCTTTTTTTCTTAAATCTTTGTTATAACCTCTTGGTGCAAGCTTTGTGGATGATAGCGGAGATCCGATAGTTTTCTGTTTTGGAGGGTTATTCTTTGGCGGGATTTCCAACCTTTTTCTAAGGTACATTTTTTTCTTTGACAAAATCCCCCTCCGGCATCCAAAAATGTAAAAAAGTAGAAACTCTGATGTAAAGTCTCTCCACAATCTTGCTTATATTATTTGTAATAATTGAGGCAGAAAAAACTAGAAGTTTCAGCTGTTTTTCATAAAAGTTTTTATAGTTTTCAGTAATACATTTTTTCCCAGGTTGTTGTTTTTCGCTCCTGTTTATTAATAATCAATTGTATTTAACCACACAAAAAACAAATAGAGAGAATAATAAACTCTTTCTACACAGTGATTTATTTGTTTAACTATTTTTTAAAGGTCAGAGATGACAACATGCTTCAATTAACGACACAAAATGTGAACATGTTGAAATTTGATTAGTTTTTCTTTTTTCTTGATCAAAAATGAAAAATTTAATTAAATTAATATATCTGTTCAATTAATTAAAAACTTTTTTTTCTTTTTGGATGAATAAATTATTTCAATTTAGTTTAAACGTGTCTTTCAGCCACTTAACGCTAATTATTTGTCTTTTATTTTATTATTACTCCTTTTTAAACTTAAATTTTCAAAAGTGACTGAAGTCTGTAACTGAATTGGTCTTAAATTTGACATTATTAGAGACGGGTTTAAATTAAAAGATTATTATTATTACTAAACGTTTAAAAATGATAGCAAGTATCTATTGATTTGTCTTAATGCAAACATAATCCTACAAAGGCCTTTAAATGGAGAAAAATATCTAAAATATTTAATTTAATGAGATTTAACTGATACGGCTGCCAAGGGAGCATCTGTAAAGTGCAAGCTCTGGGGAAATGTGATCAAAATAATTCCAAAATATCTCAGACAACCAAAGCATGCATTGGGGACATTGATATGAGCTAGCCATGAATACTCTTCTATCAATACTCTTTTTGAAGAAATTCATTGTTGATGAATTTTTCCTGGAGAATCACATACAATCAACAAATGTTCAGTAGAACTAAATATACTAAAGTTACAGTCGCCAAAGTTAGATCTGTGATTGAATTTGTTCATTTTTCAATGTGTTTTAAAAGTATTGATACTGTGTATTGACAGATTCTCAAAATCAAATGACTCAGAATCGGATCGGAACCATAAAAACCCCGATCCCTCTTTGTTTAGACCTTTGGTATAGAGAAACGCCTCTAGAAAGCTCCCTGAGTAGAAGTCGTCCGAATTTTTGACTGAGGTTTCAGACAAAAACAAGAGAAGCTGCATTTTTATTACACGTAGGAGCAAAACTTTATCGGAATTCTAGAAATGTTGAAAAAATACAATTTCGCAATTACACTGTTTAATAATTAGTAAGAAACACAGACCAACTCACGGGATAGGTCATTCAAAAACAGGGAACAATATTTTGATTGACAGCAAAACATTCAAATTTCTGTCACGGCACTAGCGCTCATCATCATCTATCACGGGAGTCGTTGGCGTCTTATTCAGGCCGTTGAGCTGTAAGCTACGTAGGAACGGCTATGGATGAAGAGATTTTGGAAAATAGTGGTTTAGTGCTGCCACAAATGATTATTTTAATAGTCGACTAATTACCTATTATTTTTTCTGATTAGTGGACAAATCGGGTCATGCGCAAAGTGGATTTAAACATATATCCTAACCATCGTTAGCTTTAAACTAACAAAAACTAGATATACTTACACTAGCATTATCTGCAAACATGCTAGTGTGAATGCTGCAAGTTTTGGCAGCTGAGAATGCTAGTGCTAATAGCTGAAGATGCTATCGTCAAAAAGGCTGAAGTTGATAGCTAAAATATTAGTTAAATGCTAATTTATCCTAAAAAAAATTAAAAAAAAGGCTAAGTTAGCCGAAACAGCTAGCATGTAGCTGAAAGTTTAGCTAAACTCCAAATTTGCCTGAAAAAACTTTAAAAATCCTAAATTAGACAAAACAGCTAGCATGTATCTGAAATATTAACTAATTTCCAAAACAGCCTAAAAGCAAAAAAGGCTTAAGTTAACCAAAACAGCTAGCATGTACGTGAAATATTAGCTAAACTCTAAATTAGCCTAACTAGCCTCCAAATTTAAACCTAAATAAATACCAAAATAGTCCAAAAAGCTAGCAGACTGCCATTATAACTTTCAACTTTGCTACACTCTGACTCCATATAAAATAAAGTATCGACTATTAAATTAGTCGTCGACTATTTTTGTCGACCAGTTTTGTAAAATAAGTCATTTGGTAGGAGGGGGAGAGGGAGGGTCAAGAGGGGAGGGGCGTAGCTGCCTGATACATCACACGAGCAATAACCCGGAATACATGTGCAATACTCTTACCAGGGCAATATGTCCAACTTTCAGGGCATCATGCAATGTTGATACTGAGTAGTATTTATTACTTCTCTATTTGCATATCTAGCCATATTCAGTCTATTTTACTTATTGTTATTCTATTGTATTCATTTTGTTATTTTACTCCATCTTTGTGCTGTATGGACGCTGGTACCTGAATTTCCCTGAGGACTTCCAAAGGGATTAATAAAGTATTTTCTATTCTATTCTTCTTCTCTATTCTAATTTCAATGAGCCTCAAAAACCAACTCCTCCAAGCACAAAAACCTTGTTTCAATAAATGCAAGTTTGTCCAAAGTCCTCGTGTTTCCATTAGCAAATTTATCATCGCAAATCCAATTTGCGCAATCTAATAGTCAATGGAAACGTTTAATATTAAGAATCGTGACCCTAAATCTACCTTCACACTGGGCCTTTAGGGTTTAAGAATAAACTTGCGTTCTTGACTGTGCTCCTAGCATATTGTATTCACACTGGACAAGCAGGGAGGACTGTCTTCTTCTACCGTTTACTAGCTCATGTCTGCCACCTACAGTTGGAAGAGCTTTGGTGCAAAATCTCAAAGCGGTGTAAATCTTTCTCCAGCTCTATTCTGAGAAAGACTTGGTATCGCATAACTGCAATTATTCATTTGTCCTCCATGATGAATTTTCAAAGGTTTGGCACGCCGTCCCGACTGATCAAAGTTTGACCTGGTATAGTTTTCAATGGATTTTGCTTGTAAAACCATAAAATGATCGCAGAAATGTGTGACGTTTTTGAACACTGAAGCCCAAAGCGCACATTTAGCAGCTGAAGAACGTGTAATGATAAGATCAGCACTTCAGCAGTCGAAGGAACAAGATTCTTTGGTTTGTGCCGACCATCTCATGTGAGAAGCTAATGAAGGACACGCCCATCTCCCGACATTAACCGAAACCTCCACGCCTGTGTGTCTGGGACACATCAGCAGCCGCAGAGCCACAGCCTCTCCAGTGAGAGCCATAGAGTAATGCCACTGTGATTATTGCGTATCTGTCTTTTTGCGTTAGGAGAGCGGTTTTGTGTGTCTGTCTGTGTCAGCAGTCATTAAGAGCTGGCAGTCGGTTTGCATTACTGGAGCTGACAGGCTTGTCTGGGTGGAATGGTTGCACAGTCCCAGAGCTCATTGTTATGAAACCCACTGCCTGGTAGAAAAGGTGTGTGCACACCTGTGTGTGTGTGTGCGTGTGCTTTTCAGCACCATCATGCCAATGTAAGCTGGCACAATCTGCCTCTCAAAAAAAGTTTTTTTTCCTTGTCCACCCTGATGTTTGCCCACACATTTTCTGCTGTTTTCACCTCTGCTTTTCTCACAACATTCATCATATGCAGATTTTCAAATGAGCCCAACTGATTCTCTGGTGCAATGCAGACTTTTAAAGAGCAGGATAACAAAGACACTTTCATTTCCCTCTCTGTGCTGCTCTAACAGGCAATCTACCAGAGACCTGGATTAGTGAGAGATCCCCACCGGTGGTTAGCTGAGACAAAGGTATTTACATTCTATGATTTATGCTGTCTTCTTAATCCACTGCATAATGTAAAACACACGAATGCTCATCTTCTTCTGTCTAGAAAGCTGGCTTCTCGTTTGCTTTTTCTCTGATTACTGACCAGCTGGTTGCACAGATCTGCCTCCCTGCTTGTTTAGAAACACAAACTGCGATACGTCACTTTAAATCAACAGGAACACGATGGCACGAAAGCCGTCGCTTCATCACGTCAGCATCCGAGCCCCCCGCCACGACGTCCACAGCGCGCTTAGACACTTTGATTAATCTGAGGTGGAGCGTCATTTCATCTACGGAGAGCTCCAACAGATGAGCAGCTCTTCATGAAACGGAGTTTGATGAACTGATTCAGTGTCATGGATTTAGAATTCATCATGTTAAAACAAAAGTACAACATCTCTTGAGGAAAGATCGGGCTGCAAGTCCAACCTGATCTGTTATTAGACTTTATTATCATTTATACCTGATCGGATTTGATTATTACTCAGTTGTACTTCGGAAAAAAATTGAAGTATATTGTTTTCAATAAAAATTTTTAAAGAGATTTTCTTTTCAATTTTTTTTTCCAAATTACCATTTTTTGTTTTTCTTTTTTTTTGTAGTTTTTTAAATATTTTTTTCAAAACTATTTTTGGTTTTCAACACTTTTTTTTTCTTTTCTTTTTTTGTTTTTTAGAAAATATTTTTTTAAAGAATAATTTCTTGTATCTTTGCAGAATTTTCCAGTGGTCAAAATATGTTTTTGTGGTTTAAGAAATAATTATTTTCTTGTGTTTTAATATAATCTCCTTTGAATTTTTTTTTGGTTTTTGAAATACTTTTTTGTGGTTTTAAATATACTTTTTTCTGGTGTGTTTGGAAAACCTCTTTCCAACTGTTTTTAGAAATATATATATATACATTCCAATGTTTTGGGTTGTTTTTTAAAGTGTTTTTGAAAATAGTTTTTGTTTTTCAAAATAATGTTTTTGTGTTTTTTTTCCAATCTGTTTTTGTTTTTATTTACCGGTAAATATTTTTTTTCTGTCTTTTTTAGAATAATTTTTAAAGTGATAATATAAGAACTGCAAACCTTTTAGTTAAAAAAAACAAACATAAAAAAAAAGTAATTCTTGAAAAACAAAAAAATGTAAATTAATATTCGAAAAAAAATAAAAAAAACAAATAAACAAAAAAATTAAAATGACAAATGTTTTATTTTTCAAGAATCAAACTGGGGAGTGAGGGGACAAGAAAACATCTCATTAAACAATCTGTAATTCATTTCCTGCATCACTGCGAAGAAAAATACACTTTATATATATAACACCTTGTGGCTTCTGGTTAGAGTCTAAGTGCAGATTAGCTTGTTTTTTTTTTTGCATTTGTAGTTTTTAAATTATATTGGAGAAATATTTTAGAAACAACAGAAAAAAACACTTAAATAATTGTGAAAAACATTTTTTTTAATTGACAGCAACACTCTTATAGTAAAGTTCACGCTGGGTCATCCGTTCCGTCATAACATGCACTGATGATACATTTTATTATTTGTAGTTTCCAAATATTTTCACTTCTCATGTTGTTTCCATTCTGGCCTTTTCACCGTAAACAAGTTGAACTCTGTCTGAACAAACACATTAGTTTAATCCTCCAGGATTGAACAATCTGATCCAAAAAGTCATCAATCATTCATCTGCTGTGTTCTATGATAACCTATCCTCTCAATTCTTTTTTTTTGTTTCTCGCTGAACCAACCAGACAAAGCTGCGCTGGCTGTGTGAAGAGGTGCGAGAGCACGACGCCAGAAGCCCAGCGCTGGAGGAAGCAGCACCAGCAGACCAAAGATCAGCTGAAAGCCCTGCGGCAGAGCCGCGACTCGGAACAGGCCGTTCTCCTGCAGCGCCTGCACCAGCAGGAGGAGCTGCTGGAGGCGCTCAGCGCCGACAAGAAAGGTGCTCCTCTATCAGAAAGAGTTTCTTCAACCACGTTAGGAACATCACAGTCTCATCTGGTGTCTGTTTACCACCATAAAAGATTTACCAAAGTGACCAAATTCATCAATTCGAGTTTAAAAGTTTTTAATAATTCCGAATTTTTCAATATGTTCCCTTTTTCAGGGCTTTTAGAAAATCATATGAGTCTGTTTGATTTGAACTGGTTAGCCTCTCTAGCTTCCACTTAAAGGGAAAAGCACTTTATCAGTAAATGTTATTTGTGTGTAAGACGCCGGATGTTTAGCTGGTCCTGTGCTCCTGTCAGCTCCTCTAAAATGATTCTGCGCGCCTCGATAACAGAGGGACTGGTTTTCCAGAAGCTTCCACAGCTTTCATGCGCCGATAGGACAGAGTGTGAGTCAGCAAAGATAGCAGAAGGTTACTATTACTGTCTCTGCTGCTGCGCTTAAAGTTCAATGTGGACTTGGAGGTAAGACACTCTGAAAGTTTCCTTCCTCTGGAGGAAACAGCGTTCAGGGTCATGCCGTTCGTCAGAATCCGTAAAAGTCTTTAAAGCCTAAAATAACTCCTTTAAAATTGTCTTAAATTCTGTTGATTTTTTTTTTCTTGTCAACAGAATGTCAGAAATAAAAGATTTCCTGGTCGTAAATCATTTAATCTCAGCTAGCTAATTAGCTAATGGTGATCGATGGGGCAAAATGGGAAATTCTTGGAGAAATGTCTGGAAAATCGGGATTCGTTTTTGTGGTTAAAGATCCACTTTAATAAAAATAATCTTTTTGGGGTTTTTAACATGATTTTGCAGCATTTTTTTCATAATAGAAGGCCAAAAAAAAAAAAAAGTACGATTAAAACTTCATTTGTGAGCACACAAAAACCAGATGCTTGAAAATTCTCAGTCTAAGGAAACAGCTACTGAAATGGGCGTGCCAAAATCAGCCTTTTCTGTTCCGACTCTGAAGCATCCACTTGCAGACAAATGCATCCATTGGAGTCTGAATTTCCCTCATCTGAGGTGGCGTCTTCCTCAAAATTGTACTTCTGGTTAGCTTAGAAATTGCTGTTTTGGATACGCTAACGTTAGCTTGGGCTTCTGAGAGCATGTAAACAAAGACTCAATGATGATTTTAGCAGATCTAACTTTGGCGCCAATGGCCCCGCCCACAACCCAGGATCGCATTTGTAATGAGTTGCGGAAAATATATCTTAAAAACTGAAACAGACGTTTGGCTTTTAGCTAAAAGAGAGACGGTGACAAAACGCAACATTGAACTCATTAGCCGGAAGTGGAAAATTAAAATTTTAAAATTAAATTTGCATATCTATACCAGAAGATTCCCAACCCAAACCGTAATCCAGTTCTGGAGCTTTCCAAGGAGAAGAGCGTAAACGTTGTTCGAACTCCGGTCGAGGACTTCCGTCTAACGATTCTCTGGTTCCATCTTGGGGACGTGTCGTTTTCTGCAGCCAGATCCTCTGGAAAAAAAACTGCATAATCATAATTAACAGACCACTGGGAACGATTTTATAATTGGAAAAAATGTAGTTGGAGTAGGACTTGAAAAATGGTTTCTAGAATCCCAAGAAGCAAACTTCACAGTTTCTTTGTTACAAACCACAAAAATCACTTTTTTAGCTCAAGAAACATAAAACCTTTCCTACTTTTTTCATTTCTTTGTACATTTTCTTTTATTTAACTCTTAAGTGCTTTTAAAAAGGTCTTAGAAATCCTTAAATTTAACTTCTGATCTGTTTGTTGAAGGAGATGGATGTCCAGCTGCTGTTACTTTGATTTACAACATTTAATAATAATTGTTTATAAAATGGATTCCCTGCCAGAAAACACTGAGTAAGATAAAGCTAAATACAGAACAATATCTTCACAAAATGTGTTTCTTTTGGCATAATTGTATTGATTAGTCTATTTAAAATATTCAATGCTGCAACTATTGACTGTATATGAGAACTGGACCGAGTGAAAGTGAAGCCACTCATCAAAAACAACTTACTTTTCTTAATTTAAGTGAACATTTTTTGCACTATACAGACGCCGACATGTCGTACCCTGATGTCATCAGTAATCTGATTGGTCCAAGCCGGTCTAAGTCAACATCTCTATGGCAACCACTCCTCACCAGTTATCAGGTGTGAGCTTGTTGGAAATCCACGCCACTGGAAAGCGGGCTGAGAAAAATGTGATTGGTCAGTTTGTAGCTTGAATAACTTTTACTACAGAAAAATATATATAATAAAAAAAAAACTTGAGGATTTTAAGAATGTTTTATAAAAAAAAGTATCAGAAATAGAATGGTTTTACTGATAAATAGAACGACTGAGTAACAGCTGTTTATATTTCAAGAGAAGTCTATGGAATTTTGGTGTTTTGGAGCCAGTGAGTACTTCCTGTTTGAAATTCAAAGGGGCTCGTCCAGTTCTTATATACAGTCAATGCAGCAACCATCAACACCAGGATCTGCATTTTTGATTTGGTACATTTCTAAACTGTACAATCAAATGGTTATATTCAAAAGTTCTTATCCACAATCAAATCTATTCAAGTTTAAGGAACTTTCAGAATAAATATGATGAGTTAAAGATGTAAAAATGCCTGATTTTTGTTTAGATTTGATGTTTGTCCTCTCAAAAGTAGACAAATCAAAGTGAAGGTTTGGTCCTGTTGTGTTGGGTCACATCCCCCTTTGAAGCTGATGACAGACGCCGTCGTCGGCCACGCATCATTATTTTTAACGCTAACAGGCATCGGCAAACATGAAAGCTGAAATCTAAAGTGAGGTTTTTGTTTTCAGAGCTGCTGGAAAAGAGTCGGAGGAAGGAAGACGAAACGAGAAGTCTGCAGGTCAGCGCCGTCGCTTTATTAAGAGGGCTTCCGTCCTGCCGTACTGTACGGTATCGGTTTACTGCTCTGCTTTTATGCATGCTCACTTCATTTACCGTTTTAGGAGACGAATTATGTTTGTCTCTAACTGGTTTTTTTATTCAAATTGTTTTTGAAGCTGGATTCTGTGCCCCCGACATTACCGAGCTGACAGACTCTTCCTGCCTCGCTTGGAAAACTATCTAATTACTGCCGACGTCGAGTCTTAGTTTTTCTCAAAGCCTCATAAGGCCAGGCGTCTGTATTTGAATGCAGCTGCACTTGGCAGGCCACCCACACCTTTCCCGGCGTGGACTGGCCCTCTCACACACACACTTTGTTTCTGCATCAAACGGCAAAGCAGTCGCTACTCAACCCACAAACGATCTAATCTCTGCGAACGGCGCGCGTTTTTGATCTGCGGCCGCGCGATAGCGCTCGTCAAAGCCGGCCGGCCCTCCGAGACGCTGCCCGGCCGTTAAAGACGGGAAAACGAGTTAAAGAGAAGCGAGGGATGAACCGTCAGCGTTTCACACGCCGGGGGAAGGAGGCAGGCGGCGGGAGGGACGAGCAGGTGTGCGTTTGAGTGGCAGATGAGAGGCGAAGTGTCGCTGGAGAGGGAACATCAGTCAGACGCCGGCTCAGCCACGAGAGTATTTAGTCTTTGTGAGCATCGCTCTGCATGATAACAAGCAGACTTTTATTTTTTTTATGTGTTTTTTATGAACCCAACAATCACTTGACTAAAACCTGAAGTGAGTCTGTCATTGATCTTTCTGCTTTCACAAACATGTGATGACGTGTTTTGATGTTTTCTTTAGGATCGAGTTTGGCATCTGGAGAAGGTAAGACTTCTGTTTAAGAAAACAACTTTTTCACTTGTTTTTAATAAAAAAAAAATATGTCACAAATCAAAATTAGACTCTTTATTCCCCTGCATCCAGTCCGGTCCGGTCTGTTTATTGGCTTCAAATTTTTACCGGACGCTGCAGCCAAATCAGGTGAAAATTGACAAATATTGTGAGTATAAGTTAAAATCGTTTGCTAGTACTTCCTGGATAAATGGCGGGTTATCGCGTGAACTTGTGTGTCGTAGTCTGATGAGCCTGTGGCTGCAGCAGGACCGCAGACATCCTCAGCCAATAGGATTCATCCTACGTAGCTAAAACACGCCGGAGCCGGACCGGATGCAGTGATTAGAAGCTTAGTCAGAACCATTGACTGTACATGATAACTGGACTGATCGAGCAAACAGGAAGTGCCCACTGATTTCATAATAGAAAAATATTCAGCTTTTACTCACTTATTCTATTTGTCTGAATAACAGTTCTTGCTCTCCTACCTGCAAGTTATTCAAGTTAACTGGCCAATCAAATACCACCATGAAAGTAGGTGGAGCCAGCTGGCCCGTGTGTCCAAAGTTTAACACATGTTATGTGATTTGTGTTGGAATACTAGGGATGTGGCCTTCCAACAAGCTTTATTTTGATTGGTGAGAGTGGTTGCCATAGAAATGTTGACCCAAACCGACTCATTAATTATTGACAATTTATGCTTTCAACATGGAGGCGTTTGTATCATAATGAATACATTTATTTCAGTTTGTTAGTGCCAGAAAAGTACTGAATTTTAGGCTTTTCCAGCAATAACAACTGAAGTCAATTTAGTCACTGAAGTCTAAGAAATACTGGACCTGGACTATAAATCCTAGATTATAATGTCAAGAAGTACTTTACTTGAACTATAAATCCAAGACTTTAAGTCCATGATATACTGTACTTGAACTTTAAGTCCAATAAATACTGTACTCAGACTATTTGTCCAAGGCTATAAGTCCAAGAAATTCCCCAAAGGACAGATGAATGAATGAATTATACTTTATTAATATCACATGGATAACTTCACTATGCCATAAAAGGGATAGTAAAGAAGAAAAAGTCTGATTGATGGTTGCTTTCAGCGGTACTTCCACGTCTCTTTAACCCAGTTTCCCGATTACTTCTTGTCCCGTATTAGTCTGCGGAAGGAAAAAAATAATAATGTTTCAACGCTAATAAGAAAAATATAAAGTTCAGGAGGAGATCAACCAGATTATCCTCCATGATTGTTTTGGACGGTGCTTCTGTTTGCATTGCTGTTTGTAGCAAATACTGAGACACGCCCCCACAGGCCCCTCTAGACTGCTTAAAGGACTAGTAATGGGGTTGTAGGTCATTTTCGGTGTTAACTGTATTTTGCCTTATATTTACAATTTCCAAATGTTTTGGTGTGTTTTGAGCAAGAAATATTGAAATAAAACAGCTTTTTTGCGGCCAATCCATATGCAAATTTCCACTTCCGGGAAAACGCTCCGTTTTGGTCACGTGGTGCGTGTGACGTCACATGGGTCAAACATAGCAAGATAACTTCTCCTTTGCGTGTCGGAGCTAGCGATAGCGGCGATATTTCAAGGTCCACAATTCTGTCTTCAGACTCAGATTGTGGAAACATTTGTTCTGAAAGTGACGCTGATTCAGAGGCGCCGGGTGTTTGTGGTTTGAGGACTGTAAAGCCCGATCAATCTGAGCCGGCAGTGCGTAAAGTAAGAGCTCACAACGGGAATGACGCTGACGCTGAGAATGCCGATTTAAAGTCGTAATTTAATGAGAAAAGAACCAAAGCTGTCAGTTTATCAGAGCCATGCTGGAAGCTGGAAGACGTGGAGCATCTCGTGAAGCTTTATTTACAGATCGGCTTGAAAAACAAAGAAATTCTGAACCTTTTGGCGACTCGAAATCAAATCATCATGAATGAAGCTGACTGTCCGTGTCGGTAATGCAGAGTTTCATATGCAAAATAAAGAGCTTAGAGACATGTTTGCAGGACCGTCCGCCACTTTATTATTCACTTTATTCACATACCCGGAAGCTCTTTCACCGCCTTACTGCATGTCTCTGACATGCGCAGAAACCAAAGGAGAATGTAAACAGAGCTCCGTACGCCCCGCCCCCTTCTCCACGTGAATCGTCCCGTTTCAACACAACAACAACAGAGGATGACAACAGTCTGTCACGTTAGCTAAGTACACTGAAAATTCCAAAAACGATTCCTCTTCAGATGAAAGCATCACACAGAAATGAATGAGATCTGATCTTTCACGGAGGAAGAAATGACTGAAGTGGACAGCTGCGCGTGTCGATGGTTTCATCAACGGATCTGCAGAGATCCTGCAAGCCACCATCAATGATTAATAAACTGCAAATCAAACAAAGAAACTTCCAAACATGTGCAATGTTTTAAACATTCAGTTTACCTGTTGAAATCCGAAGCTTTTCACAGTTTAGTCGGTCTGGTTCTGCTCACAGTGTTCATCGCAATAAGCTCATTTCGATTGTAAATCTCGTAAATTTACGACTTTAAAAATCATAATTTAATTTTTTTTCTTTTTTGTGGCCCTAATACTCCGTCGTACCATAACACCGATGTTTATAGGATTCAACTTTCCCGCAGCGCGCACACATACACGTATCTGCAGACACGCTGGGTCCGCCTGCATTCTGCTGCTGGCGCTGTCTTACCCATATGACGTCAACGCGTCACGTGACCCAAATCGAGCCGTTTCTGAAGCAGGGCGAAATTTGTCGTTGATTTTGTCAAATTTTACAAAAACCTGCGTTTGTCAACGGTAATTATTTGTTATTTTTGATACATTAGAACATATGGAATATATCTGGATATGCATTTTAGCTTTGTCCCAGCCCATTACTAGTCCTTTAAGGGCAATCGATTCTAAGTTGGATGAAAGCTGTACCCTTGGCCAAACTATGCAAAAAACACATAATTCAAAAAATGTTATGTACAACAATGACATCACTTTCTCTGGGTCCAGTTTCTCTTATATAGTCATTGGTCAAAACCCATTTTCCCTCCATCACAGCATGTTGAACTCCATGAACTGAAGTTTATTGACAGTAATTGATCTCCTGCTCTTCAGCATTTATACCCACCACTGTTCTTAATCAGCCATTAGGCTTCGACCATCACTGAACTGAGAAGTTATGAGTTGAACACTTTGCATCCGAAAAAGAAAGAAAAACAACCACTTTAATGTAATGCGGTGACCTTAAATTAACCAGAAATGAAAAACGAAAGGAAATACTTAATATCACCTCCAGTTCAGAGTTTTTCCTGCTTGCTGCTCCTGCTTAGTGGAGGGCGGCAGTGACCCGTGTTCACTTATCCATTTGACTGGTGTGTCCGTGTGGCTCACAGCGCCGCGGCCAGTGGGACGCCTCCTAACAGCCGGCTCTGCTCATGCCTAAACGCTTCATCTGAATAAAAACAGCGAGGCTATTAAAACGCTCCGCCACTGAAATGGTTCTGTGATTAAAGGTTATGCTGAATGTTTCAGAACACGCGTGGCATCATCTCCGTGTTGTCAAAAAAGTCCCATTAACCCATTAACGTTTCACAGAATACGTCGTTTAAAGAGCAGCAGGAGCTAGTTTGGAGATCACAGAAATGCTGATATGAAATGACTTTCAGGTGCTAAAATGGTAGCCATATTTGAAGTTTTATCACTTTTTCTAGTCAAATCACTCAAACAAATGTCATCTAAGAGGCTTTTAGGTGAAAGTACACTTCTTTTACCTTCAAATGTTTATGGTTTCTATGTAAAATGAAGGAGATGAGATGAAGTTTAGCTAATGTCACATCAGATAGTCAGTAGGAAAAACCACTTCTATAAAAAATAAAGATTTTAACAAATATTTTTGGTTCATTTGGTCAAAGAATCCTATAGAACGCATAAAACAAAAATAAATGTTTATTTTTTAAACTTTCAGCTAATTTTGATGCTTGTTTTAGAAAAAAAAATAAAAAAATATATAAATTTTTTTTAACCCATAAGTACCAAAAAAAAAAAAAAAAAAATTATGGATAATATAAAAGTAATCAAGTGGAACACAGAAAACATTTCTGATGTTTTTCCTGTTATAATAATGTCTGTATGGGTTCTTATAGGTAATCAAATCTGTTATTGGTATTACGGGATGGAAATTCACGCACAATTCTGCATTTCACACACATATTTTTGTGTGTCCAAGACTGGATTTTGTCTTTAGCCGCATGTATTTAAAGTTAAAGTACCTTTAGCCGTCTAGATGTGGGAAACGTGTTCTCCGCATCCGATTTATCCCCTGGGGGAGTGGTGAGCTGCAGAAACAGCCGCACCGTGGAATCATTTGATGGTTTAACTCTAACAGTTATCCAAACTTTAACCCCGTCCTCCAGGTTTGGACTAACCACACGTAGTTTGGAAATGACATACGAATAGACACTTTCTTTAATAAAAAATCATTTTCAAAATATAATTTCAGGAGCAAAGCAAACACTTTTTGTTTTGAAAGAGGACAAAAAAAAAAAACATTTTGTAGTAGAATTTTTATGTATGTTTTCCAAATTAAATGCCAGTGCTGTACAGGACAGCTTTGACAATTAAATAAAAAATCATTTGGGATTAATTCAATTTCAATTCAATTTTATCTATATAGCCCAATATCACAGACAATCCACCTGGAATCTGAAATCTCTCGAAAAGAGGAGCAACACATGAATCATACTGCACCAATCAAAACTGCAGTTGAATCCGCTTTAGTTTCATTGTTGCGCTGCAGTTTTTGGACAAATTAAGAAGATAAAATGACCAAAAAAAGTCTAATTGAGCGAAGTTTAATGAATTGTCTTAAGTAGATTCATATAGATCAAATTAAAATATTAGATAGATGATAGATAGTACTATATTTGTCACTGATTTTCAAAAGTTCAACATTTATGCATTAAAACAAAAATTTATCATGATAAAAGTTACGTCTACTACAAAATGTTACAACATTAAACTCATCAGGATCCCAGAAGGCATCAAATAACATCTTTTATTAACTATTTTTTTATTTAATAGTACTCATTTTACTTTATTTAAAAAGGATCAATGGATAAACAGGTCAACACGTTCCAGCTAAAATAGAGTCTTTAGGGTTATTTTTTTTTTATTTTTTTTGCACCTGACTTCTTTTCCTTCAAAGGAATCTGCTCTCTTTGCAGCATAATTATTATTTCTACATTTATTTTAATCGCAACAACTGTAAACGGAGAATAAATCAGAAAAGCTCAAATGTCTTTTTTGACATCTGCTTTGGTAAAGATGCCAGACAATCTAAAGAAAATAAAAAATGTCCTTAACTAACAAATGGAGGCAAAATAATTACTGTTATAAACCTTGAAGCGTAAATAAATTCACACTAAAATGTTGACTTTCGGTTTTAATGTGGTCCAGACATTAATGTGAAGATGAATGACTTCTTTTGGGTGATTGTATTCATAACGCTGGCTTTTATTTCACAGATTCTGCCGGGGTGTGAAAACAAATTAGCACAACTGTACGTTAATGCTTTTTATCATTCGGTTTCCAAAGACACAACACAATTTTTATGCAAAGTGTAAGATTCCGCGCTCCGTCATTAATAATGGAGTGCGGCGCGTGGATCAGTTTTCGCTGTAGGCCCCGGCTCCTCTGTACGCGCCGTCATCATCTGTGCAAATATAAAGGTGTCAGTCGGCTCTTCGGAGCGCGCAGACACCTGATCCAGCTGTGCGGCTGTCATGAACCATCAGGGGTTCACATCGGCTTAAAAGGACGAAGAGCAACGTCTCGTTTCTCTGCACTTCATTGATTTTTTTTTTCTTGTTTTGCTTCTCATTGTTTCATAGTTTTTAATAGGAGAAATGCTGACGTAGAAGTACGAGGACTGAACTGCAGGATGACCTTTAATATTTACCCATAATGCAAATGCTAACATTCAGTTTGATTTGGTGCCCTTCACTTTTATTAGATCTTTTTTCTGCTTGGATCACATAGCCGTTTCTGCACTACAAAAACAATTCATGAATTTTCAGCTATGTTTTTAATTTTCTGGATTTTCTTCTTGTGGTTTCCAGCAGAGCAGAGTGACCCCGGATCATCTGGAGTCTCTCCCAGAGGACAGCTTTCTGATGGAACATTTTAAAGACTTGGAGGTGGGTTTATAGAGGGGTTGTTGTGATCAAATTGGAAAGTTGATCTGATCACGTAGTTTCAGACTCAGTCGGGTATTTATTCTCTAGTGTGGGGATGCTCTCCCCTGGGCCTCCTGCAGAGCGTGGGGCGGGCCTCCATTTAGGGGGCTCTGGCTCATGGGGTTGGTAGGTTCTCTGGGAGTGGGGCACCCTGGCGTGGCGGGTTGGCCATTCTTATGGCTGGGCTGGAGCTTGCACTCTTTTTAATTCTGTGCCTCCCTGCTCCCTGGCATCAGGGGTTAGGTCCCATACTGGGCCCCCTGACGTGGCGGGTTGGCTATTCTTATGGTTGGGCTGGAGCTTGCACTCTGTGATTCTGTGTCTCCATGCTCTCTGGCATTAGGGGTAGGGATCCCTCGCTGGGCCCCCTGGCATGGCAATTGAATTATTCTTCTGGCCAGGCTGGGGCCTGCAAGTTTTGTGATCATTTGCCTCACTGCTCTCTGGCATTAGGGATGGGGTCCCTTGCTGGGCCCCCTGGCATGGCAGGGGGCTATTCTTCTGGCTGGACTGTAACCTGCACCCTCTGCACTCCTGTGCCTCACTGCACTCTGGCATTAGTGGTGGGGATCCCTTGCTGGGCCCCCTGGCATGGCGGGGCCTTAGTCTTCTGGCCAGGCTGGGGCCTGCAAGTTTTGTGATCATTTGCCTCACTGCTCTCTGGCATTAGGGATGGGGTCCCTTGCTGGGCCCCCTGGCATGGCAGGGGGCTATTCTTCTGGCTGGACTGTAACCTGCACCCTCTGTACTCCTGTGCCTCACTGCTCTCTGGCATTAGGGGTGGGGTCCCTTGCTGGGCCCCCTGGCATGGCAGGGGGCTATTCTTCTGGCTGGACTGTAACCTGCACCCTCTGTACTCCTGTGCCTCACTGCTCTCTGGCATTAGGGGTGGGGTCCCACGTTGGGCCCCCTGGTGGTGCAGGGGGAGTATTCTTCTGGCTGGGCTGGGGCCTGCACTCTATGTGATTCTGTGCCTCCCTGGTCTGTATCATTAGCGGCTGTGGTTGTACTGCTGGCCCTGGTCTGGGTGGCCGACGGGATTACCCGGCGGGCGGATTTCGGGGGCCCCTGGCTACCGCTGCTGCTTCAGTGGAGGTCTTGTTGTGGAATGGCCAGACATTCTCCTTTTTTTTTTTTTTTTTTTAACAGTCCATCATCCACTGTATTTATTCTGCTACTATTTTGATCAGCGTTGTCTATTTCAACCTTATTGTTCCACTAATGGCCGTAAAGCGCAGCGGAATACGGAGGAGGAGCAGGAGGAACGCTAGAAACAGATTCTGACTTCCTCTTACTCTTTTAATAAACATTTAAAACTGATAGAAAATGTTTCTTTTGGTTAGTCGAATGATCTTAAAAGACAAGAACACATTTTAATAAAATAAAAATAGGGGACAATCTGGATCTGTTTATTTCATTAGTTCATATTTTACGGTGTTGCAGAAGTATCAGATTGAGTTTTGGTATTTGTTTGGTTGCATCCTGATGAACGTTTGTGTTCAGGCGCCGCAGCAGCAAAAGGAGAAGCGCTACTCCAAACACAAGGAGGTGGTCAGAGATCTGCAGGAGCAGCTGGACGAGTCCAAACGCCGAATGCAGGAGTACAAAGTATGAGGCATCCAACACACACATGAAGGAGCGTCACGAGAAGCTGCTCCTCCAGACAGCGGCCCACTTTTCTGTTACCTCTAATAATTGCTCGGCTTGTTTAAACGGCCGCGGCTCCGATAAGGCGAGTCTGACTTTGAAAGCCATTTATGAGTGGAGCTCACCCACACAGTTGCCAGTGTGCACCGCACCTCATTTGCAACTTGTATGAATAAATGAATAATTTCACGTGGGGTAATGTATCATAGATGGCCAGAGAGAGAACAAGTGTGAGCTCAAACAACACTTGAATATTACCAGACTGTTAATTGATGTAAAGCAATTATGTTCTTTGCTATAAAGCAGCCGAGGGAACCATTAAGACGTCAACTTTGACGGCTGATTGCCATCGGCGCCGCGCAACCTCGTCGGAACAGTCATGGAGTCACTTCACTCGTTTAGATGAGCCTGGTGGTTTGCAGAGTCACTCTGTGAGGAAGGATGAGTCGCATCAGCTCAACAGCTGTCGGTCACTCAAGGTTCCTGTGAGAGCAGCAGAGACGGAAGGAGTTTCTGTCCAGGATTCAGGAAAGTTCATAACTGATGGACATAGAATTTATCCTCCTCAATCCCAATCTGATCATCTTTAAATTTATTTTCAAAGCATTCCCTTTGGTTTTTTATACCTATAATGATGGTATTTTCAGGTAAAATCCATTTCTAGGACATAGTTTCTGCAGAGTTAGCCGACACATTCTCATCTCCTGGCCCCCCCGGCTCATTTTTCGACATGTTGCCTGTTCCCATTAAATTGGGGCATGTGGCGGAAAAATAGTTGGATCCGATGGAATAAAAAATGTTGTCAAACGGTTTTAAGAATGTTTATTAAAACAGAGCAGAGAAAAGTACACGTCTTGCCAGCATGGAGGAGAGGAGAGGTCTGCAGAGCCCTGCCTGTGATGAAGGACATTCGTATTTTATAGAGCCATACAAACAACTTTAATCAGAAACTTAGGATAGGAACATAAGTGCCACATCTAATATGGACAAGATGTTCTAATGAAGTCAAAATGTTTATACACTGTGATCAAGGCGTCCTGACAACAAGAAAGCAAAGTCTGTGGCCTCACGGCTGTGCACAAAGGTTAGACACATTTAATTGTAAAGATGAAATGTATACGTAAATGTATAATTTCCATCACAGGCAAGAAATATTGGAGCTTCGCAGCTGTACAGTTTTGGTTCAGATTCCAGCTCAGACGAGGAAACCAAAGACGTTCATGGATCTGGAAGTGGATGGACCAAAAGGGGCGGAGCAAGAAGCCCATCTTATTTTCTACATCACAAATACACTTTTTTTTTATTAACAGCATTTCATTTGCTCTCGATTCACAACAATTTCTATAAAAAATAACTAAAAATGCTATAAATGCTTTATATATATCCTTCAATATCAATAAAAAAACATTTTTTTATGATCAGATTAGGACTTTAAGCTCTCCATATCGTAAAGCAGGAAGTAAACTTCTACACAGATGAGAGAAAGGATGAGTGGAATAGCAGAGCTTTGCATTCTTTCTGTTCTCCATCTGTGTCCAATCTGCTGTCTTATAATGATTAAGTAGAACATGTGCAATTCCAGAGATACTTCTTCAGTTGTTTTTTTTATTTTATTTTGAAGGAAGAGAAGCTGGACGCCGCCTCCAGGAGCTTGAGACTGGCCGCTCTGTCCTCCTCCATCAAAACGCCCAGATCCGACTCTCATTAGGAGCCAGATTCTCCCGCGTTCCGCTCATCTCCAGCGTGAGGAGGCGAGGGCCGCCGCCACGCAGCGACGGTAAACCGACTCCAGCTGTGAGCCCGGCAGCTGTAGCAGCTTCTTTAAAACAGCTTTACTTGTTTACTCAAGCTCAGGAGCAGAACCGACCCGATCCCTCCAGAACCGCACACTGTGACATTTTAACCTTATTTATAAGCACTTTTATCAAATGTTTTTACACTAAAGTAGCTCCACTGTCTATTTCAACGTATCTGTGCTAAATTAACAGAAGGTGCCTTTTAAAAACGTGGATTTTTTTACCTTTTAATTTGTAATTTTTTTGACCATTAAAGTTATATTTTCATCGAATGCAGTAAAAAGAAGCTAAAATGTTTTTTTTATGAAACTTTATTGAAAAGAACACTACAAATAAATATGCAACTGAACACTTACGATTGCGTGTTTTATCATTCATGAACATGTGCACAATAATGTGCTTTTTAAACAAAAAAATCTCCTCTTTTATTCATTCCATCAATTATTTTCTCATTTTTGCTCTCGTTAAAATATTTTCTAAATGAGAAAAGCCCTCCGTTTTTATTAAAATAAGACTTCACATTTAATGTTTTGTACTGCGGATGAACAATGTAAAAAATCCTGAAACATAATTAGAACTAAAAACCACTTTGGATGCGACTCCCAGTGTCGCTCAGGCAGAATCGACTCGCAGCTTAATAGAGTTTCAGAAAAGCAACAGCTTATATGTTAATCCTAAACATCACTTCTGCTCGACCCTTTAAGAAAATAAAAGAAGTGTTAGCCCATCAGGAGACGGAGCCTTAAGCCCTGCTCGTGTTTCACTCATGGTTGCTTTTGCTGCTGTTGGTTTAAGTCACACGTGTCAAAGTCAAGGCCCGGGGGCCGGATCCGGCCCGCCCGGTATTTCTATCCGGCCCTCCAGATCCTTTTATTTTATCGTTATGTTATCTTGCGCATATTTTTAACTTGTATAATTTTGACAAAATATACTAATATTGAGAGTAAAATATTGAGTTATTTAAAGTTTAGGTTGATTTATTCTGGAATGTTCCTGCCTTTCTATTATTATTAGTTTTGGTTTTTAAAGTTATAAAACTTAGCATTCCACTAACTTTTTGGAATATTTACTACGTTTTTTTGGCTATTTTGGCACTTAGCTAATATTTCAGCTACATGCTAGCTGTTGTGGGTAATTTAGGCTTTTTTCAGTTTTTAAGGCTATTTTTGAAGTTCAGCTATTTTTTCAGCTACATGCTAGCTGTTTTGGCTGACCTAAGTTTTTTTTGTTTTTCTGTATTAGCTTTGTTTTTTAGGCTAATTTGGCTTGTAGCTGGCTATCAGCTTCAGCGTTTTCATCTATCAGCTTCACCTTTTGTAGCCATCAATTTCAGCATTTTCCGCTAGCATCTCCAGCGACCAAATTCAGCTTACAGCATTCACACTAGCATTATCGCAGGTAATGCTATATATCTAATTCATAATGATGTTAAAAAGTTACGATTAAAGTTTTAAAAATTTAGTTTTAGAGTTTTCAATAAATATTTATCCTTTTCAGCCCGAGGTCTAAGGTTTGTTTTGTATTTTGGCCCCTTGTACGGTTGAGTTTGACACCCTTGGTTTAAGTGCAGGAATCAGCCAATCGGACATCTATCTGTGGTGACTGTAAATGAGAACTGGACTTAGTGACTCCTCCCCCCCTGGTGCTCCAAACAGGCTGGTTCCAAGTCATTCTATTTGTCAGAATAACTATCATCGCTCTGATTTCTTCTTTTATTTTAGTTTCTCTAAGTTAGGAACTGGCCAATCAGATGCCGCAATAAAAGTAGGCGGTGCCACTTTTGATTGACAGATTTAGCGTTTGGAAAACGTCGACTTGGACCAATCTCTGCTTGCTGACTGACATTGTTTGGCTCCATCACGTCAATGTCCGTATCGCCAATAAAAAGGATGATGTCACACTTACTCGGTCCAGTCTTCATATACACTCAATCATACTTTCCATTTGCCATTCGATAGAGATCAAAGTTCAAAACCAATTTTTAATTTTCACCAATTTTTTTCTGGGTTTAAGATAAAAACGTTTGTACAAATACTTTGACTTTTTCTTTTGCGTTTTGTTTACAAATTAAACATGAGACCTTGGTGTCTCCCTCCACTACACATTTTTATTTTGGGATTTACCACCCAAACCAACTGTTTAGTGAAGCTACAACTCCAGGTTTCTCTGTTGATGAAGGTTCTCATGAATCCGTCTGCAACCACAAACACTCGCTCATAAGGGCAATTTGCTAATTATCCACCCTCCTCCTCCCCTCCTCCTCCTTCTTGCCCTTTCCACACGTTTAGCTTCTCCAGCACCCCCGATTAAAGCGACGGCATCATTATCAGGCTTCTGCTGCAGCAGGTGTGCTGGTAGAGCAGAGTTTGATATGCACGGCCTGCAGGTGGAAGTCAGAGAGGCCGCGTAAGAAAAGGCTGCAGTTGGTTAACAGAGAGCATGAAATCATTTGAGTTGATGGGATACTATTTAGAGTTTATTTTCTGCATCCTCACAGTCAAATTCTTTCCCTACCCCGAGAACTGTGGGGGCATTTAAAGTGATCGGGGAGTCCGAATTCGTTTTTCCAGCCCTCCACCGCAAAGGATGTTTCTCGTTACGTTGGAGACGTGCTTTTAAATGTAAACCCCTGAAGCCCAGCGGTTTCAGTTATAAAACTAATGTTATGTATTTCCAAGCGCTGGCAGCTCCACGCTAACATAGCTGACTGGCGACTATTGATGACGTCATCGAGTGGGAGTGACGTCTAAATCTGAAGACACTAGGCGTGTTTGAGTTGACTTGCGCCTCACCTGCATCGTCGACGAGACCAAGCTGCTGCAGGAGGGGGCGGAGAAAGGCGCCTGAGATTAAGGTGGACGACGAGACTGCACGAGAACGAGGAGTTGGGGGTCGTCCTCAACATTCGGCTGAATTTTAATGCGCCACTCCTCCTAGTATGATCTTTTGTCTTTTATAGTATTTGTTAACATCTTTCAGAGTAAAGCAGATAAAAAAATAGCTGCGGGATTCATTTCATGTGCAAATAAACAGATAAAATAGAAATTAAAGTTAGTTTTAGAGGCAACAATAACACAAATAACAACAGATTATTTAAAATCTTGTTTATTTGTCATCAGTGATTCACTACCTTTCAGAAAGAGTTAAAAAATAAGCACCAGTTATTTCACGTTCAACTACAAAAACATTCAGGACACCGTTTCCCACAATGCATTGTTTTGTAGTCATCAAGGCGGCTTGAAGCCTACCTATTTTCTGGCTTAGGAAGGCGCCTTGAACCCGCCCCTTTCTCGCGATACTTCATGTGACGTCAGTACAAGAAACTACCCAGCATGCACCGCAATCCAGGCGATCTGCGCAGCGCCGCGTCCGCCTGCATGATCTCAAACACGCCTAGTATTTTTCCACAACTCCCTGTTTAAATTGCTAAATGTAGGGTTAAGGGAAGAATTTGGATTTGGATGAAAATTCTAAAGTCCCAGAAGTTTTTTTTTTTAATTTTTTTTATAAACATATTTTATTGAATTTTTTGTTTTTTAATACAAGTACATATTTACCCCTTCCTGAACCCACCCCAGCCAAGGTCATCTTTATAGTAATAATGAAGTAAAATTAAATAACATTTAAAAAAAAGAGTAGCAACAATAAAATAATAGTAATAAAATTAAAAATAAATACATACATAAAAATAAAAATAGAAAATAATAAAAAAAAAATAATTCAAGGAAATAATTATTGAAGATGTGCTAATAACGTTCCTTCTCCCCCTCAATGTGAAAGTCCCAGAAGTCTTAGCCAAAAATATGCGTTGATGCTCATTACATCGGGGAAAATTGAATTAAAATGGTTTATTTCAAGTAATCAAACAAGAAATCAAATGAAATTATAGATTGCTTTTAAGGGAGTTGGAGGAAGCGAATTTATATAATCCCACCCGGCTCGACCACAATCCAGACCACAATGCATTGGGTTTTTCATGTATTTTTTTTATTAAACTGTCTAGTTTTCATCATCAGAACACAGTAGTCTTAAATATGTTGTAAAATGTTTGTATTGATGAGATTTTTCCTTTGTGAAATAGTGTCCAAATCTCTATTTTCCTGCACTAGTTTGGTTGGAGCAGGACGTGTCGGCAGCATCGCTCAGTCCAGTTCTTTTATAAGTCAGTGGTTGTTGGGTCGGCCTTTGGCTCCACTGAGGCAGATTTCACGCTCAGATACTCGAACGAGATTTCCAGACTAACAACCTTGAAGATAAATCCGGAATCTCAAGTACAGCACATATGAACGTGGAGACGAGCGTCACAGAAACGGGTTTGACGCAGTTTCACACAGACGTAGAACCGGCCGGAGCCGCGCTCTAGATGGCGCTGTGTCCTCTGGGCGGGAAGCCGCTCTGCTGTTTGTTGTTTCTCCGATGGTCCGTAAAAGCTTTTTTTTTTTTTTTTTTTTGTGGATGGAAGCGGCGATTTAAAGCCCAGATTAGCGCATTCATATCTTGGCAGTTAATTAGGGCTGAGGAGCTAACTGAAAGCTCGGCTGCTGAGTGATGGAGCGGAACAGGAGGAGGAAGAGGGCCCCATGCAGGGACGCACAAAAGTGAATTGAGTGTATTTTGCTAATTTGCACTTATTGGAGCATGAATATGAACCCACACAAGTGGAATTTCTTTCAAACTGTGGTTGGATGCGGCGGATCTTTCCCAGGATCGTGTGGCCGTCAGCAGACGCAGATCTCACCTGTCAGGAGCGATCAGCATCACCTTCAGCCTCATGAATCTTTACTGGTGGAGAGAAAAATCGGTTTCATAAGCAGTTTTGTTTTCTGAAAGCAAAAAAAAAAAAAAAAACGGGATTAAGCAATTCATTTGATGAGATCAGATTTAACGACAGGTCAGCTGTCAGCCTTTTAATGCAGGAGGGGGCGACGCCGCTCCCCCGGAAAGCGTCGAGTCCACGGGGGGAAAAAAAAGGCCGTCACGAAAAGCCATTTGGAAAAGCCATTAGTGAATGTAAATTGTTTTACTGTCAATTAAAATATGAATTATCCAGACAAAAATCAGCAGCAACTGATGTAATCTGCTAATTTGACTAAAAGGAAAAGTGCAGATAAAATCCAATCTATAAACTTTATCAGCCAATAAGCAGAGTGACGGTTAATACGGATGCATTTCCTCTGCGTAGTGGGGGATGTGGATCCTTCGTTCAATCAATCGAGATCCGGAAATGAATTTTAAAGAGGATTTTTCTGTTAAAGGAACGCTTCAGTTCCTTCATTTCACCGGTTCTTGTTGATTTAGAGATCCGTTAATGTTTCAGTTTGTTCACTTTTGAATTACTTATTTTGGATGAAAATGTTGATTTGATTTATTGTTTTATTTTTAAGCATTTAATTAATAGAACCATTTCAGATATAAAATATTGATTAGAGGATGCGTAAAATTTAACAAAAAGAATAGAAGATGAACATAAATAGACTTTTTTTCTGCAGTAAAGTAACATTAATATAATGATTATCACATAAAGTTAACTAGAGTTTAAATTGTTGCTTGATAAAGAATGCAGAAACAAATGTATATAATCCTTTGCCTATTTTCTAAACATTTTTTTTTTAAATGTTCATGTAGTTGCCATAATCTGGTTCTTATCAGATCAAATTCAGATTATTTATCAAGTATCCAAATTGAGTTCTTATTGATTAACTTTTAAAGATGAGGGAGAAAAAACGACATTGGATTAATTGCAATTTTTTTTTAAATGTCCAAATTGTTTTTCTTTATTTTATTTACTCAAATTCGTACCAAGAACCTTCAAAATAAAAGCGCAGACCCATCTGTATGGAATCAAATTGGAGCTGTAAATTTGAAACCCAAATAAAACAAATTGAAAAAAAAATTGGTGTTCGGCAAAAAATGTAAAATGTCTAAGTTTTTACTATTCTTAAATAAACTTCATTATTTTCAGAATGTTTTGTTTTTGAGAAAATTTTTTATTTCAGAATTTTTTTTTCAGTCTTGGTTTACTTTGGTTTAAATTTGCCAAAAATCCCTAAAACTCAAGTCAAAGTACTGTAAAAGCTTTTAAGAGTCTTCCGGTCTCCATTTTCTAAAGAGGCTCATGGGGTTGCTGGAGCCTATCCCAGCCACTGTCAGGCCAAGCTGGAGTAAACCTTGGAGTTCCTGCAAAAAACTCTGAGGAGAACATGCAAACTCCAAACAGAAAGGAGTCAATCTGGATTCAAACCAGTAATTTTCAAACCACTACACCACTGCGCCGCCCGTTAAAGGCTTTGATTTGGTCAAATTGATTATATTTATACAGTTTTGACTCTTCTCTGCAAAAATGCTCAACATTCTTTCTATGCATAGAATATAAATGTATTTAATCTAAAAGTTAAAGAAATGAAAATTCAGCTGGTGTAATTTAATTAAACACCATGTAATGTAGTTGGTAACAGTAATGTGATTAGTCATCAAATTCCAATTGGAGTAATCTAATTACTGTTTGCGTAATTCACTAATAATTTCTTTTTAACTACATTTTAAGAAATTATTTACATATAAAATTTATGGAATACCTTGAAACTATTAGTTTTCCTTCATTTGTCACATTTACTTTTTCTTTTTATCTTTATAGAACTTTGGTTAAATAAAGTAAAGTACTGCTTTAACAAGTACAGTTTGACATATCTTGTTTGTTTGTTGTAATGTTACTTTGACATTTTTTTTAATTTGATGCCTGTAAGCAAATTTCCTGTTTGCAGGAAGATTAATGTGTTTTTTGGGAAATCTGAACATAATCTAAGAATCTTGTTGATTTAAAACTGAAAGACAGATTTTGAGTAAAGTTTTACTGTCAGGTGAAAAATGAATTTCATTTAGGACTGAGATGTTTTTGACGGTCTAAACGCATCATCATTCCCCTAAAGAATGGGTTCAGCCACGCCCAGATAAACGGATGAAAAGCCAGATTTAGCCTGTAGTTTTCTGCTCTCAGGCCTTTGTGTTTGTGTTTCCGTCTCTTGTTTGCAAGTCCTGGTCGACCTGAAGTCTCCATCCTCCCACAGAATTTATAAAACCTTTTTTTAAAATTACTTGGTTTAAATATTTATCTTAAAACAAACGTTCGTGAAGACTTACCCAGTCTTCCTCCTGTTTGAGCCGCTCAAGACAATTTGGGGGCTTGTCCGGGATTTGAATTATACCCAAATAGACAAACAAATGCAACAAAAATACTCTTTGATTTG
Organism: Oryzias javanicus; assembly: GCA_003999625.1. Taxonomy (NCBI): domain Eukaryota; kingdom Metazoa; phylum Chordata; class Actinopteri; order Beloniformes; family Adrianichthyidae; genus Oryzias; species Oryzias javanicus. Next base: position 4,829,183 of record CM012460.1, on the reverse strand, counting down.
TAACAGTAGATTTTTGCACATATTATGAATTTTTTGTTAATATAACACAAGACAATAAAAACAAAATGACAAATATAACCCAGAACACATTCGCTTAATAATAAAATTCTTCAGACTTCCTCACTTTAATTTTTCCCATAAAAAAATATCCCAGCAGCTAAAACTGTTGTGCATCTTAGTGAGTTTTAATGCATACACTTTAAACTAAACTGTAGTTTAGATTTTTTACTCTTAATGCCCAGATAGTTAACATTTGGGGGTTTTTTTTGAACATCCCAGCCACCGCATCACCAACGTTTGCTTGTACTGTACTTGACAGGCGTTCCGAGTGTAAAGAAGAGGCTGGTGATAATATTGTAAGATTATATCATCACTCCAAAGGAATGGTTTTTAGTTGTAATTATTTACTAATAAACAATGAAAGAAACAGACAGCCGATAGAAAATATACATATTTTCTGCTGGTTTTGAAGAGTTAGAATCAAACACTTTAATGGTTATCTTGAAAAGTGCTCTTGAAAAACAACATATTTATGTTAAACTTAAAGGTTCTTTTTTAAAATGTTGTCACATTTGCCAATTCTAACTTCCTTTTTTTTTGAGCTGTTCGAGACAAGTTGGGGGCTTGTCCGGGATTTTAACTCTGCTTTAGACAATGTAAAAGTTAATCCTCTTCTGGCAGGATGAATGAGTTTATAGTCAACACATTTATGACTTAAATCCATGGACTGTTCATGAGAAGCTCGAAGCTTCAGGTGCAGCAGCTCAAATTCATCAGTTTTTGGCTGGACAGAACGATCTTTGAATCCTCTTAACACTAATAACCATTTCTCCTCTCATCTCTTGTTGCATCGATAACAATTATATGAATCATAATCATCCGCCGATGAATGATGATGATGCTGAGCTCCACACTTCATTTGAACAGAAATGAGACTCGTACTAAAGAAAATTAGTGCAGTGGGGGAGGGGGTTCGTGAGTGGTTCCTGGCAGGGTTCGGATCCGTCCTCTGGCAGTCTTTGGCTCAACACAGGCGAGTGAACGACACCGGGAGCATTTTGGGAACAACATTTTATTTCTGGGAAATGCTCGAAGTCAACGGAAGATTAAACAATAATCGGCTGAAAAAGAAGAAGAAGAAGAAGAAGCACCGAGACACACGAAGAAAAAATCAAATCAAAGAGAATGCACACACAGACGGACTTTGCATGAAAGTGAGAACAAAATATCAGCAATTAATAACAAAAAAAGAACATACATTAACTGAAAAAATGAGAAAACTAGTTAAGCAGACAAGACGTCATGGTAAAAAAAAGAAATACATAAACACATAAAAGAGCCCATCTGGAAACCAGTAAGGGGCTAACACGAACCCTTATTCCACCATAATCTGTCTTTATTCTTGTTTTTTTTTCCAATAAAAAAATAAATAACATGATGAAACTTATTTTTGGAAAAGTCCCTTAAACAAGATCCGAAGGAAGAGATTTCTCTTTGACAGCTGTAGATGGTCGAGTATCGACTAAAGAGAAACACCTCTGGACGTCTAACCTAACACTTACTTCCTGTCTAAACAAATGTCAGTGTGCACATCCTTTCTTTTTGTTTGTTTTTTTTTTTTTCCAGGGAAAAAAAAAGACAAAACATGTTGTTGTCATGTTGCTACAGCAGAGGAACCTAAATGAAGACAAAAAACTCAACAGAAACTTGAATTTTCTGTACAATATTGACCTGCAAAGCACAACAGCTAAATGTAATAAAATTTGTAAACATATCGTTTATGACCGTTTGTAAGAAAATTCACACTTGTTCACTCTGCAGTAAATTTTTTGTGTCATCAACTTTGCCCCGGGACATAAAGTGGAGACAATGGAACTTAACATGACGAAGGGAAGTCTAGAACCTTGAATTCAGTTTGAATAATAATCATTTTTAAAAATGTGCTTTTTTTTAGAAAGAGATGGTTTTCCGCATCAAAAAAAAAAAAAAATTGGTGCAAAGAATTCCCGAAAATCGGAAAAAAGTACCTGACAGAATCACACCCTTCTTAGCACTTCCAACTGTGACAAGCCATCGTCTTTCAAAAAGTATAAATAATAATCCCATGAGTAAAAAAAACAAATTCTAAAAATTAAAAAAAAAAGACAGATTTTAGTCAACTTTGCTAAGTTACGTTCCCTCGGGTCGCGTCCATTAGCTACATTTCATGAAACCGTTTATCGCGTTTCTACGTCCGACTTCCCCCAACAATCATAGTTTCTTGAGGTCCCTCACTTACACAGATGCCAGCAACACGTCACATACACCTCACATGCATGCTCAGAATGGCCGAAATGACAGTGATCGTATTTTACAGGGTTACAATGGACAAAGTCATTAGAACTCCAGGGATCGCGCGCCGCGTCCCTGGCGCTCGGGGGTCGTGTGGGTGTCGGTGATGTTATCCACATCTCCAGCAGGGATTCCTTAAAAACGTCCACTGTGAAGTCCTCCTGCATCGTCTCTTGATACGTGAGCTCCCATTAGCCAAAGTTCTTTCCTAAGTGTTTATGAGACTCGGAAGTTCTCAAGAGATTTAATTTGAAATCACAGTTGCCAATATGGTACTGTAAGGATGTCCGTAGCCTTGTTTCAAACAGTTTGTGTCAACATGTTGGGCAATGGTTTGATTTCTATACATAATATTCCTTGTCCTTGTCTTTCGGTCTCTTGCTACTGGCATTGCCTTTGGCGTTGCTGCTGGGCGCTTTGTCTTTCACCACGGCGCCATTGGTTTGCGCCGAGTTGCTGATGTAATTGCGCGTTTCGTCCACCTGATAGGAACCCTCATCCCTGTTCCTGTACTTGTACATGGCATAGAGGAGAATGAGAATGCAAAGGGCGGCGGCTGAGACGATGCCTACCACCATGCCCGTGGTGCTGCTGGACTCCCGGATCACCTCCGAGGCCCCCGAGGGCACTCGCCGCACCACGCCAGGCACAGTGGGCAAGGGAGCAGGCACGGTACGCAGCATAGGCGAGGTGATGAAGGGGCCCCGAGGCTTGGTGCCGTCCGTGTCAAAGGACGTGGGCAAGGGCACCAGGACCATGTCTGGCTGTGGGGGCTTTACCTCGCGGTTATTCATTTTCCCTGCGGGCAGCTTGGGTGGCGTGTCTGATGGGACTGCTGCCGGGGGCGTACCTCGGATGTTGGGCTGAGCCAAGGTGGGTGTAGTCCTACCTGACTCTGAGGCTTTGCTAGGCCTCAAGTCCTTGGCCTCCCACTTGGGTGCGAGAGCTTTGTAGCCGCCTTCATAGGCCGATGTGGTCAAGATTTTATCTGTTACCAGGGAGAAGGTGGTGTAAAAATCTTCATCGTCAGTCGGGGGCAGGCTAGAGTCGAAAGCTTCGCCAGAGCCAAACCCCGAAATCACCATGCCATCATCATCATCACCATCATCACCATCATCACCACCATCACCACCATCACAATCATCGCTGCCTCGGTCCGACAAGCAAGGTACCCCCGCCTCAGTGGCCATGGCCAAGGATTCTTTGGTGGTCTCAATAATGGTGAGGACAGGGCGGAGGGTCGGGGGGAGGGGGATGAAGGGTGAACGGGTGGAGACAGAAGGGATGTCTATGGGGTCCTCGACTAGCACGGGGATGACTAGTTCCCCTCCTGGAAAGAGAGACAGAAACAAAAGTCAGGAGCGGGAAAGGTCAAGTTTAGCAACAAGCTTCCAAACACCAAAAAAATCAGAAAAAAAGAGCAAAGCCCAACGAAGGAAAGAAATGAAATCAAGATTTAAAATGAAAGAAAGAACAAAAAAAAGTACTATACCAGTGCAATAACAAGGAACTCAGAACCAAACAAGACCAAAACTGAAAGAAACCAACAGCCATGAGTAAAGTCAACTTTGCATCAAAAGGCTTTGAGGGAGGGGGAGCCACTTTCAAACCTCGTCCCCATGACCTGTCCAAGTCTCGCTACGGTTTGTTTTATTCCTCGTCTTTGGCGATCCCTTATTTAGTTTCATCCAGTGATTGTGCATGAATCCCCACGCCACATTCAGGCTTTTAAAGCCGTGTCTCATTCGTCATGAGGACAAGTTCGTTTTATGTTGTTCTAAAAAAAAAAAACGCTTGAGGGTGCGCTCTGCGGAACAAGCAGCAGAGGCTTTTAACATTTACAATTCAAGTGTACGCTGGTGGACCTGAACGACTGAACTGATAAAATATTTGTGAGAGCTTTTTAACTTTAACACGGCTAATCTACACTAGTCAACAAGCTGCCGCATTGTTAGACAGGAAGTTGTTTTCACAGACTCCTAAAAACACGATTTTTCTGCAGGGTAAGATTGTAGCCAAAACAAAATAATATGAATTAGGTAAATCATGTCTGTTTTGAATGGGGTCCCGAAACATCAATACAACAGTTAATTTTTAATTATTAATTAAGCGGAAACAGAATAGAACTTTTTAGGATGTTTTTAATCTCATAGATCTCTTGAAAAAAAATAACAAACACATCATAAAAGGCGGATTTTGATTTGTCTGATTGTGTAAACAATCCTTCAGACCCACTAGTTATTAAAAGTCCATGTTTGTCAAAAAAGAGACGATAATAAGAGAATTATGAAACAACACCACAAAAGCAAGTATGCTAACGCGGAACTAAAGTAGGCTAGTTGGCAGACGACCGTAAAAAATATTTAAAAATCTACAATGGGATCAGAAAACTCAACTTTCTATCTTGATTAAAAACTTGGTCTACAAACCCCAAAGTTTGGTGTAATTGATTTATTCTATTGTTTATTTTATTCTATACGATTGTGTTCTATACTGTTTCTTGCTGCTATGATATAAAGGCTATTTCTGAATTCCTGAGTTCCTATATAATGCCATTTTGTTGTGCTGTCTGAATCTACAATTCCAAAATCAAGTGCCCTAGAAATATTCCCAGAAGTCTTTGAGAATGCATTGTTGCTCACTACATTAGCAAATATGGATCCCAATGCATTGCTATTTTTTATCTAGTGCCCCTGTGTTTTATAAGCAATTCGGACACCACTACGTTTCCTTTTTTTTTTCTAAATGGCGGATAAGACGTCATAGATTTCACAGTGAAAATTTAATCGATACGAACATTTTATCACGTCTATTTGTGATTCCACTGTTTTCTGATGATGAAAAGTGTGGATAGTTTATTAAAAAAAATATTTTCAAACATGCTTTTTTCTCAAAAATTATTCAACCGCAATGCATTGTGGTTTAAATTGGCTAATCTTGTGACCATTGATGAGCCCCAGTTTTTCGCAAAGGCTTCTGGGAGTTTTCTAAAGCACTGGATTTTGGAATTGCAGATTCAGAAAACTCTACAAAATGGCGAACGCACTGTACAGTGTACCAAATAGTGAGCAGGGAAGGAGTTTTGTGAAGTAAAACTGTGTTTACGTGACATCAACAAAGTAATGCTAAAATATAGAAACGTAGGAATTGTTCCTCCTGATTGTTTTCCTTTGTGAAAGCATGTTCTTTTTTCTCCTGACATTCTACGCCCGAATTCCCTCCCTACTTTCTAACTACTAAAAAGTGATAAAATCTGGTGCCCTGGATTTTAAAAGCAATTCCGACACCAAATGTACCACTTTTTTATGTATCTACTGTGTTCTGATTATGAAAATCTGGACGGTTTATTAAAAAAAAAAACACTTTAAAACATGTTTTTTTCGCAAAAGATGTTAAAACCGCAGTGCATTGTGGTCTATATTAGCTAATGTAGTGAGCTTTTTGCAAAGACTTCTGGGGAATTTCAAGCGGAGTGGATATTGGAATTATTGATTCGGACAACACTACAAATTGGCAAACGCACTATACAGTGAAGAAAGAAATTTGGACATGACCTAGGATCATGTAGTGTTCTGGATTTTAAAAGCAATTCGGACACCAAACTCACTACTTTTTTTTTTAAACAGAGAATATGACGTCACAGATTTTACAAAAACCTAATCAATACAAATATTTCACGAGAATTATTTATGTATCTATATACATTTAAGTACTTTTTTTAAACAAAAATTGTTCAGTTGCAATGCATTTTGGTCCGTATTATCAAATCTCGTGAGCTTCGATGCAATGAGCTTTCTAAGACATTTTTCTGGCGCATGATTTTAGAATTGGAGATTTAAATGTGAAGGAACTCGGACATAGTCTAGTTGTAGTCAGTACGTGTTGAATTGATGTTTCGCGACTCGTTATAAATGAGAAATCAAAGAAAAGTTATCACTTTTTTCAAAGTGTGCACAGCTTTATCTTTACGCATGCGTTGCTTTTTGACATTAATCTTACCCCATATTTTTCTACCCTTTTGTTTTCTCCCATTTGTGGGCTCCCCTATTTGCCCTAGCCTCTTGCCTTTTGACCCTACAGTTACCACAGTGGCACAAAGTTAAAAGGCAGTTCAGTGACACCTGAATGTTTGCTGACTTTCAACAGAAAAGTATTTTGTACCAAACTAGAAATTATTAAAACATTTGCTTTTGTCGGCCAAACCCGCAGTCTGAAACATTCAGATGCCTTTCGAAGCTGCTTATCCTCTTGCCAAAGTGGCTTGTTTGTACATTGCAAAGGCTCACAAACAGGGCACTAAAAAAGAGATGCAAATCTTTTGGAACAATAAAGCAATAAAAAAAAAAAAATAACAGAAAAAAAAAAAAAAAAATGAACAAAAAAAAAAACATAAGAATTGAGGCATTGCAAAAAAGACTTTAGAGTTAGGGCAAACATTGTCGTAAAACATTCACAAAGTAAAGCCACAGATAGAGCTATCCAGTCAAAAAGGATTAGTATTAAGTAGAAAAACAGAAACAAACAAAGTCAACTCGGAAAATCAAAAAGAGGCCCAAGAAAACAGTTTTCAAAGAGAGGAAAGCATACCATCCGTTTCGTCAACTTACATCAACAAATTGCCCGCATGATTTTGGCAGGAAGAAAAAAAAAATTTACAAAAGAAAGTTGTGTAAGAATGCTTTTGGACAAGTTATTTTGAACAGTTTCTGATTAGGTATCGTATAGTTCTCTGTTCGACAGGATGGCAAAGGGAGGCAACAACACATACATCCACACAGCATGACATGAACATAATCGGCACCATTCTGTTCTATTTTTTTTCTTTATATATATATATATATATAGATGTATAAAAAAACTGTTCAACTAAAACTTTGATAACAGCCTGAATTGCTGATTATTTTTTTTTATTTTGTTTTTTTAAGTGAGCAAATAACAGATGACTGTACATATCTTAGTCTCTACATAAAGGGGTTGGGAGAATGGGAGAGTGAGACAGGGTCGGACCTATGAACATACTAGGAAGGAAATGACATAGATGGGGGTGAACGTGTACATCAGTTGCCATGTCCATGTAAAGGCGGCACGAAGCGGTCGGGCGGCATTAGAGCTTTTGGCTGTAAGGAAGGGATGGGGATATACAAACAATGAGCATATACATGCCCATCTACAAAAGAGAACAGCACTCTGAACACTGACAGTTTTACAAACCCTAAGCTGCAACTTCTTTGCCATGCACGACTTTTCTTTGATTAAGTCCAATTTTCAATCGGCTATTTGAGAAAAAAAAAGAAGTACTGAAGAAGAGCTTTGAAACAGGTTCTGTTTTTTCTCTATGAGGAAAAGGCGAATTAGTTTCATAGCCAATCCTAAAATAAACGCGTGCAGCTTAATAAACCAATATCATAGAGAAAAAAGGGAAGTTTTTCTAATTTCGAGGAGGAAAATATCATTAAAACATCAAATTTTTGCAGAAGATAGAATCTCAACATTTTCAGAAAAATAAACTGAAGTTCACATATATGCGTTATTGACATATATGTACAAAAAAAAAGACATAAAAGAAACAGCAAGCAAGAAAAGAATCTCTCACACTATCAAAGATGAACAACCAGAAAGCACACACTGATGCAGACAAGGAGATGGGGGACAGTTTATAGGCAAAGTGTCACCACCTTCAAGTAACTAATAATAACTTCTTTATTATTAGTTAATTCATTTTCTCTTGTTAGTCTTTAACCCACGGGACAGGGCGTGCAGTCTGGATGTACGTCAGAGAAAGAGAGGAAAAGGCCGTTTTCCGGTTGGGTTTTTAGCTCGAGGCTGGTTAATGCATGCTTTAGTAAGTTGCATTTAGGGAGAGTAAGATACAAGAACAGTACAGCAAGCAGCCAGGGGGGACAGATGGGGGTGACTTCATGGTCAGGGAAAGGACAATGCCACCGAGGGCTGTGGGATGGAGTCTCAAGCAGGCTGTTCATTAGCACCAAACAAAGGAGAAGGTACACCGTGGGGTGATGAATAACCAACATTAAGTGCCATTTTGGCGTCTACGGTTTCTAATTAATCATGAGGTGGAGTAGAGAAACAATAAATGAGCTGCTTTTTTCTGTGGAATGTTTCAATGCTTTGTGGTTTAACCAACAGCCTTTGTTTCACAGCTGGAGTTCCACGACAGGGCGCAGGTTGGTGAGAGTGTTTAGTAGGGGAGGTTGCGCGGATATCCGCGAATCTCTAGAATTTGAACATTAGCGACGTCTGAGAGTCATGACAATGTGAATATCACATTAAAATACAGAATAACGTTAGATTTTAAGGATATAAACTAATGCGCTTCTGCCACAGGAAATAAATAGATCTTCAAAGTAAAGGTTGGTGAAAACTCTCATTTTCAAAGTAAAGCTGCTGTTTTTATAAGTTCTGAGAACAATAATTTTGCTTCAAGTATTTAATTAAAAAATATCATCAAAATTTTATTAAGAAATGTGACATCATTTGACAATCTGATAGCATGTTGGAGAAGCCATACCAGGATGTAAAATGTTTTTTTAGTTTTACTTTTCCACAAAAAAATTAACAAATTCCAACATGTGTGTTGGAAAAAGTACTGACTTTTTTTTTTTTTTTTTTTTTACACGTTCTTAAAAACACATGGTCAATAGCTGCGTTTCCATAACACAGTAGCGCAAAATTTTATTGAAAGAATTTAGAAAAAACAGTGTCGCAATGACACCGTTTCCATTAAATCGTAATTATCCGATAGAGCACAAACTAACTCATGGAAGCACTTTATTATGTTTTACGAAGAAAAGCTATTTCAATACGGCCCAAATACCACCTCCTTTCTTTTTTTTCAAAAAATGCATGTTTTTTCAAAATTGTTGTGTTTACTTTAGGAGAATTCATTTTCAAAATTCCAATTTGCGAAATTTCCGAGTTAATGGAAACGCACCTTAAGGCAAGGTCCCACTGGCTTACACGGCCATATCACTGCTGAAGCACGGAAGAAATTTCCTCCCCGAGGTACAGACGCTGTTAGCAGTGGACCGGTAGTGCAACGGCCGAGATGTGGCAAAATTTGACTGCGTGTGGTACCAGTGGTACAGCAGTGCAGCGGCAGTGCCAGTGCGAGATCGGGCCCTAGAGCGAACGCCGGCGCACGCGCTTGGACGCTGAAATTTTGCGTTCGTGCTCGGCTGCAGCCGGTCTGTGTTTGTACCACTGCTTACAGCTTCTATTTAGCGGCTGAGCGTGACAGGACGCGCTTACACATGATTAAACCTTCCGTTCTCCTTAGCTTGTTTACATTAAAAGTGGGGTCATCTGGACACCACAGGACAGTGCGCTGAACTTTTTTTTTTCACTGATTTCGGAGTTTCACTAATGTCCATGGCAGACATAAAATCCTGTCCCCCTTCGTCCACATTTGTCATGGAAGAAATCGCATAACAATATGTGGTTGGAGCCATCTGGACCCCAAGGAGAGCGGAAGGGTTAAGCAGTGCTCTGGCAGTGGAGTGGCAGTGGAATGGACTCCGGCGTCTGTATCACTGCTATTCCAGAAACATGCATAAAGTTAGCGCGTGTAGCAGATTTTCCACGTTTTACCCTTGATATGGCCGTCAAATTAATGTGAACGTAGCTTATGAACGTGGTTCGATCCGTGAATCGTTGGTCTTGATTTGCGAATCGGATTGCCTCCTGGGTAACGCCAGTATTTACCCGCTGATTGGCGGTTGGGGTTCCTCCTCTGCGGGCGGCCTTCGTTTAGTAAACTGGACGCGTGAGTTCAGCAACGCTGAGCAAATCTGGCGTCTGTCACACTGCACCGACTGCACGCTGCTGACGCTGACAATCCTAAATGTGAATTTAACTGCCCGGCCATGCTCCAGAGAATGACAGCGGTTCCTCACCGCATTACTGACATCCTCTCTGCTGCTCTGTTAATATTCTAATAAACCCGCAGCGGCACACAGGAACTGATTGTATCAGGCATTATTTATCTACCTTTGTAACCTCAGCCTTGTTTGCATCCTTTCACTCTTTTCTTGGCAAACAGCTTTGGGCAACTGTTCGCTCGGCGCTGGATCAACAAAGCACTTGCACGAGAGAAGGCGCTGCAGTTTGGGCTCTCTTAGTAAAGTCAAAGCGAAGGACCTTGGTGTTTCTGTAAACACTTTAATCCTGTGTAAGCTGTTCTACAAGCTTTGCAAGCGTCTCGCTGCATTCTGAAGTAGACAAACACGTCGCTTGCTAATGGGTTTGCTCAACCAAATTGTTTTCTGAACTTGTCAAGATGGATGGGGATTTTTACTCGTTTTCCACTCTGCTAGTCTGTTTTTTTTTTTTAAGCAAAAGCGAGCGCAGTCCTCTGATAAACAAGTGGGTCTTTGTGGCTTCTGACTGGCCCCCGCATCCCGTTTGCAAAGCCATTCCTCTTTTCATCCCAGCATGTACAGCCAGTGTGGCCTTTTGAGGAGGGCTTTAAGTAAATGTGGTAACTGCTAAACGGCCGATTGACTGCCTCAGCAGATGCAGAAATCTCCGAGAAGCACTTTTCCCTTTCCTTTCCCTCCCTCTCTCCCCGGTCTCATCCTCGTGCCCATCCAGCGTTTGCTGAGGCTCCCGAATGGAGATGAGTCCTGACAGTGTGTCAGGGATTTGACAACGCAATACCATAAAAGCAGAGTGCTGGTGCACCCGCATCAGGCATGGATGAACTGAGTCAATGAGATTGTGATGCTGCAAATTGGAGGTGAGGCTGTGGTTTAGGGGCCTGGAATCTCATTGTGGTTTGTGCATTGTGCTCAGAGACCTGCTGCAGCAGATACATTCACCTTTACCTACCACAGGTGACGAACTGCTTACCAGGTAGACACAATTTCTCAGTGTGGGCACTCTTACAAAATGCATGCTTGGGATTATATTGGGGGGTGCTGGGATTTTCACCTTTAAAAGTACTTTTTCCCTCCAAATTATCCTATCTTGCCTGGGCATATGCCTTGCAAGGGTTGCAAAAATGTTCCCTCATGGAAACTAATTTCTAAAACGTGAACAATGAAGTTTTGACGTCGTCCGTGAGTGGAGAAGTTTATCAAAACAGTCACCGAAACTCCAGTTCAGGGCAAATGTGTCAAAGTCAAGGCCCGGGGGCCGGATCCGGCCCGCCAGGTAATTATATCCGGCCATCCAGATCATTTTGTTTTATTGTTATTCTATTATTGTTATTTAAGTTGATTTATTCTGGATTAATATTCTTGCCTTTTTATCATTCATAATTATGTTATAAAGTTAGAGTTTTAAAGTTGTAAAAATTGGCATTCTGCTAGCTTTTTAGACTATTTCGACATTTACTAAAAAGATTTTAGGCTATTTTGGAGTTTAGCTAATATTTTTGCTACATACTAGCTGTTTGGCTAATTTAGGCTTTTTTCAATTTATAAGGCTATTTTCAAAATTTAGAATTTTTTCTGATACATGCTAGCTCAGTTGGCTAACCCAGTTTTCTTTTTTGAAGTTTTTAAGCTTAATTTGGTATTTAGCTAATATTTTAGCTGGCTATCATTGATGTCAGCTATCAGCTTTAGCAGCCAAATTCAGCTTACAGCATTCACACTAGCATTATCCCAGGTATTGCTATACGTAGTTCATAATTATGTTAAAAAGTTATGGTTTTAAAGTTTTACAAATTGGCATTCTGCTAGCTTTTTGGTCTACTTTTCCATTTACTGCAATTTTTGTAGGCTACTTTAGCTAATATTTCAGTTGCATGCTAGCTGTTTTGGCTAATTTTGTTTGTTTTCTTTTCATTCTTTTGAGCTATTTTGGAGTTTAGCTAATATTTCAGCTACATGCTAGTTGTTTGAGCTAATTTAGATTTTTTTTAAAGTTTCTTTAGTTATTTTGGAGTTTAACTAATATTTCAGCTACATGTTAAATATTTTGGCTAATTTATGTTTATTTTTTAGGTTTTTTATTAATGTTTCAGCAAGATGCTAGCTGTTTTGGCTAACCTAGTTTCTTCTTTTTTTTTTTTTTTTTTAGGCTTCTTTGGCATTTAGCTAATATTATAACTGGCTATCAGCTTTAGCGTTTTCAGCTATTAGCTTGAGTGATTTCAGCTAGCATCTTCAAACTCTTCTAAACTCAGCTTACAGGATTCACACTAGCATTATCCCAGGTAATGATGTACGTACTCCATGTTAAACGGTTAAATTTAAAATTGGCATTATTTGGTTATTTGTAGCTTTTTGCCCTACTTTGCCACTATAATTTTTGTTGGCAATTTTAGCTACTATTTCAGTTGCATGCTAGCTATTTTGGCTGATTTTGTTTGTGTTTTTTCATTTTTTTTGGCTATTTTAGAGTTTAGCTAATATTTCAGCTACATGTAAAATATTTTGGCTAATTTAGGCTTCATTTGTTAGTTTTTGAGTCTTTTTTGGATTTATTAATGTTTCAGCTAGATGCTAGCTGTTTTGGCTAACGTAGTTTCTTTTTCTTTTTAGTTTTCTTAGGCTTCTTTGGCATTTAGCTAATATTATAACAGCTATAAGCTTTAGCGTTTTAAGCTATTAGCTTCAGTGATTTCAGCTAGCATCTTCAAACTCTTCTAAACTCATCTTACAGCATTCACACTAGCATTATCCCAGGTAATGCTATACCTAGTTCATAGTTATGTTAAAAAGTTACAGTTTTAATTTTTATAAATTGGCATTCTGTTAGCTTTTTGGCCTACTTTGCCATTTACTATGATTTTTGTTGGCAATTTTAGCTAATATTTCAGTTGCATGCTAGCTATTTTGGCTAATTTTGTTGTTTTTTTTCATTCTTTTTAGCTATTTTAGAGTTTAGCCAATATTTCAGCTACATGTAAAATATTTTGGCTAATTTAGGCTTTATTTTTTAGTTTTTGAGGCTTTTTTGGATTTATTTATGTTTCAGCTAGATGCTAGCTGTTTTGGCTAACCTACTTTCTTTTTTTTTTTTTTTAGTTTTTTAGGCTTCTTTGGCATTTAGCTTATATTATAACTGGCTATAAGCTTTAGTAGTTTCAGCTATTAGCTTCAGTGATTTCAGCTAGCATCTTCAAACTCTTCTATGTTTATTCTGTTCGGCCCGCGACCTAAGGTGTGTTTTGGATTTTGGCCCCTTGTGCGATTGAGTTTGACACCCCTGGTTTAGGGCAATCTGAGGCCGAGCGCTGACGGCGGGAAGTTCCTGATCCGTCATGGCGGGTGTATTGAATTGGCATCTCCAGCAGGCGTGGCGACTTGCCCCCGTCAGCTGGTCGATTTGCTGTACAGCCATTAGGCTTCACCTCTGCACTCGGCCAACATGTGTCAGCTGGATAACCTTTAAACTGATCTGAGGCCTGCGCCGAAGTGACAGCCGGCCCAGTGGGCCTTGACTTCAACCGCAGCCACCGCCGCCAGGGAACCCGGGGCTCATCCCTCTCATACGGTGCGTTTCGCCCTCCATATCAGTAATGGAGGAATCACACAACATTACACCCCTGCCTTTAGTCTAACATTAACGTGAGTAATAGGTCCTGCGTTACCTGCCCAAGGCCAAAGAGTAGAGGAGACATTTATAGATATGTTCTGTTTTATCTGAGCTCCACTCCAGCGCAGGATGAGGGTAATGGAGCCTGCAGTGCCATTTACAGCCTGTTTGTTAGAAACATGCTCTGTTTAATGATGGATTCTGGCTCCTGTGTAATGTAAGCCACTCTTCAGGAGAATAATGTCGCTAAATGAAATTCAAGACGGAGAGAGTTTGCATCTTCATGTACAGTAGCTGCACAGGGAACACTTTGAAGATAAAAATGGTTCTGCGGCATTTTTCTGAAAATTCTATGTATTTATTCAAATTGTTTGTGAATCAGGAGCAGATGTAAAAAAAAGGAAAATCGTATTTGTGACGTAGAAAATACAATGGGCGGGGCCACAAACTCCCTGCTCCAACTAGATCCATGAACGGCATTTTTGTAGCCGGAGGCTGTAAGATAGTGGGAGAGTTTCTAAATCTTGCTCTAAGCTTGTTATAAGCCAACTTTATCATCACTGATCAAATTTATCCTAATTTTAGCTTTTTATCATTGCTTCTAAACTGTAAATCATCTATTTCTACTGTCAGAAAACAAACAAATAGCTTCCACAGGCTAAATGAGTTTGTTAAGTTTGTCAGAGAGAATTGCAATAGTTTTGAATTTTCCATTTTTAGGGTAGAAATAGTCTCTTTTTGTGTTTGCTGCTTGTGTTTTCTTTAAGTTTTAATCACACACTCTTCCATGTTTGCAAATTGCCCTGGAAAAAGTGAAACATCCACTCAGTTAACAAAAGTTCTGTTTTGAATATTAGTTTTTATTATTTATGTTTTTGAGTTGAACTTAAAATTTTAATTTGATGAAAACTACAAATTACATCACTTGTTAATTGTTCCAATGTATCACTTTTTTTAGTGTGTTAAAATGAATGCATAGCTTCAAACTTTTAGGGGAAAAAAGTTATTTGAGTAGTTTGATGGTTATTTAAACTCTAAAACAAATCACACTTAAACAGAACAATAGAAAGTTTTATTTAGCTCTAGTACCAAATCATGTTGAGTACTTGTAGTTCTAAAAAATGAGTTAGCGTTGTTTGGAGAGGTGCTTGTCTCATCAACTCTTCCATTAATTCCATCTGGATTCTACCTTTTTTTTTTTTTTTTTTTTTAAGCGGTTTTGGTTGCTCAAAAGTATTACATAAATATTCCACATTTGCTCTTATTTTTACCAAGTAATGCCCAGATTGGTGTTCATTTTTTTGTCATTGTGATGAGCATTAATTACAATAATGATGGCTTTGCTCCCTTTTCCCGTTTCAAATATTTGGTTAAGCTCCCCCACGTTTGACTTCAGGGCGCCGCGGAAGCAAATAGACTAAAGACTTTATTAGTGTCTATTAGTCACACTCCTGCTTGACCAACTATCACAATTTACAAAGTCACTTCCTCGTTTAAACCAGACAGTTAACGGCTTGTCGGGCAGATCAAACTTTTTAATTCATACTTATGGATTTCTGAAAATCATTTGCATTAATTACTGCAAAGCAATTTCATATAATTCATAAAATTGCTGCGATTGCACACTAATAAGCTACAACTCTGTTAATCAGTGTGAAATTAAATCATACATTGACTTGCTTTTCTCTGGTTTTTCCTGCATATATTTAGATTTATAGTCTCACCGTTTTCCTGCCCTGTGGTGGAACTCGTGGTAAAAGGAAAGGGGAAAGGTAGAGTAGGGGGCTGATGCGCCAGTGGGGTGCAGGCCTTAAACTGTGGCCTGCAGCCCACTCTAGAGTAGGAAAAATCCATGAGGGGCGGAGTTAACCTGTGACTTATGGAAGCACAATAAGCATGCAAAAGCAAGCGTGTAGGGAGGGGGGAAGGGGTTGAGGATTATTAGTCAGTCTTTAAAGCTGCACAACAGTCCAGTGCAATGCATGCCACAAATGCCTTCTACTTGGAGCAACAGATAGAATAGAAAAACAGATATACTTTGTGGCAATAAAACTCTTTTTTTATGCCATCTGCATTCAAGCAGACATGTATATGCAAGAAGGACGACAAGAAAGGAGGTTGCTACTGGGAGGATGGCGGGACGGGATGGGGTCATTCTTTCACACACAACTTTCTTGAGACAGAATGGGGTTGCCAAATAAGGATGATGGCAAGAAAAAGATTTTGTTGCCGTTCACTTTCCTATATATTTAAAAAAATAAAAGGAAACCAAAAACAAACATGGGGCGGATGGGGGGGGTACACTCTTTTTTTCTCTTTTTTCTTCAGAAGCCGTGGAAAGATGACAAACTCGATGGGCGGGGGGGGAGTTTTCCAACCACCAAAAGTTCATGCGGCACAAGATGAGGCAAAAAACTTGCTGTTAGGTGGGGGAGGGGCGGTTCTGTCCTTGCTTGGGGGGATGGGCGACGGATGATGAAGACACCACAAAGATTCAAAATCATATAAATAAGATGCAAACGACCACAGCAAAACGAAGGAAAGTCACTCCTTCTTGTGACTTGTCCCCAAAAAAACAGAAAACTTCATATGTGCATCACAGGAGGAAAAGAAAAAACCTCATGCGGTTATGGAATGACTGGAAGAGAAATGAGAGCATGAATTTCTGTGTCTACACGGTGAAACGTGGAGTATATGAGTGTGTCTATGTTGCCACTAAATGAGGTGAGGGTACCATGTTCTTCACACTATTTTTTTTTTTGAGCAAACTTGGGTTTGAGCTTTTAATAGTCTGGGGGGGATGTGAAAAAAAAAAAAAAAAGTAAAACTCGTGAGCTGTAAAAATTTCAATTTCAGTAATCTCTGACTGGAGAAGTGAAGCTTGATAAAGCATCTAAATACTGCGGAGAAAATGGCTTTCTCACCAAAAAAGCCATCACCGCAAGAACCCAAATTATTTCAAAGGAAAGAAAACGCTATTACAAACCGATAAGACTTCAAAGTAAATGAGTTCATTTTGCTGACAATACCCAAAGAAAACCAGCTAAACAAGAGTGGACAAGCTCAGTGTTGGGTTGTCGGGAGGAATGCAGCATAAAGTAATTCTAAAAGGACAGAGAAGCAATCAAATACTTGGTAATGAGCCAGTTTTAATGCAGCTCACTATCTCCTGGTTCTCATTAAAGGAACTGACACCCAAACCCAAGTTCCCTCAAAAACTACCACCTCTTTGAAATCAGAAATATTTCCAGCACTGTTTTTATTTTAAACTCCGCCGAGCAGGAGTCTTATCACTTTGATGTAGTCACAAAGTGATACCTGTGATGTGTGTGTGTGTGTGTGGAGGGAGGAAATAGAGACAATGCGCACAGAAATTCGAGGATATCTGTTCTCTATTAGAGTGTTTCAGGTAAGGCAAGCCTCCGACGAAGGAAACAGAGGGTACAAACAAGAGAAAGAAGGAGGTAGAAGAGGCTCTGTTGCAGTTAGTCTGCTACATATCACAGTATCTAGGCTGAAAGCATCTTAACTCTCGAACGAATCTCAAAATGTATCCTGTGTCGAGAGATGTGCAAACAAGAGGGAGTCAACCAGGACAGATACATTTTGAAGCATCAGGTGCGAGCGACATGGTTGATGCTAATTTTGCACTTTGTTAAGGAAAGTTGGGCTCTCGAGCTGGATGCTGAGAGGACAAAATTAGCATCAATGGTCATGTCTGCACTCTGTAGCCCCATTGCTAAGTGTAACTTGTATGTGAGAGGAAGTCCAGACAGCGAGCTGTGTGCGTGGAGAAAGGTACTACTTTAAGGTTTCTACAAACTCGTGATTTACACTGAGAGCTCCTCACACCAATGTATAGTTCTCCCAGCTTTTCTGAAGGCTTTTTGAAGTTACACTTGAAGCTCCCATGGGGCACGATGCTAAGAGAAGAAGCTCCTTGGTAGCAAATCAAAGAGAGATGAGGAGAAATAGACCAGGTTTTCAGTGCAAGCACAACTTGACACACTAATCCCACCTGTGTGTCCGGAGTCGCACTCCTCCAGGTCCTCGTCGTCGCTGGAACACTCTGCTGATGAAACAATGTCATCTGTCGTCTGCGGAGAAACACACAGAAACAGCCGGTAAGAGTCCTCCTTCCACTCAAGGATATCTCTGCGCTGGCAGGCCGCTCCTCCTGTCCTCCCGCTCCCATATATCACTCGGAGTCAATCATATTTCACAGTGTTTATCATTCCTCACTTTATGTGCTTTCCACCTCCGCAGATAATTGTTTTCCTTCACCCTCCGCACCCTGCCTGCGATTATTTATCGCCCCTCTCCTCCTCCATCGTCCACAATCAATGGACCCACCAAGTCTGCTCGCATCAACATATTTCCTGCTCCTGATTTGTGCTCAAGGGTTGAGAAGGAGGGAGGGCCAGGCCAACGGATTTGCTGGCTACACCTAGACCAGCCATGGATTTTCTCCCTGTAATTCTGATTTATCCCACACACCCCCTTCACTCTTTTAGGGTTGACCCACGGAGAATGGGTGGAGTTGTATTTCAGTGGTGGTGCAACGGGCAGCCGGCATTTATTAGAATGAATCTGCGGGACGATAAAATAAGCCCTGTCACCCAGCTGGGTTATGAAATCAGAGTGCTGATTGAGTTTTCTGGTGCTGGCCAGGGGTGTGAGGCTCTAAATATCATTGAGTTTGACAGACTAATGAAACGCGCCCCCACGCTTGTTATGCTGCTTCCAACAGGGCCAATAGAAAGATGTCCACATCCGCCTTGTGCCGATGCACAAGCAAGTTTGTTTCTCCGATTTTCAGAGCCCATTCCTAATGTCTGCCTTGATAGTACATGATGGACTGTGCTCTTTTCTGGATCAGTACATTGGATAATGCGTGCTCTTGCGCTGGTTTGCATAATGCATCGCATTATGTACTGCACTCCAACACGAGGCGGCTAAAAAGCAAAGCAAGAGGGAGGCTCTAAAGCAAACTGCAGTAAAATATACCCCCTTGGTAAACATGACATTATTTATTGAGGCCACATTATGGGTGTAAAAATCTTGGTTGTTGCTTGTTATTGTGATGGCAGCAGATGTGGGAGGCAGGGAAGTACAGGGAGATGAAAACACCCAAGACACTTCAAAGTCTGTCACAAAAAAAAAAAAAAAAACCCTCCTTTGACTAAAATCGCTGCTTTTCTCTTCAAGCTGAACGCGGTTGCTGCTAATGCTGGCAGCTCAGCAAACGCTTTCACAGCCTTCTCAGAGAATTCCTTTCCTACTTAAGGCTTCAAATATGTTATGTTACGACAACTAAACACATGGGAGCAACCGTCTTCTACACTAGCACAAGAAAATCTCATCTTTAAGTGAGTGTTGTCCACCTTACGAGGGCCCGAGGAGGTCATAGAGATGATCCATCTTGTGGTTTCCTTCAGGCTTGTACGACCATCTCAAGGAACATCATAAACATGGAATGTACCCTTATTGCGTTTACGGTAAGTGTATTGTGAAGTATTTGAAAGGCTAATAAACATTGCATGCACGTATGGTGCCTTTATGGCACATTGTAGTAGATGGTAAGGCGCCTGGCATGAATGTGTGCAGATGATACGTAAAAGCCCGTAGGATGCCTGACGCCTATCTTATTCTGCTTATCTGGGACCAGGTCGTAGGGGCGGCAGTCTAAGCAAAGATGCCCAGACTTCCCTCTCCCCGGCCACTTCTTTCAGTTCCTCTGGGGAGACCCAGGCCAGCCGAGAGTCATAGTATCTCTAGTGGGTTTCTGGGTCTTCCCCAGGACCTTCGCTCAGTGAGACAGGCCTAGAACACCTCCCCAGGGATGTGTTGACAAGGCCTCTGAGCCAGATAACCAACCCACCTCGTCTGGCTCTGGCATAATTTGTGCTGGCATAGGATGTCCACACGAACTATGCTTTGATCGTCTACTTCTAGGGTGCCCAATCCCAGTCCTTGAGAGCTACCACCCTACCCGTGTTCCAGCTCTCCTTGCACTGCTTGCTGCTGATTACCTAGACCATGTGTGTTCATTCAATCAGAATGTAAAGACATCTGACAGAACTAATCAGCAGCTGGCATGGCTTGGAGATCTGAAAAACAGGCAGGGTGGTAGCTCTCGAGGACCAGGAACCAGCAGTCCTGGACTATGGAGTTGAGGAGTACTACAAACTTATCATATGAACATCACTAAGAGGTGCTCTTTTTGGCAGGTTTTTGGGGGTTTAAAAGAATAAAACATCCAAACATATTTGCGTCTCACCAACTTCAACCTTCGTTAGACTTGTGTGTTGTGTAAGTGTACCCTACGATCTGTCACCAGCAGCATACCCATAGAACAAACATTTTCTCTTTATAGGCTCAGCAAGTAGTCTATAACTTCAATATTTTGTGCAGGTTGACCATTTGTCACCTACAGACAGCTTGAATCAACTAGTAAGGCCAGTTTGGACCGGCCTCAAGCAACCGGTTTCAATAAAAAGTCTTTGTAAAAGTGTGTAGATGTATGTTTTGGGCTTCCACGTTCAAAACTCTTGCATTCATATACAAGTTTTCACAACAACAGTTTTTGGTCTCTACACTCAAAACAAGCTACCATTGAACACACGTTGAAAACTGGACCAGTTGAACATTGACTTTCAATTTGGTTTCTGGATTACAACCCTTTTAATTCACGGAAATGCCAGTCCTTTAAAAAATTGATTATGAAAGCAGAATTAATAATTCCAGTTTGTGTGTGGTTGGAATAATACGACACCAAGCCTAGAGCCAAGTTTGCAAGATTTACACAGCTTTGAGGTTTCACAACATGACTCCACGCACTAGTACTGGATAGTTACAGTCCAGTGTGAACACCACATGCTGAACGCACTTTTATGGCATTCTAGAACGTGCATCACATGCCCGGTGTAAACCTAGCATAGGTTTAACTTGAAAAGGATCATCAGTTGTAATTTATTTGAGTTTGTTGTGTAGAATTTTAGATCGAATCTGTTTGTGCAAATGCCAGAATGTACCTTGACAATCAAGTATAGCTAGAAATCTTACAGATTCTGTGATTTGAAATACATTTGGTGTCTTCATAACAAGTATTGAAACACATGACCATGCTTAGAATGTACTTTAATTGTCTGATGAACCACTTCTGTCACCATCCAGCTTGTTGGCTCCCAGATGCCAATTCTCAGGATAGACTGAAGGTAACTTTAATCCAGAAATCATTTGACTCCAATCCTGATGACAGACTCCAAGCTCCCAAATCGGGACGTTTGACATTTGGCAATGAAATCTTGATTAATCTTAAACTTATGACCTATTTTGTCTGCCACAATGGTTTAGATTCATGCACAGTTTTTTTTTTTAAAGGCTTAGGGTGCCATTTCTCTGCAATTGGACTAATGCAGAACCAATGAAGTGACACCCCACTCACAGTCTTCCATGCGAGGCTGATAATCACACATGGCATGAGGCTCTCTGCTGTAAATGCAAAGAGAGCTTGTGAAGCGGAAAAAGCAGGGCCCTCGTGGGTGCTGGGGGGCCTACAGCGGGGTGGCAGCATAATGATGCGGTTGGCCAGCAGGACTACAAAAACTGATTTCACAGCTGGAGAAATCCAATTCTCCCTCAAAATCTCCATAACACAGAGTGTCAGGAAAACAGTTTTCTCTTTTGATGTAATTACTCAACAAAATGTTGCATTCGTCAGTCTTAAGAGTCTGAAAAGTGGGATTCAGGGGGCAATTTTTGTTATTTCGTGGGTCACTTTAATATCCACACGCATGGGTTTTACTTCATTCCCTTCGCATCCGATGATTTTAGAACAAAACGCCTGATTGTGGTGTTTACACAGCCTCCAAACAAACACTGCAGACAAATCAATAGCCAGACTTCATTAAAACAGCATTTACCTCTGACCACTTAAGCACAACAACTAAAAGGATCACACCGCTAATCGATAAAGATGGACATCTTTTGCTTCGAAGGGAAATTCAGAATGCAGTTTTACAGGTTGCACAGAAATCATGGGCTTCACACGGACTGAACCATGTTCTCAGCTCATGCAGATGTGAGCACTTAATCTTGACCTCGAAGTTAATGAGGAGACATCCAACACTAGTGAAAAAGTTCCTGTCGTCTATTACTAGGAGGGGCGATGAACTCTTGACTGAATTTGAGGTTTGAACGGTTTTCCTTCTTTTTCCATCTCATGATAGATTTTGTGTTTGTCCATCTGCTTCCAGATACTAATCTACAGAGTTTGTCTTATAACAGGTATTCCAGTGTCGTCACTTTTTATTTGCGTCTGTCTCTGTCCTTTTTGTCAGGCTGTAACAGCAGATGGTCATCCTCACTGACTCTCCTATTCATCTATTGGTGGGGTCGGCAACCTTTAACAGTAAAAAAGCCATTTGGACTCATTTTCTACTGATCAAAACCTAGAAGTACTTCAGCCTTTAAGAAATTTGCATTCATTACCTTCTTTTTTTTGAATAAATATGAATTATGTCCCTTTTTCGGCACGAAAAAAAGCAAAAATATAAAAAGAACCTAGCATCTCCCGAAATTTTTTTTTTTTTTTGTGTGTGTGTTACGTTTTTACCTTTTATCTCAGTAAATACCAAATTAACTTAAAAGCTAGCTCGTTGCTTATGACTAGCTTAACTCCAAAATATCCTTAAATTCCTCATTAAACTAAATTAGTTAAAAACTTTAGCATGTTGCTAAAATATTAGCTAAACTCCAAATTAGCATTAAAAACTCAGTAGAGGACAAATTAGCAAAAAAAAAAAGCTAGCTTTTTGCTTAATTACAAGCTGAACTCAAAAATCGTTCGCCTGTTACTAAAATAGAAGCTATACTCTAAAGCCCAGGTAAATAACACTTTAGCCAAAAATGTTAGCATGTTGCTAAAATATTAGGTAAAGTCCAATTTTTTTGAAAATCACTACAAAAGATAAAAAAATATCAGTTAAAGGCTTGATGCTAATCTACGTAAAATGTTGAAAGACTTTCTCATTCATTTCCTATTAAGCATCAATATTTCAAAAACTATAAAGTTTATAAATACCAAAAATAGAAGCAGTAAGTCCTGAACAAGCTGAACGTTTTGATTCCACGATTGGTAAAATTCCTTAAAGTGTGATTATAAATCACCCTAATAATCATTTAAAAAAAATGATTATTATTTTATTTTTCTTCAACCAGAGGTTGCAGATCTATTGGAATGTAGTCTTCCTCCACACTGTCACCTTTCGCCCACTCAGGATGGTGATCGCACCAGAGACTCTTCAATGTAATCTGTTGCTGGTCACTTAGACAATTATCGAACAATTAGGACAATCAGGCCTTTTTGAATTGAATTGGTTTCTAATTAGTTCTATTAACTTAGCTTGGTAGAAGGAGGCTGAATCTTAAGCTTCCAGGAAAGAATTCTAGAGGAAGTTTATGGGATGGAGTGAATGAAATGAACATGAAGGTAGGTGGTGTTGGAGGAAGATGATCCACTAAAGGCAAAACGAAATGATAAGGACTCATTTAGCTTGATTTATGTATGTTTTTTTTTTTTTTTGTCAGCACTTTGAGTCAAATTTGGTTATTAAACGCCCTTTTTTTGGAAAAACAACTGAACAGATTTCTTTTTTAAGGATAATAAAATGCATTAATTTAACAGAGCAGATACCAATACAGTGAATGAGTCTTCTGGGCTGTTTATTAGCAACTAAAACCAAACTTGAAGAGTATTTTCTTGTTTCTTCTACTGGTCCATGCCTTATGCCGCTTCCAATGAAAAATCTATCAGGCTTCCCATTCACAATTCTGCCATCTACGCGTAGCTAAGCAATTTTTTAAGACTACTTTTAGACTCTGCTTAAAAAACAAATTCCCGTTGAATGTTCATTGAACTTTGATCAATCAGAGACTCGGATTTGATACTGACATATGGATGGCGTCCCTTTTCATTCACACGAGTGCCAGCCGTTTGAAAATTGAGAAGAAATTAATAGTTGCAGTTTGTGCCAGAATTATACGACACCGTCTTTCATAAGTAATAGAGCTGGGAAAGAAAATCCTTGAAGGAAATTCACGAGATTCCGCACCGACACTCCTCCAACTGTAGGTGGCAGACATGCGCGAGTAAACAGTAGAAAAAGAAGAAGAAGAAGCCCCTCCCCTCTTGTCCATTATTGCTTTCTTCTCCCGGCGTGTGAGTAACTTTTGAGTTCTGACCTATTTTCCGTTTTGGGAAGTTCTTCCCAACGATTTATGAAACCAATGTGAACATATATGTGTGTATTTTAGGCCTGCACGATTCATCGCAAATATCAGCCTGTGCAATACATGTATTGAATGTACGGACATCTTCTATGTTAGATACTTGCTTACTTTCTAGATGTGGGCCATTTGAAGTATAATTTAAGTTCTGTTTAGTTTATTTAAATAAAAGCGATGCAATGAAATGGAGATGATGTATTTGCTGCTTGGTCATGTATCGCAATTCATATCGTTATTGCAATATTGATCACTAATATCGAAAGTCGTATATTTTTCTAATATCCGTCAGCTCTTTATTTTTTGTTTTGATTGCTTGAAATAATTTGATATATATAAAAAAAAGTTTGCTTTTTTGTTGTTAAACATTAAACATAATCCTTTTCCAATTACGAGATGCACAGTATTCCTCCCAAGCAAAGAGATTCTCCTTCAAAGCTCAAAATATTTGGTATTTTGGAAAACTTTTTGACTTTAAAGATAGAAATGATTCCCTCTGCGTCTCCATCTAATATCAATCCAATGGGAACACCTGACACCTGTACTAATTAACTGGAGAGATCCCCAATTTCCAACGGTAGCATCTGCTTAGAAAGCCGTCCAACAAGCCACAGCGGACCCAACGGCTAAATTTAAACCAGATATGTAGGTCTGTTCATTTGTTTTCTCCGATTTGTTTGGAGAGCAGCTAGCTAAGTAGTGTGCATCGATGTAACAAGAAGAGCTGCTTCATCTGCGGTTGTGGCTTCCTCGTGACATTGATTTGATCGGTCACATCAAAGCCAGCGCCTGCGCTCTGCAGGCGCAGAGACATAATGCACTCAGCCGCTGTCTATAATCTTCCCCCGGGTCAGCATAAGAAGTGTAAAGGCTAAGACTTGAATGCGGCCCCCAGGTTACAAATGTGACATTCGGAGGGAAAGTGAGCAGCGCTTTATCTCGGGGAAATGCCAGGAATCTGGGCACACGCTCTTAAGTGAGTCATATCATCGGAGAAGGTGCAGGAGATTGCCGCCGAACATACCGCGGTCTTATCATAACAAATGACCTTCATGTGTTTTTGCACCCACGGGCAGCGGGAAACACGGAGAAACAAAGCCGCCTGAGACGAACGGAGGAGGCACAACCTTGCTATCAAACTCACTTTAGCTTATTTACAATGCCGGAGTTCACAATGCCCGCGGGCAGATTTTCTACTGATGGGAATAAACCCAAACAAATCAAATTTCTTCAGCGTGTCATCCTGGCAGTCAGTGGTCAGCGGCCGACAGATCAAAGGGGTGAAGCCAGGGCAAAGGTACATCAAAGACACACAATTCAAAGCAATTTCTTCTTCCCCAAGGTGCTCCTCCGTCTTATATATTTATATTTTTTTGGGAAAGAAAGTGACAGGAATCTGAATTCGGGTCATCTCCTCTTCCTCGCCTACCTGGCTCGTTCGTAATCAGCCTCTTCAATGGGCCTCATATCCAAATAAAATCTCTGCGGCGGAAGCTTAGCCGCTCTATTGACGGCGGCTACCCGATGTGCATGTTATCATGTCCGATCGGAGCTTTGACAGCCTGACAATGGAGAAGCTTGTATTACAAGGGGAATCAATGGGACTAGGATGTATCCCTATCAATAGACGGCCACACCTCTTTATGCGCTCCCTGTGTGAAAGATAAGATGCTTTATCCTGGACTAGAAAACAGAAATAGAAGGCAGCAGTCTTGACTTTGTTCTTATGCTTTCTAAAGGGTTATAATCAGTCAAAATAGTCTCCTGACTAACAGCAATGAAAAAATGTGTCATCTGTAGTGGACATTTCTATACTGCAGGGGTGTCAAACTCAATCGCACATGGGGCCAAAATCCAAAAACTCACAATTTCTTGGCTGCTTTCTCCCTTTTGGGGTCGCGGGGGCCGGAGCCTAACCTGGCCTCTGATGGGTGAAGGCGGGGTTCACCGCCAGTGTGTCGCAGGGCTTCAGTCACACACAGGGACAATTTAGAGTCACCGATTAACCTGTGAAGCACGTTTCTGGATGGTAGGAAGCCGGAGTCCCCGGTGAAATCCCACAGCCGGGATTTGAACCGGGGCCTTCTTGCTGTGTGGCAAGAAGCCACCGTGCAGCCTTATGAACTAGATATACAGCACTATCTAATGCTACTGTGAATGCTGTAAACTGAATTTGGCCATTGAAGATGCTAGTGCTGTTAGCTGTAAGTGCTGGAATTGATTGTGAGCTAAAATATTAGCTAAATGCCAAGTTAGCCAAAAAAACAAAAAAAACAAACAATAAAATAAAATGTAGGTTAGCCAAAACAGCTTGCATTTATCAAAAAAACAGCTAAACTTAAAAAATAGCCTAAAAGCCTGAAAAAACATTAAATTATTCCAAAACAGCTAGCGTGTAAATAACAGCTTAATTCTAAAAAACTTAAAAAAGCCTAATTTAGCCAAAACAGCTAGCATGTGGATGAAATATTAGCTTCACTTCAAAATAGCCTAAATCTTAGTAAATGCTGTAACTTTTTCACATAATTGTGAGTAATAAAAAGGCAGGAATATTATTCCAGAATAAAACAGTTTAAACTTTAAATAACTTTCAATGTTTTACGCTGCATAATATATATTAGTTAGAAATGAGAACAAGATAACATCGGGCTATTAATAACAATAAAATAATATAATCTGGAGGGCCGGATAGAATTACCCGGAGGGCCGGATGTGGCCCCCGGGCCTTGACTTTGACATGTGCTATAATGCACACTTTGGGAATTGTAGTTTTTGTCAGATTTAAGACAAATTTGACGTTTTTTTTTTTTTTTTTTTTTTTTCCTCTGGTCGACATCAGCTTGAATCAAATCCTGGTTAACTCTTGTGCTATCGGAGGCATGTTTACATTAAAAGTGGGGTCATCTAGACCCCCACTAGACAAGGATGTTTTATCTCCACTGGTGTCTGTGGTAGACATAGAATGCTGTCCACGTTTGTCCACCTTTGTCATGGGAGGGATCACACATCGTCCCTGATGTGGGGGCGGAGTCAGTTTGATTAACAACCCCAGGGTGTGTCTAAGTGTAAACTATTATAGTTTTCCAGAAAGCCACACATAATCAAATATTAATAAGCCTTTTTGGGGGAAAAGAAATAAAAAATTAACTGATTGAATAAAATAGGCAACACAATTGATAAAAAAAACAGGTACATTTTATTCAAAATAATAGTAATGATTTAAAAAATATAGCTAATAAATAGGCTGTCCTCTCCCGTTATTGTCCCTTTGAGACTGCCAGAAACAATAGGGGGCCGGGCCAAATGTGAAAGTGGGCCAGATCCGGCCCGCGGGCCGTAGATTGGGGAAATGACACCAACCCTCCATTTGTACGGTTTTCCTTCAAGATGGTTTCCAAATATTTGTGGAATAAATTTAATCTCTTGGAATAAATTCTTGGAACATTGTGGTTTAGTGCAAAGTCGTCTGGTTCATAGACATTTATCATATTGTTTTGACTTTTAATTTGCTTTGTTTTTGAAATGTATACATTTTATGATTATTGTTATAAAAAATAAAAACAGTATGTTTTCAGTTGACAATTTCAGGGTTTTTTAATACACTGATGTGTAATATAATACAAAGATTGTTTAAAAAAAAAAGAGGGATATTAAGAATTGGTACATAAACTGAAAAATTAACAAAACACTAGAAAAAAAAGATAGAAAAAAAACTCAAAAATAGTTAATTAGTACTGAAGTGGACCGGTACTGACTGGTACTCGATACCGGCACTTCTAAAAGTATTTCTTTAGAGTACCACCACTTCTCATTTTCCTTTTTAAGAAAAGGAAGACATAATTAAAGTAAAAATTCAGATTATTCTACAGAATAAAATAACTTATTGCTTGTTTTAACATTCAAGATTCCCCACATTTTATATTTTGACTTCCATAAAAGAGAGTCTTCTTGTTGTCCAGTTAAAGCACTAGGGTTAATCCACTCAAATCAGCACTAGAATCAAGTTGCAGCAGCCGAGCTAGATGCTAAACGATTCCCAAGATCCAATATTGATATTTGACTTGAGGAGGGGAGGGGTCTCTGCAGCCTCCTGTATAGTCAGCATTTTTCCCTTTTGTTTCAATGACCAGGAAAACAACTGGAAAGGTAAAAAAAAAAAAAAAAAAAAAGGCATTGAATTCGTCCACCATCAGCGCGGGGTGTTGGTTTCAGCAGAACAGAATAGGTCCTGTGCAGTTCTTTTTTGTCAAGGACCTGCTTTTGTACACAGAGCAGTGAGGGTTGTTGCCTAACAGCAAACTCTAATTGCCCTCAGGCCATTGGCAGCCACTTTCCAGCAGCCTCATTCATCTTCCAGTGGAAAAGGAAATGGTCTCTGGCCCTGATCCTTAATCACCCCCATGCCACGGCGTACAAGGTCATCAGAGGAGGCCTGCGCGCGCGCTCGCGCACGCCTGAACGTAAACACACGAATCGAGGAGGCGAAAAAGACGGAGAAGGAACGTGCGCGGGGAGCAGACGAGAAGCCAGAGGAAATGTCTGCTCTCCTGGCGAGAGCAGAGGAAACTGTAACAGCGATTACAGGTTAGCTTTGTGTTCCCATTTGCAACACTCCGTTCAAAGAGGAAGTGAGGAATTCTGCGAGAAAAGAGAAAGCTGACAGAAGATGAGAGTGGGAAACGGGCGGAGGGGAGAAAATGGAAATAGCTCCGTCTCTCTGAGGCCTTTTCAAGAACAGACAGAAAGCACGATTACAAATTTGGAAAAATAGAAGCTACTTTTTTCTGAAGCTACTTTGATTTTAGAAAAGTTTTACTTATGAAGCACCAAACTATAACAGTAACTGCCAATTCTTTTGAACAATAAAGGTTTCTTACAGAACTCTGCAAATTATAATATTTTTTTTTAATTTTGAGTTGTTTTAACTTTTCTTTGCTCTTAAAATCCACATCATAGTTTAATATTTTTGCCTAAGTACGAGCTAGGATCCAGAACTATTATTAAAATTAGTCCAAATCCTTTTGCTCCATACTCTTGACAATTTAAAAACTTGATTTAAGACTCAAAAAATCTCAATTACACACTGATTTTTGGTCAAAATATGATTTTAAAGTGTCTAAATTGAGCAAAACTACCAGTTTTTCAGTTTTAAAGTGTATTTTAATATTAATTCCTCTCAAAAAACAGTTTTATTTTGCTCTGGGCATTCCTCTAAATGCCATCTATCTTCATAGATCGAAGTAGGAAAAAAAGCTAACAAAAATGACTAATATTTTTAATTAAATTAATTATTTTGTGTGCCAAAAGTAATATATTATAATAGATATGGATATAGTTTACTTTAAAATATTTAGAATAACATAATATAGGCCTTTAAAAGTTCAATAAATGATACTCTAAGTTTAATAGGGTCTTGTTTATATGATGAGCCTTGAACTAATATCACATTTTTATTTTGTTCACATTTTGTCCTAAAATGAATCATTTCCACCTATGAAACTAGTTTCTGTCACACAGTTAAATACATTAAAACTTAAAAAAATACAGACTATTTACTTAACATTAATTTTAAAGTAATTCTTTCTAATCTAAATTTCCTTCTTAAATTGTTTGAATGGAACTTCCTGCTTTTAGATTGTGATATTTTATTAGAAGATTTACTGTTGAGTATAAATGGATTGATCATTTTACTAGGGTGGGTGTATCGATCTGAGAATCGATACTATTGAGACCAAGGAGAAGTATCAATACTAGTGGGATGAGATCAATACTTTCCATACTTTTCTCTTAACATTGATATTTTGCTATTGTCTTTATTTTTTAATGTTTGTGGTACTCATATACATACATGGTTGATTTTTTTTTTTTTTTAATTTTGCACTAGTTACAGTTTTCTACGTATTATTACTGTCTTATACCATTATACATGTTCTATATTTGATGTATGTTCAGTTCAGATTGTTGTATTTAGACTAGAATAGAATAGAATAGAAAATACTTTATTAATCCCTTTGGAAGTTCTCAGGGAAATTCAGGTACCAGCGTCTGTACAGCACAAAGATGGAGTAAAATAACAAAATAAATACAATAGAATAACAATAAGTAAAATAGACTGAATATGGCTAGATATGCAAATAGAGAAGTAATAAATACTGCACAGTATCAACATTTATTTAACAAACATTCTTGTTTGCTAAAAGTTTCTTTCCTTTGTTTTATTAACAAAACATTTTATATATTTCTGAAATTATTCTGTATTTCAACATTCTAAGAAAAAAGTATCGGTGTCAGTATCAGAATCGGTATCAGTATCGGTGATATTGGGCAGCGGATATCGGATAGAATGGCCCATCACCAAGCCCCTCACCAAGGCGCCCCTGCCGCGCCATGTCGAGCGGGGGGTGCCGTGGAGCACACCAGCCCGCATCTCCAGCAACCAAAGGGAGGAGCAAGGCCAGCCCCCAAATGAAACCCTGGACTTCACTACCCAGACCCCCACCAAACACTAAGATCCACCAAACCCCCGGGAGGTCGATGACTCCACCCCAAACACCCACTGGAAAGGTTGACAAGGGGCGCCTGGGCCACAGGTAACCACACCCCTGGAGCCCACGGATACAGGGGGCTCAGGCTCGAGCCCCGCTGCAGCCCCGGGCCACACCCAGATGGAGAAACAGAACCCTCGGCAGCACCGAGACCATCCCCCACCCCAACGAAGAGGCCCCAGAGGCCCAACCCCCACCACAGACCCTGATGGGTTGTGCTTCTCAGGAAGTTCCATTTTTCCATTTCCCTGTATTTTAATGCCCTCATTTCACTTTATTCCACAGATTTCCATCTGTGTGGCCGCTCGGTTTTCATCTCCCGTCACTCAGAACGGCGTTAAATCCAGGAGATTGTTGTCGAGGGCGAGCGCCGCAGCAGGATCACGTGTCGGATAACAGCTGTGTTGGCTCCTCGCTCGCATGGCGTTGTGTTCTCCACAGTCATACAACGCTTTGATTCCACATGTTTTATGTTTAATGCTCCTCCGCGGCTCGGAACAGCACCAGCTCCTTTCAAGATTTCATTGTGTATTGATGCGATCTGCGTCGTCATGACGCCATGACTTTACATATTTTAACAAGGCCCTGGATTTGTCTGATCACGTCTCTGCTGGAGATGTGGAACGATTTGATTCTATTCCAATCTTTCTTTTCTTCTTCAAGTAAATGTATAAAAATTCCCGCTTCTGGAGGCATGTTTTCATCAAAAGTCAGACCTTCCTCTGAGTATTTTTCCATTTACCGCCTAAATCTGCTCCAGTATTTTCTTCAATTTCTCGCTCTCGAAAGCTATCGACTTATGACGATACAACTATATGACTCCGAGGCTGTAATTCCAAATCAATGCGGGCGTTACATAACGCTGGCAGCTGTCCCACATCAGCCAAGGAGGGGGTCCCACTTGGCTTCAGTTCCTAATGAGCACAAACCAAATTAAGAATCCGATTTAGTCTCTTTTTAGAAGATGAAAGCAGAAACATAATCACCAACCAATGGAGAGATTACTTGGAAAATACTATATATCAGAGCAAATAAAACTGCGTATGTGGCGATAGCGGCGTGCGCCCCGCCGTGTTCGTCTGAGGAGCAACAGGTTTGATTGAACCTCAGAGGACAATAGAGAGACGTTAGCTAATATCTCATCTGAAGCTGATAATTCAATCCTTCTGTTTTCTTCAGGTATCTTCTCTGAGTAAACTCTCAGACGGAAACAAGTCTCCTCTTTCCTTCTGAGTCTTGCATAACAAAGTGTCAAATGGAAATAGTGGCAGGAAAACAAGTTCATTTAACACCAGCTAAAGCATGGCGTGTCACAGCCACCTCACGGCTCTTTAAATGGCTTGGCTGAGAACTCGATGCCAACTGCTTTATCTGGATGTCAGTCTGCGGGCTTGTGCTCGGGGTCTGTAGTGTGAGAGGAAGAGGAGGTGGAGGGTTTCAGGCCCAACTGTTGACGGATAGCTGTCATTTGGGAGCCGTTGGGCTAATTTTTCTATAACGCAGACCGTGAGGTACTATAATGGGATACAGTTTTGCTTTCCCTCTTTGATCATGAAATGATTTTTAGAATGTTCCGATTGGTCTTTTTTAACGATGATTAGGTTTTTTTCTAGGACGTAGTAGAAACTCGCCTCTGAGTTGTGGGAAGAACTATTGGAGTGGAGTAGCCTGTATTTGTTTCTCATCACCTCTTTTTTTTATGTTCTTTTACAACCCCCCCCCTCCCCAACCCCCGACCTAACAATAACAACGCAACAGAAAAGGTGAGCAACACTGAAACTATACCAACAGATTTTTGCTCCAAACTTGTCTTATATGGACGATTTGTTCGGGCCCCCTCCGCGCCACTTTTTGTCGTTTTGGGTGTCCCCGACTTGTTGTTTTTTTAACATGATGGTTGTCCCCATTATAGCAGGGTTCCTCCGAACCGGTTGTGGTCCGAGGGCCGCTTGGTACCGGGCCACGGACAGGAAAAAAAATGAATACGCTAATCAGGGGTCCTCAACCCTTGGGTTAGGGACTGGCACCCTAACCTCAACTGGTTCTGCCTACAGTATCATGTCCCGAGAGTTGGGGACCTGAGATTTATTGGGAACAGCCAGCATGCCAATAAACGAAGAAGTGGGGTCACCCAAAACGGCAAAAAGTGGCGTGGAGGGGGCCTGAACCATATGTCCATATATGAGAAGTTGGGAGTGAGAGTGTGTTGGAGAGGCTGGTGACCTGTCCAGGGAGTGTCTCCCAACCCTCAGGACGTTGCACCAGATGTGGTATCGGATGCAGACTGGTCCTCGGGACGTCCCCTGTGCTAGCACACTAATCTTAACCCGGTACTGGTTCGCGTGCGGTTCGTTCCCGGTACTGCATCTGCTCCAGTGTCGGGAAAGAGTTAGGGTAGCACTGGACTGCTTCTGGTTTGCGCCACAGAGGTTGGGGACCCGTAATTTAATGGGAACAGCCAGGATGTCAAAAAAAATGACAAATTGGGGACACCCAAAGGAGTTTGTTGTCTACTTAGGAATTGCAAATCCCGAGGATGGAAAATAAACCCATCACCTCTCCGACAATCTGATCTTATTTTCCATAACTTCCATAAGTCCCTCAGCTGAGCTCCAAAAGCCACGCCCCCTCAGAGGAGATTCTGGACACAGAGGCTTCAGATCTACATGAAAAAAGTCTTTTTTCAAGACATTTAGGTTGTGGTAACTCTACTGGTAATGCTTTTTTTTAAATGACAAAATTGTCATAAGGGGATTTTATAATAGTTTGTCTTATTTTGATTGATTTTTGTCGGTAAAACATGTTTTTTGTCAGATTCCCGGTTCAAAAAGCTGTTCATTTTTGTTGATTTACTGAAAAAATATGAACTTTTCAATGTTTTTTGGAGCTTCTGCATGACATCAAAGTTTTCCGTTCGAGTCTTAAGTTGGATTAATGTGCTGTCACTCGTCCCGGAGCTTCCTGTCCTGCTGGTCAGCCCGGACTCTAACTGCCGCGCGGCGTCTCTGACCGGTGTGTGCCGTTTGCCGCGTCCCGGTGTTGCCAGCGCCCCGCCGTGACAATGGCAGCTGACAAGACAGGTTTACACACGAGCGTTCCCGGAGGATCTAGATAAGTTGTGTTGCAAGTCGAGCGGGCGGGGGGGCGGGCGGGAGGGGGGACATCTATTGCTAACCCCCCTGCGGTCCCCGACCCCTGGAGCTATCTTCTGCTTCTCACACACTGAGCCACAAACCGCTCTGAACGCACACACTCAAACTCAAAAATAAAAAATAAACGACACAATCCGCCGACATGAAATTGCAAACACTTTCACACAGAGAAGACAAATGGAAACAGTTCGGCGTTGCGACTCTCCTCCACAGATTAACATGAAATATTCACAACAGGACTTGCAATCTGACAACTTTTTTTCTATTTTCCAGCATTTCTGACTCCAAAAACCCCTCGCAGATGCTTAACTAGACCGACGATATTACGGACCATGATGAGGTGCAAACTGCACCCATGCATGTTTGTGTCATCTTGTGTGTGTTCCTTTAATGAGCTGCAAACACCAGCAGGGTCCCCATCAGTCTGCAGCCTCCTAATTGGACCTACGGAGCAGCCGGCGGACCTCCAGCATCCATCCGTGACAACTCGCCGCGATCGAGGTTCACGTCAGCCGGGGGTAAAAAAAAAAAGCAGAGGGAAGCAACTTAAAGAACGCCCGCCCACCAGTTTGACCTTTCGTAAATTACTGGTCGGTCGGGAAGAAAGGTGAACGCCGGCGAAAACACGAAATGACTAACGACAGGTGGAGTAACTGCCTTCGCACGCCAACACGCCAGCAGATGGACGAAGCCATCAGACGTGATCCTGTGGAGGATCGCGACGCTTCCTAAAGAGAATAAATGAGTGATTATCACATATCCCCAGGTATTAAACAACTTTCTTGCTGGAGATTAAAACAATAACAGAGGAGAAAAACAGCTTAGTGAGCAGAAATCCACATACATCCAATAATCATCGTCAATGTGGAAGAAACACATCCCAGAAATAAAAGGGCCTTTCAATTATGCTACATCTGCGTTTACCTCTCGTTTTTCAGTTTCCTGAAGATGATGGACGTGAGCAATTTCTCCGACGTGGCAAACATGCAAATCAGCTCCCCGTGCGCGTCCCTCGCCAGCTTTCCCCCACGGTCTTTTAGATTGCAGCCTCCCATCCTAATTGTTCCCAAACATCTCCTGCCAGGAGTGTGCATTCATTGAAAACGAGGGATGTTGATCTCCCATGATAGAGACAGAGCCTTGCATAGATGAATAATGTGGAGAACGTCTGCAGAGCTGTGGGACCATGGCCGACACGTCACAAACTATCACTGCAGAAGTTTCTTTAAACCAAGAATTCAAGAGATTTCATTCAATCAAGTT
Source organism: Oryzias javanicus (assembly GCA_003999625.1). Lineage (NCBI taxonomy): Eukaryota > Metazoa > Chordata > Actinopteri > Beloniformes > Adrianichthyidae > Oryzias > Oryzias javanicus. The sequence goes on along the minus strand of CM012460.1, from coordinate 4,794,100 downwards.
ACGTTCCCGATGTGGATAAACACATACTTTCTGTTGTTTTCTACTGGAAATGTTTGCATTTGGGGAACTGCCACAAGAGGTTCCACGGCTCATCAAAAGTTGAATGTGGAATCCACTATTTCCCAAAATCTCTTCATTTGTAGCTCGCTGCTCTCTGGTCTGAAAAAGACGCCGACGTCACCTTTGATAGATGGTAGTGCGCCAGTACACGGCAGAAATTTGAATGTATATCAAAGCATTGTTGACATCTGTCACCATGGTTTGGAATGACTTTTTGTGCAAGTCGGTTTGTGTTTATTTGCATTGAATACATGGAAACGGCGTAATTGCAAAACTGTGTTTTTTTTTTAATTTGTAGAATTTTGATCGAGTTTTGTGCATATCTGTAATAGAAACACATAAACTGGCAATTCTCCCCCGTTAGCTCGCAGCAGAGCATGTTTTGATGGAACAAACAGAATTTTATTATTTTATTTTTATTTAATTATTTTTTTTATTTTTATTTTTTATTATTTTACTTTTTATTTTTTTTTTTTTTTATTATACTAATGCTTATCTTATCTTTTTTATTTTCTTAAACATTTTATTTATGTTTATTTTGCCACTTTTTTATTTTTATTTATGTTTTATAGTGATTTTATTATTTATCATATTTTATTTTGTTGTGTTATTATAATTATTAATTATTGTAATTTTACCATTTTTATATTTGCTCATTATTTTATATTTTTTATTATTTTTTTATATTATTATTTGTTTCTATTTTATCTTATATTTATTTGTTACTTTATATATACATTTTTATCATATTTTATTTTATGTTTATATTTTTAAACTTTATTCATTTTTTCCCCTTTTTTAATTTTGATTTTTTCTTTATTTTATTATTTAATTTATATTTATTTTATATATATATTTTTATTAAAACTGATTATTTTTGTAATGTTTTTTACTCATTCTTTTCTATATTATTTTTTTTTTATTTTCTATAAGTCTGTCTTTAATGAACAAAAGTGTTTCTAGTGACAACAAAGTTTTGCATTTAGTGTTTGTTGTTGGCATGAAGATTTGATTTAAGAACCAGAGCGCAGAGGATGACAGTATTGGACCTCAAGGGCTTCCGTCCATTCATGACATGTATTTACTCTTCATAAATCTATGCTCAACATTGATCACAACAGACTCCACTCTTTAACAGTAAACCGTCTTTGTAGCCGCGACTATAGACAGTGATGTTTGTTTCGATGTTCTCTTCTTTCAGACCAACAGGAGCCGTGCTGCTCTACTGCAGCAGCAGCAGGCGAGTAAGAGAAAAAGAAACATCTGTCATGTCAGTGCACGTTTGCAGCAGCAGAACCATCATTAATTAAGCGTGAGATTGGTGTCTCCATCCTTCTGACTCGCAGATGTCAGGGGACCCGCGGCTTCTCACCTCCCAAAAAGAAACAGGTAGAGTCTGGAAGGAACGCAGCTGCGCCCGTTTGGACCGTGTCAGACGCCTATAGCTCTTTTTCAGCACTGCAGTACATCACTAATGAAAGCTCAGCTCTTTAAAGTGCCCCCAAGAACCCAGAGGTGGGGGGGGGGGGGGGGGGGGAGGAACCTTCCAGCCAGGTGCCGCTCACGCCGCCGCGTTTAACAGCCAGCTGGGGAGCGGCGCCATTAAAGGCCTCGGCAAATGAATCAAAGCCGACCTCGACGTGGGAGAATGTGCTCTCCGAAGGAATACAAGTCGGAAAACAAACAAGACAAGACGCCTTTTATTGTGAAGTCCATTATCTGGCATCCTGGGTATTAACAAAAGAAATATCAGTTCATCGTGTCACCTTGAAAAGTTGAGATCTCTGTTTAAGAGCTTTCATAGCCACAACTTTATTGACTTCCTTTTGTATTTATCGCTCATGACAGAAAACGCTTTATTTCCTGCGATTTTTCTCATCTGAAGTGACCTTGTTGCTCGCCGCAGACCTCACGCCCATCATCACCGACAGACAGACTTTGAAATCCAAAAATCACAGGCGCCAACAAGAGCCATCGCCGCCGCACGTCCGGCAGGACGATAACAGTTTCAGCAGCAGCCCTGCCTCACCCAAGAGGGAGAGTTATTGCTTTAATATAGACAAAGAACGCTTCGATTTGAGCTCCGAGTGTCAAAGGACCGCTGGGCGTGATTACTTCACCGCCACTCCGATGACATTCATTGGCTCGGGCGCGGGACGCGTAGGAGAAAAGCCCTTCTCGCGGTGGAAAATTGAGCGACGCACAAAGACAGAGAGAGGGAAGACTGAGAGAAAGGGCAGCGGCGGCTTTGCACACCTCGGCGAGCAGCGGCACCTCAATCCAAAGCAGAATGAGAAATACAGTATCCTGACCTTGGCTGATCAAGCAGAGAAAAAAGGAGCGCGGCCCCAATCCAGCCGGGCTCAGCCCCAAAACGGATCTGAAAACTCATTAAGTATCAGAGAAACGTTCTTCTGTGATCCCGCTGTTGTTAGTGAGGAAAACACCTGAAGTAGCCCTCCGTAAAAACAAAAAATATTTAAAATAATAATTAGCTTTATGACCTAACGTCACCTGATCAATCAAAGATTTAAATCAGTATCCAATAAAAAGGTCAACAACAGTTTTATTTCTTCATAATTGCTTTTAGGTCTTCTTTGGATTTGATAATAGCCTAAACTTTCTGAAAGACTTTGAGAATACAGAGGTTATCTGAAAACCCAGATCTCAATCCTGTTGAGATTCGGTGATAAAAGCTCAAGGTTAACGCTCGGAAACTGTACAATACAATGACTTACATCTATTTCCTAAAGATCGTCTGGAGGCTAGCACCTGCTTATTTAAAATGACAAAAAAAAAAAAAAAAATCCCCACAGTGGTCATGCAATATATTAGATCAAAAGCTGCTTTTTCAGTGACGGGAATCAGAGAATCACACTTACATGACATAATTTGACTTATTTCTTATTTAAAAATCAACTAAAACGATGTTGTAAATGCTATTAATTTATCTTATCGTTTCTTACTGTTTGGTGACATTAAGAATTATAAAATAGGGCTGCCACAAACGATTATTTTAATAATCGACTAATCACCGATTATTTTTTCCGATTAGTCGACTAATCTGTTCATGGCCAAATGGATGTAAAGATGCTGAAGTTGATAACCAGCTAAAATATAAGTTAAATGCCAAATTTACCAAAAAATAAAAAGAGCCAAAGTTAGCCTAAATAGCTAGCATGCTGCTGAAATATTAGCTAAACTCCAAATTAGCTTTAAAAAAAACGGAAAAATCCTATATTAGCCATAACAGCTAGCACATAGCTGAAATATAAGTTAAACTCAAAAGTTGCCTAAAAAAAAAACGAAAAAGCTAAAGTTAGCCTAAAGCTAGCATGCTGCTGAAATATTAGCTAAATTCCAAATTAGCCTTAAAAAAACGGAAAAATCCTATATTAGCCAAAACAGCTAGCACATAGCTGAAATATAAGTTAAACTCAAAAGTTGCCTAAAAAAACGTTAAAAAGCTAAAGTTAGCCTAAATAGCTAGCATGCTGCTGAAATATTAGCTAAATTCCAAATTAGCCTTAAAAAAAACGGAAAAATCCTATATTAACCAAAACAGCTAGCATATAGCTGAAATATAAGTTAAACTCAAAAGTTGCCTAAAAAAACGTAAAAAAGCTAAAGTTAGCCTAAATAGCTAGCATGCTGCTGAAATATTAGCTAAACTCCAATTAGCCTTAAAAAAAACGGAAAATCCTATATTAGCCAAAACAGCTAGCACATAGCTGAAATATAAGGTTAAACTCAAAAGTTGCCTAAAAAACGTTAAAAGCTAAAGTTAGCCGAAAAGCTAGCATGCTGCTGAAATATTAGCTAAACTCCAAATTAGCCTTAAAAAAACCGGAAAATCCTATATTAGCCAAAACAGCTAGCAAATAGCTCAAATATAAGTTAAACTCAAAAGTTGCCTAAAAAACGTAAAAAAGCTAAAGTTAGCCGAAATAGCTAGCATGCTGCTGAAATATTAGCTAAACTCCAAAATAGCCTAAAAAACCTTAATAAATGCCAAAATATTCCAAAAAACTAGCAGAATGCTATTATAACTTTCAACTTTACTACAATCTGACTTCATACAATATAAAGTAACGACTAATCGACTATTAAATTAGTTGTCGACTATTTTAATAGTCGATTAGTCATCGATTAGTCGACTAATCATGGCAGCCCTATTATAAAAGTAAATGTACAATTATTGTTATTTCTGTCTTGATATCTGCAATTTTCAACCCACATTTGTCTACCTGAATGGTAAATACTGTAATATTTACCTTAAGAATCCAAATCCCCCCCAACTATCTTTACATTTGGGACAATAAACCTTTCTATTTACTATACAGTTGTTTGTTTTGGCGATTTATGAATATTTTTTATGGTTTGAGAGCTGACTGATTTGCATTTGGGTTTACGATTTTTTTTAAAGTCATAAGGTGCATAACCAAGTTGGGGGCTTGTCCGGGATAAGTAACACATTTCTCATTCATGAGTAGTAAAAGCAGCTAAAAAAAAAGTTTAACCCTATTTATTTATTCATTTATGTTGTTTTTATTTATTGCAGTTAGTAGCAATTAACAACATGTCAATGAAATAATATTAAAAGTGAAATAAACAATTTTTTTTTTTAAATAGATGCAAAATTTGAGATTCTCCAGGGTTCAAACTATTATCACTGAAATTTTTAACACTTTTTGGATTTCTGGGTTAAGATCAAGTTTTTTCTCAAAACTTTGAGTCATGTGACCAGTTTGTCATTTCTGATCAACAATCAGTAAATGTTTGTAAAAGTAAGTTTGATAATCTAATCCTAAAGAATTTGACCAATTTGAAATTTTCAACACTTTTTTGATTTTTAGGTTAAGATCAGATTTTTTTCTCTAAACTTTGATTAACGTGAACACTTCGTCATTTTATTAAATCAACAATCAGACTAAGTTTGTAAAAGTAAGTTTGAAAAGTCTAAACATAACACATTTCAACCAAATTTAAATGTTTTTACACTTTTTAAGATGGAATAAGAAACAATTTTCACTTTTATTTATTTATTATTATTGTTATTATTTTTATTATTGTTGTTGTTATTTGGTGTGGTTAGAAGCAATTAACAACACGCCAATAAAATATATATTTTTTCAACAGCTGCACAATTTCAGATTCTCCAGAGTTAAAACTCTTAAAAAAGTAGTTAACATTATTTTATCTGCCTGGCACTGAGGAGTTCGACTGACGATCGTCAACAGCCAATCAGAACGCAGAAAAGGAAAAAAAAACTCCAGCCTTACCTGAATAGTGGGCGGCGATCTCTGTTTCCGCGTGGTCGTCGTGGACAGGGTGGTGGTGGTCTCGATGAAGGTGGTGGACATCTCCGGCGGCACGGACGTGGTGGTGCGCGTGGCGCCCCGGCTGGGCGGCACGTCGCCCACCAGCCGCACGCTGCCGGTCACCTTGATGTTGGGGTGGCCCTCGGCCGCCATGTTGAGGACCTTCAGGCCGTTGTAGTAGAGGCCGGAGAGCTGGCCCTGGTAGGGCCGCTTCCGGTCGTTCCCCCCGATGGAGATGGTGGCCTGGGTGTTGAAGATTGTCAGCTGCCGTCCTGGCGCGGGGAGGAGCGAGAGACGGTAAAGTCGCTAACATAATGCTAATGCAGTAAAGATGATCTGTTTCTCTGCCTGAATAAATGTCATTATGATGCTTTATCGCTAATTAAAGCAGCGACGCTCATCAACTCTACATTTCTATTCATTTAAAAAAAAATATTGTTAGCAACATCATTATAAAGGATGTAAATGTGGAGAAAACGCACAAATATAAACTATTGTCTTGTCCGAATAATATGCATGAATACAAACATATTATGATTACAACACAAGCAATTCGAACCTTCTATTTGAATTTCATTAGCCAAAATATCACAGTCACAACAAACTGCTCATGCTTTAATTACGCAAAGAAAAGAGTGCAAACTTTCACAGTACAGGAATCATAATTAAAAATCTCATTTGTATAATAATTCAGCTGTTGCATTTGTTTGACATTAAGCATGGGATGGCGGGGACACATCACAGAAAATGACATCAAATGAAAGAAAGTGGAGTCATGCATGCAGCAGTGATGGGATTCTTTCAAACCTGTCAGTGTTTAAGCGGTCGTTAAAGGGACTTTATAATAAGGTTAGGGTGTTTATGCGCATTGCATTTTAAAAAGCAGTTTATAATAGTGTTATTTGGAGTCTTGGTTATGCAATGGAAGGAAAAAAAGAGGGGGAGGAAGAGGGAAAGGGGAACTAAATCCCCACAGGACAAAGTGCTGAAGTGCAGCTTTGTGCTGTCAAAAAAGTTTCCAATCATTTTCAAAAAACCTGAAGCAAATTTCTATATATATATAATTTTTTTTGTTTTTTTCTGCCAATTGATGATCTGCATCAAAGATGCCTTTTTTTCAGTCCCTTTAACTGGACATGATTGGACAATAATTTAAAAAAGATGACGATGACAGAAAAGGAGTAAAAAGTTGGAAAAGGACAGAAAAAAAACACATTTGTTTTACATCATTTTAAGGGGTTTATGGCTTTCCATTATCAGAGGTTGAAGGGGAGCAAGCCGATGTGATGACAGAACATAAATAAGAATAAAAAAATATATATTTATAAAAATTTACCTTTCTCCTGAAGCCAATCCTCTACTGGCCGGGTATATTTGAACGGGATTTTCTTATTTGCCATTTGAAAGCGCTCAAAGTCGCTGTTGCCTTTAAAGTTTGGAAAAGTTTGAAACAGTTGGCAACAGACACAACACATTTATACAGAGGTTTATGATGAGGTTTATCTTGGTTTAGAAATATTTAGAACTTTTAGTTGATTTATTTAGATTTTTTTTTTACAAAATCGATGAATTAGGAGCACAACAATCAGAGAAAAGACAAGATTAACACAATATACAGAGAGAAAAAAAGGCTTTTTTTTCTGTAGAAAGTGGTTACAGTACACTCCCACTGGACACCGCCTGATTTCGCATTTCGAGGGGCAACGACGAAAAAGCAGGGCAATGCAGGAGGAGGTGAAGCCGTTGGGCGGGAAGTCCCACGGTGACACAGATTTGAAGAGGACAATGCATACAAATGAGATCATTACTGACACCGTGGGAGGCCTTCTGGGTAAAAAAAAAAAAAAAAAAAAAAAAAAAAACTCCATATCTTGTATTCTCTTTGACACGATTTCCCAGGGTGCAACAGTTTTGTCAGGAAGACCCGTTCAGAATGACGTCGTTTGAAGCTTTGAGCGTCATAAAATCGGGGCGCACTCTCGACTGTACTTCGGCATCAAACTCACTCCGGGGTTGTCTTTCATTTATTGGCCGTTTATTACACTATATTGCAGAAGGCTGTGAACGCCACATAAAACCCCACCTGCCTGTTGTTCGTTTTTCAGAAAAAAAAGAAAAACTGCAGCCAAGCGCTCCGTTTGCACCCAGCTGGGAAGGAGCGTGATTACGGCTGCGAGGGAGCTCGGGGAGCTAACCGACTGAATCTGCGGCGCGCCAGCAGGTTAATCAGCTACGAGCAGGGCTCCCTCCCTGCTCCTTTGATCTCAAGCTGGTTTCAGGTGGCGGCCAAATGCGCTCTCCTCTGGACGAGGGCCACAGAGGGAGCCACAGAGGGGGGGCTGAATGTGAAAGGAGGGGAACCGTTCACGCTAAAAGGTCCGCTTTAATACAGACCAGAACCCAACAAGACTCTCACGTAATGTGACTTAAATACTACAATCATTAAATTGCAAGGAACTAGTCCTTTCAAAATAAAATCCAGCTTTATTTAAGACAGTCAAACAATGTTTTTTTTTAGCATTACAGTAAGATTTTGAGGTGCCAACATCTTTTTTTCCCATTTAATAGAATCTCTTTATTTAAAAAAAATTCAAAACATTTTAAAATATTTTTTTTATATTGTCATTCTTAAGATGTGAGGCAAAAAACACACAAACTTAAAACATTTTCAATAAAATTTGTTCAAAACTTTCACCACTTTAGTGTAATTTACCAAACTAAAAATACTTATAGAGAAAATACAGAATTTCTGACAGTAAATTAAACTATTTTTGCTTAGTTTTTTTTACATAACTAAATAAAAAACTCATCTATTATGAATTCAAGCATTTTTCGTTAAAGCTAAAGAGCCACAATAACGGGACAACAGAGCCTCATGTGGCTCTGGGGCCACAGGTTGGAGACCCCTGGTTTAGAACCTCCACACATTTGTCCCAAAGCGAATCATTTCTGCGATGGTGCGGCTTCAGCTTCTGCTTTTACAACGCTCCCGGTGATTAATGAGGTGACAGACCCCCTGTAATGAATACACCAGCAGCTAATTGTACAACTAATGAGAAAAATCTCAATAGTTTGTCAATTTGATATTCATTTTCTAGAGGTGACTGGGGAATGGATCAGCCAACAAAGGTGCTTCTGTTTTTTTTTTTTTTTTTTTTTAAAAAGGAATTGGTATTGGAAACAGGCTGAGAGGACATTTGTGCTTTGACTGCAGTATATATAGACTAAATGCGGCAGCACCAGCAAAAATCAGAGGACTAAAAAAAGAAACTGCAGGAACATTTGTACAAAGTTAGCACAGACTTAAAAAAATCAAAGCAGTGGTAATTTGAATTACTTCAAGGTGAGTTGGACAGCAGAGAAAAAAGCTTAAATGTTTGTGTCAAATGGAATCGTTTACAAAACGCTAAAACGGTACATTTTAACATTGGTTTGTTGTTTATTTAAAGCAGAGGTCCCCAAACTTTATTTTATTTTTTTTTTTGTGAGGGCCACGTAACTGTTTTCTTCTCTAACGTGAGGTCGGGGTCAGTTTGTAGGCTGACAGAAAAAGTGTAACAATCACAGCCTAAACATAAAAATGTATGGTTTTCCAGGAAGCCACACATGGCCAAATTTTAAATAATTCATTTCTGCAATCTTCACAAAAAATAAAAGAATAATAAAACATCGTAAAAACTAGATATATAGTTTTAATAGCTATATAAAAACTATCTATGTATATATAGCTTTATATAAACTATCTATCTATATGTATAGATTTAGATATATATATATATATATATATATACCTACGATAGATTAATAGCTAAAGATGCTTAAACTGATAGCTAAAAAACTGAAGCTGATAGCTGAAACTCTTGAAGTTGATAGCTAGCTAAAATATTAGTGAAGTGCCAAATTAGTTAAACCAAAAAAAAAATTCTAAATTAGCCAAAACAGCTTGGAATGTAGCTGAAATATTAGCTAAACTTCAAAATAGCCAAAAGACAAAAGCTTAAATTAGCCAAAACAGCTAGCAGATAGCTAAAATATTAGCTAAACTTCAAAATAGCCTACAAAAAATGAAAAAAGCTTAAATTAGCCAAAACAGCTAGCATGTAGCTGAAATATTAGCTAAACTTCAAAATAGCCTCATAAAATGAAAAAAGCTTAAATAAGCCAAACTGCTAGCATGTAGCTAAAATATTAGCTAAACTTCAAAATAGCATAAAAAAATGAAAAAAAAAGCTTCAATTAGCAAAAACAGCTAGCACGTAGCTGAAATATTAGCAAAACTTCAAAATAGCCTAAAAAAATTAACCTAAAAAAACCTGGAAAAATGTCTAATTTAGCCAAAAGAGAGTTTGGGGGGCCAGATCAAATTGGAGGAGGGCCAGATCCGGCCCGCGGGCCTTAGTTTGGGAATTTAAAGGAAGCATAAATGACTTTTATTCGTTTAGTTGTTTCTTAATTTGTTAGATTTAAGATACTTTTATACCCGTTGTTAAAATCGGCCTCCTAAAGTCATTGTTTTTTGACTGTTCCCATATAATATAAAAAAAGTCAATTTTTTACCAATACTTTGTATTTTATTTCTGTATTTTTGTATTATTTGTGCACACAATTAGACACATTGAAAACCTGCGGCGCGGTGAAAGCTGGAAGTACTATTTTTCTGTCAGTGGAGTAAATATTTATCGAATCAGCATCCACGCATGCTAATCACAAGTGTTCCTTTTAATCAAAGAGATTCTTGCATATTTCACACGACTCGCCCAGTATTAACGCTCAATTCAGCAAAATCTATTTTCTGAGTGTTTTATGAGGTTTGGCTTCATGCGCCGTCCGCTGCTGCGTGCCTTCACCGTTTTTCGTGCCCAGCCAAACAATGTCCCCCCCCCCCCCCCTCTCTATTGGTGGCAGCTATTCAGTCAACACAAACACTGGCATAGCAACAGTCATCTGTGTGTCGGTCTCCTCGTTTTACTCAGTTTGGATGCCAGGCTCGCTCTCGCCGGGGCTCCATCGCAGGACATCAAAACCACGAAGAACGCCGCTGTGACGGGCTCCTGGCGTTCTCTGCATTAAGAGGACGCGTCCGATGGAGTCCAAAAAACCCAAATCCGCAGCTCGCCGCTGCAGACTGTGGTCATGAATATCCTGCGCCGCCCACCTCTTTGCAATCTGCACCCAACTTTCATATCTCCTCCTCTCTCCCGGGTGATTCACTTCTATTTTTTCACTTCAGCTCACCTTCTCTGCAGAGATATTCTACCCTTTCATTTGCTCCCTGCTATTCTCTGTCTCTCCGTCTCAGCAATCAGCACATTGTGCTCTTCTCGGGTGATTCAGGCCACTTCAGCGGCAGACAATTCTAGGATCATTTATCTATTTTTTTTTTTCTCATTCTCCTTTCCATTTCTCTTCTTCTTCTCTGCCCATCTATCTGTTTATGTGACTGCTCTTTCTGTCCTCTGTCGTCTTTCGTTTTTGTTATTAAACCGACTCCTCCTATATTTTTTTTTTTGTTTTTCTCAACTCTGTCAAGCAGAAGGAAAAGTCGAGGAGTAAATTCATCATTTGTCAGGTCACTCTGATACTGTTGAAGTTGTTGGTTTGTGAATTCACTTTAATAAACTGTCAAAGTGAAAGAAATGTGAAGCCAAAGATGTTGGGACGCACTTTAATACTTCTTTTATTTTGTATTTGAAGCTAAATGTTAAACTTAATTTATGCTTAAAACTGTCTCCATCGACATTTGGATGCATCTCTGCAAATGCAGACTTTTTTTTTATTAATCGCAAACTTTATTAACTCGATTTCTTTAAATTTAACTCAAATTTTTTTTTTCACAATGTTTGCCGACACTTATTATCTGCGAATAATCACAGACAGAACTGTAGGTTTATTTTTAATTAATTCTGCGTGGTCGCGTGCGATAAACCTTCACTGACTTTGGAAAAAAGGGCCTTCGCATTTGCTGCCCTCACCACATGGAACAACATGCTACAAAAGAACTGGAAACTTACAGAACTTCTCTCATTGAATGATTTTAAATCCAAGTTGAGAGCACGAGAGAAAGATGATTTTGCCACTGTTAAGAGTATAAATGAAATATTTTTATTTATTTATTCATTTTCACTGATTTGTTTTTTTGTCGCCTCTTGGCTAGGAACTCTCTTGCAAAAGAGATTCCTTAATGTCAATGGGACTTCCTGGTTAAATAAAGCTTAATAATAATAATAATAATAAATTCAAGTTAAATGACGCGTCACCAGCAGGTGTAGCGTTCTGATGCGACTGAGACGGTTCTGCGACGCCAGCGATTACGAAGTATAAACCAGCCTTTAAACTCAAATAGAAATCGAACCTCTTGTATCCAAGGCGAAAAAACTGAGTTGTCACACAATTTTGTTCCGTCTGGTCGGGTATTTTGATCATTTAAGCTAACGTTTCCAATGTTTTAGAGCATTCATGTTTCTGTGGTTTCCTGTGTACTCTTTAGGTTTGCTAGTCGTCGCTCTACAACGACCGCTAGCGGTCTGCACCGTGAAAACAAACACTCGTCACAATTAACTGGACCGTACCGGACCACTCAGTGGAAGCAAAGCTAAACTGCTCAAATTACTTAATTTAAAAAACTTTTAATCTCATTCGTAGTCGGTCGTCTAACCTCTTTGGGGAGCAGGAACCGTTTCTGATGCACTCCAATCATCTGTTTTCAAAGTAGTGATCTATTAATCACGTTTATGCCAATTTTAGCCCAAATCAATACCAAAATATTGTTTTGTAGGACATAGTTTCTGCAGAGTGACAGTCGTTCATTAGAATTTTATTTTAATGCAGTTTTGATACAGATTCCAGGAAAAAAACGAGTCATTCATGGATCTAGTCATCAAAATGGAGCGCTCTTGATTAGAGCTGTCACAAACGATTGTTTTAATAGTCGACTAATCACCGATTATTTTTTCCGATTAGTCGACTAATCGGGTCACGCGCAAACTGGATGTAAAGCTCATTTCTTCAACATCATTGGCGTTAAATTTGAAGTGTTGAAGCTTTATTCAAACTAGAAATAAAGACGACAGTTTATTAAACCTTCAATGAATCATGCAGCTTCTTCACTTCATTAGTTTATGGTCGACATGGTCACTATTTGTGGCAGCCCAGCTTAACCATCACTAGCTTTAACCTAACCAGAACCAGATAAAGCTAGTGTGAACGCTGTAAGCTGAATTCGGTAGCAAGAGACGCAAGTGCCTATAGCTGAAAACGCTAAAATTAATACCTAAAAACGCTGAAGTTGATAGCTGAAATCACTGAAGCTAATAGCTGAAAACGCTAAAGCTGATAGCTAGCTAAAATATTAGTTAAATGCCAAATTAGCCTAAAAAACTGGAAAAAAAAGCCCAAGTCAGCCAAAACATCTAACACACAGCTGAAATATTAGCTAAACTCCAAAAGAGCCTAAAATGAAAAAAAAAAGTCTAAATTAGCTAAAATAGCTAGCATGTAGCGGAAATTTTGGCTAAACTTCAAAATAGCCAAAAATACTTTTTAATAAATGCCAAAATAGTCCAAAAAGCTAGCATAATACCATTATAACTTTCAACTTTACTACACTCTGACTCCATATAATATAAAGTAACGACTAATCGACTATTAAATTAGTCGTCGACTATTTTAATAGTCGATTAGTCGTCGATTAGTTGACTAATCGTGGCAGCCCTACTCTTGATTGATAGAATCAAGAAATACTCAGAAATGCAATTTTAGATATTTATATATGTCCTCCATCTTAAAAAAAAAATGACACAAGAACAGGTTTGAACCTGTGCAGACACTCCCGCACTAGGACAGTTACAGCGCGGCGCTCCTCTACTGCGACTCGCGTCCTCCGCTGGAGCTTTTCTGTCAGCTTCGGTTAGTCTGAACTCGACGGTAATCGCTAAGATGAGCTGGCAGCGACGTTACAACCGAGTCGGACTGCAGCAAAACAAGGAGCTGAAAATGAGTCAGGGTGTAAACAGTCAGCAGTTTGTTTCTGGAAAAAGAAAAATAAACGGACGTTTGCAGTTTTTCTGCTCGTAACAGTGAGAATAGGAAAGAAAAAGTGCAAAAAACTTCACATTTTACTGAGATGTTTCTGCAGCTTCATCATAACTTTTTACTTTTTGGTTAATTTGCACAATTTTAGAACTTCTGATGATTTTTAAAGCTTTGAAAGACATAAAAAGGTGTAATTGGAGGTCCAGCCTTTCAACAGAACTATTAAGACGTCCAAATCACACGCTCCAGGTGGCGCTGTTTCGACCCTCAAATACGGTGGCCGGGAAGTGCAAAACAATAATACATTTACCGAAACACATTTACATTTCGACCGAAACACATTAACATTTCGACCGAAACACATTTACATTTCGACCGAAACACATTAACATTTCAACCATCAAATATACAGACTATGGGCAAACTTGTAAATGTGTTTCGGTCGAAATGTTAATGTCTTTCGGTCGAAATGTAAATGTGTTTCGGTCGAAATGTTAATGTGTTTCGGTCGAAATGTTAATGTGTTTCGGTCGAAATGTAAATGTGTTTCGGTCGAAATGTTAATGTGTTTCGGTCGAAATGTTAATGTGTTTCGGTCAAAATGTTAATGTGTTTCGGTCGAAATGTAAATGTGTTTCGGTCGAAATGTTAATGTGTTTCGGTCGAAATGTTAATGTGTTTCGGTCGAAATGTAAATGTGTCGGTCGAAATGTTAATGTGTTTCGGTCAAATGTTAATGTGTTTCGGCGTCGAATGTAAATGTGTTTCGGTCGAAATGTTGTGTTTCGGTCGAAATGTTAATGTGTGTTTCGGTCGAAATGTAAATGTGTTTCGGTCGAAATGTTAATGTGTTTCGGTCGAAATGTAAATGTGTTTCGGTAAATGTATTATTGTTTTGCACTTCCCGGCCACCGTACTCAAACCTTTGTCCTCCACACGGCCACCGTCATCGAACAGCTAGAGGTTGCTGTTGCCTTCAAGTTACGCTTTACACGTCGTGGGGGGGGGGAGCCGCCTGAACCCTAACATGTAATTACTCACAAGATGACAATGCCTTTACAAGGGAGGGGAGGGAAGGAAAAATCAATCACTGTTAAATTACTATCGCTGCATGTCCTGCAAATTACCAGCGCAGAAGTGAAAAAGAAATTACCATGCAGTCGATCGCTTGATCTCAAACTCCATTTCAAGGCAGCTGCAGGTGGGACGAGGCGGGAACGAAACCTCCGAGGAACGCTGGCGAGGATCCCGAAATTAAAAAAGCCAGATTTGTTTTGGGTTGCTGCGGCTGACTGGCGTGCTGATTTCTTGGGGTCGCAACCTCCGATCGCTTGTGCTCGAGAGATAATTGCAAAAAATGTTGACTTCAGCGGTGAAATGATTTCACTGACGGCATATGGTGCAAGACAGAAGCCCCCGTGCAACGGTGCAGCTGCTTTGTCTGATTAATGCAATCCCTTTGCTAAGTGTGCAGCACGAGGGAGATATCGGTTGCGCGCGTTGAAATAGATTCTTGCCATTCTGGGGCATTTCTGCGGCTGAAGTGCAGTTATGAAACCCGTCCGACATCATCTGGTCAACAGAAAAAGGGAAAGGCAGCCGACGGCAAAAGAAAGCTGGAGACAAAAAGGATTAGCGTCACCTGTGCTGGCACCCAACCAAACCAAAACAGCATGCCAGGCGACGCCAGGAGAGGAGGCTGCTCTTTTGAAAACATGCAAGAAAGAGGACAACAAGAGGCTGCTGGGAGGAAGAAGTGAGAAGGATCACTTCCAATTTACTTATTTCTTATCTTTAGCTAGCATTTATAGCGCTCTGTTTCTGTTTCCACTTTTGGGAACACGGGAAAAGAAAAAAGTCTTTCTGAAACAAAATAAAAGTTTTTCTTTGTTTTAGATTATGGTGAGTATAAATACATTTTATCATCAGATACCGAAGGAGTTTATGCGCGTAAACACTTCATGTATTGAAGAGTCATAACCCCACAAGAGGCCTTTAGTCGTTATGTTTCCTTTTTAAAATTTTTTTTTTTTTAATTAACAAATAAACACAAAAATATTGAAAACAGGATGTTCTTCTATGTTTTAAGTTAAAAAAAAAGTATGCTACTGTTTGCAAATAGCAAAGTTTTAGCCTGAAATACAGAAGGAGTTTATACAAATATACACTTTGTGTGTTCCTAACCCCCTATAAACACGCCCCCCACACACCTGCAGGACAGGACAACTCGTAAAAATAAACTATTGCATAAAATGTTTTTCCTTGATTATAAAAGAAAATATCTACCAATAAAACCCATTGAGTTTGTCTTGGTAAGATTGCTATAAAAAAGCGACGATGATGAAATTAAATCTTAAAATTAGCTATAAACACTCATATTTAGGTTTATAAGTCTGGTAATCAGACATTTTATCGCTTAAAATAAGTATGTTTAGCTCAAAAGGTTTATATCTTTAAAGGAGTTGTGTTTATGCCCTTTTTCCCAAATATATTCTATTTTTGGGGCTAAAACAGTCCAATTGGCTGTTTTTTAAAATCATTATCAGCTTAAAATAAGACCAGAATTACACATTGTAACATAAGTGTGTTTTAAAAGTTATATGTGCACTGTAAAAAGTAAACAAACCGTCAACTCAAAATTTAAATGACATGAAAACTATTATTTTTAAATGTAAAAAAATTGCAAAACTTTTTGTTAATTTTGCCAATTTTACTTTTTATTGTGTGATTTAAAACAATAAATCACTTTAAGTTTCTTTAAATCAAGCTCGTCTTGAAACAAGTACACTCACCGCTTTAAAATAAAACTCCTGCTCAAAAATATTACATCAAATATATAAAGAAACTTTGAATCTTTAAAAGATTTGTTTTTAAGACAGTAAATCTTGAATATCTTGAATCAAAATTCCCTTATTTTATGTAATTTATTCAAATATCTTTTCATATTTTACATAATATTTTCAAATAGAAGTTTTACTGAAAATTAAAATAGTTTTATCTTGCATCAAGTTTACTAAGATGTTTTGATCAGGAACTTGACAAAAATACATAAAATTTTGTGTTTTTGCAGTGTACAAACTCTTTAATCAGCCCCTTCTGGACTGCAAAAAATGAATCGTAAAACCACAAAAAGAAACATTGTTTCAAGTAAAAATGCTTTTTTAGAAAATAATCTTGGGTTAAAAACTATGTCTGAATTATTAAAAAAATTATCCTGGTAAATCTATTATTTGAATGGCAGATTTTTTTGCTTATTTGAAGAAAACTTTTCAAATTTAATTTTGCAGTCTTTTCCCTTCAAATTCCATTTCCACAGTCTCACTCATCATAAAGTTTTAACCTGACAGTAACTTGCCGTCTGAGTCATTTCCCTGTGAATCCGCCTGGTTTGACTGAACGCTTTCTCCTAGACTGGTTGACCTGGAAACACGTATCACACTCGAGGAGAGCTGGCTTAATTTAATGAACTACTAAGTAGAAGCAGAGGAGAAATTTTATTTTTTCTTGCAGCCCGCTCTCCCACTTTGTCTCTCACTGTCTCACCTTGCTAGCTGAGGAGCGCATATCAGTTCCAAATGAGGAGAGAGCCTGAGCCTCCAAATGGAGCGGGCTCTGTTTGATGGCCCTATCTGTATTCTGCTGCTGCGCTCCTTCCACTGACCTGAGAATGAGAGATACAGGCAGCCAGCAGCTTTATCTGGCCAACAGGCCACCCTTAGTTTCTGCCTCTATTCTCTCTTAGAGGCAAATGCCTCTTGGTGCCTTTGAAGCCATCGCATAGAATCCACAGATGTTGCGCGGCTAATGCTCCTCGGACGACAAAGCAAACAAGAAAAGTTGCATTATCTTCAATAATGATAGTCTTAATGCTTTTTACTGAATGTGGCTCCTGAATATGCTAAAGCTGTTTGCTAAAGCTGCTGAAGTAAATTTTTGTAACTGCTGGAGGGATTTGCTAAACATTCTAATGCTATTAACATAATGCTACAGTTGCTTAAGTATTTCAATTTATAAAACCTAATTAGAGGTAAAATTAGCCAAAAAAAAGCAAGTTGCTAAAATTCCATTTTATCCTAAAAAAACATCTGCAGACGCAAAAATATCCAAAAACGTTAGCATGTTGTCAAAATATTAGCTATGCTACAGAAAAGCCCAAAAACCTCAGTAGGATGCCAAAAAGGTCAAAACAATAGCAAATTGCTAAAATAATAGCTAAACTCAAAATTAGCCAAAAAAAACCTGAGTTGATGCCAAATTACCAAAAACGTTAGCATGTTCTAAAAAATATTAGCTTAACTCAAGAATAGCCCAAAAAACATAATTAAATTCCAAATTAGCCAAAAACGTTAGCACGTTGCTAAAATATTAGATTGATTTCAAATTTGCCTAAAAAACCTCAGAAGATGTGAAATTAGCAAAAAATATTAGCTTTATTGTTAAAATATAAGCTGAACTTAAAATAAGCTGAAAAAACCTCAGTAGATGCCAAATTAGCCAAAAACAATAGCATGTTGCTAAAATATTAGATTGACTTCAAACTAGCCTAACAAACCTCAGTTGATGCGAAATTAGCAAAAAACATTAGCTTTATTGTTAAAATATTAGCTGAACTCAAAATTAGCCTAAAAAACCTCAGTAGATGCCAAATTAGCCAAAAACAATAGCATATTGCTAAAATATTAGCTCAACTCCAAATTAGTTTAAAAAACCTCAGTAGGTGCTAAATTAGCAAAAAATATTAGCTTGTTGCTAAAACATTATCTAAGCCCAAAATTAGCCTAAAAAACCTCAGTAGCAAAAAACGTTAGCTTTATTGTTAAAATATTAGCTGAACTCAAAATTAGCTTAAAAAAACCTGAGTTGATGCCAAATTACCAAAAAATGTTAGCATGTTCTAAAATATTAGCTTAACTCAAGAATAGCAAAAAAACATCAGTAAATTCCAAATAAGCCAAAAACGTTAGCATGTTGCGTAATATCTTAGATTGACTTTAAACTAACCTAACAACCTCAGTTGATGCGAAATTAGCAAAAAACATTAGCTTTATTGATAAAATATTAGCTGAACTCAAAATTAGCTTAAAAAACCCCAGTAGATGCCAAATTAGCCAAAAACAATAGCATATTGCTAAAATATTAGCTCAACTCCAAATTAGTTTAAAAAACCTCAGTAAAATCCATTTTAGCCAAAAACGTTAGCATGTTGCTAAAATATTAGATTGACTTCAAATTAGCCTAACAAAAACTCAGTAGATGCCAAATTAGCAAAAACTATTAGCTTGTTGCTAAAAGATTATCTAAGTCCAAAATTAGCCTTAAAAATGTCAGAAGCATTAAAGTCCTGAACCTGCAAAACGTTTTGATACCAATATTGAACAAGTTTCAAGTACAGAATAAGAAGATAGAATTTCAAGAATTTCGTAAAAAAAATCTATATTTATATGAATATAATAAGGATATAATAATAGGGATATAATAATATAAGGAGCTGAACGTTTTGATAGCAACGCGTGCTTGAGTGCTAAAAAACGTATGGAATCTGACATAAAGTATAAGAAAGAGAAACCGGATCATTATACTGTGAAATAACAGAATTGCTGACCTGTCAGCTTCTGTATTGTCTTTGCTAATAAAGTTATTCATTTATTTGCCCTTTCGAGGTGCCCTTTGAAAGCAAAAAAAGATGGTGTCCAGAGGTCATAAATCTCAACAAGCTTTAATTTTGTGCTCTACGAAAACTAAATCTGACCAATATTGATGCGGACAGTACCTGAGGGGAAGTGCTCGTTGATTGGCCAGTTGTCCACTTGCAAGGTCGCGTTGCCTCCATTCCTGGTGAATCTCACCAAATGGTATTTGCCATCGTTGACCAGAGCGGACGTCTCCTTAACGCTGATGTCCACCGTCCCGATGTTGAACGTCACGCCCACTTTGCCTTGTTCCTAAAGAGAAGAAGCGTCACGGTAAACTTTGAACTTCCTCTCCGCCGCGATTCCACCTTCATGTGTTTTCGTACTCTAATGAATTAATTATACAATAAACAAAATGTAAAACTTCAATAAAGCGACTTGGATGAATGCCCGCGGCTGGTGCTAATGGTGAACCACTCAGAGAACCTGAGGACCCTTGCGTTCTACGCTTCATTACGCAACTGTAATGTGATGAAAATAGGCTGCCAGCAGAGACTGTAATGATGAGTAATGCTCCCTGCAGTCTGTCACAATAAAACTGGCGGGACAGATGCTGTTCTTTAAAAACTATAGGAACACCATATGTTTTGTTCAGCTCAGGAAACTATCATTTTCCAGGCTCCTCCGACCCCCCGCTAATTTCCACGAGTGTGTTTTATGGCGTCGGCACCCACGGACGCGTAGGCGTCACGAGCCGAGGCTGGGCTTGAGTGAGCGGCGGTGAGGAAGAGCCGTGTTTTCTGTGTCATTTGTTTTAATCCCCCGCAGGGAATCTCTGGGTGTAATTACTTTCTTTAGAAGCCCGGAGCTGTGGGAGCAGTTCTCATAACGGAACCGAGAATACGCGGCACCGTTGCTACAACTGACAAAATATGACACCTCGCTAAAACCTGGCGGCCTCAATTAAACGTCTCATGCTCTCAATTCCTCACATTTAGAAATAATAAGGCAAAAATGTTCTTAAACACTGCTCTTCTTGCTGCATGGCAAAGAAATGTTCAAATGCAGACAGGAATTCTTCTGTGGGCAACAGGTGAGCACTAATACATCACGTAAGGGTGAAGTAGGTGAGACACAGGTGTGTCTTAGGGATTTTTTATTTCCTGCACACTGCGCAAGGACAATATTAGTGCTGTTCATATTATAAGTGCATGTTTCTTGATTGCAAGAATTTAGGAAATAGAGGTTCCATTTTTTGGGAAATCTACGGGTACTAAGGTATAGCATACCCTGTCCGTCCAGCACGTCCAATAGCCATACGGATACTTCATAATACACCTATGTCCCTTAAGGTGTCCGTATGAGTCTAAAGGAAACTACAGGACACACCTGTACACCCTTGTTCTATGCTAGGCGTGTTAACATTAAGAGGGGTCATCTGGACCCGTGACAGACATAAGATCCTGTAATGGGACGGGTCACACATCAATGTAAGGGTTGAGTCATCTGGACCCAATAATAGAGCACAAGGGTTGAGATGTAGTTGCCCCTAATACGACCCTTCATTACCCACCGGTACAGTATGAATACATCTGACTAATGCTATGTAGACGTCGGACGTTTGACATACGTTCAAGAACGCCGGTGCTGCTAGCACAGACTGTCGCTACCTGATACTAGCGCATGGACCTACAGTTGGAAGAGGCTAGGGTGCCAAATGTCGAAGCGGTGCAGATCTCACAATACTTGCTTTAGTTATGCTTAATTCTCCTTCATGATCAGTTTTCAAACGGTTCTACTGCCGGGAATGAAACACGTCACCACTAAAGCCGAGTCAGCGATTGGTAAAAGTTAACTTGTGTACCTTTCAACTTGTGTTTTAGTGCCAAGCATTCTGTACATAGAGACAAAACTTAAAAATTTGCATTGTGATGCCTGAACGCTAGAGTTTACATTTATGTTTACGTAGATTTTTTATTGAACGTGGTCGCTTGAACCAACACAGTCTCATCCCCAAAATGTTGAGTATTGACGTTTGGTTAAAGAAACTTGTCATTTTGTTTAATGTCCTGGGATGCAGTACTGGACGCGGACTGGTCCTCGGGACGCGACCAGTTCTGTTACAATTACCCAGAACTGGTTCGTGTCCTTTGCTGGGTTAGGGTGCAGGTGCGCTATGCCTTGTGGTACTGGACCGCCGAGGACCCTTGATTTAATATGGGAACAGCCAGTACTTAAAAAAAAAAGTTAGGGACACCCAAAATGTCAAAAAGTGACGCGGAGGGGACTTGGGAGTGAGAATGTGTTGCTTGAATGCACGTTCCCAACGTCAGTGTGAACAAAGAATAAGGCTTAAGTCATTTTACCTTTCAGTAGTTCCATCATGACACTAGGGCTTCTACAAACAGTTGTTTTAATAGCTGATGAATCCCCGATTATTTTTTTCAATTAGTCGACTAATCGAGTCATAAACAAACTGGATGTAAAACACACATCTTAACCATCTTTAGCTTTAAACTATCTAAAAACTATACCTACGATAATGCTAGTGTGAATATTTTAAGCTGAATTTGGCCGCTGAAGATGCTGAAATTGATAGCTGAAAACTCTGAAGTTGATAGCCAGCTTAATTATTAGTTAAATGCCAAATTAGCATAAAAACTGAAAAAAAGCTTAAGTTAACTAAAACAGCTAACATGCAGCTGAAATGTTAGCTCAACTCCAAAATAGCTTATGAAACCATAATAAATGCTAAAATAGTCCAAAAAGGTACCATTATCCCATTATGGCATTCAAGTTTACACTCCAACTCCATAACATCTAATCAACAATTAAATTCTTCAAAACGCATGAATATTGAATATGGTGTTCCACAAGGATCAATTTTGGGCCCAATTCTTTTTATTTTATATATAAATGACATCTGTGAAGTTTCTAATGTTCTAAATCTTATATTATTTGCCGATGATACGACCCTATATTGCTCTGGAAAAGATTTAAAAAATGTAAAGGAAGAAGTTGAAAGAGAACTGATGAAATTGAAGAATTGGTTTTACAAAAATAAGTTATCTTTGAACCTGACAAAAACAAAGTTTATGGTTTTTGCGAAAAGAAAACAGAATGATGTCACTTTGTTCATCGATGGTGTAAAGATTGAAAAGGTACCTGAGTTAAGATTCCTTGGGGTAATAGTTGATGAAAATCTAACATGGAAACCTCATATATCATATGTTAAAGCTAAAATGTCAAAAACTATATTTGTTTTGAATAATGTTAAGTTTCTTTTATCTTGTGGAACACCGAGAATGTTATATTGTTCACTTATTCTGCCTTATTTAACTTATTGTGTAGAAGTATGGGGTAACACATATAAAACCAATTTAATGCCATTATGTTTAATGCAGAAAAGAATTATTAGAATAATAAACAAAGTTGGCTATAGGGAAAGCACACATATATTATTTATCAAGTCTGGTCTTTTAAAATTTGAAGACTTAATAGAACAACAAATTCTGCTAGGAATGTTTAAAGTTAAAAACAGAGAACTGCCAGAGAGTTGCTCAAGATGTTTGTTTTTAGTGTGAAGATTTAAATCATAGAAGGAGAATTTGATTTCAAGTACCAGTGGTTCGCACCACTTTAAAACAAATGTGTTTTTCTTTTATTGGTGTTAAACTTTGGAACTTACAAAAAATTGATTTGAAAAGTTGTACAAATATTCTTCAGTTTAGAAATATGTTTAGGAGAATGAAATTGGAAATTTATGTTAAAAGGAGTTGATTTCATCTTCTGATTAAATTTTCTTTTTGTATTATTATATTGTTTGGCTTGTTAATGGCCAACGGTGGGGCCATCTAAAACTGTATATTTGTTTATACATATGAGTATTTTTGATTCAGCAGGGACAGACACAAAATAAGAACATTGTTCTTCCATCTGCTCCCTTTCATTCATGAAGTTTTAGGACTGTGTTGTATTTTGTATTTGATTTTGTGTTTTCTTGATGCTTCATGAAAGGAAACAAATAAAGAAAGAAAGAAAGAATTACTTGTCGACTATTTTGAGAGTCGATTCGTCATCGGTTAGTCGACTAATCGCGGCAGCCCTACATGACGCACAAACAAAGGAAAGATCCATATTTTAATAGTGTTTCTAGAGACTCCAACGGTTGATTCCGAATTCTCCCCCTACCCCCTCCAACTGTTGGGGCATTTCAAGGGGGTAGGGTTGGCAAAAATGGTTCTTTTAAGAGCTAACCGAGTCGAGGCGACTATTGATGACGTAATCGATTGGAGGGCTAAATACAGCCCTCTAAATGTAGTGACATGCAAGAATTCAGATTTTCCCTAAAACTATAGGATTGGGGGGTGACCAGCTATTCTGTCCTGATTTAAGACATCAAGCTTCTTCTCCAGGGGCTGAATTTCCTCCTGCATCTTAAGGAAAGCAGGCTATACAATTTCAACCCTGCAGTGCTGATATCCCAAACACTGAGCTTCCATTTTCAGACCAAATGTTCTTTCTTTATAAGTGAAAGAGATATAAAATAGCATAATCAGCTCATGGCAGTCTCCTGCACAGCCACGGCGATAATGGAAGACTGTCACCCAAGACATGACAATGGCATCTCCTTAAAGCCGAGGTAAGTCTTAGAGAGTGATGCTGAATATTTAAAAAGGTACTCAACATCTTTGTCAGAGAGGCTGTAAATGGGTTCTTAATAGAAGTCCTTAAAAGTTAGAGCAACACTTGCATGAATACAGTAAAAGGATACGGGCACAAGGAACAGGAATTTGTTTACGATTTAATGTGACAGGGTGATGTTGGAATATGTTACCCAAGCAGCCGGGTTTTCCTGTCTAATGACAAGACTTTCTCCTGGAATGAAAATAAAAAACACGATGTCTGACAGCTGGAGTGCATGCGGAAAGCAGACACATTAGCGACAGTACATCCACTGTGACCTTCAGAGACTCTGGCAGCCATAGTTCTCCTGTGAAGTTGCATCAAAGCTACATCACCGACCCATTTATACGCACAAAGACAGTTCGTCACCCCCTCCCTCGTGGCTGAGAGGGAAAAAAAAAATAACACCCAACAACTGTACACCCTTGTAACCGTTACAGAGCAGCTCCAGGCAGAGCGGGAAAAACAGGAGGTATGGCTCTGCACTCATCTCTGCGTTTCCTTTTCCACCGCTGATGTTGACCAGCTACCCTCCCGCCTCTACCACCCACCTGGCTGCCCACCCCGGCACTGCAGCAACGGTTGAGTGACAGATCCAATTACGATTTTTATTGGCCTGTCGCTCTTGAGGTGGGAAGGCACTTCATTGTCTCCTGAGCAAAGTGGAAAACTGGCTATTGTTCTCTTAGTGGAAAAGATGATAGCCACTATTGGAGCTGTAAACAAATGATGTGCACACACGTTTGAGTCCAAACAGGTACACAAAGACACACAAAGTTGTCAGCATCACACCCTGAGGGTCAGATGAATAAAAAAGGAGCTGCACTCACCGGCACCCCGGACATGAAATTACAGTCTAAATTCCCCTTCTATAGCGCAAAATTCTCCCTAACTCGGATCGATCCACCACTGAGACTGAACGTCAGGCTTTCAATGTATGTAATTGTACATTATGTTTTAGCTTGTTGCATTCACACTCTGTGTAACTAAGACTGATAGCTGTAACTCCATGCCTCCCTCTCCATCCTTGAGAGCTCTGGTGTTCCCTCGTGTGCACGCTGACATCAGTAATGAGGTCCGCCACAATCCAATTCAGAGCCGATCAATGCCTCCAACACGTGCAGAGCCCAGGGTGGAGGCGAAGAGACAGAATCGCTCAAAGCAACCGATGTAGACCGCTTCTGGACAAGTGGACCGGACCCTGTCCCCCCTGAACGTGCACGGATAAATACGTCCGTTTTATGAAGAGGAGATTGGTGAAATGAGGAAGTTTGGGAGCAACTGACAATAGCAAGAGTAAATGGATTGAAAGGCACAGCACGTGCAAGATAACCTCAACAAGAAGATGTGCCTCACAAGCACTTTAAGGTCAGACAATGGTATTAAAGTGGGACATTTTTCCCTCCGCCGAAGGTATTGCATTGCATTCAAAGTTTGATTGAAATCTGGTACCGCCGGAGAGCAGTTGTAGTAGGGTGAATCTATAATAAGTCTCGGTATCTCAGCTGGGAGGGTAGGAAGATCTAGTATCAAGAATTTGAACATGTCCCATAGTGATAGTTTGGGTTACATACCCTCCCCTTCCTTTTCATCTGACATCAGCGCTCAAGTTAGCTCCTGTGGTCAGAAGCCATCAAACCCGGATCATGCAAGCAGAATCAATAGACTGCAGAAGCCAGGACAAAGCGGGACAAGCTGGATTGATGCAGAAGGCCTTCGTGGTGCCAAAGCCATTTATCCAAAGTAATTGACAGAGATAACTCCAAGACGTCATAGTGATTTGTAGCTGTCTGTTCTTGTGCACATCAAGCTCCGCAGTCAGAAATTTGCTAAAGGATTGGATGTTAGAGGCCGTTAAAGAGAAGCGTGCGTGCGTGCTGCCGGCCTTTAGTGCTAGTCAGTTCTTTCACGCACAGACTGTTCTGACAACTCAGCAGAGCTTGGCGTTTTTGACGCAGCCTTGAAAAACACCATTGAATCTCGAAGCCGCAACTACAAGTGGCACTTCCATCCCACATGACAGAAATGAGGTCAACAAAGTCAACACGTTTGGAGAAACTTCAGAACCAGTAAAGTTTCTTTCCTTTTTAATGACTTCTCTGCCACTTTGGTATCATAACATTTAGTATTTTCTACTTTTACACCTAAAGCTACTTGATACATTTGTTTGAAGTGACTCAATGCTAGAGCCCTTCCCAAAATATGAATAAACACAAGCAAGCAAAGCTGACAGTTGTTGAACCCATTGACTGAGTCACCCCTCCTAGCTTGCGCTCCAAACAGGAAGTGCCCACAGGCTATAGGAGTCTCATAGACTTCGATTGATTTCAATTGAAATGTTGACTCCAACCAGTCACTGCCTCCTGACGTGGTGGAGTCAGTACCATGAAAAAATTAGACTGCGTTGGTTGAGTCCGTTTCTTTGGGTTACACCGATCGGTCCAGTTCTCACATGCCTTTTTTCTACTGAAAGGTGTGGAACGGTCCGGTCCAAACTGGTATTTTGAGCTTTGGACCCATTACGTAGGACCAAATCACATCATTTTTGGGCCCCCGTTGGGTGTGGGTCCATATGGGGCGGAGCTACTGTTGAAACTTAGCAGAAGGTGATTTAAATTCTTCCAAAAGGAAAAAGGAAGCAGCTGGATGACCTCCATTGTTGTTGTTGTTAGCTACACCCCCTCATACGGGCGGCCGTGGTGCAGTGGTAGGGCAGTCGTCTCATGATCGGAGGATAGTGGGTTCGATTCCTTGCCCGCCCATGTGTCGAAGTGTCCTTGGGCAAGACACTGAACCCTAAATTGCCTCTGGTGGGAGGTTGGCGCCAGTGTTCGGCAGCGGAGCCACCACCAGTGTGTGAATGTGTGTGTGAATGGGTGAATGGGTCTGTGACTGTGAAGCGCTATGGGCCCTCGAAGGACGGTAGAAAGCGCTATACAAGTATACGCCATTTACCATACGCCACAACGGTCCAACTTTAAGTGGAAACGCTTTTTTCTTTATCACAAGTTATTCAAGTTATAAACCGACCAATCACATGCCTCAGAAAAAACACCTCGAACATTTGATTGACAGATTCTCCTTAGCCCACTTTCCGTGGATTCCGTATTCCGTGAAGAGGCGTGGATTTCCAATGAGCTCACTCGTGATTGGCGACTGCGGTTCCTCTGAAAACGAGACTCAGACCGATTCGGATCAAACACTGTTGATGGGTTTCAAAATGGCGGCGGCCGTATCAGGAAGCAACGGTGACGGCTGGGGTAAGGCATTTTGTATGGCTTTGTCCAGTGATTATTATATGTCTATGATTACAACACAATGGCTTAGTTGGAGCACAATCCTAATTTAAAATGTGAACTATATAAGAGTGTCTATAAGATAATAACTTTTTTTAAATTTTTTTATTTTGGATGTTAAGTTGAAGTCAAAGTGGCAAAATAGACAGTGAATCTTTCTGGTCATTCGTCTCTACAACGGACTGGAAAACCATCCAGCTTCCACCAACAATGACTGGGATAGGCTCCAGCAACCCCTGTGACCCCAAGAGGGATTAAACAGGTTCAGAACATGAGAAATCCCTCTAAACCCAGAGATAATTGTCTGATTTTCCATTAATTTGAATTGAACTTTCTTCATATTACAAGGATAAATTCATTTGTTGTGGCACCAGAAACACTTTTTCTATGGGACTTTTTCTTTTCTCTTAATTTGATTGAGATGCACGATGCTACCAGTGGAATAATTACCCATAGAACAAAAGATGATGATTAATGGAGCACCAACAAATACTCAGTTTTATTAAGAAAACTTTGTTTTTTTTCACCAGGAACTAAAATAATCAGGGAAAAAGAAAAGGATAGTTTGGAATAATTGGTCATAAAATGAAATATAGTTACTATAATATTAGAAATTAATAATAAATCTACAGGTATTTGGTCTAAAAACCTTTGTGTTTATAGAAAAGCCAAAAAAATCTGTGTTTTGGTAGTCGAAATGCACTTTTTTATGCACCAGGGTGGGATCAAATCCTCAAGACTGAACCACAAAGCAGAAACAACTCATGGGAAATGATTTGCTTTCACCACATCTTTGTAAAAGTGACTAAATGAAACACTACGACGAGATTGAGCAATTTTACTGTTATCTATAAATCACAAAGGGAAACGGGACATAAAAGTGCTCCCAGCAGTCACAGCAGCTGACAGAAAAGGACACAACAACAACAAAAAAGAAGCCTCGTGAAACATGTTCTTTACTAATAGGACGGTTTGTAGGCTTCCCGTTTAATTTCCACAGTTGAGTCCAATAAACATTTCCCTAAAAACTGTGAATTTCAATAAATCATTAAACGCCTGAAATGTTCGCTCAGATGTTCATAATAAGCTGCAGAGCGGCTGGGAGAAGTCATGTGGGAAGAGACAAGGCCCAGAGGCCCAACTCCTCTGAAACATTAATCACACCTAAAAGAAGCCGGCGGTCGTACACAGGCGGCGTTTCACACCTGAGAGGGCCGGGAACGGCTTCATCGAGTGGACAGGAACAAAATGGCTTCCGCTTTTGCTTTACTTAGCGATGGCTGAACTTAACCAGCTGGTTAACGGCTGGTGAGTCCACGCCAAAGACGGAGTTTGCATTTTTCATCCGAGCGCGGGCAGCAGCGGGGGTTTGGTAATGGCTTTGACTCCTGCACTCAGGCTCAATGTCAAACTGTGATCCGGCCTCTTTGATCCTCTGCCGCAGAATATGAATCGTGCAGGGTCAGCCTTATCAATTATTTACACGCCAGCTTTCTCTGTTTCCTGTTTGTCCGCTCTTGTGGCTGTAACCTGCCCTGACACTAATGGCGGACGGCCCGGTGGAGGCATTTATCAGTGCCACCGCAGTCTTCTCCCAGTCTTCACCATCACTTTCCGTCTTTGGGAACTTCGGATCCTGACGGCGCACGGATCCGTATCTCCACTGCCAGACTTTATTGCACGTGTTTGGGATGCACTGGCTTCCTTTAGATGACTAACGGATTTGTCATTTCATTTCTAGAGTCTAACACATGATGATGACATCCATACGGACCAATTAAAAATCTGTTTTCATTTTTGGGGTGCCTTTGCTAGTCATAATGTTATTTAAATCTAGCTTTTCCAGATATCTTAGAACACGCCATTATAAGCTGAGGACGACGGCCGTATTTATTAATTTAAATAAATTCTTATATTTAGTAGAAACATCAAATATCTTCCATACTGTTTCAGTTTAGACGGCATCAATGTCAAGAAATCCAAATGTTGTGATGAGCATTTAAAAGCTGGAATCACATTTAAATGTAGTCTATAAACGTTATTTTTACTTGTGAAAAAAATATTTTTAGTGCACATTTATGAATCTCTCATTTCTCTCTTAAAAAAAAAAAAACAAAAAGATGAAATTCCAGAATACAAAGTGGGATGGAAAACACCCGATCTGGCAACGCTAACTTGACTTTATAATAGAGTTTTATGCAGTTAATTCTTGTAAATTGATTGTAATTTTGCAGATTGTGTTTTTTTTTTTTTTTTTTTTAAAGAGATAAACAATAATATATTTTAGACACTTTTATTAAGTGTCTTGATCCAGTGTTTATAATAAGTTTAATTATTGTTTCATCATCATTTGTTTGTTGATCCGAATTAATGGTGGATATTTTTTTTCAATGAAAGCGATCTAGGAAGTTTGAAAATAAATTTTACTTCATCATCATCTGGGAAAAAGGGGTAAGAAGTGAAATTTCTATGGCGGGAAAATAGACTCATCTGTGCGTAATCCTTAGTTTGAAAATCATTCAATACATTCCCTGTGTGCACTTGTAATTGTCAAGAATTAGAAACTACACACACAGCTGTGTGATGAGTTCTGAAAGACTTTTAAAAAAAGTGTTTTAAAGATGGCAGCATCTCTTGAAGCATGGAGCTCCTCCTGGAGCCCCCAGCTATGGCAGAAAGTGGGAAAATGAGAAGTTTTCACCAGATAATATTCACAATCTAAGTTCAAAGCGCCTGATAAGAAACTCTGATGACCCAGCATTCTAGCAGCATTTAAACGCATCGCTAACACAAGAAACTCAGACATTTATGACATCTGATTACATGTGGTTCTGTGTGTGCATCAGGCTGCTGTAGTTTAAAGCCGTGTGTGGGTTTTGTACATAAGTGCAAACAGTCATGCACAAAATTAATTGATAAATTAAGCACAAAAAAAATTGATAGAAACTATTTTCTCTCCATAAATTTCCCTCTTTGTAAGACTTAACCCTGCGCTCTCTTATGGGGTCCAGATGACCCCACATTTAATGTAAACAAGGGTTAGCATGACGTTTAGCATATAAACCACTGCAGCTGTTACCATGGTGACGCATCACAACACTTATCAATCCATAGTTTACTTCTTGTAAAAAAAAAAAAAACAATGTTAACCTTAAAAATATCAAGAATAAAATACGAATAATTGATTTGATTATTGATTTCTTTCAAAAGTGACTTTGCTATAATGGGGTAAAGATTTGTCAAAGTCAAATTCATCATTTTAAATTTGATCATTTTTTTATTGAAGTGTCCAAATCTACCAAGTGGTTACACGAGGATCCGGCTTGAACTGTTTTAACTTTGGTTTCTCAACAGCTGTTTGTCATAAATGTTAACTGTAACTGCATTTAACCCATCAGGGCAAGTGTTTGTGGTGCTGGAACACACGGCCGCTGTGCACCGGGGGGGCTCTTTTAAAAAAAAAAAAAAAAAACAAAAAGCCAATGAATAAGATTTGCGCTGGATGGAATAATGTGCTTTGAAAGTCCATTAGGGACAGGGCTAATGAAATTGAAACAGCTTGGTGATCAAATTAGAATCTGTTCGGCAGATATTTAATTTAATGTGCTGTTGAATTTGAGCATTTTCTAGTTGGCAGCTCCAGAATGAAACCGTTTCTTCCTGCGTTCTTTCATCCACTCGTTTTCCTGGAAGTTGATAGAATCGGCGTTAAACAAAAACGTGTTTCTTCAATAAAAACAAATGAAAAGTATGAAAAAGAAAGCGTGTGGCACGTGAAACCTGAATCACATGCTCGGTTGCAGCTGCTCGGTAAAGAGTCATGGGGTGAAATTATTTGAATAGATGCAGAAATTTCAGCTTGTTTGAAGAGCGTCTCTTTGTGTTTGGCACGCTCTCCTTACCACGTCTGGGGTTGTATGCAAAGCACGCTGGGAAAAAAGAGACCCGACGAGCACTGAGGGAGAGGAAAAAAAATAATAAAATAAAACCCAGCTTTAGCAGATAGCTGCACATCATCCCTGATAACAAAATGGTTCGCAATTATTGGAGCAAGAGATACAAATTCTAAATTGGGGTGAGAGTCCCATAGCAGAGATTAGTTTAAAAAAAAAAAAAAGAACGTTGTGACTCTAGAAGTAAACGTTTAAAACGCTTCATTGATTGCCAAGAAATATGACAGCTGCAGCTTCTCATTCTTCTCCATCTGTTTAAATAAACATAGTATTCTGGGCATTCGTTTCATAAACGCAAATGAGGACGGAAATAGAAACCAAAAACGAAAATCGACCCAGTGTTTGTCCAGAGCTGTCATGCGGGCGGCATTAGGGTGAGAAACGCCGCGGCCCGCGTGAGCGAGAGCAGGTGTTAACGCGCCATCAGCTGGCATCTGC
Source organism: Oryzias javanicus (assembly GCA_003999625.1). NCBI lineage: Eukaryota > Metazoa > Chordata > Actinopteri > Beloniformes > Adrianichthyidae > Oryzias > Oryzias javanicus. The sequence continues at coordinate 4,762,685 of CM012460.1, read as the reverse complement.
AGCAGCCTGATCTCTCACCAACAATGTCGGCTCAGCACAGGGGGAAGGTGGAGGAAAACAAAGGCGAGGTGCCGGTTCCCAGATCACACGATGAGTGTGGAAAAAAGGCCTTCGCGGATCCGCTTGGCGCCATCACCGGGTGCCAAGGCCTGAGGGATTGCCCCAGAACACCACCGACACCTGAGGGAGGGGCGTTCTGCTGCCCAGACAGAGAGGATTCACGTTTCCTCTTTAATTCCCAAAGATTTCTATCGTTTTTGATTTAATATGTGACTCCTCCCACTTTGTGTTCCAAACAGGAAGTACCCGCTGGCGCCAAGAAGCCAAAATCCCACAGACTTTTACTGAGAAATGTACCCATATTCAACAAATTCTTGATTATTTTTTAATCTAAAATTCAAATTACCAATTGGACCAATCAGATGCTTCAGTAAAAGTAGGTGGAGCCTGCTGGCCCCCATGTCCAACCTTTTCCGTTTTAAGCTGACGTCCAATAAGGTCACTCCTGATTGGTGGAAGTGGTTCCCATAGAAACTGATTCGGACCAATCACTGTTTACAATGTAAAAAGTGAAGCATTGGATCAATTAACAACTTTAAATTATTAGTTTTAATCAAATACACTTTTTAGTTGTTTAAAAAATAAATAAAAAAAAATATATAAATATATATATACTATTTATGAAGGTAACAATTGAAGAGCTTACATTATTGAAAAAAATGGCAAAAAAAAATGTATGGGTCCATATACAGTCAATTTATCCGACTAGAGTAAACCTTTCCCTCTAATTATTTCTAAAAACTGCATCTGTTAAAATTCTCATTCTTTGCAGGACAATTATTGGAAAAAGTCGTGATTTATAATAAGTCCTCCTGTTACTTTTACAAATTGAACACGGAGAAAAAGGAAGAAATCTAAGATTTAAAGCACAGCAGTCCACCCGCTGTTTATATTTCAGCAGATTGTTTATGATCTTAATAATAGCTGGAGCTATGCTGGTAAAACTGTCAAAAGTGCTGCAACAACTATAACTGAATAAACAAAATAACCTTTCTGGTCTGTACAATAAACAACTGATGGAAATGTGATTAGTTTCTGCTGTTTTTTTAGCAGCTAAAAGCAAATTAATATTCTGTTGGTTCTTCTCTTACGTATAAAAATGTTATTTTTAGTTTGTTTTTCCATCTATCTGGTAGTTGCTCAGCAAATATAAAAAAAAGTATTTAAGAAGCCATTTTGAGAAAACCCATTTTTAAATTTAAATCTGCAATTGTTTTTTAGTTTTTAAGTTTATGATGAGTCTTTCCTTTTATTTTATTTCTACATTTTTTATTGCTAGTCTTTACCTGTTGCGTCTTTGTGGCAAAAAGCGATTTCAAATTTACAAATTAAACACTTCATTAAATTAAAAAACTATTTAAAAGTGAAAGAATGATAGTATCGATGCCAAGGTGAAGTATCAATCTTATTACTCTAGAATCGATACTAAGTTGAAATATCTATGTCAGCTCCTTAGGATAAATACTTCACCTTAGTATCGATGCAAAACTGTAGTATTGATAGTATCAATACTAAGGTAAAGTAATAATAGTATTGATGCTAAGGTGAAGCACAGATAGCAACTATGCTAAGGTGAAGTATCGATATCGATACTAAGGTGAAGTATCGATATCATCACAATAGGATTGATACTTCACTATATTATCAATGCAAAAGTGAAGTATTAATGGTATTAATACTGAGGTGAAGTATTGATCTCATCACCCTATGATCAATACTTCACCTTATTATCAATACTAAGGGGAAGTATTGATAGCATCAATATCAAAGTGAAGTATTGATAGTATCGATGCCAAGGTAATGTATCGATCTTATTGCTCTAGAATCGATACTAAGTTGAAATATCTGTCATCTCCTTAGGATCAATACTTCACCTTAGTATCGATACAAAACTGTAGTATTGATAATATCAATACTAAGGTACAGTAATAATAGTATTGATGCTAAGGTGACGCACAGATAGCAACGATGCTAAGGTGAAGTATTGATGTCATCACACTAGGATTGATACTTCACTTTAGTATCAATGCAAAAGTGAAGTATTTATGGTATTAATACTTAGGTGAAGTAGTCAAGGGGTACGGCCTCACATATACTTCACTTATTTCATCTAAGGGAAGTATTGCTGCTGTCTCAATGAAGTACTGATATGGGGATGCTAAGGTGAAGTATCGATCTCATTACCCTAGGTTGGATACTTTACGTTAGTATCAAAGCTAAAGTGAAGTATCAATAGTATCAATACCGAAGTGAAGTATTGATATTATCATTATCAAAGTGAAGTATCGATAGTATCGATGCCAAGGTGAAGTATCGATATCATTACCCTAGGATGGATACTTTACGTTAGTATCAATGCTAAAGTGAAGTATCGATAGTATCGATACCGAGGTGAAGTATTGATAGTATTGATGCTAAGTTGAAACATTGATAGTAACAATATTAAAGTGAAGTATCAACAGTATCGATGCTAAGGTAAAGTATCAATACCACAGATATTTTAACTAAGTATTGATACTCAGATCATACGCCCACCTCTATTGTTAAACATATATTTACATATTTTCAACTAAAAACGGCCACAGGATTAGTGTTGCTGCACATATATTTATAGAAAGAGATGTACAGATAGTGGATATCTGCTGGCCCAGAGTCTGTTGCTTTAACCTGGAGGTAAATCTGCAGCTGAATGCAAGCCTAAAAGCAAGAGCGGGAAGGATGCCGCTCTGAAGTCAAAACTCTCCCGCGGTGATCGTTCAGAAGCCACACTGGGCGACATATGCCATCTCTGTGTGCGTGGCTGTCAAAAGCGGCTTGAATCTGGCCCGCAGTCCAAGATTCCGTTAGCACTTCATCCACTTTTAATTTCTGACCACATCCGGAGCAATAAAGCTGCGTTTAATCAAGCAGAACTGATCTAAACTTTCTGGAATGCAGGAGATAATGACAGCTGGGGACTGATGGGGGGGGATTTTTTAACTGTCAGATTGGTTTATGAAGATTTACTGAACATGACTGATGGACGTTTAACTTATCTCGTCAGTGGAGAAACAGCACAATGATGCAAGAAAAAGAGGAAAAAACTGGAGGAAGCCATCTCTGGAGATGTTTTCAAACCACTAAACATAAATATAAAAAATCTTTCTAGCTAATTTAAAAGCTCTGAGTTACTTTTTCGTCTTCTCCTGATTCACAGCGATTTAAATAAAACAAAAATCCATTTTGAGCTTCATTTTCCTAATATAACTTAATAAAAAGGCCACGAAAACATGTTAAAAACACAATTTTCTTTAGAGTGGCCCCATTTCTCGATCAGGTGGAACACTTTAGAGTCATCAAACACCCCTTCTTTATGTGGAAAATAATATTTCTGAACTACTAATATCATATCCTCCCTTTGTGCTTGTCCTTCTCTGTCAATTATTTTCCGTAATTATTTTTACCTCCCTGTTTTTGAAAAAAAGGCGTAATTTTTCCTGAAATTAATTGGCCCAGGAGCGGGGCACCAATCATTTTTAAAGGCAATTTTCTTCCCCCTTAATACGAAACTGCTAAAAGATAAGTGCTTATCAAAGGCTCAGCAGATAGTGCGCATTGCAACTCTTCTCTCTCACAATTAACCGTGCCGCCTGCAGAGAGAGGCATGAAATCTAAGTGATTGGAATGCAAGGAGATGCCAATGTAATCCTGAAAAACACCATTAACGTTAATCAGGAGCGCCGTATGATTGATTATGCGGATGCCTCCTTGTATGTTGGGAGTTTTGCATGCATGCTGATGCATGTTGGCTGCTGCCAGCCATGTCCAAATCACAGAAGTGACGCGGTGCAGCATTGTGGCTTTTTCCGGGGCTTTTCAACATTGTCATGCTTTAGCAGGATGAAACGAGAATGGTACACAGCTGAACCCCGGGAGACTTTGCAAACCTGTCCTCGCATAATGGCAGCATGAATGGATCAGAGAGTCATATAGACCTGGGTAGGTTGTTTGGCAAATATGTCTTGATCTTTTTATATCCAGTGAAGCTACATGGAGGTTCATTTGAAGAGGAGTTTGTACAATTGTGGGAAACAACTTTAAATGCACTGATGGTAGCATAAACTCTTATGCTAAATTAACACTGGACATGACAATTAGCAATTTTCCAATATTTCTCTGGACTTAACTTGGTGTCACATCATGGAAAACATGGATGGTGTTGAGTGAGTGACTTGATGTGTTTTCGTCGCCATATCTGGGTTCACTAGATCAGGGGTATTCAACTCCAGGCCTCAAGGGCCGCATTCCTGCAGGTTTTCCAACATACCCGGATCTGGCATGCTCCAATTGGTTGGACACACCTGAACCAGGTAATCAGTCATGAGTAGAGTTTGGATATCTGGAAATTATGCAGACACTGCGGCCCTCGAGGCCTGGAGTTGAATACCCCTGCACTAGATCATTCAGTCTCTCCTGGTGTATGTACTTCAATCTTACAGCTGTGGTGCAGTGGTGGGGCAATCGTCTCATAATCGGAAGATGGTGGGTTCAATTCCCTGCCTGCCCATGTGTCAAAGTGTCCTTGGTCAAGACACTGAACCCTAAATTGCCTCTGGTGGGAGGTTGGCGCCACTGTTCGGCAGCGGAGCCACTACCAGTGTATGAATGGGTCTGTGACTGTGAAGCCCTATGGGCCCTCGAAGGAGGGTAGAAAGCGCTATACAAGTATATGCCATTTACCATTATTTCAACCTCTCTGTGGCCCAGTTTCAGGATTAACCTGAGAGGAGAAAATAAAAACACCATAAGCCCATGGAGCTAGAGGGATCGCGCCCAATATTGCCGGGTATCCAACCACCCCCGGGACAGCATTGCGAGCTCCACTGCCCAAGGACCGGCAGCTGGGGCGGGGACCCGCTATCTCTGCCGAACCCTGGGCTAGAACAGTGGCTGCGGTAGCTCCAGCTCCATGAGCTCTGTGACAAGCCGACACATTCTCACTCCCAAATTGTCATAGATATTGTTTGGGGCCCCGCCGTGTCACTTTTGGATGTTTGAGGTGTCCCCAGCTGGTGGTTTTTTGACGTGCTGGCTGTTCTCATTAAATCAGGGGTCTCCAATCCTCAGGACATGGAACCAGTTGCGGTAACAGGACGCAGAGTATCTGTACCAGTACTGGTTTAGGGTACTAGTCCACGTGGCGAGGGTTGGGGACCCTGTTTAGCATCTGTGGCCTGGTACCAAGCGGCCTCGGACTGATAGCGATTCCGAGCTCAGAGGTTTTGGGCCACTGATTTGATGGGAACAGCCAACAGTTGGGGACACCCAAAACATCAAAAAGTGGCGTGGAGGGGGCCCAAACCAGATCTCCATACATGATGAGTTGGGAGTGAGAATGTGTTGGGCAGGCTTTTCCAGGGTGTGTCCCGCCTTTCCCCAACAGTAAGCGGGACAGTCTCACGGGTACAGAAAATAAATGGAAGTTAAAATCCTTTTACATCGAGAGGCCATATTGAATTTTTTGGTCTACCCTTTGATCAAGCCCATAGTTGACTTCCTGATGCCCAAATCGTACCGCAAAACCATAGATCGTGTGTTCCTGCCGCGCCAGTCATATCCAGTGTGGATGCATTCTTATAATGACCATCTCGACTGCTCAGAAGTCTACAGGAACTTAGTAAAAAGTGACCTTGGATTAGACAGAGACCTTGATTGTCATCAAAGAGAAACAGTCCAAAAGACTTTGCTTCTGTAACTTTGACTCCTGGATGGGCAGTCATCAGAGTCCAGAGGAATCCATCTCTCCGGTAAGATCTGAACCTCTTCGGCAAAGAGGATGAGAAAAGTCAAGAACACCTTCTGTTACTTTTTTCCCCCCATCTGAGCTCAAAGCTGTGAAGCAGCCATCACTATAATCGCTGTGTCTCGCTCTCTAGTTTTTCACTAAAGAAACCCCCCCCTCAACTATCTCCTTTCACGTCCCCATAGAAACCAGGTCCTGCTTCCATCTCTGCACCAGGTGATGTTCAGATTCCCAGTCCCACCAAGCTCAGTGGGTGTCTGTCAGATTGGGCTCACTATCGGGTGAGTTTATCTGTCATGGAAGGCGTCCTCACAGTGCTGCCCCCGAGGGAAGATTAGACACACTGCACTGCCTCCTCTACTTTTATCCATCCCTCCCTCTCTCAGCGTCTCCCTCCTCTGTCCTCCACCGTCTTCCGTCTCGTCCCTCCTGCCATTTGTCAGCGTGTGCTCCATTGAACCAGGACTGTGAACAGGTTGCGGCAGTGGTCAAGACAGTCTGACACTATGTGTCATGGAAGCATAAAGATTGCACGCACTGAAACTCTTCTTTCTCGTTCCAATCTTGAGGACTGTCAGGTTGCAGTGAGGAAGTCATTGCACAGATAATCAGTCTCTTAATGACCAAAAACACATGGCTGTCACTCTAATGGTGGCCATGCATTTTATTTTTTTAAGTTGCAAGAATTTTCCTCCGTAAAATTGCTTCACCAAAAAAAGATCTTTCACTTCCCCAAATGGCAAAGTGTACACAATAACTGGGAATATTTAAGCTTGCATAATCTGGAGACAAAACAAGGTTTAATCTCCCCCATGCCGGGACGGCACAAAGACGGTTTTCACAGTGGATTTTATAATTAGAGTTGAAGCCATCTTGTGTCATCCCCCAAGTGGCGGCATTGTCGCGCCAGAAGAGCAGCTCCCTCGGAGGCTTTTTAGAGCAAAAGGCACGTGTAATGAGTCATGAGGTCCCTCCTCTCTCAAAGTGACATTAATTGCTGTCCAGCTGGAAAAACACCAACAGAGGATGGAGCAACTACTCATCCACACAGTCACACAGTGACAGAACCCACAGGTGAGTTTGCCAATCAGAATAGTCATTTAAAAACAGACATCATTTTTCAAATTTAATTTAAAAAAAAAAGACTGTTTCTCTGCTTTTCTGTTGGTTTTATCTCCATAGCAACCATATGATTTTTTGGATGCCTGAAGAGGACGAACAGGATTATGTAATTTTTAGAAGAATTGGCAAAAGTAAATTTTTGGATTTCCTTAGCAACCAAGGTTTTTTTTTGTTAGCCACGCCCACATTCCCAATATGTTTGCATTGTATGTCATATTTCTTTTTCTAGGGGTTGGTTTGAAGTTTGTGTGTATGGGTGAGTTTTCTACAGGCCCCTCCTCACACGGTCCAAAACCATGCTTCATAGGTTACTCGATTACTCGAAGTGCCCCTTGGTGTGCATGTGTGTGTGGGAGGGATTCCGCGGCCTGTGACTGGTGGGTTGTGCGGTGTGTACAACGCCTTTACCCAACACAGACTGGGACACCAGAAAATTAATGAACAGATAGATGGATGGATTAATACTCAAGTAAAAATCGTGTCAGGAACAGGGAAACGCTATTTTTTCAAGCTCATTTTAAATCAACAAACTTTGAAACCACTTTTTTTCCCAATCAACTTGTAACTCCCAATGATGCTTGAGGAGTTACTAGTCAAAAGACTAAAATCGCTTGGCCTTTAAATTAGCAAAAATTACAAAGGTAAAAAACAAAATCAAGATGGCAGCTTCTTCCTGAGGTTAAACATCAACAAAACTTTGGCTGTAGATTTAATTTGACAGCATGGGGTCGAAATTTCACACAGATCGCTTGAATAAAAGTTTTTTTTTTGTATGAGAAAATCGTTAAAATTCACACTTTGAAACAAAATGGCTGCCAAGCTCCAGGTCTTTTAACCATCCCATAATATTAATTTCAACAAGTGTGCTTTGGCTTTGTTAGTGGATTAAAAAAATGTATATTTTTTAACTCTCTGAGAGATTTTACCCTCTTTCATTTTGTGATGGTTTCTCCCATTATGATAATTTTTGGTCTTTCACTATAGAAAAAAAATTCATTTACATCAATTACTAGCTCTGTGTAAGCTTTGGTGAGTTATTGAGTATATGGGTTGGTGCTGTAATAAAGAAATATTGCAGAAACAACCTGGTCTGTGTCATCCAGGACATAAAAATAGTTACAATTAATAATTGCTGCACCGGTATATTGTTCAGTAGAACTTCGGCTGTTCTGTTCTTGACATTTTTCTTGTTGTTCTGACTTTTTCTTTGTTTCGTTTAACACATTTTCATCTTGTTATAAAAGATAGATAGACAGTTTCAGATTTATTGTGTAAAATATCTGTAAAAATGAAGCCTAAAAAAGAAGTATATCAAGAATTGACGGATAAACCCTTAAAAAATCCCTGGAATTTTAAGGGTTAAAGAGCATAACCCTGATATATAAAAGAGCCACAATGAGTGTATTTTTTGAAAGGAAGACATGATGAATGTAGGGTTTTAAAAAGTGAACCTTCCAAGTAGATCAGCTGCTTCGACCATCAAAGAAATCCAGGGAAAAAGTGTCGTGCCTTTCTTCTGAGAGGCGAACTTGGCGTGTTTCACCAAGAAATGAACGAATTGAAGAAAAAGTGGAATGAATTAAGCATGTGCTCTTCAAACTAACGTAATCAAAGGGAGCCTTGTGAAATTCAAAGCGAGGGGAGCGGAAGGGTCAAGAGAGCTGTGCTTAACATCTGTCATCTTTGTGTTGACTCACTGTCATGGCCGAAGGGAATGGCTATCGGCTGTGGGCGCACCACTTTTACACACACAACTGGTTATCGCTGATGAATGTTGGCCCTGTTTTCCTCTCCGTGTGCACAAATTATCATAATCCCGAAGAGAAAAAACTAGATGTCTTTTTTGAGGATAACATTGTTTTTTTTGAGTCAAATTATGTGGGACAAACTCATTGATCTACATTTTCTTTCAGGAGTTTCCAACTCATAAATACTGTAATAGTGAAAGGAAATGATGAGGATGATAAAGTAAGGCGTCCTGCATGTTAGAAGTAAGAAAAATGGGCTAATAATTAACTATATGTGACAGTAAATTAGGATTTTCAGTTAAATTAGGAAAAAAAACTACACTGAGAAAATAAATGAATAAATAAGGCTTATCGGTTGCATATTTGACTTAAAACATCTGGGTTTTTGTGTCATGCATATGTAAGTACTTTTTTTCTTTATAATTTGACCCTTTTTACTTTATTAAGTTTGTTTGAGGTTTCTTTTTAGGGTGTGGCATTACAAAGTAATCAATAAAAGTATGATTTTATGCTATACGTACAACAATTTAACGGTTTATACTTGTACAAACTAAAGCCTATTTTCTGTTGCTGCAACATTCAAAATTGCCAAGTTGGGATCAATTATATTTTAATTATTGCTTGAAATTGTACAAATCAAAAAGGACATAAATTAATGTTCTCTTTTTATTCCTAGATCTATTTAGCTTGACAGCGTGATTGCCTGGTTGTAAATCAATTTCAGAAAAGTTTAATTGAAAAGAAGACAGTTTCTAGAATGAAACTTTTTCATTAACATTTTTCATTAATATAGCCCCAGCCATTAAATAATAATTAGTTATTGTTAAAATTGGTTTAAGTATCTGCCAAAAGACTCAAAGTCTTCTAAAAGCCTTAAGAAAGCAGTAAGAATCAACCAATCAATCTTTAACTAGCCAATCAAACAATCAAATTTTACTAAACTAACCAACCTTTAGCCTACCAACCAATAAAATTTTAACCAACCACCCAACCAATCAATCAAATGTTAACCAACCAACCAAACTTTAACCAACCATTCAACAACCAATCAAATTGTACAACCAACCAACCAACCAATCAATCAATCAATCAATCAATCAATCAACCAACCAACCAACCAATCAATCAATCAATCAATCAATCAATCAATCAACCAAACTTAAACCAACCATTCAACAACCAATCAAATTGTACAATCAATCAACCAACCAACCAACCAACCAACCAATCAATCAATCAATCAACCAACCAAACTTAAACCAACCATTCAACAACCAATCAAATTGTACAATCAACCAACCAACCAACCAACCAACCAACCAACCAACCAACCAACCAAGCAAGCAAGCAAGCAATCAATCAATCAATCAATCAATCAATCAATCAATCAATCAATCAATCAATCAATCAATCAATCAATCAATCAAATCAAATTTTAACCAATAATTCAACAATCAAACAACCAACTAACCAACTAACCCATCAAATGTTAACCATCCATCAATCATTCACTGTTTTCATTTAAAAACATGTTAAATATTAGAGAATGAAATAAAAAAATTACTAAAATAAAGTTATAAAAGTGTAAGAAAAAAGGTTTTATGAGATGAACTTGTAGAATTTCACTTAATTGATATTTTTGTCATATTTTATTACTTTATTCTATAAATTAATTCTTTTTTAATTGATTTTTTTTCTTTTATGAGGACCTTATTGGAGGAGAAACTAAACCAAAAATGTTTTTTCGTCTGGAAATAGAAGGAAATCAATGCATCGTGGCTGAAAATAGTTCTCCACAGGACCACAGTCAGATTCTTTTTCATGTTTAACCCTTTGATGTTTCACCTTGAAATGAAAAAAAGAAAAAAAAAAACCGAATCAGAAAATCCTCTTACCCCACATGGACACCACCCAAAGTATGTCATCAGGATTAAGAAAGGGCCCCGACCCCACTGATTGCCTCGGACGCTCAATCAGACTTCATTCTTTTGGGGGCTGCCACCTTTTCTGAGTTTCCTCTGACCTGAGAGGAATCGTGTGTGCGTGCATGTGAGGGCGAAAGCAGAACTAGATCTTTCTCTAAAAATAGATAATGTGCTTTTCTTTTTTTTTTTTTTTTTCTATCACCACAATAAAGGGACGGAGGAAGCGCCCGGGGGCAATGCGAGAGCAGAACAAGAGATGTGGGGACGGAAGACTTGGCTGTCATGTCCTTGGCCGTCTGCCTTACTGCCTGCCCAGAAAGCTGGCGGATCAATAAAACCATGACATACACTCTATAACCTTCAGAGCTTCGAATAATTCTTTAGAAAGCCATCTAGAGGGAAACATCTCTCGTGCCTATGGATTGATGTTATGATGATCCCACTTTTTCAAAAACCGACTGCCTTTTTTGTCTTCTCGTCAATAGAGCTTTGTCATGGAGGGAGTCGATAATGGGAGGATTAAATAAACACAAACTCACACTCAGTGAAATAGCTTCCCTTCACCTGCACTCCATCTGAGAAGGAGCTTCGCACTCAAATTTGATCCCTTCATTTTTTATCAGTGTGAAGAAAAAAAAAAAAAAAAAAAAAAAAAAAAACCTACCTCTCATTTTTACCAGGAGGTGCTTAATCCTCAATGAATACATTTGCGGCGTGCACGTACGTGTGGGCATGTGCGAGCTAATCTGCCACACCGTCACCAAACACAGACTTTTTCAGCTAGATTTATTTTCTAATGTTGACGTTTATCGCTCGAGCACACCTGCCATTCGTCACCCCTCCCCCCCTCCTCTCCGATAATCCAAGAGTCAGTTCGCTAAAATGCGAATCTTTTAACTTTTATTTGGCTTTCATGCCTCTCTCCATCCCTTACTTCTTCCTTCCCCCCGTCTGACTCTTTGGTGAGGCGGGGTGGCAGCTGGCCCCTACGCTCCCATATCCCTCTGATCTTTCATTAAGAGCTCGTCACATGCTGCCCCACTCATCACTCAAACACATCGCTTCTGGAGTAGGAGAATCCAGGAAATGTCGTCTGTTTCTAACAGAAGTAGCTTTTATTTTGAAAAAAAATTCAAACAGGAAGGTAAACATCTGAGTAGCTCCAGTGTTTATGCAATTAATGAAATTCCAGGAAACTGTTGCCAAAAAATGCCCCAATATGTAATATTTCACGTTATAGCTTAGTCACATCTGTCCTGAATGGGTCGACACCGTTCACTGGACATATCAGCCCTCTCGAGTTCTAAAAAAGAAATAGATCCCATAGATTTCTATTGAGAAAGTTATTTCTTGCTTTTTAACATCTTTTTAAAGATATTTTTTCTCAATCGCAAGTTATAAACTGACCAATCAGATGCCTTAGTAAAAGCATGTGGTTCCCACTTCAAATGTTTGATTGACAGATTTCAGTGGAAATGGTAAATGGCGTATACTTGTATCGTGCTTTACTAGTAAGTAAGTAAGTAATATTTATTTATATAGCACTTTTCTCAAACATAAGTCACAAAGTGCTTTACAGGGAAGGAGGTAGAAAAACACATAGAATACAAAACACATAAAAGTACATAAAGTGATAAATTACAGTTACGAGAGAGAGACCCAGTCAAAAGAACTAAAAAGCTAGATCATAAAAATGGGTTTTAAGTTGGGTTTTAAAAACATCAATAGAATCCAGTGAACGTAGAAATTGGGGGAGTTCATTCCATAGTCTGGGTGCCACTGCTTTAAAAGACCGATCTCCTCTGGTTTTAAGACGTGTCCGGGGAACCATCAGTAAGTTCTGCCCGGGGGATCTCAGCCTTTGGGAGGGGGTATAGGGCTGGATGAGGTCTGCAATATAAGGTGGGGCTTGTCCATGAAGGGCTCTAAAGGTCAGAACTAAAATTTTAAAATGAATTCTAAAAGAGACCGGGAGCCAGTGAAGAGACTTTAAAATGGGAGTGATGTGTGATGTACTACCTTCCTTGAGGGCTCTGGGGGAACTTCGGGGCTCAGTGTCTTGCCCAAAGGCACTCCGACACATGGGCGGGCAAGGCGGGAATTGAACCCACAATCTTCCGATTTGGAGTTGACCGCCCTACTGCTTCACCACAGCCGCCCCATGAGTGGAAAGGGTCTGGACTTCTAACAAGCTCACTCATGATTAGCAACAGTAGCTCCTCTAAAAACGTGACTCAGACCAATTACGGGCTTCCAACTGGCAGGAAGCCACAATGAAGGCTTTGGCCTAATTTTGTGAGGGACATTAGGCATTTTCTATGGGTGATATCAACACCTCTCCTTGTCCAGTGAATTAATATATGTCTATGATCAATACCGGCTATCTGCGAGGCAAAAGTAGGAAAATGTCGAAGACTACTTTGTGAGCCTGTGGAACGGAAACTTTTCTAAACTATTTTCTTTACAGGTGTGCCGTTGACAACAGGTCATAGGGAACACCTATACAACACATAAGGATAATGCTACGTTCACACAGGTTTCTGAAACACGCATTCCAAGAACCGCTTCCAATGAAAAGCCACTCATGAGTATTTTAGGCTTCAACGTTCAAAACTTTTGCATTCACACAAGTTTGTAAGTCTGTTTTTGGGCTTTACACTTAAAATACAATAAGACGTTCATCAAAAGTTACACCAGTTGAACTTTGAGCAATCGGGAACTTGGGTTTGGTAGTGACGTGTGGGTACCGCCCTTTTTAAACTGCCCACCATTTGAAAAATTAATAATTGCAGCTTGTTTTCTGCCAGAATACTATGACATCAAGTTAGAGGCATAGACCAAGTCATATGACACAGAGTCTTTCATAAATCTGAACAGAACTGTGAAAGAAAAATCCTGCAGCAAGAGTTGCACATTTCACACAAAGCCTTTCTCAAACTGTTAGTATCAGGTCAATGCTAAAAGCACCTGCGTTCTTGAACGTGTGTCAAATGGCCGATGTCTACATACAGTCTCATTAGTCCCTTGCACTTGTAGGGGTGCATCGAGTTTTTGGGTTGTCTGGTTGCTTGAAGGGTTGGATAGATGGAGCACAGGTGGGTCTTGCAGTTTCCTTGAGGCTTGTACGACCACCTTAAAAGACGTCGTTAAATTGGAACACATTGTGAACACCAGATGCTAAAAGCATACTCACGTTAGGAATGTTATTGAACAGATGTTCAAGTGTGCACGTAGCTTTAGCTAGACAAAGACATGTATGAACTTTTTAACCCCTCCAAATCCTGAATACTGCACAGGGATGGAGTTAGCGTAGTTTAAGCGGTTGATCTGGTCTTCTTGTGTGCTGCTTAACTATTAGAATCTAGGATACTAGACAATCACTGTGTCTGGGCCGTTCTATATCATCTGAACATCCCATGTGTGCAGCATTTTTGCATGGCCTGTAAGGGTCCGGTACTTGGATCTTCCTAATGACTAGAGCAGGGATAGGCAACTCAAAGGGTGCAAACCTGCATGTTTTCCATCAAACCCTTCTCTGGCAAGTTCTAGTTGGCTGGAGACACCTGAACAAGGTAATCGGTCATGAGTAGAGCTTGGATATCTGGAAATCATGCAGACACCGTGGCCCCTAGTGCCTGGAGTTGCCTGTCCATGTGGCGTAAGGACAATATTTGACAACGTCACCTGTTCTTGATACATTTACCACATGCACAACAATGGTACGTTCCGTGACATTTCTTGGCCGCATGAGTCTCAAGGGAACCGCAAGACACACAGACCCGGACAATCTGTAAATCTAAGGGTATGGGTCAACGTGACCGAGACTTTAGCAACTGTTTCATATCGGAGCGTCCATCTTTTCTTACGTTTATTCTCAACGTTGGTTTGGATCAAAGCCCTTCTGCATGTGTTCTGATAGATCCAGAGTTTCTTTTCCTCGTTAGGTGACAGCATGTCCGCATTTAGCACTGACCTGTTCTTTGTTCTGAAATGGGGGAGGGGGGGGTTGCGAGCTGCAGGCGGCTGCAGGTGCTGAGTTGGTTAATGACGGTCATTAACTAGCTTGAAAACTGTTATTTTCTTGCCATTTTAAATGCAAAAAAAACCTGTGGGTGAGGCAGAGCTGTAACTTTGTTTGACAACTGGGATTGGCGGAGCTGTTTTTTTCACCTTTGCGATATGAAGTCTTTAAAGGCATATAAATGTATTTGATAAAACCGGACTGACCTGATCTTTGCCCACTGGATTCAGACTGATTGACCGCCCCACTTCTGGTGTTCAATCTGGGCTTTAGTGCGAAAACAATAGCGCTGTGGCAGTGATGCAGAAAAAGAAAAGACGGCGAGATAAGACGGGGTTGGGAGACAGTTGCGGGGCGGCAGAGTGAAACAGAGAGGCAACACGCAATTTGGAATTCACAGCCGATGTGCCGAGACCCATCTGAGCCTATTCTGTGTCCGATCCTGCTCTGAATTCTAAAACATCTCTGCGCCCCCGCCCCTCTTTTTATTTCTCCTCATCCAGACTCCTGTATTTGTTCTTCTTTTGGGCGAACATGATGGTCTCCTTTCCGTCTCTTTCACCTTTGTGTCTCTTCATCACTGTGCGAATGGGATTCATGTCCTACCATGAAGCTGTGAAAACACAGGCGTTCCCCGGGGGGACTCAGCTGTCAGAGAACAAATAACATACAGACAGGAACTCTGTTTGTGGTGCCTCATTGAATTTTTCATCTTAATCTTTGAAATATACATGGCAGAGGTCAGGGACGCGGAGCACTGTTGTAATAATAGTGCCCTGGCCAGCCGACGTGAGCACATATTTGGTATTGGTTCAGTCAAATGAAGGGGGTGCTGGTGGCGGGGGGTGGGGGGGGGTGCGTCTGTCATCCTGAAGAAGTGCCTGTGGTTGACATGACAGGCAGATGTCCCTGAAGAGCCTTCGTATCATGTTTGAAGTGTCCGTGCCAGTGCGCCGTGGGGCGAATTTTTTGTTGCAGAGAAATGCGGAGATGGCGGAGTCGGGGGCGGAGGAGGAGGGGAGGGGGGAGGCGAGGTTTTACATATGTTTGCGTGAATCCATGCGTGCAAAGCTCCGGAAAATACAAGAAACAAAAAGAGGCTTTCCTTGTCGTGCTTTAGTTGAGTGTTTCCGTACTTTTTTTTTTTTTTTTTAGCCAGAGTGAAGGTGCTTTCAATTATTAAAAAACACCAAACTCCTCACCCAGTTTCCTTGATTATTCTGAGTTTTAGCAGCACGCAGAGTGGGAACGCGGGACCCCTTTAGCCTATAACTGCCTTTTATTGTTGGGAGATAATAGATTAACAGATTTAAAGACCGAAAAAAGAAAAGAACATGGTTGATCCGTTTCCCAGAAGCCCCCTTAACAAGGTTTTGACTGTATTTGCGATAAAATTCCAACTTGCACCGTTTTAAGAAGGTCATTAAACATGCACTGAAGGACTTTTCAGCTGTTTCAATAATGTCGACTCATTTTGATGAGACTCATTTACTCCGTGATTCATAGATCCATTTGGTGGATTTTTTTCTTTAGGAATCTCTCTCTGGCTCGTCGATCAGGATATGGATACTTCCTGTGATTCTCTCATCTGTAGCGTTCACTCGACCTCACAGCCAAGGTGTCATTACTAATTTAATCCGAGTGTTCCAGAAAGTTTGTTTTTATTTGATAGTTTTTTTTCTTCCCTGCTTTAGTTGGCTCTACGTACAGGATTAAATTACCAGCAGAGCAAAGCCAACAAATGTGCAGCGGTCTTGAAAACCCTGAAGCCCTGTAAGTCCCAATGTGTCAGTTCACAACTAATTAATTACATTTCTAATTAGTCTCACTGAGGGAAGGTTTATTAATTTTACAAAGACTGATTTTAGATTGCAAGATCCAAAATCAGCTCAAACTGTCCAGGAATTGTGTTGCCTTCAGTGTTGGACTGACGAAATACCTCATGTAAACGATGCTTTTATTTTGGAATTTTTGTTTGTGTGAGTTCTGTGGGATGTTAGAGATTGAACTACCACAAAACATATTTCTATTTTTTATCAATTAAACAAATAGGCTGTTGATTCATTTTTATTAGCTTCAAGCTTTTTTAATTTTTTTTTTTTTCTGGGCTTTGAGAAAAAAATGTACACAGAATAAATTTAAAAAAAAAGGTGTTTTAAAGAATACAAAATCAGTAATTAGTTTCAGTAATAGTTGGCATTTAAAACAAGAAAACTTTATTTAAAGGCAAAAAATTGAACATTATGAGTTTAATACACTGGAGAAATAAAATATGATGGGAACTCATTTATTGTTCTTGATTTCAATTCAGTGAAACTCTTGCTAAATATAATGTAAATGTGTGATAAATCAATATATATATTTAAATAGAATATAATGTTTTATTTATTTACTTTACTTCAGTGCACACATCCTTATTTAGTGCAAACAGTTAATACATTTATAATAAAATCAGGGCTGTTAACGAACGCAATTAGTAAAAAAAAAAAAAAAAAATGTAAATAAGTAAATAAGTAAGTAATGTAAATAAAAAAGTGTAAATATTCCAATTTACTACACTCCACAGAGCAACTGTCTTTCGTCAGTTCAGGCTTTCACAAAGTGCATTAATTTCTGATAATGCTCACTTCATTGGGCATTATCTCGTTCACAACATACTGGTAGTCATTTACAAAATTACTAAATATTCACTCAATTTTTAGTACTTTTTTCCTGTTTTTTTAGGTTTAGATCCCTTATTTACAAAAGGCGGATTATATAATAGGTTACACGGTAACACGACAACGTATCCTGAGTGACGATATTTATTAAGTATATATATGATAAGGATAGGTTCAATAAAGCATTAGTTCAGAAAGAAATTCACCTCTCACTGTTTGTTTTTCGTCCAAATCATGAAGGAAAAGTTTGTTTAGAAGAAATCTGTTCAAACAGAACCTCGGACCAGAACTTGTTTTTTAGGCGTGCATCCACACCCAGCAGCCAATCAGAATCAAGTATTCACCCGGACCATTTAAAGCGCAGAAACACAATGTTAGTTTCTTATTGCTGTACTTCCGGATCTTTATTTATTTGGAGTAATAATGCAGACATAATACTTAAGACAAAAAAAGAGAGAGAAAATGATCTCTTTGTTTTGTTTTTAAAACCCACCTATTGTTTAAAATTTACTTTATAAAACATTGCGAATAATCGTGACTAATCGTAACAACAAAATGTAATTAATGCTGATTAATCACAACCCAAATATGAAATTTATTATAATTAGTCGCAACCGAGTGTGATTAATTGTGATCAATCTAATCCAAAATGTGATTAATTGCAACCAAAATGTATTGATAATTTTTTTAATTGATTGACAGCACTAAATAAAATGGACAATGAAGCTGTATTTCTAAAATAATAAATAAATAAATAAAATAAAATAAAATAAAATAAATCGCATTATATAACCCAGAATTTTGATTAAAAAAATAACCCAAAATATAAATTTACTCTATTTTAAATAGATGACTTAATATTGTTTTGTAATTTATTTCTTTATTACTTATCCATTAAATAATAATATAAAAAAAACGTTAAATTCTGACTTTTTTTTTTACCTTGTTGTGAAGTTTTACCCATTTAACTGCACTTAGGATTTATGTACTAATTGTGGGTAAATTAATATACTTCACCGACTTAATACCAAATAAAAATTAAAAAAATTCAATTCGACCGCTGAGCTAAAATGGAGATTTTTGCATAAATAGTATCAAAAAATTTGAACCAAACATTAAAAAACCCTCTTTAAACTCACTTACTGTTAATAAAAAAGCGACGTACGATTCCAACTATATTACAAACTCTTGGTGCTGAAACATAGATGCAAGCGGTCTTTTTTTCTGCAGGGTAAATCAAATTCTGCGTGTAAAAAAATACAAAGTCAAATAAGAGGCTGTAATGTTATCAGAGTCCACGAGTCATAACCGTGATGATATCTATCTCTCCCAGCCGAGGCAGGGTAACTTGATAGAAGCAATACGTTGTTGGCCATATAAGCGCTGATGCATACAGGTACACATCCAACATCTTATATTAGGTCTGTCAGGAAGAGAGGGAAGTGGCTGGTTTCTGTTAGACGGGAACACAGGGAGAGGAGAGCGAGGCTGATGGATGGAAACCAGCTGGAGTACAAACGGCCCTTCATTAAAACACATATGTGGATATATCTGTAAAACAAAACACATGTTCTGTTTTGTTTGTCATCCAATGCTGGTCCCCTGATTCCAAATTCAGCCCCCACTAGGGTTTTCAATTATCCGAACAGCGCACCTCTCCTCCCGCTGAATTAGTGCGACACACAAGTGGGTAATGAAATTTGATGTGGCGGCGGCTCCGTTTGAAAACAGCAGTCTGATTGATTCCAGCATCTGAGGGACGAGAGTGGATGTTTGAACGGATTGTTTACATGTGGGATGAGTTCAGTTCATGTTTTCCTTTTGGACTCAACTACAGCTCATGCGGCGAGCTTTAAGGGACAATCCCCCTTTTCCCCTCTCTGCTGCTAGGAGCTCTGTATATTTTACATTAAAATGCGATCTTTGTTAAACTGCTCCTGATTCACAGTAATTTCAAAAAAGAAATGCCCAGAAATGCAATTCTAAACTTTATTTTCTTGATATGCGGCGTCCATTTCCATCAGAGTGAATCTTTTGTGTAAATTTATCACAAAAAAAGACAAACTTTGATTTTTATTATTATTTTTTTTAATTGCGCTTAAACTCATTACTTTTTAAAGGTTATATATTAGGTTTGCTTTTGCATTCTTTTTCATTTAAAAACAAAGCAAAAGTTTATGTATATTTAAAAAAAACATACAAGCTGTCACTGCTGAATCTCTACAAGGATTGACATGATCAGTACAAACATGTACAAATATCATTGTACATACATTTTAACCAAAGTGATTTTGAAGTGTTTTGAAAAAATAAAAAAAATAAAAAACTGTAAATAGACCAGGTAACAAAAAAATGTTGTATAAAGGGGTGGGACCAAAAAAGAATTTTCTTCTACCCACTCTGTTTCAAGCACAATGTTTGCTTCACTTGTATATTTGTATATTTGTATATTTGTATTTTTTTTTTCCAATTTTCTTATATTTATATTTTTAGATTCTTACGTTTATTTAGTATTTTTGTACTTTTAAATTCTTATATTTGTAATTTTCAAATTCTCATTTTATTTTCATTTTGTGTTTGTGTTTGAAATAAAGAACAATAAATAAAAATTTCCTCAGATTTTCTTGACTGAAAACCATGAAAGCGGTCAATCATAAACCAGTATTTTTACACTTCCTGTTTCATTTTTCTCTAATGTTTGGGGAATGACTGTGACGTCCAATTTGTTCTGTCATAAACTGCATGTACACAACTTTGAATCATTTCCTTCCAAAAAATGTCATATTTATTCTTATTTAATGTAAAAATTGCACTTTGTGCAACACATGTATATATTCTCACAGTTGTCTGTTAAAATGTCTTTTCTGTCTATTTTATTCTTATTGGCTGGAGAGCTCCTGAAACTTCATTCTATCATAAACTCCTTGTTCAACAATGACAATAAAATTATTTTGATTCTGAAATAGCTCAAAATAGTTCAAATAATCCAAAAAAGAAACAAAAAAATCAGCATTAATCTATTTGTAAACAAGTTATTTGGAAAAAATAGATTAAATTCTACCACAATAATTCTGGATTATGTAACAAAACTGTTAGATAATTCAGATTTGATAAAGTTAAACGAGATTGTCTAACTTTGTTGTGTTGTGAGACTGCATATAATCACACAAATGTTTATAACAATTTGAATTTGCATGAAATATTTATAGATTTCTCTTATTGAAATATTTTTATTCATTTAGCAAATACGGTTGCAAGTATTCATGTCTGATTGTTAATATTTAGATATATTTATCAATAAATATATCTAAATATAGATTTAGATTTAGTGCAAAATCTTAATATAGATTTTGCACAGCCGCTATTATTATTATAGTCTGCTCATTACAGTTTGCACAATTTGCTTGTTTTTTTCTTGTCTATATATATATATATATATTTTTTTATTATTATCTTTTGTAAATATTGCTTTCTTTTTAAATATGTCAATATATTCTGTATACATCTAATGCTGAAACAGCCTAATTTCCCAGCCTGGGATGAATAAAGTATTTCTATTCTATTCTATTCTATATTGTTTGTTTGTTTCTTCATAATTTTATCAGTTCTAAAATGCAAAATCTGATTTTACTGAACAAAATGTTCAATTTTCTCATGTTGTGTATATCATTGAACTTGTTAGATTACTGCATTTACTGATTGATCACAAAATATACAAGAAATAACAACAAACTATCAAACTAAAAAAATAGGAAAGGATTTAATATTGTTAAAATCACTTATTTTTAAATCATTTACTGTTAAAATGTTGTTTGGTCTCCCAAAATTGAATATATTTAAATAAAATATTGTAAATAAATCTTTCTTTGGCGTTCATTCTCCATTCATGCATTTAGTTGCCTGTAAAAAAATGTTGTTTTATTTTAGGAAACTTCATGAAAAATGTATTAATGCAACTTTACTCTACTACGAACAACTGTTACCACAAGCTGGCATTTGGAGCGGCGCTGAAAGGTCGCGTGAGACATAAAGACTCCTTCTATGGCAGTTTAGGATGATTCCTTCTGGCGTTCGCCGTTTCCTCCGATCCAAACCGGACCTTCAGAGAGTTGCTGGGTGAGATGCAAGGAGCGGGAGACGTTCCTCCAAATTGCTCCTCGGGTGTCAAACTGAGCGTGCCGGTGTTCTTAGCGGTTCGAAAGTAAACACGACAATCAGCGTTTTAATTCGTGATTGCCGAACGAGCCGTGAGCTAATCACAGATAACGAGGAGAGCACGAAGAGAGCAACACTCGGAGGTATTTGTTTGTAATCTGCACACGCAGGGATTACTGTTTATGCAAAATTCAAGTGAAGTACAACACTGCTAAATGATGGCCTTTCTGTTGACTCGACTGTGTCATACGTTCAGCTGTTAAAGATCCTAAAGTGTCTTGATGCTCCAGCAGTGACCTAATATTTGTGATAGCCGTGGGTCTGACGAGACCTTTGGCTGGAAATATATTCGCCATCGACGAGCCCTAATGCCGTTAACCTTTTCATCACAATTCATTACTAAGCGCAAAGAGCTGACAGGCAGGACCTGATGCTCGTCATTAGGATTTATTATCTCAGTGAAGTGGAGCGTCGTCTCAGAGCTGCGCCTCCAAAGTCGCTTCTGATCTTTTGGAGTTAAACGGTTTCCCCTCAAGAAAACAACATCGAAAAACCAAGAAAAATATTTTAGGGAGCAAATGAATCAATGCAAAAAAAAAAAAAAAAAAATTCTAGTAAATTATTCACCGTTCATCTGAGCTGGAAAAAGATCCGGGAAACCTTATTTGATTTCTCTTTGGGTGTAATGTAAAACAAGGGCGCAGACCTGCCCCCCCCTCCTACCCCTTTGCCATTTGTTTCAAAGTTAAAGGCTACAATCCTAAATATATCTCTCCTCTTGAAGGTCAATAAATGATTTGAAATATTAACAATGCTGCCCGGCGCTTGAAGAGTGTGAACGAGCTGATGAAACCTCCAGTCGCCCTTCCCCATTAACAAATTCAGAGGTCGGTGCGTGGGGGGAATGAAGGGATTTTTGTGCCACCATATTGCAAAAAAAAGTTACAGATTTTAGATCAAAATGTTTGAAATTGCAAAGAAAATATAAAGTGTCATAATTTGCGAATACATAATATTTGCTTTCATAATCTTCTTTTAGATTGAAAAATATTTTTGCGTTTGCAAACAATTTTTTTTTCAAAAAAATATTTTTTAACACAAAAATTTTAAGATGTGTTGTGTCTCATCTCGTTTTCACCCTATCTTTGATTTGGCGTTAAAAATTTTCTCTCAGCGTTACGACACCGAAATGCCGCCTCAGCCTCCAAGCACGTCAGTGCGAGGCAGAGACACCTGATTGGATAGAATTGAGACCAATCAGAAGGCTTTTTAGTGTCACTCAAACGTAAAGCTAAAATGAAACTTACGGGCGCAAAATCAAAGATAGGGCGAAAGAGAGATGAGGCACTAGAAAACGAGCTATGGTCGGTGCGTGGGGAGGAATGAAGGGATTTTTGTGCCTCCATTTTGCAAGCGAAATTTACAGATTTGAGATCAAAATTTTTGAAATTGCAAAGAAAATGTATCATAATTTGCCAATAAAAATACATAATATTTGCTTTCATAAACTTCTTTTAAATTGAAAAATATTTTTGCGTTTGCAAACAATAAAAAAAAAAAAAAAAATGTTAACACAAAAATTTTAAGATGTGTTGTGTCTCATCTCGTTTTCGCCCTATCTTTGATTTTGCATTAAAAATTTTCTCTCAGTGTTATGTTTCTGTGACACCGAAATGCCGCCTCAGCCTCCAATCACATCAATGCGAGGCAGAGAAACCTGATTGGATAGAATCGAGACCAATTGGTGTCGCACAAACGTAACGCTAAAATGAAACTTCTGAGCGCAAAATCAAAGATAGGGCGAAAGAGAGATGAGGCACTAGAAAATGAGCTATGGTCGGTGCGTGGGGAGGAATGAAGGGCCACCATATTGCAAGAAAAAGTTACAGATTTGAGATCAAAATTTTTGAAATTGCAAAGAAAATATGTTATAATTTGTGTATAAAAATACATAATATTTGCTTCTTTTACATTGAAAAATGTTTTTGCGTTTGCAAACAATTTTTTTTTTCAAAAAAATATTTTTAACACAAAAATTTTAAGATGTGTTGTGTCTCATCTCGTTTTCGCCCTATCTTTGATTTTGCGTTAAGAAATTTCTCTCAGCGTTACGTTTCTGCGACACCGAAATGACGCCTCAGCCTCCAATCACGTCAACGCGAGGCAGAGACACCTGATTGGATAGAATCGAGACCAATCAGCAGGCTGTTTGGTGTCGCACAAACGTAACGCTAAAATGAAACTTGCGAGCGCAAAATCAAAGATAGGGCGAAAGAGAGATGAGGCACTAGAAAACGAGCTATGGTCGGTGCGTGGAGGAGGAATGAAGGGATTTTTGTGCCTCCATATTGCAAGGAAAACTTTACAGATATGAGATCAAAATTTTTGAAATTGCAAAGAAAATGTGTCATAATTTGCGAATAAAAATACATAATATTTGCTTTCATAAACTTCTTTTAGATTGAAAAATATTTTTGCTTTTTGCAAACAATTTTTTTTTTCAAAAAAATATTTTTTAACACAAAAATTCGAAGATGTGTTGTGTCTCATCTCGTTTTCACCCTATCTTTGATTTTGCGTTAAAAATTTTCTCTCAGCGTTACGTTTCTGCGACACCGAAATGCCGCCTCAGCCTCCAATCACGTCAATGCGAGGCAGAGACACCTGATTGGACAGAATCGAGACCAATCAGCAGGCTGTTTGGTGTCGCACAAACGTAACGCTAAAATGAAACTTGCGAGCGCAAAATCAAAGATAGGGCGAAAGAGAGATGAGGCACTACAAAAGTTTGCAAAAATAAAAAAAATATTCCAAATGCAAAAATATTTTTTTAAAGCAAAAAAAAAAAGGTTTTTGAAAGCAAATATAAAATATGATGTTTTACTCTCAATACTTCACATTTTGTTTGCAATTTAGAAAATTTTTATGTCAAATCTGTAACTTTTGGTGGCATAAAAGTCCCTTCATCGTCAATTCACATTCAAACTCTATCAGATATCCAGCTAGCTCCGATAACTTAAATGCAGAATTAAAAACGCATTCCTTCCTCTTCCTTTAGAGGAGTTCAGCCTTACGTCTTTATCTCTTGATCCTAGGGCTGGGCGATATGGCAAAAAAAGAAAATCACGATTTTTTCAATTTTATTTCACGATTTCGATTTTATCACGATTTTTTTTTTAAATAAATTCACATTGACAAAAATTGAATTATGATTTTAGTTGAAAGAAGTAAACAAATGTTGAACAAATATTTAGATTTTTTCAGAATTTAATTTCAAATGCATTAGAAGCATTGATATATATTTCTGGATTGGCCCTTGCCTACATGCCTATAGACAGAGACGTGCGCGCTCAGGCGCCATCATCATGCATTGATTCATGGCAGCAGAACACAGCTGTTTCAATGGAGGACAGGCAGACATCAATCGCAAAAATCGGGCTAGCTCCTTCATTTCTCAACTGATTTTTTAAAAATATGGCTCAAATTAAAGCTTAGAAAATAATTGATTTTTTGGTATATTTAAATATTTATTATCTATTAAGATCAAGCTGTAAATAGAGCAAGAATTGTGCATTCTACTGCTACAGAAAAGGCATTGATGTCAAATGAACAGCTTCTTAATACTCATGGTTTTTTATTTTGCCTCTGTGCTAAAATACATAAAACAGATTGTAAATGCTTTTCACTCAAGACCAGAAATGAGGAAGACTGATGAAGTTTAATAGCATGAATGACTGATACAGTTTAGGGAAGTCCTTTCCCTGTTAAAAACATCTCAAAGTGGTAAATAATAATAATAATAATAAAAACACCATTTTACAATATTTTCAAATGAAACTACAACTTTTATTATTTTTGTATACATATATGGTAAATAAATCTCAATTGCTTCAGAATTTACCTTCAAATAGATGATTTCATTGTACTTTGAGAGAAAGGCTCCAGCTAGCATCTTTAACTGATACAAATAATAATAATAATAATAATAATAACTTTGATCATAAAATCAAATACATCTGCCAAACTGTTCAGATTCCAAACACAGTGATGATAGCAGTAAACGTGTTTCAGGTTAAAGTTTATGATCTCAGCTCCTTCCCTAACATCTGTTCTCTGCTGTGTTTATGTCACTGAGCAGAAAGCTAGCGTTAGCATTAGCATTAGCGCTGTATCTTCCGGCCGAGCTTTCTCCGGTCTGTTGACCAAAAAAAAAAGATCAATCGTGACGGCACGGATTAAAAAATTATGTGCGAACTCACTTATACTTTTTACAAAGACAAAACAAAGAAAGTGCGACTGACAATAAGATTTATTCTCTCAAAGTAGCTAGCTACGAGCTAGCAAAACAATGCAGCAATGTTCATTTTGACCGCATATTTTACGTGTTTCCAACATGAATTTCCATCCGTTTTTGTTCAGATTGAACGTAAATACGAGCGATTAACATCCGCCATGTTTTAAAACATGAAACATTAATAAAAAACATACGTCGAAGAACCAAGCTAACATGCTATCTATGAGTTGCTAGCACCCACTTTAGCACACAGTTCAGCCTAATTTCTCTCTACTAAAATGTGATTGCTGTCATGTGATGATTCCTCTCCATCGGATTATTTGAGGTTTTTGAAGTCGATTGCAAAACACCGTTGCCTTTTGTGCTTCTTTTCGTATTTTTTTCGGACCTCCGCTATTTATTTACTCTAGAGGACTCAACGCATACTGACGCCGGCACCGCACGTCTGTCACGCCGTATGTCACGTGACTTACTTAAAAACACGGGGGAGGAGGAGGAAGAGCTCGGATTTAAAGTCACAGGCAGTCAACAAGCTTTTGCCGTCTCGCTCTTGCAACTTTCGTAGAAGATCGCGATAAAACGATCTCTCAAAAATGACAGATCGTCAGCTTTGGAGTTCATATCGCGGTTTTATATCGTCATATCGCCCACCCCTACTTGATCCGCTTACTTTCTCACCTCAACACACGTGCAAACATGCACATATGCACTGTACGTCTCTATACTGCAAAGGCGGCTCATAACTGTTTGTTGTTGGCCCTCGTTCTGGCAGAGCAGATGGCTGCTTTTCTGCACCACATGGCCAGCACTCAGGAGATGAGGGGAGGTCTTTAAGAAGAAAAAGACTTTCAATCTGTTTGACGATAGTCCCTCCTCTTATTCAGATCTTTTCTCTTTTTTTTTTTAAGTCATCTCCTGCAACTTTTCCACCACCTTCTCCGTACCTCCACGGTGGAGATTTAGGCGGCCGGCTTTCATCTGATGATTATGTTAATGCTTCGTGGCTGGAAGGTCACAGTGTGAAATAATTAAGATGCGGCGCGAGTGCTCGGCCCCACCGGCCAGGAGCTGCATCCCGCAACCCTCCTCTCTCCAGCAGAGTCTCTCCAACATGTGGGAAAAAACCCTGCATCTGCACTGAGAGCCGCATCCATTATTCATGCTGAGAGCTACTGTAGTTCCAATGCGATGGAGAGACTGTTGAAGATGATGCGTCCTTTGGAGCTGTTTAAACATCAAATGCCGACTTTGGTTTGGAAATGAGATAAAGGTTTAAAAGAAGCGGAGCTGGGAGGACAGAAGGGTTACGTACGATGTGGAGCATGATGTAATCCGCCAGGCGCGGGGCGCTGTCGATGCGGACCAGGATGCCGTCGGTGATGGTGGTGCTGAAGCCCACAGCCAGCCGGTCCGCCCTGGTGCTCGGCCTCTCGTTGTTGGGCCACGTGTACGTGATCAGACCCCCTCCTTTGCCAAAGATGTAAGTGGTGCCAGCTGTGAAAAAAGGACAAGTTTTTTAGTAATATACTTGATGCTACAAAGTGCCCAGTTCTATTTCGAGAAAAAAATTCCACCACCACCATCTTTTTGGGTAAAAGTCAGAAGCTCCCCTGACTCCATCTCTGGCCTATCCGGCTCTTAAATATAGTGCCTTTCCAGGGAATAAGAGCCAGTGTGGCCGGGATGGGATAAGTCTCCTCATGTATTATTTATAAAAGCTGCAACCTAAGAAAAAGGAGGTTGGTAAAAGAAAGGAGAGATGGGGCGATGGCCAGGGGATAGGCGCGGGGATCGAAGAACTTTCATCGGGCTCAGTTTGACAGTGAAAAATGTGTGTGGAGGGGGAAAAAAAGTCTCCTGATGTTTGTTAGATGAGCCTGTATGCAGATTTTCGTCAGATTAAAACCTCAAAATGGACTGAAACTGGCCCCTAGCCTCAGAGTCTTTGAAACTTGTTTCCATTTTTGTGTTATTATTTGGTTGCAGGGTTTGGTACGATTTTAACTTCTGAATGTTCCCTAAGGTGTGTCAGAATTTAGGCAGCCCATCCTTGAGCCTTTTAGCTTTCTAGTTCCCATTGAGGCAAAGATAATCGAAAGATCAAAGGACGGTGAATCAGTGGCGCCTGAGGAGGGCGGAAAGCGTTCGGTCCACCTCAGAGCCTGATTGCTAATGAAACTTCTAAGTTTTAGCACCCATTCATTTCTTTAGACTCTCCTTCCGCATCGCTTCCCACCTCTGGCCGATTCCATTTGCTTCCTTTCAGAGTCACCTGAACAGCTGTTGGGCCGTGTGATGGGTGCCCAGCTGTCTTCCCCGTTTCCCCTATGAAGCAACCGACAATCTGCTCCGTCGCCCGTAATACCCTGGAGACCGCGGGAACATACGGATGAGGTACGATGCAAGAGAAGGAGAGGTGGCCAGATGAGCGTTTCTATTTGCCTTCAGGCGTGAAAACAGGTCTGTTTTTATGGCTCTGGCAACAGCATGGCAAACCACCAGCTAATTTCATCCACAGGAGATAAAGAAAAGCCTAAACAAGAGAGCTATTATCAGTCATTAGCTGCTTTACCTTCTGTAATTATCATATTTTTCAGAGGATAAGTTGCAGTTTTTTTGCACAGTTTGGCCAGGGTGCGACCTATACTCAAGTGCGACTAATACTGCGTTCAAAAGGGCTCGGAAATGTCGTCGAACTATCATTTCCAATAGTAGTACGTAAGGTCTTAAGTCCATTTTGCAACAGGTTTATTATAATAAAGGAGCCAAGCAACAGTCCACACAGCTAAATCAGAGTCAGACAGGCAGGGGTCAATCACGAGAAGAGAGGTTCAGGCCAGGGTCAGGGCAGGCGACAGGGAATAAGAGATCAAGCAGAAACAGAAGGTCAAGTCAAGACAGAAACCGCTCAGTAATGCAGGCAGGGTGGCCCAAACAATACTTCGCACTGAGTGAGACTCTGTCAATACGTGTCCGTTGAGGGGCATCCGGGAGTGTGCGCTGGGGTTGCTGGGAGATGAAGTGTGTTCAGTACTCTGGAGACAGCTTCCACCAGTGACCAGAGGAGGAGACAAAGCACCCACCCTTGAAAACGCTGTTGAAGTCAAAACAGTTGAACTTTGACCAGTCAGGGACTTAAATTGGGTAGCATACTTTTTGAATCCCAGAAGTGCCAACCGTTTTAAAAGTGATCATGAAGGAGAATTAATACTTGTGGTTTAAATTCTATGACACCAAGCCTATGGTATATCCGAAAAGAAATGTGAAATAAAAATATTGGAAAAAATTTACAAGATTTGTACTTCTTTGACATTTTGCACCATTCTCTTCCAAATGTGAGGACCGGTACATGCGCTAGTATTGGGTATTGACAGTTCAGTGTGAACACCGCAAGCTGAAAGTACGTTCAAGATTGCCACTTCAATGCGTTCTTGAGCTCGCATCACATCCCTGTCATGTACATAGCATCGTATGTGATGTACATCTTGATGCAAAAGTGGTCTCCGCACACAGACAACTCAAATCATTGTGCCTTTCAACTGTTTCTTGCAAGTTCCCTGTAGCCAGTGGTCCCTCTACCTGGGTGTGACGAAAACGTAAAGACCGCAATTGAAGCATTTCTACTCGCCAGGTGTGAAGCAGGTTTTTTTATAGTTTGTTGCACGTGTAACGTCTGCTAGATAGCCGAATAAGAAAATCTCGCCAGCACCGTCTCTGTCAGGACCCACTCAGCAATGTCCTCCTCCGACCACCAGAGGGACCCCTCTCCTGAGTATTAACCAGCTTAAGCACCTTCCTCACTACCACTCCCATCAGCCACTGTTTCAGTCTTCTCCATGCACAGCTGATCATCCTCATCAGAACCACCTGCATTTATGCCCACTGCAGCCTTCAGTGCGAAGTCTTGATCGTGTTTCCCCGTCAGTCTGAGCAGTTTCCCCGAGTTTGATTTTTTGTTTCGAACCCACGCCTGTTTATTCTTTCCTCTGTCTTTTTGAGCATTGCCTGCCTTTTGACTGCGTCTGTCTTGCTCTGCTCCATCAAACCATAACGTCTCAGCCTCTTCATCACAGTTACACCTCATTCCCGTTGCAGGAAATCGTTTTGACTGTGTCATCATAGACGGTGTTTCCACTGGTGTTAACTTTTGTATTGACTTTCTCATTACGTTGTGAAGTGATTTTGGTTTGCTAACGGTTGTGTAGCATTTATGTTATTACTTCTATTGCTGACAAAGCCAGGGTTTCTCAGTTGTTATCTATTAGCCCAGGAGTGGGCAAACTTTTTGATTTGTGGGCCAGAAAGGGTTCTAAAATTTGGCATAAGGGCCGGAAAAAGGAGGAGATGGAAGGAGTGATTTGGTAATGAACCTCATAAACTAAAAAGAAAATATGTAATTTAGAGAAAAACATGCTTTAATTTGGAATAAAATTCACATATATTCATTTAAAAACAGAAAATTTGGGAAGTTTAATTTCTAAATTTTGATTTTTTTTTCTCTTTTTGGTGATCCAATGGTTATGATGTCTTCAGAGGAAAATGCGAACTCAAATAAATCCAAAAAATCACCTTCTGACTCAGAAAAAAACACACACGAACGCCAGAGAAACAACAGAAGAAACCAGAAATACAATGAAAATAAAACAATAGTTAGGATTTTTGATTCAATGTATTTTAATTTGGAGGGCCAGATTAAGTAGCTTAAGGGGCCACGTGTGGCCCCCGGGCCGTAGTTTGCCCACCCCTGTATTAGCCCCTTCTCTTATGCTCATGTTTTCATTTCCTCTTTTGTTAACACAAAAGGAAAAGGGACATAACTTGATTTTTTTTTTTTTTTTATAGAAGGGTTTGTTATTTTATCACTAACAACCACTAGTGGGCACTGTAATGTCTGTCAATATTTGCCACTGACACCAAAGTAGAAGACGAAGCGCCCGCCTCAGTGAAGGTGTCCCAAAGCAACATTAAATATATAGAATTTTGAGATTTAAAGTAAATGCAATCTTAATTATTGTTCCTATTTGTGCAAATATACTAGATTGTTTCATGCTGCTAAATATAGTTATGATAGTAAAGAGCGCATATATACAGTCTATTATTATTCTGTTGTTATTCAAGACCAAATGTCTGTTCTTGTTCCCGTATTTTGGTAAATCAATTTCTCCCAAAAGTGTGACCTATACTCTGGAGGGAATTATACTTAAAAAAAATCCAATATTAAATAGTGAAATAGAATTTTTTTCCAGGTTTTTGTCAGTAAACTGCAGTGTCAATGCCTTTCTAAAACCATCCACTTCTCACTCGTGACTTGGAGTTAAAGGAGAAGATGACACCATGAAATCTACAAATAACTTCAGACAGACTGCACCAGATCCGTCCATGCTGTCTCGTTCTTCACAGTTAAAGCAGACTTGGGATCAGTTTCCCAGACAAGCAAGCAAACTTTGCCAATCACATCTAGCGAAATCTATTTTTTTTCTTTTGGGGGGATGACGACAACGAGCGGCAAAGATACAACCACCCCGGGGAGCCAATTATCACGTTGAGAAGATTTGCTTAGTGTTTTAAGAAGACAATGTTTGGCATGAAGTACACACGAGTACTGACGCACACACACAGACGAGATGACGGAGGCACGTTGTGAGAGGGGGTGCAAACGAGTTTGCATATCTACGACTGCTTCTCACGTACAGTCACGCAACTGTGTGATTATCTGCACCAGTACAGAGAAGACAGAGATCCCGAGATTGCAGATATGTAGCACTTTTCCCAGAGTAGCTGCTGGGTCCAGATCGCTCCGGCTGCATATCAATTTTTGCTGTAGCTGAACGCTGAAGTTATGAGCAAGTATGAAGATTTCAATAGAAATCAAAGCTGCACTCACTGTTCTCGGCAGGTGAAAACCTGTGGGCTTTTCACTGATGAACGGGTGATGCACCAAAATAATAATGTTTCCAGAATATTTCACTCAAGCAGTGGAGTATTGGAAAAGTAGCTGAAGACTATTGCATCAACATTTCCAATTCCTCAAATAACCTCCCTTCGGAAGGTAATCCAAGTCCTTTTTGTATGGTAATCAGAGAAACCAAAATGTCCGCTCCACCTCTCCCAAAAAGCCAAAATATTTTTACAGTATATTAGATACTATGTTTCGAGTTAGTTCTGACTTCTATCACCTTTTGCCACATATTCACAAGAATGTTCATGGACAGGGGTTGGCAACCTTTAACAGTTAAAAGGTTACAGATCAAAACCTAGAAAGCCTTTAAGAAATGTGGATTTGCATTCATGACCTTCTGTTTTTTAATACTATGAATTATTTCTTGGCACGATAAAAAAGCAATAATATAAAATGAACCTAGCGTCTCTCAAAATGTGACTTTTTTAAAAAAATTCTTTTTACGTTTGATAGAAACTCAAATAACTTCTTTTCAAAATAAAAGACGCTCTGTGCCAAACAGTATCATCTCGGTGCAGTTCTGAACGGCTAGTAACCAATGATGTGCTGCATAAGATAATATGTGCTTTTAACTCATAAAAGATCAAACTTTTAACTAAATTTTGTTTTGCATATAAAATCTGTGCGTTCTGGAGGTAGCGTTTAGCAAACAAGACGTCTTCAGGTCAACGGGGATGTAAAAAGCTACATAGTTTATCATCTATGTGCATCTCAGCCATCAATTTATAAATGTAGCTAATTAAATAAATGCTAATTAAGTAATCCTTACTTTTGAAAAATTGTTTTTTTTTCTTTTATTTATTTATTTTTGTTCTTTTCCCCTCTTTGTCCTTGGCAGTCTTGCATTGCTGGGTTTTGTTATTTTAGTTTGGGGGTTGGACATTGGTAGTCTTAGTTTGCAGGCTTTGTTTATTTGTTTTTTTAAGTCGTTTTGGCTAGGCGGCCATTTATTTTTGGCCAAGGAGCCACCATGGACAGTTAAAGAGCCACTTGAGACTGCTTCTTTAAATTGTACATGTTTTAGCTAATTAATTTATATGAAATTTTAACCATCATTGTAATTCTGTTTTATTTGCTTAACAAATGTTGTATTTTATTGTTGTACTGATTTCTCCCCAGGGCTCCCTTGAAAAAGAGGTTTTAAATCTCAATGGGATCCACCCCTGGTTAAATAAGGGTTAATAATAATAATTATAATCTATATACATAGAGAAAATGATCTTGTTTTGGTGAATCTGAGCTTTCATTTGGATCCATCATCTTTGTTAGACACAATCTAACAAAGATGATGTTCGTGAAGGAGGACATATATGCAGAAAATTAAGCTCAAAATTGTGTTTTTGAGTATTAATTTTTTCAGGGGCAGTCAAAAAAAATGGAGTTTGAATATTTGGGGTTGACCGAAATTTCCAGCCACTTATATATGACTAGATCCATTACATTGTATTTTTTTCTCATCCGAGTTGACCCTGACTGAAACTGACGAAACAAATTCCTGCTCCCAACTCGTCATATATGGACATAAGGTTCGGGCCCCTTTGGAGTCATTTTTTCTCCGTTTTTTGACGTGCTAGGATCAAAAAAGGGTTCCTCTACTTCTGGGCCCTGAATCATACCAGCCACAAGGCCGCTTGGTACCGGGCTGTAGGGCACCCCAAACCCTCGGGACGTGGTGCTCTGACCAGGTAAGGTCCTTGTCCGTATTGTGTCCGGAATCGTCCCATATTAGAATCAGCGTCCAGAATTGGAGTCCTGTCTCGTGTCCCGAAGGTTGGGGAATCTTTAGAGTTTAACGGGAACAGCTAGATCGCCAAAAAACTTTGAGTTGACACCCAAAATTCAAAAAAGTGTCACGGAGGTGACCCGAACTAAACGTCCACATCTTGATAGCTCCAATACTCCAAGATTTATGTTGCGCTGCTAATATTAGCTTGGGGGTGTGGAACGGTGTAAGCTAGCGGGAGAGAGTGTACAACAACCAAAAGAAGAATTGGGGGAGGGGTTGGCAAAGGCCCGCCCACAATTCAGAGGTAAATTTCTAGTGAGTACTGGTGCTTTGATGAAACTATGTCTTAGATTTCTGCTAATTTTGGCTAAAACGGGCAAAATCCTACTTCTAGTCACAGATCCATGGGAATCCGTTGAAATTATAGTGGGTCTTTAAGAAATGCAATCCTGCAATGGCTGATGGGTAATATAGGGAGAGTTTTAAGAGGTTTGGATGTGCCATGATTCCATTGAGAATTTTAAACTAATTTAAACTATTTGTATATTTGACAACAATTTAACACAAAAGGCTTTCAAAGTTTGGTATCTCTGTGGTTGGAGTTGAGAAAAACGCATTGCTGACACACACAGCTCTGTGGCTCACTGCATCCATCACATGACCCAGCTCTATTTATTTGCAAACAGTAGACAAGAGACTAGGTCAAAGACTTAGCCTCCATTACACAGAGATCCCCTGGGGTGTGACAGTACAGGCAAAAGGTCAGGACACCTGTCTGTGGGACGGTTATGTCCTTCAAGCCCCGACATGGCGTTGCCCAACCAAATAAAAAAAGGGACAAACAATAAATATAAGGGAAGCCAGCTCACAAAAAAAAACAGCTTAACACACCAGCAAACAAGGATGAAAGCTGGAATATTAAGAACTTTCATTTAAATAGGAGACTTATCTGCACTCGTTCTCCTCGCTGTGGACGTATAAAGGAAAAGAAAAACAACCCAATCTATAAAAAGCATCGGGAAATCATGCAGAGCAACTAGGTGACGCTACAAGCAGATAATTGGTTATATTCAGACAACATGCTGTGATAAAAGCTGCTGTTTAGACGGAGCAGGGCAACTGCAAATGACCAAGATAAGCATCTGCCCCACTGCAAAAGCTGAGGAACATTGACTTCATACTCGGAGCGCAAATTCAGGTGTTAATGGACTCTTTTTTTAGGCTTATTTTAGTGGAAAATGTATGAAATGGTGTGCATGTATGCAATAATGGCTTGTTGCAAAGAAAAGTTGGAACTATCAGCGACCCATGAGGCACAGAACTGCAGTTGGTAAATGCTCTGAAGTCCAGCTCTGTGCACGTGGACACACATGCCACACGCCCCGCGGGCGAACACGCTTCTCCCTCTTTCTCCTTTCTGGCTATGTGTGTTGTTTATGCGCTTTTATGTCTTTTCCCTCTTGTTATCTCTTGGGCTTTCTGCAAGCTGGCACCCCAGGGGATGCAGAAAGAAGACAAACACGGTTTGATGTGGTCGAATTTTTCTGCCATCGGAGAAAGAAAAGCCTCCGTCATCAAATGATGCAAAACGTTATTGCCTCCTCCGTCACGTTCAAAAGAACTCTGTCATTACGACGCTTTCCACTGCAAACACGGGGAATTATTAGGCGTGTCATCTTTCACTAACCTCCAATGAAGATTCATCGTCAGTGGAATAAAATTGTAAGATAGTCAGCTGTGTAATCACTGGGATTTATCTCCATTTTACAGCATAATTCATATTTCCAACTGTTGCCTCCTCCCTCAGAGAGAGGGGCCGATGATTGAACCCCTCGTGTTCAGTTTGGCTAAAATGCTAAACATTAACGTCCTCGTGTTGCACACGTGTTGACAGGCTTGATTGCACACGCCATGGTTGTCTTTGCATTGTCGCCGGGTCCCTTTTTTCCTCGCGTGGAAGAAAAAAAAAAAAAAAATGCAGAGTATGATTGATGAAGGGCAGTGTGTTGTGAAGAATGGCTATATGAAGAAAACAGCCTGCCTCGAAATGATTTACACTGTCTGTTTCCAAGTTATAATAAGTTGTAGCATTACCACACTGTATGGATTTACGCACCAAAAACCAGGGGTAATGGAAGTGGAAGAAAAGCTGGAGAAAAAAAGGACAGAATGGACAGAGCAGTGGAAAGAGAGGAGGGGTTGTTTATCCGAGGCTGTATTATGATGTATGTGCAAACCGTCTACTAAAAAAAACATCAAGTTTTAGGATTGCAACTTCAATTCTTATTGATTACAAGATTTTTTTTTTTTTTTTTTTGTAGAATGAGACCAATATTAAGAATCGTCATGTTAGGCTAATTAAATTCTACGCAGGCTATATAATTAACTAGCTACCATTTGACGGAGGAAGGGGGGCTTTCGAGCGGAAACCTACAGAAAATGTAAATTGAAGTCAAAAGGGTCAGAAAAATGATGAGGCAGCTTCACGCGCAGCCTGTAATAATGACTTGTAGAGATGCGTGTGCATGCACACGCTCTTTCACGGCTTCTTTTGCATTGGCTGCACTTTGTTGGAGACATATTGTAACTTTATGAGGCAGCTAACAAATACAACTATGCAATTTGTGGCTTGGTGTACTGCAATCAGATAATTTAGATACTAAATTTTTTTGGTTTACAGTTTATCTGGTCAATTATATTAATTTGAGGCTTAGCTTGAAGGGGATTCCCATCTGACTCAGGTACAGAGTCATTGGCCAAATAACAACCCAGTAGTAGATAGATTTTATTAATATAAAAATGTATTTAACTCAAAAAGTAATACTAAATTCTTAAAGTCTCACTTTGATAATCTTATGTATTTTAAAAGCATTTCAAGTGTTTTTTTTTTTTTTTAAGCGCTGTGCCATTTTCTAAAACACACTTTCTGTAGAGGGGGAAACCAAAGGTGAGAGCTCTCTGTTTACACAAGAAAGTAAAAGGACGGACTTTCCATCAACAATTTTGACAGGTGCCCCGCCCCCTATTTCGACCAAATGAAAAAGGCAGATCAAACCACGCAATTTAGATATTTGATTTCAATTTCCGGTTTCATTTCGATTGGACGAAATAAGGGGCGGGGCACCTGTCAAACTTGTTGATGGAAAATACATCCTATTACTCTCTTACCCTTTTTTCCGCTAGCTTACAGCCCCTCGCACAGCAACTTGATATTACCGTTGAAACAAAAATGGTGAGCAATACACAGTTTGAAGGAAGACGCTAACTCAGACGAGGAAAACAACGATGTAAAGACATGAATCGAGTCGTCTAGAAGTAGATGTATCACTCGGGGCATTTTCTGACATTTTTTTAGTCTACACCTGCTTCATATTGATTGGAATAAATAAATCCTCAGAAATGCACATTCAAATAAAAAATAATCATCAAAAATTCCCAAAGAAAATGTTAGAAACACCAAAAACAGAACTTTTTATTGGAGTGGGTTTTTTAAGGTTTTTAAGTCAACATTTCATCCTCTAAACCAGGGGTGGACAATTGTTTTGACTCGTGGGCCACAAAGGGTTCTAAAATTTGGCATAAGGGCCGGACAAGGAGCAGATGGAAGGAGAGATTGGGTAATCAACCTCATAAACTAAAAATATAATATGGAATTTAGAGAAAAACATGCTATAATTTGGATTCAAATTCACATATATTAATTTAAAAACAGAAAATTTGGGAGTTTAATTTCTAAATTTTGATTTTTGTTCTCTTTTGGGTGATCCAATGGGTTGATGAAAATGTGAACTCAAAGAAATGCTGCATTTATGTGGTGTAGGAATAATCCGAAAGATCACCATCTGACTCAGAAAGGAACACACACTAACGTCAGAGAAACAACACCATTCATGAGAAGAAACCAGAAATACAATGAAAATAATACAATAATTAGGATTTTTGATTCAATGTATTTTAATTTGGAGGGCCAGATTAAGTAGCTTAAGGGGCCGTAGTTTGCCCACCCTTGCTCTAAACCTTTCAAAGGGTGATGCATGAAAGCACTTTATTCAAACAAAAAAAATATCTTTGGGAACAAACTTTTAGGTCTTCATGACTGGATAATTGCATTAAATCGATTTTTGATTACTCCTTACCCCTCTAAACCAGCTATTGTGCAGGAAAGACGAAAAAATGCCACCATTTCTGGCTAAGTAAGGGTTCAAGCACACAAAGATAGCCTCCATTTTGGCAATTCTCCTTTGTAACAGTTGTTTTTGAACATTTTCTACCTTTGAAGACAAAGACACAGTTGTGATCCTCACTATCTATTCACTGACCAAGATCTCCCCCCTGCAGAGGAAAGCTAAAGGCCGTGACCGTCAACCTCAACATGCGGCGAGCCACAGCTTATTACAAAACTTCTGCATTTCTAACCAAAGACAAAGTTTCTCAAACTACGTTGGGAACTTGCAAGACGTGGTGACACCACTAGAAGGTCAACTCTACTCCAAAATGTGGATTTTCAAAACCAGGCTATATAATCTAGAAAAATAACTTCTCATGACAAGGAGCAGGAGGGCTTGGAGTTTCTGGCGCCACCCCTCTTTGGCAGGGAACATACCGTACTTGACAAGCTATATTTCCACGAAGAGCAGCTTGATTTGTCATCTGTGTCATGTTGCTGAGGAAGAGGTGGGAACTGTCGAGATGGCAAACAAGGGAGAAAAAAAAAAGAGGGACTTTTCGCGGGAGGAGTGAGGAAGAAGGGAGGTGACAGCGGAGTGGCGTGGATGCTCTGAAGGCTCTCCAAATCACCAGCACAGACGAACGGGGAGCTGGCGGTCGCGTACCCTCGCTTCAAATGCGACTGCAGCGGCAGAAGGTGAACCATAACACCTCCTCTCTCATTACCACAGACCTCCAAGATCCAGTACCCCCCCCCCCCCACCCTGTGTGCGTCACTCACACTTCTATCTGCAGAAAGTGGACAGAGAGGAAGAGCTTTGAATTTCTCCTTCTTGGCTCTCTGGAGATGTCAGCTCCCATTCTCTCCGCTTGGAAAAGGAAGAGGACGCGGGAGGGGGTCTGAAGAGGATTTTCAGGCTATAAGGTGGTTAGATGGAATGGTGAGTTGGGGGGGGGTGGCTGCAGCTGAGATCTACACAGCACTCCAGGCTACAAAGAGTACCTGTCTGCAGACTTTAGTGCAGCTCGTCGCCACCAGTAGAATTTTTAGAGAGCAACGCTACAAAGAGATGAAAGCAGAGGAGGTAAGAAAGATGGGCAGCAAAGGTGGAGCAAAAATCAGCTCGAGACGGCATAAGCGCACACGAGATTTACAAGTAAACAACCGGCGCGTGCGCATGCCAAAACGCCGTCTTCTGGTTCCTCACTCTGAGAAACGAGCGTTTTGTCACATCCATGTTCGCGTTCCCCCTGCTTTGAGTGAAATTAGGACACGGGTGTCTCCTTCCCATCATTCATAATGCATGACGCACAATGTGTGCGAGGCATCCTGCCGTACTGGCGGGCCACGCCAAACCCTGCTGAGGATTAGGTGAAGAAGAAGAAGAAGATCTCCTAAAGAATAAGGGATTCCAAGATGGCTCCGGGTGGAAGCATCATTTATAATTGAATTTTCCCCAGAGGACACTGCAGCCTATCTTCCTTTTCTGATGTTTCGCAACTCCACTCTCACTCTGGCCCAATGCATCTCTGCTGCTCTGCCTTAATGTCTCTGCAGCGACTGAGAGGCCTTCGCAGCCTCAGCCACGATCTTATCCCAAGGCCTGCATGACTCAAACCTCAGTTGGACACGTTTACTCATTCGGAACTTTTTCAAACTTGCCTCCAACTTGGATAAATGCAAACCTCGACTTTAGGAACTTTCACTATGGATTATGTAAAATCGAGGCGTCATCAGGGTAGAGTTGTGTGCAAAGATTTGTGCTCCGTCAGGTTTTGGGAGTGTAGAATTTAAGTGAACAAGGCTATGTGCAATAATTTAACACACAGAACCCTTGTATTTTCACATATCAGTCCTGAATGTCCGCTCTCTGCTGAACATAGGCGTGTTTGAGTTGACTTGCGCCTCGCCTGCATCGTCGGCGAGACCAAGCTGCTGCAGGAGGGGGCGGAGAAAGGTGGACGACGAGACTGTACGAGAACGAGGAGTTGGGGGTTGTCCTCAACATTCAGCTGAATTTTAATACGCCACTCCTCCTAGTATGATCTGTGCTGTTATGTCTTTTATAGTATTTTTTTTACATCTCTTAGAGTAAAACAGATAAAAAAAATAGTCGGGGGATTCATTTCATGTGCACAGTCCCAAATAAACAGATAAAATAGAAATTAAAGTTCATTTTAAAGACAACTATGACACAAATAACCACAGATTATTAAAAATCTTGTATATTTTTTCATCAGTGATTCACTACCTTCCAGTAAGAGTAAAAAAATATACATATTTCCTTCATTTAGCGCCAGTTATTTCACATTAAACTACAAAAACATTCAGGACACCGTTTCCCACAATGCATTGTTTTGTAGTCATCAAGGCGGCTTGCAGCCAGCGCAGTACCTATTTTCTGGCTGCGCTGGCTTAGGAAGGCACCTTGAACCCGCCCCTTTCTCGCGATACTTCATGTCGTCGCAAATGTGACGTCGGTGACAGAAACTAACCAGCATGCACCGCAATCCAGGCGATCTGCGCAGCGCCGCGTCCGCCTGCATAATCTCAAACACGCCTCATGTTTCACCAGTACAGTATCGGGGTAAGCTAAATGTCCCCTAACTCTCATAACTTAAAATTTGGAAGAATCAATATGAAGCCAACTTCAGCATCTACCAGCCAGCAAGGGCAAGTGGCCACGTTTGGTTTAAAAGTGGGCAGAAAATGTGGGCCCTACCTGGGTTTGTCTGCATTTCCCGCTTAGTTTGTCCACATCGACTCCAGAGAACAGTAACCACGGAAACCGAGGACAGCCCCAATTGTGGCCAAAATATTCCACCCATTTAACAGTTTTTTTCCAAGAGCAGCATTCATGCTAAATAAAAGAGGGAACTGATAACCTGGATTCATAAATGTGCAATATTCAGTCGTGCAATCTTACCTATGTGCAATAACAACTTGATATTGGTATTGTCTTAACTTATCCTCCGTGTCCAATATTTGTAAATAATATTCTTTATCCTTATTTTTTATTCTACAGAGTTTTTAGACTTTTATTTATCGTATCTTAATTTCTTTACACTTGTCTGGAGAGCCACTGTTTTTTCGTTGTAACGCAAATCCTTGTGGAACAATGACATTAAAGACCATTCTGATTCTGATTCTGATTAAGCCATATAGGGCCCACTTGGCCTTGCTGGTTGTTGCCCAATCTCAGTTTTGATAGTGGAGATGGAGAATTTTATCTTATTTTATTTATTTATATTTTTTTCTTTTTCAATATAAATAAAGTTTAGCATGAAATACAAGAGGGGTTTATACTCAATAAATCCCTGTTGTGACCGTAAAATCTGCCCAACACAAGAGGCTCTCAGCCCGCATCTGTTTACTCAGCTGTGGGACAGGACAAGTTAAAAAAAAATACATAAATAATAAAAAAATAACAAAGAGATGGAGAATTTTAAGAGTCAAAAGTCTATTTGGAAGACACTGAACCATGCATTGCTATTGCAATGGTTGTGAAGGGTTTCTTCTACTAAATGAAGGCTTATTTATACGTTTATATGATGTATCACTTTTATACTTTGTTATCAACACATTGATGAAAGCATTTTTACATTGATCCACATGGAGCCCCAGACCAGTCCAAACCAGTTAGAGGGTGCTTCAAGGACTTAATCGGTACTTTTTCAACAAAAAACCCATTGGAACCATTTGGTGGTTTAACCCACCATTTCACAGGGTGCACACTCTACCACAAGCCGGTCTATTGATTTATCTTAGCTGCACAGAAACGCATAAAAGAAAAAAAACTACAAACTAAGCACAATAAACGTTAAGAAGTTGCTCAATGACTGTTGTTTTTCATCCACTCCAGACAAGTGCTCGAGCTCATCATCATCATCATGGCGTTGTCTAAAAAATGAACAGATATACCACTTGTTGGCATGGAAACCTCACAAAGTAGCCACCATCCCCCTGCAACAATTTGGATGTCGATTTCCGTTCTACCCACCAATAATACACCTTTATATCTCATTTATGTTCTTCTAACGATGCTCCATAGAGGGGGTTTGAGATCTGCATCGCACGTCTCCAACATCAGAACTAACTGCAAGGTACAATTTACCGAAAAAAATAACAAAAAGAAGTTTGTAGTTTTAAAAAGTTTATTCAGCCGCCTCCCTGTGAGTCGAGGACTTCAACTCCAGTTACATTTAAGCCGGAGTTTGTCGTGGATCTGCTGTTCTCACTAAGCCACTCTCCAATTTAAGCTGAGGCCCGCCATCAATGCCAACCTCCATCAAGTGATTGGTTTTGACAGGGAGCTCTAATTTCAGCCTAACTGGCACGGCGGATAGGCCGTGGTTAAGTGAAGCAGTTGGCCATTCTTATACGGGGGCAATCAGTGCGTGGTAATGGTCACTCATCAAGATGAATCACAACCCGCGCCTTGGCTTCGGTTTATCAGCGAGAGCTGGGCTTACCTGGATACTGTTGCCCTGGTATTATTTTATGCAGCAGGGGGTGAACATTTTCATGTAAAAGTCTTTGACGAGTTGATTTTGACCGACACCAAGTATAGATTAGGGGTTGGGGGACAGTGGGTGGCACTTCCTGCGGCGAGTGCAGTTTCACAAGTTTGAGCAATTCTAAAAAGTTTCAAGTACAAAAATATATATTTATATATATATCTAGAATTAGTCTTATTTTAGACTTTATGGAGGCTCACAGTGACCTAACACTTCACTAATCCAATTTCACAGATTCACAGAAAAAAAATAATAAAGTCTGTGGACCCTAACAGCTAGTTTTACAAGTTGTTGATATTTTTCTGTTTGGTAAAGTTACTTTTTGAAATTGGTTTATTTCAAGCAATCAAAATCAGAACCAAAACCGCTTAGACATAGATATATATATTTATGTATGTCTATTATATTTTTATCTATATATCTATATCTAGACTTATATTTATTCTCTTATCTGTATTTATATCTATTGTTATATCTATATTTATACTTAAAGCTCTATCTATTCTTATATCTATATCTATACATCTATATCCAGACTTATATTTATTCTTATATTTGTCTTCATATCCATATTTAT
Organism: Oryzias javanicus; assembly: GCA_003999625.1. NCBI lineage: Eukaryota > Metazoa > Chordata > Actinopteri > Beloniformes > Adrianichthyidae > Oryzias > Oryzias javanicus. The sequence goes on along the minus strand of CM012460.1, from coordinate 4,719,971 downwards.
ACTTATATCTGTATCTATATATCTATATCTACTTATATCTGTATCTATATATCTATATCTACACTTATATCTGTATCTATATCAATATCTATACTTATATCCATTCTTATATTTCTTATATCTGTATCTATATTATCTATATCTATACTTTCTATCTCTGTATCTAAATCAAACTCTGTTGAGATAATTATTCATAAAATTGATGGAAAAATACTAACAAGATTAAGATAAAATCACTTTATGTACGTCATCATATACATACATCCACGGTTGACTCACAATAATTTCGCTATAATTTTCTAATAAGTTGAGTTTTAGGACGATGCTTACTGCAGAGTACTATAAGGCCCGATACAAATTCTTTCCTTTTTCCTTCCCCTCTATTTGAAGGGGCAGTTTAAGAGCAAGTGAGTCCGGGATTTCTTTTTTTTTCCACCCTCCAAGCGAGGGATACAAAGTCCTCCGCCGCGGTGGTAAACCGCGTCGCACTGAGAAGCCCTTTTCTTCTCATGGGTGCGCTCTGAAGCACAGACGTTTACGTTTAAATATAAATAATGCCTTTTTGTTGTAGCATGACTTTTTTTTAAAGTTAAAACTGCTTTTGTTATGTATTTTCAAGTGCTGGAAAGTCTGCGCTAACGCTAGCGGAGCGGCGATTATCGGTGACGTCACCAAACGAAAGTGACATCATTTTTTTTAAACTCTCCGTGATAAAGGAGAAGGGAAGAAGAATTCAGATAGGGCCTTTACATATAATCGAATTGGAATATCTCGAGAAATTAAGGTTATTTGTGTGGAATTGGTCCTATATGACTCAAGTTTGTTTTAGCTGCAGTGTGTAGTGAGGGGCTTAAACATCTCAGTATTGAAATTCTAATATCTAATGTTTCCACTGATAAAGTATATTGCCCATTTTTTTTTAATTTTACCACAGATTCAGACCCATGCAAACCTTTTAACTGTTAACGACATGGATGCATGTTTTTCGTCGCTGTCGACATGGATTTCACATTTTGCATTTGTATTTTAATGCACAAAGAAAATCTGATATGTTCCAGTTTCCAAATACCAAATTTTCACTCCATCAAACTATTGCAATGGTTTTATTCAAAACATGAATAACAAAAGTTTCACTCAGTACTCGAGCATACATTTTTTCCTTTCAATCCGCCACCTTCATCTATGCATACCTGAATTGTATAAAAACTATTCAAGCACATAGCTTTGGAGTGAGACGGAGACCGGACCGTACAGTGCATTATCTGACGGAGACGCTCTTTATCTCCACAGCTGAGTTCGGATATTAGAATGGTTCTTCTTAGTTGCTCTTTCCAATTCCCACTGGCAGGTGGTTTGACTCCAGCCCTCTAGTGAAAGTGTCAACCTTATAATTAATGCCCTCACTCCCTTCAATTCCCTCCCATTCTGTCCTCTCTATTCTTCTCCCACAAACTGCTCTTCTTCCACCATTGACCAGCTACCCCGGTGGAGTCTTCCCGGGCAGTTCTGCCCGATACTCCAAGGACACAGAGCCAGAGACAAAACCCAGCAGTAATTCAAACCATGCGGGGAAATTGTGCAAAGGCACGATCCATCTCCCTGCAATGATTCGGCCACAAAGCCCGCTGAGAGGTCGGTCCTGCACCGCCTCTTTTGTTATCTGTTTCCAATCCGTTATCAAAAGGAAAAAGACTTTAGGTGGGAAAAAGACAGATGCTTAAAAGGCAACCACGGAGGAGGGAATATTCGTAAGAGAACTGTAATTAAAGCTATGGGTCAGTAAATAGTAGAGACTAACTTTGGTGAAACAAAGACGTGTTTGAATAGATGACGCGTGGCCAGAATTTGAAGCTTTGCCGGTTGAGGAGTGTGCGCGGATGTTTACCCTGATCAGAGGCCAAGGCTTAGCCGAATTTGCTCGGGGTGAGCTTGAGAGGGCCAGAGGGAGTTCAGAAGTCAGTGGGATGGAACATGCTGGCCTCTTAGTGTGTCTTATTGCTCGCTTAATTAAAAGCTAAGCCAAGGAGCTCTCCACGTTGTTGTTGCTGTTTTGTGTTCTACAGCAGGAGGATGTTCACACTATTCAAGCGGATGTGAAAAGGTTTGATAAAACGCCCTCTAATCTCAGTCAAGTGACCCTAGGCGGCATACTGTGTGTGGATTCATGTCGCCAAGCATGCGCCTTCATTTTAAATAAAGAGGAATGTGCTACACTCTTATATATGTTGATTTACTTCAGTATAGGAAGACTTCTAAAAACACTAACTGGACATTTACTGTTTGACCATCAGGAGTCCTTTTGCCAATCACGTCTCTCGTTTATGGTGACATAAAAATGACACCGACCTGCCATTACTGGAGTTTTTTACTCGAAATTCAGAGTATTTTAGAAATTCCTTGAAATGATCCTTGGAAAATTAGACATATTTTCTGCATAGCGGCAGTAGATCACCATAAAATTGCCCCTCTTCGTCATGAAGAGTTGAAGCTTGTGAATTATTCTATACAATTTCAAGTAAATACTGTTTACACATTTATTTAGTTTAATGAATAATCTATGTACGTTTTGGATATTTTCATATTAATCAGACACAGTTTGCATATTGTAAAATTTATCTGTGAAATTATAACAAGATTGTTAATATTTTGTAGCTCCAATAATTGTTCTGCCTCTTCTGGAGGCTGTTTCAGTTTGACCACTAGGTGGCGATCGTCCTACAGCATTACAGCTTATTCCAGAAGAAGAAGAAAAAAAGAGAAAAAAATAGTTAAACTGAAAAAACATTTCCTGAAAAACATTTGGAAATTTCATACCTGTGAGTAGATAAAGATGTTCATTCAGTCAGCAGCGTATGTTTTGGTTTACCAAGCGTTAGCATTAGCCGTCCTATGGGAAATCCAATTAAACGTTAGCATCAAGCTAGCAGACTTCTGCTTTATAAGTTGGATCAACCTCTACTTTTATGGATCGTTTATTGATCCATGAAGTTTTGATCGATTCAGATCGATTAATCGATTTTATCAACTCAGCCCTACAAAGACTCTTTTTTTTAAATGCAAGTTTTGTCGGGTCCTTGAGTAAAAAATAATAATAATAAAATTTGAGCTTTTCATTCTTAAAATATTTCGTCAGATAAAATTAAACCAAATAAATAGTTCAGTAGACGTATGCAAATTATTTTCATCTTGTCGTTGCTTTTATTGTGCAAATACATTTTTATTTTATCTTTACACTTTTGATCTTTGTTATAAAAGATAAAACCAGGTTAATATCAGTTTATTAGATTTTTTGAATTAAAAAAAAGTCTAAACTTAATATTTTTTTTGGTACAATTTCAGGTTTATTTTGGAATTATTTTGGAAATTATCGATTAAAAAATGAAGCCATGTTTGTACTTAAAAAATGGATATGAAGCATTGACGCAATAAACTGTTAATTATTAAGCAAATTGGGAAGAAAATGAATCTCTTCTACATCATATTTCTGATTCTAACTTAAAGCTAAAGATTTTCTAACCTCATTTAAACCAATTAATGTTTGGGATTGTTTTATCTAATCTTTTCCTTCTTCACCCCTTTCCTGTCTGCATTCACGTACCTCATTCCCAGCCCCACAACCATTTGGATTTTGTCTTTGAAGATGCACTTAGCTGAACTGACAAGAAATTTAAAGTGAGCAGTGGGCGGCTTTGAGCAACTCATGAAAGGCAAAAGGAAATCTGCCACTTTGTGTGGGGAATCGTTGCAGCAGCGGGGGTAACGGGGACTGGGACTAAAGGCAAAGCCTCTGTACAAAGCTAACTTTAATCCTTCAGCCCACGCTTGCACACATCCTGGTTTATAATACACAGCAAAGACAAAACCTCCGCATGGAAGACCCATGAGTTACCTTTGACAAAAGAACAAAATAGCTCCATTCACATATATTTTGACATTTTGTCCTGGAACAAAAGTTGGTTTACTAGAGCCAAAAATCTCACCGAAAAACTTGGAATCTGACTTTATTATTATTGTGAAAATAGATAATTTTCTGGATAACAGTTAAAAAAATATATATATTTTTAAATCTTTCTGACGGTTTCATTTTATTGAAATTCCCTCCCGCGTGGCGTCATAGACGTTGCCAGTATTATGCAAAGGACTGTTCACCTTGAGATAATGCCACATGCTGCAGCAGTAGAATAATAATGCCTTACATTGGGATTTGCAGGCTAATCATCAGCTTAAGAAAAACAAAAACAAAAAAAATGTATGAACTTTCCACTGCGGATCCTTCAAGTCTATCATTTGTCCCCAATGGAACCCGGAGCAGCTTGTACCAACACAGCAGGATATGAAAAACTACTCCCAAGAAATGTCACTTTACTGATATGCCATCAAAATCACTGCTCATCAAAGTGTTTCTTATCTTGTGCACATCCTGGCTACCCAAAATCCCATCAGTGTTTTTCGCCCCTGGTGCGTCAGCTCCAGACTGCATGCATTGTCTGAGCCTGTTGGCTTTTCAGTTATTTGGGTAGATACAGACTCTTTATCTGGTTCTCTCTCTAAGACGACGATGGGCTAAAAGGAGGCGAGTGAACCGTGAATTAAGTTTGGGAAGCAATTAAAAGAAAGAAAACACAACACTCAAAGTCTGTTGGAAAAACAAAATAATGGAAGAAGCGAGTTGGAACAACAAATAGGACCGGGAGGCATACGGACGTCAGTGTGATGAATACATCTACTCAACGAGCAACCTTGGAAACGCTGAAACAAAGAGATCATCTGGATGAATCAGAAAGAAATCTGACAAAATTTTATAATTACTTAATCAAATTAAGCTTATTTAGTTCCTAAAAGTCTCCTGTTATGAAGTGGAGTCAGTGTTCACCAGGAGGTTGAAGAATCTGGTTGAAGTTAACCAGTTAAACTTTGACCAATCAGGAACTTGTGACGTATGGATGGCGTCTTTCTCAATACACAGATGTGCCAACCGTTTGAAAATTGATCATGAATAGAGAAGAAATGCTGAATTATATGACACAGAGTCAGAAAAAGCCTAAAGCAAGATTCATCATAAAGCCTCTTCCAACTGCGAGTCTGTGCACTAGTATTGATTAGCGACAGAAAAGTGTGTTCAAGAACCAACATTTGGCACGTTATTCAATCCCACAGAGAATCGACTGCATGGCTTTACAGTAGTGCTGCCACAAACGATTATTTTAATAGTCGATTAATCACCGATTATTTTTCCGACTAGTCGACTAAACTGAATGTAACACACACATATTAACCATCATTAGCTTTAAACTAACTAAAAACTAGATATGAACAACTACCTGCGATAACGGTAGCGTGAATGTTGTAGGCTGAAATTGATAGTTGAAGATGCTGAAATTGATAACTAAAATTGCTGAAGCTGAAAGTCAGCTGAAACATTACCTAAACTTTAAAATAACCTAAAAAACCAAAAAAAAAAAAAAACGCCTAAATTAGCAAAATAGCTAGCATGTAGCTGAAATATTAGCTAAACTCCAAATTAGCCTAAGAAAATGAAAAAAATATCCTAAATTAGCCAAAATAGCTAATATTTCAGCTGCATGCTAGCTAAACACCAAAACAGCCTAAAAACAAAAAAAAAAAGCATAAATTAGCCAAAAAATAAAAGTAGAATGTAGCTGAAGTGTTTGTTAAACTTCAAATTAGCCTTAAAAACTGAAAAAATCCCAAATTAGGCAAAGCAGCTAGCTTTTGAATTGTCTCTGTACATGAAATGTGCTATACAAATAAACTTGCCTTGCCTTGCCATGTACCTGAAATATTACCTAAACTGCCAAATAGCCTAAAAAAAAGAAACAATCCTAAATTAGTCAAAATAGCTAGCATGTAGCTTAAATATTAGCTAAACTCCAAATTAGCCTAAAAAAATAATCCAAAAAGCTAGCATAATGCCATTTTAACTTTCAATTTTTCAACACTCTAACTCCATATAATATAAAGTAACGACTAATCGACTATTAAATTAGTCGTCGACTATTTTAATAATCGATTAATCATCCATTAGTCGACTAATCGTGGCAGCTTTTGAAACATTACCTAAACTTTAAAATAACCTAAAAAACTAAAAAAAAACGCCTAAATTAGCAAAATAGCTAGCATGTAGCTGAAATATTAGCTAAACTCCAAATTAGCCTAAGAAAATGAAAAAAATATCCTAAATTAGCCAAAATAGCTAATATTTCAGCTGCATGCTAGCTAAACACCAAAACAGCCTAAAAACAAAAAAAAAGCATAAATTAGCCAAAAAATAAAGTAGAATGTAGCTGAAGTATTAGTTAAACTTCAAATTAGCCTTAAAAACTGAAAAAATCCAAATTAGCCAAAGCAGCTAGCATGTACCTGAAATATTACCTAAACTGCCAAATAGCCTAAAAAAAAGAAACAATCCTAAATTAGTCAAAATAGCTAGCATGTAGCTTAAATATTAGCTAAACTCCAAATTAGCCAAAAAAAATAATCCAAAAAGCTAGCATAATGCCATTATAACTTTCAATTTTTCAACACTCTAACTCCATATAATATAAAGTAACGACTAATCGACTATTAAATTAGTCATCGACTATTTTAATAATCGATTAATCATCCATTAGTCGACTAATCGTGGCAGCTTTTGAAACATTACCTAAACTTTAAAATAACCTAAAAAACTAAAAAAAACGCCTAAATTAGCAAAATAGCTAGCATGTAGCTGAAATATTAGCTAAACTCCAAATTAGCCTATGAAAATGAAAAAAATATCCTAAATTAGCCAAAATAGCTAATATTTCAGCTGCATGCTAGCTAAACACCAAAACAGCCTAAAAACTAAAAAAAAGCATAAATTAGCCAAAAAATAAAAGTAGAATGTCGCTGAAGTATTAGTTAAACTTCAAATTAGCCTTAAAAACTGAAAAAAATCCCAAATTAGCCAAAGCAGCTAGCATATACCTGAAATATTACCTAAACTGCCAAATAGCCTTAAAAAAAAAACAATCCTAAATTAGTCAAAATAGCTAGCACGTAGCTTAAATATTAGCTAAACTCCAAATTAGCCTAAAAAATAATCCAAAAAGCTAGCATAATGCCATTATAACTTTCAATTTTTCAACACTCTAACTCCATATAATATAAAGTAACGACTAATCGACTATTAAATTAGTCGTCGACTATTTTAATAATCGATTAATCATCGATTAGTCGACTAATCGTAGCAGCTTTACTTTACAGGTGCAGGTGCGTGTTTGCAGATACAGGCAGGTAAAGACACTATCATTGCCTTGAATGCAGGTCTTTAAAAAGCAGCCCCAGGCAAATATTTACATTATTCTGATTGGCTTACTAATGGGAGGTTCTCTGTGCTCTATCGAGGTAGAAAAACAGCCGCCTGTGAGGCCAGGCGCACGGCTTCAGCATAGTAACTAAAGGTGGCAGCAGTAAGAGGGCTAATGTTGGGAAATAAAATGTTAATGTGCTTTTCTGAAAAAACGACGGCGAAATGGAAACATATGAGCCCTCACGTCCCATTAACCCATGCGATAGTCTCACACACAAATGTTTGCTGCACATGCCTCCAATGAACCGCCCGGCTCGTTCTGGCCAGCTGCTAAAAAAAGAGCGGGAAAGAACTATTACTCATCAGGAGCAATTTGCACCAGCAATAGAGGTGCAGAATTCATTAGTCACCTTCTAAATATTGCAGGATTCTCACTACAACACCCATCAATATTTCTTCAAGCCTCCTACTAACAAAAATATTTATCTGAGCTTATAGAACAAGGTGAAAGAGAAGGCCCAGTGGGCCAGATGTGGCCCTCCGGGTAATTAAATCCGGCCCTCCAGATCATTGTTATTAATTGCCTGATTTTATCTTGCGCTTATTTGTAACTTGTATAATTTAGAAGTTATTTCAGATTTAAGTTGATGTATTCTGTAGTAATATTTCTGCCTTCTCATTATTCATAATTATGTTAAAATATACAGTTTTAAAGTATTAAAAACAGGCATTCTGCCAGATTTTTAGACTATTTTGGCATTTATTAAGATTTTTTTAGGCTATTTTGAAGTTTAGTTATTTTTTCTGCTACATGCTAGCTGTTTAGGCTAATTAAGGCATTTTTAAAAGTTATTTAGGCTGTTTTAAAGTTAGGCTAATATTTGCATGCTAGCTGTTTTGGCTAATTAAGACTTTTTCTGTTTTTTAAGCTATTTTGAACTTTATCTATTTTTTTTAGCTACATGCTAGCTGTTTTGACTAATTAAGGCTTTTTATGCTTTTTGGCTATTTTGAGGTTAAGCTATTTTTTCAGCTACATGCTAGGTGTTTTGGCTAATCTAGGCTTTTTTAAAGTAGTTTAGGCTGATTTAAAGTTAGGCTACTATTTACATGTTAGTTGTTTTGGCTAATTAAGGCTTTTTGTGTTTTTTTAGGTTATTTTGAAGTTTAGCTGTTTTTTTTAGCTACATGCTAGCTGTTTTGGCTAATTAAGCCTTTTTGTGTTTTTTGACTGAGGTTAAGCTATTTTTTCAGCTACATGCTAGGTGTTTTGGCTAATCTAGGCTTTTTTAAGTTGTTTAGGCTGTTTTAAAGTTAGGTTAATATTTGCACGCTAGCTGTTTTGGCTAATTAAGACTTTTTCTGTTTTTTAAGCTATTTTGAAGTTTAGCTATTTTTTTTAGCTACATACTAGCTGTTTTGAGTAATTAAGACTTTTTATGTTTTTTGGCTATTTTGAGGTTAAGCTATTTTTTCAGCTACATGCTAGGTGTTTTGGCTAACCTAAGTTTTATTTTTTTGATTATTTAGGCTAATTTGGCATTAGCTAATATTTTACCTGGTTATCAGCTTCAGCATTTTCAACAGCCAAGTTCATCTCACAGCATTCACACTAGCAGGTAATGATGTATATCTAGTTCATAATTATGTTAAAGAGTTATGGATTTAAAGGTTTAAAAATGTAGTCTTGGAGTGTTCAATACATGTTTATCCTGTTCGGCCCGCGACCTAAGGTGTGTTTTGGATTTTGGCCCCTTGTGGGATTCAGTTTGGATTAGACGAACAAATGAAGTCAAACTATTCTCATCCTTTATCTCAGTTTTATCCTAAATCCAGCCTCAAAAATACGATCCTAATGAGGCTTTATTAAAAGCAAGTGAATGCCTGCTAAATATTTTGCTGATTGTGCAGCGACGGCAAGGGAAGGAGTGGTTTTTGGGGATAAAAGAAGGGCAAGAGAGTCAGGAAGCATTAGCAGCAGGATTCTTGGCTTCTGGCTGTGGTCCTGTGTGGCAAGAAGAGCCCTTTCTCATTATACGCTATCAACACTAGCAGGTTTTGCTGCAAGGTATTTCGCTTATCAGAGAGGAAACCCAACAGGCTTTGGAGATCCTCTCTCACCCAACACTTTAATTGGATCTTTTAGTACTAATCTGCTGCCCCCAAAACACTGCCTTTTTTCCTTTTTTTTCCTTTAAACCAACTTCATAATAGATTTTTTGAGATTCGGCTCATCTTCCACATGACACCAGAAACGCCTCATTCATATTCTCATATAAAAACCAAACACTTCACGTCTAAAACATGCTTTTGTCAGACATAGAAGGCGTACGCTTGCATCTGAGGCAAAGTTAAATTTGGCATCTTGATGTCACCCCGCCTCATTTGGATGCCACTTCGACTGCAGAGCTCAAACAGCCATGTCACCTTATCTTGACACTCCTTGGCTTTGACTAATACCGGGATTATTCAGCCAGAAAAAATCAACAACGTTCATATTTCTGTGTGTGACAGGGGATGAACAGATCATTGTCTCCCTGACGATAAATCAATAGAACATTATGCTGATGTGAAAGTTCCCACGAGAAAGGTGATGATGAACACTTTTACCTGTTCTCCTGTTTTCTTCTGTAGTGTTTAACCCTCAGTAGTCTCTAAACCTCAATTTTCTGCACATTTTCCAATTACTTTGGTTGCTTACAATCATGTAGGACTGATGCCAGCCCAGTGTTTGTATAATTTTTATTCAAAACGTAACTCTTCAACACCAGACGTTTTTCTAGTGACATCTAGATTACATATTATAACTCCTTGACCATTCAAAGATTCTCAATCAACTTTGCAACAAATTACTAAAGTATAACGGGTTATATAATGGAACAAAGCCACTTTTCTCAGCGACAGAATCAGTTGACTGACATTAATTGCGTAAACAGTTGAAGAGTTGTAAGAATCTGAACACTGGCAACACATTCTCACTCCCAACTCGTCATTTACAGACATATGCTTCGTGTCTCCTTGGTATGACTTTCTGACATTTTGGGGGTCAGGGGTCCCCAACCTCTGGGCCATGAATTGGTACTGGTCCCAGGGCCACTCGGTTGACTAAATAGGGGTTTTTAACCCTCTGGACGCAGACTTGTACTGGGTCCAGAGGGTTGGGGGAACACCCAGCTGGTCACAAAAAGTCATGCCAGGGGGACACCAACCATACGTCCATATATGAGGAGTTGGTAGTAAAAATGAGTTAACACTGGAGCTAAAGTTCTGTTGCAAAATGGTTAATGTAATAGTTTCAGAAAGGTTAACAGCTTTGAAATTTAAGATTCATGATCCATAATTGTATGACTTCTAGTTCAGTGGAGGAACCTTTTTTTACATATTGTTTTCACCTTGTTTTTACTTTTTGGGGGATAATTTATACATTTTTATTTTACTTTTACCCTTTTTGAACTGAAAAAAAAAAGATCTAAATTTACGTAATTTTTGCAGTAAATTTACCTACTTGGATTTTAGGTTTTTCTACAGTTTTATCAATCAAACTTTATTTTTATATAGCACTTTTCATATAAAAAATAACACAAAATGCTTTACACTAAAACATAGAAAACAAAATAAATCATATAAAAGCAAGCACAAAAATTAAAATAAAGTCCCCTTCCCCCATACTCCCTCAATTAGGCTCATTGTGATTTTTTTGTACAATATAATGATTTAAAGAAAATAAATTGGGGTTTTGCCAAAATGGTTGTATACTTGTATGGTCCAAAGTACTTTACAGTCACACACACTTCAGCCGAACACTGGCGCCAACCTATAACCACCAGAGGCAATGGGGCGGGTCAGTGTCTTGGCGCCCTATCACTGCACCACCATAATAAAAATATGGACTTAAAGGATTGTCACAAAGCAAACTGGTAAGTTGAAAAAAAAAGCCCAAAAGGAACCAGAATATTTAAAAGTATAATTTATTCTTCATAGGTCTAAACTTTATAGTGTTTGATCGTTCCTAACTATGTTATCAGGAGCGCATTTTGAATACTTCAATAAATGCCCACATTTATGTCCAGTTACATCATAATATGACTGATAAACACGGGGAAACGTGTGCAGAACTGATATATTATCGTGGCTAACAGTAAAAAAAACAACCCCACATGCCTTACTGATTGATTCTGGAGCAGCAGCCAATGAAAGTTTGGCTGTTTCTTCACTTACCACCACTTCCAGCAGTCACATTGAATCAGTGAATGGGAGCTGTTTGATTGGACAACACTACCCTGTTTCTAAAAGCAAAGCCTATCACTCCTAAACACACTTTTCCCTAGCTATTGAACCATTTCTACTCATCACCGCCCAAGGGGGTGTTTTACTTCTATTACTTGACTTTATTTCTCTTTGATGATTGGTATTGAACGCAATGCCCTTAACCCTATTTTTTCTCTGCTTCTTCCTTTTTCACTTTGCTGTAGTACTGGAGGAGCATTATCACACAGGGGTCGAATTTAGGTGTGGGAGGGCTGATTAAGTGTCATTTTCATATGGGCTTTTCTATATATGGGGTAGGCATGGGGGACATGTAAATGCTGATGTCCTTGAAGCTACTAAAGCAATTATTTGCCAAAACCCCATGAGAAAGAAAAGTCCTGGTGGCTGTAATCATAGCCAACTCCCTGTCTAGATTTTATTACATCTCATTGTCAATACCGCACACAGCCAATGCTAGCAATGCCACCTCAGCAGTTCCAGAGGAGACAACGCATTCCTAGGCTGCACTGATAAAGTAATTGTGTAATTCACAACAACAGCTCTATAAATGATGAAAAATCTCTGGCTTTACGACTGCAAATGTTTGGCGACGATAAGACAGGGAGAGAAACTGACAACGTAAATATAGAACAAGAAGCTGAAATGCCCGCGTAAGAAAATAAATAAGGCAAAGCTGCACTAAAGAGGATGATTACCGGAATATTTTGCACACGCATTTCGTTTAATGATGTACTTGTTTTGGTGTATGGGTACAGATGTGTGTGTTTCTGCCTACCCAATTATGTGCTTGTGCTTGAGCCATCTCCCTGCCACTGACCTTTTACCATCAAGCTCCCAACAGACCACCCACCACTCGACTTCTTTGTTTGGATCTTTTAATCCGAGCTGGCTTGCCAAAAATAAAGGTTTCCTGCCTATCCGATCCATTTTTTTCAATTTACACCTGTATTTATGTTAGCATAAGCTTTCCTGTATCATTTTGACTGAGTTATCAAAGTATTAACTGGTAATATGTTCCAGTTTTGTCAGTGCATTTTTATCTAAGACAAAATCCCAATTAAATAATAGCGCTGGCGAGATCTGCCCATTTTTTCCGGATGGCATACCTCAGCAGGACTCCGCAATCCAATCAAATGGCAGATAATGAAAGCCGGAAAGCAATTTAAAATCTCAACGATGCTTCAGAAGTGAAAGAGGAGAGAATATTGTGGCAGATACTCCAGTTACTTTTGTCACCTGTTGTCCTTTCTTTGTCTCTTTACTGTATAGCTCTTTCTTTTGCTGCAGTTTCATCACGTTGTCTCTGTCACCGCAGGAAGGGATAATTAAAGTTCTTTGATGCTGTACCTCACCAACTATTTCAGAGGGATGGAGTTAATTGAAGTCACTGGCTTTTACCATACCCTGGACTTTAAATTGAATGTCTCCACTCCATTTAAGAGCCGTAGCCAGATAAAAGAGGCAAAGTGAAAAGCTCTTTGCTCCTTGTTCCTGGAGTTTTAACTAGACAACTAGAGACACTTTAATGGCCTCTGCTTTGCATCATATTCATGCATACCCGCAGAATTCAAGAGACCATTAACTGGGTGATTGTTGGAGGATAGTTTGACATGTACACTATGTGTTGCCTCTACAAACGGGTGACTTTGAGATCAGGGTCTCGTGGGTTTTTATGTAGCCGGCTTGTCCCTTTTCTCTTGCACAGATCCCATAGTTACTGAAGACATGCAATCCCCAAGAGAAAAAAAAAGGACTTGAGGAAATGAGGGTTTCCGAGTGACCTTTTCTGAACCATGCTATGAAAGGTTGGTTTTGTCCCTCTCTGGTAGTTGACTCAATTGGGCACTAGCCCCTTGGAGGGCCGTAGAGAGAAGTGGCCCCATCTTAAAGGAACTGCAGGCGTGTCTTGCAGTTTCTACAAGGCTCATACAACCACCTCAAGACATGGAACATACAGTACAGACCAAAAAGTTTAGACACACCGTCTCAATCAATGCGTATTTTTCATACTCATGACTATTTACATTATAGATTCTCACTGAAGCATTAAAACTATGAATGACCACACGTGGAGATGCCCTCAACCAAAACAAGGTGACGTAACCAAAATAACATTTTACATTAGGCATTTCCAAAGTGTGGCTCGTGGGCCAAATGCGGCCCCTTTTAACTATCCAACGGCCCTCTGGCTCCTTTCATAAAAACAATATAATTTTTGCATTTTCTAAAATCTGTGTGTATATTTCTTGATTGTGACTGGCTACATTACGTTTTCATATTCACCGTGAAGAGGTGCTAGACGAGACATAACATCTGCGAGCTTGCTAACTAGGAATGAACAGTGTGAGATGTATTTTTTCTATCGTAAGAAAAAAAGTACACCATTGCGATAAAACGCTCATTAAATAGTTCATTTGAATGCAGACCTATTAACAATTTCAAATAAATGGGTCAGCCCTCACACATTTCCACCAAACCGAATCTGGCACTCTTTGGAAAAATGTTGGACATTTACATTCTTAAAAAAAGACACCCTTTGTTCTGATTACTGCTTTACACACTCTTGACATTCTCTTGATGAGCGTAAAGGCTGGTCACCTGAAACTCACCCCAAAACATATCAATGGGGTTCAGATTAATATGGAGGCCAGGTCATCTGTAACCCATCACTCTCCTTCTTGTTCAAATAGCCCTTACAACCTTTCTTGAGAATCTACAATGTAAATGGTCCCTAAAATAAAAAATTGGGAAGGTGTGTCCAAACTTTGGCCAGTACTGGACGATTGCTGGGTTTATGGTGATGTAGTACTGGCTCCTTACTGAATGCAATCAAACGCGCCAACCGGGGTCTGTAGGGGATGCATAAGAGTACGTAGGATGTCTAAACAAAGTAATTTCCTTATTTTTAACAGGAATGGAGACAATCTTATAACTTGAGCAGCATTAACATCAATTTACAGAGTGGTCTACAACGTGATCTTTCTTGCACGCATTGATTTACCAGTTTTGGCCCATATCCACCCGTACAGGAAGTTGTGACTAAACCTTGAAACAATCGTCAAGCTTTACTTAATTTATTTTCTGTATCTTTACGATAAACTTCAGCAATATTTATCATGATGTCTCATCTTTCCTCACACAGCGGACTTTAGTTTGCTCATCTCTCAACCAAAGGTGTAAGTTCAAACACATCCGTACACTCATGATTACATCCGTTGAGTCATCCACACACTTCAGCTGTATAGTATGAGGCTTTGCAACAGCAACTACTCATAATTCATTAATAGAACTTGCTTTAATTAGACTGGGAAGCTGACCCGAGTGGGAAACGCACATCCAGTTTGTGTGGTTGATGATCTAATCTGTGTTCAGTTATGTTGTTTTGATTTTTATTTTCATTCAACTGTCATAAAGAGCATCAGCCTGTCCATCATTCTTAATTGTCTGCCCATACATATGTAATGGTAACAGCCCTCTTTACTTGTTTGTTGTCAATTTTTAAAATCCCAATGGATGTAAGATTTTTTTCTCTCAGGTTGTCTCTTTGTTATGAAATTTCCTGCATTTTCACATGTTCCATCCTTAATTGCAGAAAAATCTGTTTGTTTATTGGGACATTCTTTACTGTTGTCACATTTCTGTTCCCTTGAACATCATCTGATTCAAAATATGCATCATGATAATCCTCAACTGTCCTGTTCTAGTTTTCTATGGATCTACAACAGATGGAAGCCCTCTAGTGGTACAGATCGGAACTGTTTAATGGGTCCATTTAACAATGGAAAAATACTGGACCGTACTGTTCAGGGCAGTATTGTTCTGGAACATCCTGTTCTGGACCGTACTGTTCTGAACTGTTTTGTACTGGACTGCACTGAATTATCCTGTTCTGAACTGTTCTGTTCTGGACCGCACTTTTCTGGACCGTACTGTCATGGACTGTACTGTTCTGGAAAGTGCTGTTCTGGACCGTACTTTTTCTGGACCTAACTGTCATGGACTGTACTGTTCTGGACTGTGCTGTAGTCTGTAGTGTTCTGGACCATACTGTTCTAGAACATACTCTTCTGGACTGTACTGTTCTGGACCTTACTGTTCTGGACTGTACTGGTCCGTACTGTTCTGTACTGTAGTGTTCTGGACCATATTGTTCTGGACTGTACTGTTCAGGACTGTATTGTTCTGGACTGTACTGTAGTCTGTAGTGTTCTGGACCATACTGTTCTAGTACATACTGTTCTGGGCTGTAGTGTTCTAGATCTCACTGTTGTAGCCAGTACTGGTCCGTACTGTTCTGTACTGTAGTGTTCTGGACCATATTGTTCTGGACTGTACTGTTCTAAAACATACTGTCCTGGACTGTACGGGACTTTTCTCGACTATACTGTTATGGACCGTGCTGTTTTGAACTATACTAGACCGTACTGTTCTGGACTGCACTGGACCGCACTGTTCTCAACTGTACTGTTAACCTGCAAAAGGACTGAGGCTAGATATTTGCGTGTTTCTGGGCCAAAAATAAACTGAACTTTATTCACATTAGGCCACAACAGGGAATTACTCATAACAAAACAGACAGAGTAAACAGACATAATCTAACCTCCTATATATTCACATAAAATATACATGAGGCCACACAATAGGAGACTGCTTGAACAGAGGATTATATTCTATATTCTAAAGAAAAAAACAGAGCTGCAGGGATCATACCTGCCAATCGAAGTCCAGATTTCACTCCTATATCCTCCAGCATAGACTTATAGCAGTTACTATAAAATTCTTATCATATGATAACGCATCCAACCAAAAGACTTGTAGTTTTACTTAAAGGTTTTCACCTTTAAGTAAAACACACTGGATTTCTGCCCTGGCCTCGTCTCCTAGTTGGAACAATGAGCCTCTTCACTTCATCAACAACAACCATAAGGATCAATAGACCACTTCAGTATTGATTCTGCGTCCTTTGCTCAATGCCAACTCCAATAATCGCCTGTGTTTCCGCATCATTTCTGTTTTGCCGGTTCCTCAAGTAAATGTTACGTAAAATGCACTTTTGGCGTTAGAAAGCAATAAAACTAATGACTAAAAAAATACGGATCCAGCAGCAGTTTAACTTTTAGATATACATCAAAAAAGTATTTTTTTTTATTGTATTAATACAACAAATTTGTGAGGTAGTCTACAAATTGGGGCACTTGAATCAATATTTCACCCTTTAATAGTTTATGTCAGCTTTAGTCTCATAAATACCAAAGCATTTGACATTTAAAACTGTGACTACATTGCCTGCAGTGGTCATGATATGGGTTTATATGGTACCACGGCGCCATATTTCTACCTCTCTTTTTCCGCTTCCCGTGGCAGAGTCTGATGATAAGCTTTAATTTTTATTTCCATCTTTTTTTTTTTTTTTTTTTTGTCCTAGATGTCTGCGCTCAGTGGCGGCATTGTGCTAATTCGCTCAGACACTGTCACAAATGCGGATCAACGCATCCCCGGCCTGTGACTTGGCATGACGCTAAAAAAGATTGAGCGTGGATGGCAGGAACAAAAAGCAGACGCAAAAATAAAAGAATTAGAGGAGAGATAAAAATAAAAAAAGTCACCAAGGATAGACAAGGAAGATAAATAGTGAACAGGGAGCGTTTATGGAAATGAGTGGCTCGGGATGCTGGTTAGCGGAATTAACGTTGATGACAAATCATGCGTGGGCATCGGTGTTAAATTCCATTCAGCAGACATGTGGCTCGTGTCTATGGATCAGAGAGTATCACTGCAGCAGGATAAGCTTGTTTCTTTCTGCTTCATTCACAGATTTGTAATCTTTTTCTGTATACGGCCTATTCAAAGACCATGTCTAAGAATGTCAGACAGCCAGCACTTTTCTCTCTGAGTTGTGAAGAACAGTGCAGGTCTGACTTGAGCAAAAACGTGCAGACAAAAAACACAAAGAGGCAAAAGGACACAAGGTAAGCGGCGCAGCTACTTCCGTATATTATGTAATCTTAATTTACGAAGAAATAATTCAACACTCTGCAATTGCAGGCACAATTTTCTGGAAACAATCTGGTTTTTAATCACATAGTTTTATGTTGTTTATAGAAGAATGGCCGTGTAATGAGAAAATTACTCATTTAAGTGAATCAACTAAGCTGAATGAATATATCTTTAAAGACCCACTCCAATGAAAACCGTGTTTTTATCATGTTCTTGTGTCATTTTTTCATGACGGAGGATGAACATTGCACGTAGTATTCGTCTTCCTAGTCTGAGCTGGTATCTGGGTCCAAACACTGGTAATGTTAGGTTGGGGGTGGTAAGGTCCAACACTCAACTGGTAGTTTTTTGACATGCTGACTGTTCTTAAAATTAAGGGTCCACAACCCTTGGTACTGGTCGCAGACTAGTCCTTGGGATGCATTCGGTGCCGGCTCAGGGTACTGGGATTGGGAACAGGATTTAGGTGCAAACTGGGCCCGGACACAAACTGGTACTGGGTCAGGGTTAAGATACTAGTACTGGGTCAGGGTTAAGATACTGATACTGGTACTGGGTCAGGTTAAGATACTGGTACTTGGTCAGGGTTTAGATACTGGTACTGGGTCAGGGTTAAGATACTAGTACTGGGTCAGGGTTAAGATACTGGTACTGGGTTGGGTTAAGATACTGGTACTGGGTTGGGTTAGGATACTGGTACTGGGTCAGGGTTAAGATACTGGTACTGGGTTGGGTTAAGATACTGGTACTGGGTTGGGTTAGGATACTGGTACTGGGTCAGGGTTAAGATACTGGTACTGGGTTGGGTTAAGATACTGGTACTGGGTTGGGTTAGGATACTGGTACTAGGTCAGGGTTAAGATACTAGTACTGGGTCAGGGTTAAGATACTGGTACTGGGTTGGGTTAAGATACTGGTACTGGGTTGGGTTAGGATACTGGTATTGGGTCAGGGTTAAGATACTGGTACTGGGTCAGGGTTAAGATACTAGTACTGGGTCAGGGTTAAGATACTGGTACTGGGTCAGGGTTAAGATACTAGTACTGGGTCAGGGTTAAGATACTGGTACTGGGTTGGGTTAGGATACTGGTACTGGGTCAGGGTTAAGATACTGGTACTGGGTCAAGGTTAAGATACTAGTACTGGGTCAGGGTTAAGATACTTATACTGGGTTAGAAGAACAGGCGTTTGGAACCTTCCCTCTATCAGAGGGTGGGGTACCGGTGCGCTCCAATTCCAGTTTGTGTCCTGGAGGTTGGGGTCCAATAATTCAATTGAAATGACTAGCACTTCAAAAACCAATGAGTCATTTTTGAGGTTCTTAATCAAATGTCAACATATGTAAAGAAATAGTTGAGGGAAGTGGGGGTGGGGTTGCTATGTTCTTTCAAACTTGCCCAAAACTCAGAGGGGAATTGCCAGAAACTATGTCGTATCGTGAGCTGGTTACTAAAATAATGGTGCATTTTGTAGTACAAGCACCAAATTTGGCATGGATGGAGGATAGGATCCCCTCTTTCAGAAAGACACAAGGGAAATACTGCATTTATGCAAGAAAAGCCAATATTTTTGGGACAAAGGGAACATTTACGTGTATCCATTTTGGATTGCCAAATTTGGCTCTTGTACTTCAAAATGCACAATTTGTCTGAAATATCAGCCTAACTGGCTCTATTATAGAAAACAAACACTTTCACAATAGATT
Organism: Oryzias javanicus; assembly: GCA_003999625.1. Classification (NCBI taxonomy): domain Eukaryota; kingdom Metazoa; phylum Chordata; class Actinopteri; order Beloniformes; family Adrianichthyidae; genus Oryzias; species Oryzias javanicus. The sequence continues at coordinate 4,700,706 of CM012460.1, read as the reverse complement.
AAGAGATTATCGGAGTGAGTCTATAAAGTGCAGATGACTGGTTGTACTTTTGCTCAAGCAGAGAAGTCCCTTTCCTGGAAATTCATTGGAGTGACACCCTAACTTTCCTAGATCTGTGCTTCTTTTTTTCCCTGTAATTCTCTTTTACATGTACACCGACAAGTGTATCTCTTTGTTCTTTCACACTGCCGAGTGAATCACTTTTCCTAAATGACTTCAGTAAACAAACCTTACTTGTCCCTGGGGTAACTTTGCCGTGTAGCTTCCTTCAGTCAGAAGTAATTGGCACTCTACAAAGTATTTTTTCGTCTGCACTTATAATGTAGATCTCCGCATTATTTGAAGAAGCTCTTCTAAATGTCACATTACGCTCACAAGTGATACATTTTCATTTTTTAAAGAGACCATTATTTTTCAACATATTCATATTTGACCCTCCAAATAAGAAACTCCACATTTCCTGCAGACGCTTCACATTAAAAGACTGGCAGCAACTTTCTGATCAAAAAACAAGCAGAGAAGAAGAAGAAGAAGCAGGATTGTGCAAACGACATTTTCTTATACTGATGCAATTAAGCCGAAATATCTCATGAGGAACTTTGAGCTTGTTTTTCTAACCCCGGCTTTCATTAATGCATAAGTTATGGTGCCACCAAAAACTTTTCAGCTGAACTCCAAAGATTAAAGGCAGAATGATGAGAGATGGTTAGATAGAGGGGGCCTTTTGTTGGAAAACAAAGACTGCTTAGTTTACATTCAGGACTGATAAGGGCAGGCAGAGGTAAAAGACGAGGAGGATCAAATGTGCTGGCTAGAAGACGGCCATGAAGAGGAAAAAATCAATTAAAGGGAGAAAAGGGCATGGATATTTCACATGTCTGATATTATCAGGTTCACAGCATCTTATATAGAGTTGTGTAATTAAATGTGAGTGATACCGAACAGGAACAGAGGGAGGGGTGATCATTAGCACCAGAAGCTGAGTTTGTGTACCTGCCAAAAGATGTGTTAGATGTTTGAGAAAATATGCTCTGTGTCTTCAATTTCAAATGTTTGCCTGAGGAAATGTTTTTTCATGCGCATAAGCTGCAGATAAGGGGTCAGTTTTTGTGGAACAAATTACCGGACCATTTCTGGATTTAAATCTGAGCTCTGATTTGGAGCGAAACAGACATTTATAACACAATGCCAGCATGCAGCAGTGGGAGGTGGATCAATCTCACTGACGCTCCCACTGCATTACCTCTTTGTGTTCGTCACTATAGCAAATACGGGGTTGTGCGTTGTTTACATCTACCGTACCCTCGGGGCCTTTTGGCATCCATATGAATTATCCATAACCACTAAGTGCCCCATAAAGTAGAATGAATCATGAGATGTGCTGCAAAGTTCCTTAGGTAAGACTGGAGAGCAGTGATGGCCGTAGATCTGGGGTCTGCAACCCCTCTCCACGGTGGCTCTCTGGATGAAGAAAAATAAAAAAGTTATTTTCAAAAAAATTGGAGATTAGCTATTATTTTATAGCTTATAACGTTTTTGGCTAATTTGTCATCTACTAGGGTTTTTAGGCTAATTTAGAGTTTTAGTCTCTATTTTAGAAACATGCTAACGTTTTTTGCTAATTTGTTATCAACTGGGGTTTTAAGGCCAATTTGGAGTTTTACCCTCTATTTTAGCAACATGCTAACGTATTTGGCTAATTTGTTATCAACTGGGGTTTTTAGGCTAATTTGGAGTTTTAGCCTCTATTTTAGCAACATACTAAAGTTTTTGGCTAATTTGTTATCAACTGGGGTTTTTAGGCTAATTTGGAGTTTTAGCCTCTATTTCAGCAACATGCTAACGTTTTTGGCTAATTTGTTATCAACTGGGGTTTTTAGTCTAATTTAGAGTTTCAGCCTCTATTTTAGCAACATGCTAATGTTTTTGGCTAATTTGTTATCAACTGGGGTTTTTAGTCTAATTTAGAGTTTTAGCCTCTATTTTAGCAACATGCTAATGTTTTTGGCTAATTTGTTATCTACTGGGGTTTTTAGGCTAATTTGGAGTTTTAGCTTCTATTTTAGCAACATGCTAACGTATTTGGCTAATTTGTTATCTACTGGGGTTTTTAGGCTAATTTGGAGTTTTAGCCTCTACTTTAGCAACATGCTAATGTTTTTGGCTAATTTGTTATCTACTGGGGTTTTTAGGGTAATTTAGTTTTAGCTTCTGCTTTAGCAACATGCTAAGGTTTTTGGCTAATTTCCTTTCTAGTGGGACTTTTAGGCTAATGTAGAGTTTCAGCTTGTATTTTAGCAACATTGTAACGTTTTTGACTAATTCAGTTCACTGAAAAATATTATGCTAATTTGGAGTTAGCTATAAATTACGCAACAACTTAGCTTTTTTTTGGCAAATTTGGCCTGTAATTAGTTTTTTATGCTGATCTGGAGTTTAGCTAATATTTTAGCAATTTGCTAACATTTTTAGCTAATTTCTTATCTGATTTTGAGTCTAGTTTATTTCAACAACATGCTAAAATTTTTTGGCTGATTTAATTTACAGAGAAATGTTATGCTCATTTGAAGTTCAGCTAGCAATTAAGCAGCAAGCTAGCTTTTTGCCACTGAAGTTAAAAACATAAAAAAATCCCTTTTTGAAAGATATTAGTTTATTTTATATTTTTTTTTTCTTTTGTTCGTGCCAAAAATAGACATTATTTATATTTATAAAAAACAAAATGAAAAGAAGGTTATGAATGCAAATCCAAATTTCTTAAAGACTAATTCATGTCAATGCGGCTCTTTTTAGGTTTTGATTCATAGAAAACGAGCCCAAATGGCTCTTTTACTCTTAAAGGTTGCCGACCCCTGTCATAGATATACCCGTGCATCACCAATTTTGGTACTGATTACTTTTAAAAGTAATTACTAATTACTGAGGAAGTAAAAGTTGAAGTCCCATTAGTTGTCACATGCCTAGATGTGGGAATTTTTTTGGTTTAACCCACTTCAGCTGAGATTTCAACTCATGACCTTCCAATCTCAGGGCGGACACTCCACCATAAGGCCACTGAGGTGGTAAATACGTACGTGGTATAAAAGTATATGCCATTTCTAGATATTTTTGGCTATTAGATGAGTCAGTCCAGACTTTGTGCCCATTGAACTGGTCCTTCAGTCACATAACCAGAGGAGCCATGAATTCTGTGCGTTACCCTTAGCAACAACACAGCCGGCATGGATAGTTGATTGCACATTAAACTTGTAACCCAGGCAGGTTTTAGGGGGTCATTTTTTAGGATAACAAATAATATACTTGAAAATAACAATTCACCAATAAGAAATGACCAGAAATCGGTATCAGAATCGAATCTTAGAAATGTTGTTAACGCCCATCACTGTTGGAGTGACAATCTTCGAGCCAAAACCCTTGAGCAAAGCCGGGGAAGTGCATTTCGGTTCTTGCACGGATGCAGCTCCGAGCACTGAAAACAAACGCTAAGTGGGCTGAAAAACACTCCTGCCCTCTGACCTGCTCTGGTGACCTGCGAGGGCATGGAGTGCCCCAGAGAAAGTGCTAACCATTACAGTGGGAGTGCTGGTGTTTGAATGGTGCAGGGTGTTGTGCTGTTTAAATGGAAGCCTTGTCATAACACAGAAACGCTAAAGGGAACAGAGAAAGTGGCCTTTCAGGACATTCCTCTCATATCTGCTTGTGTGTTTCTGATACTATTTTCTAGGTGTCTGTTTTTGATTCAATCCATATTTAGGCTAATTTTCAAGCACAATCTTGTTATAGAATCTGACCATAGGTGAACTCATTAATGCATTCTATGGTAGAGATGCTAGAAGGCGGCAAAGCTGTCGACTGTTGGAACAAACTTTATTTTTTTAATTTCTCAAGTTTCTTCAGAGAAAATTGTACATTTAGCTTTTAATTATTAAAGACGCTTCAGAAAATGCGTTTGTTGTCTTACTCCAGTGCTATGAATATTACAGAAAGAGCAACACGCGCCTATAGAGATGCCTATTTTCACTCAAAGAGAGCAGGTTGTTGTTTTACAACTCGCAGAACAATGTTTTTATCCTTTAATATTTAAACCTTTATGGGGCCGCGGGGAGCCGTGTGTGAGAATGCAGCAATGCCCCGTTCGCGGCCAAAGAAGCTCAAGTGCGTGTTCGTGCAGCAGAGCGGCCTTTTTGGGCTTCTAATTCCCCCCACAGGTGGATAGGAATGAATCAAAGGCAAAACTGTTGACATAGTCAGAACAATTTGCGTCTTGATTGTATCTCAGTATAGAAAGAGTTTTTTCTGGAGCTTCTGGTCCAGATAACCTACTGGAGGTTTAAAGCCTTAGTCACATGTGACACGTAGGGGGGGCTGCAGTTATTGAGTTGTTTGGGCTCATGAGGAGTTGTACTTCTCTTGAGGCTCTTAGGACCATGCCAATGGACACATAGAAAATGGAACATACAATCATCATTGGTTTGGTACGTTTATTGCAAAGTCTTGAACAAATTTATAATGTAAGAGTGCTGTTGTCCTTAGGCTACACTCTAGTTGTTAGTAAGGTGTGAGTACTGGCTCCTTATTGGACATGCGCAAATGGCCATGATATGTTAGTGCCAGTATGGAGTAGGATTGTCTCATTTACTGTATTCCAACAGGCAAGGGAAGGAACGGCACTAATGGTTTTGGCACAGTCAACAAGATATGTGGGGTTGAAAATTGAAAAATGTGTATGATAGACCTGCATCTCACCTTCACATACCCTTGCAAGTTGTATACATATTCCCTACAACTTATTGTCTATGGCATGCCTTTAGGTAAAACATTTGCAAGTACATTTTTACTCTACGGGCTCACCAAGTGGACTAGGACCTTGATACTTGCGTGGCCTATGTTTCACCCCGTAGACATCCCGTATCTAATTTTAAGGGCAGTTGTGACTCAAACTATGTTCACATCGCCCTCGGCAACCGAGGTTCAAGAGGAAACTTCCAATGAAAAGTCAATGTAAACTGCAAAAATCTCATGTTCACTCGTAGCTATGTACAAATACTATTGAACACACTTTGCAAGTTAAACCAGTTGAACTTTGACCAATCAGGGACTCAGGTTTGGTTGTGACGTGTTGATGGCAAACTCTTTAAATAGCAGAAATCCCAACTGTAGAAAATGTAATCGTCAAGGAACTATTAACACCAAGTCTTTCATTTGTCAGAATAGAGCTGTGATAGGAAAAACCTTGGGCAAGCCTCTACCAACTGTAGGCACATGAACTAGTACCTGGTTGCGTTTCTGTAGCACAAGGCTTAATCTACTGGCAATGACCATGACTCCCTGGCACCATATGTGTGAAGCTCTAAAACAAAAGAAGAGAAAGGATGATTCTCTTATATAAATGTCCAATTTTCATGAAAACAGAGTGCGCTCTACTTGATTTCCAGCATGAATACAGATCAGAACATGAAACTTGCATGTACGAAGACTGTCAAAAAAACCATCAGCTTGTCCAATGTATTTTCCCAAAAAGGCATTTCCATGGAATCTGTCGAAAAAGCCTCGCTTTTCCTTCCTTCCTATCATTCCGGGGTCTCCGCATCAGAGGTGCTAGGAAGATGATATCATGTTTCCAGCTGGCCAGTGAGCCTCTCAGCCAGTGCTGGCTCTCTGTTTGCTCAGGGACTACAGGAAGTCCCAATGCAATATCCACTCAGTGTGTCTGGGCAAGCCCATTAGCTACTTTGGTTGGACTAGAGTGGGTTAGAGAGGCTATCCCAATCTCTCTTCTTCTGTCTGCCTCTCAGCGGTACCTCTCTATCTTCCTCGTGTACTCTCACTCTATTTTCCCCTCTCTTTATCCATCTCTTCTATCCAAATAGTCTTCTATTCTCTCTTACTTATTCACAGTTTACATCATTGTGCTGTATTTCTCCCTCTGCAATTTTTCCCCCACTCTCCGAGAAAGATAAACCACGGTGAAAGAGAAATACTGTTTTGAAAATGTGGCAAGGCTGGAGATATTTATTCAGCCCCTTGCAGGGTGAGATGGAGAGGATTACAAATATCATATTTGCTTGGCTGCAAACATAGATATCAAGGGATGGATTATCTGTTGGTTGTGTCTCTGAAAAACATGTTTGGACATCGAGTTTTGGATTTAAAGTGCAAAGTAAGAATAAAAAAACATCTTTTACTCAATGCACTCACTCAAGAATTCACAGTAATAGTCAATTTGCTTTGAAATATATTTGTTTATTCATGCATCCATGACCAACTTAATTACTGTTTTGTTATTAAGTAAAGGTGGTTTGTTTTGTACGGCTTCTAAAAATCTATTAAAGACAAAGTTTCACTCATGAATGCACCAAAATGCTTTCAGCAGATTAAAAATGTGATTCACAAAGTGGCTAATTACTGCCACAAGACTGTACTGTTAGTGCGTTTGAGGAGAGGAGGTCCTTTTCACTCTGGAGATAAATTATTCATCTGGTTCCTCAAGGTCTTCGCCTGCAGTACAAATGTGTCTAATAATGTCCCGGTGTTTCAAAGGCGACACACGCTGCAGGTGAAGGACCGGCTGAACCGATGCTGCGTGGCGACCTCACACCTGAATGTGCTCGAGAGCCGTTCTCACGTATCACCCGCGATTGCGATCAAGACCATAATAAGCTCTGAAGGAAGTCGGGTGGAGGAGGAGGAGGAGGAGGAGGAGGCGTCGGGTGGGGGAGCAGCCCGTTTGGGAGCATCTCGATGTCACTGCGGGTCACACTCGACATGATTCACGACCTCCAAAGGAAATCTTCGCTTACTCTAATCTTCTGGGGCTCCTTTACGGTCTCCATGGAGACAGACGTGACACAAGGATTCAGTCATTCTAGGTAATTGGCTGTAAAATCAAATCTGGATTGAGGTAAAACTTGAGTCAATATTCTAAATAACAAAGCGAAAATGTTTCACTAGAATTTAATTTAATTCTTGCTTTAAACTTACCCTTACATCTAGCCCACTTATCATGTTCTAGACCCGACTTGAGTTGTGATATATGTCGTCTTTACTAGATACATAGATAAAAGCCTGAACAGATGAGTGGCTTAAAAGCCAAAAGAAAACTGATTTTTGACCCATTTTTACAAAGCTGCAGATGTCCTCCTGATTTTGGACACGTCTCATTCTATTAGACACATACCGACTGTGCATGTCAAAGGTCAAGGCTAAGCTAAAAACTAGCTCTTATGATACACATTCAAAGGTAAAATTACAGGACCACCCACATAAATAGAGTCAGTTGACGAGTTAAACGCACTTGCCTATGCAACCAAGGAAGAGGAAGAGAAATTGAGGTATGAATGCAAAGCGTTTCAGCAGATCTATGACTTACCTTGAGGATTCATACTGATAAGATTTTAACTAGATGGAAGTTTTCTGTTTCAATATGAGGTCTACATGATGCATTACTTTAATACATTAGAGATCTATACTACCAGAAGGCTAAAATATGCCCTATGGACTATATTTATTTGAATTATTGTCTTTATTAAAGATCCACTCTGGTGAAAATCATTTTTGTGATTGTTCTTGTAGAATCTTTCTGATAATGGAAGTAAAAAAAACTAAAGATTCAAAATGCAATTCTTTATTCAAATTGTTGTGAATCAGAAAATAAGCTTATCTGTGACTAGAACCTGCTCTGCTCCATTCTGATGCATCCACTCGTAGACGACTAGATGTTTTCCTTGTCCGAGCTTGCGTGTGGATAATTGATTGCCAATTATGCGACAGGAAACGAGGACAGGGTTACTCCAGGCCCACAACTCTGAGAAACGGGATTTCTTTACCCGATCAGAGTGCCTCAAACTTCTTTGGACAGACGGAAAACAATTACCTGATTGTTTTGTGGATTTATTTGGGTCAGACAGGCAAACGGTATGAAGCTTTGGTCAGCCACCATGATAACCAACATATTAATCTGATACGGAGTAGTAAACTATTACACATACGGACAGAATTTGAACAGACCACTACAAAAGTGGAGAAGTACTTCAAAGTCCTCGAACTAGACCTTTACTAGAACCTAATTGGTATTTTGGTGCTATTTCGTTGTTATTCTATGACACTGACAATAAATATTTGAATCTGAATCTGATAGGTCCCCGACCCTCGAGACACGGAACCTGTACTGGGTTAGGGTACTAGTATCGGGTCAGAATATCTGGTTAGAAAAGAAGGTGTTCTGACCTTACCCTCAGGGCTCCAGGCCTGCCCCGCTACAAGTAAGTATGTTTTCGATAGGAGCTGTCAGATGGTCATTGGGTTAGGTTTAGGACTTCAGAGGGTGAGGTTTTAATAAATGATTGGTTAGATACAGGAAGAGACTGGTTGGGTTTAGGGCCTTCCCCCCAAGGTTAGGTTTAGGGCTGTTAGCCATGGCCCATAGGGTTAGGGCAGGGCTGCTCATTCCTGGTCCTCAAGATCTACCACCCTGCCTGTTTTCCAGCTCTCCCTGTACTGCTTGCTGCTGATTACCTGGACCAGGTGTGTCCTTTCAATCAGATTGTGGAGACATCTGACTGAGCCAATCAGCAGGTGGCAGGACTTGGAGATCTGGAAAATAGTCAGGGTGGTAGATCTCGAGGACCAGGAATGAGCAGCCCTGGGTTAGGGTCTCCCAAGAGGGAAGGTTTAAATAAAGAAACCCAATAAGTGCAGGGAGAGGCTGGATAGGGTTAGGGCCTTCCTCCCGGGTTTGTTCCTAATTCGGGGTTCTCCAAAGGTAAAGGCTTCAGTTAGTAGTCAGATTGATGCAGGAAAAGACTGGTTAAGGCTAGAGCTACTCCCTTTGGCGATGATTCTGTTCCAGGGAGAAAAGGGCAGCCGTTCATTCAGGCCACATGGGAAACTGAGCCTGGGTCCAGTGTGGATTAAACTCCAGAATCAAGGCCAGGACAGAGTCCCAACCATGGGCCAAGAAGTCCTGGACCAGATCTGGTGAGTTTTTGATGCCCCACGTTGGGTTAGGGTACTGGTCAGGTATGCCTTTTTCCCCAGTCTGTGGAACAGTACCAAGCGGCCCTCGGAGTGATTGAGCTTGAGGACCCAAATGACCAGTAAGGACTGGGAACGCGATGGTCATTGTTGTCTTTGACCTCTCCCAGAATTCAATGCACACTGTGAACTGGCCTATCAACACCTGTGTAAAGCCCAATCTAAAGTTGTACTCTGGCATCTCTTCAAAGCAACAGCCGCAGGGCATGGATATAATCAATAAACTTAGCAATGAGTGGAAGATTGATTTGCGAGGAAGGACTTCCCTCACTAAATTGATAAAAATAAATGAAAAACTAAAAGTCCACGGGGAGAAAACACAACTTCTCTTCCGAACTTATTCATTTCTTCCCTTTCGCTCCCATTTTCCAACAATAAGAACGTCTCCTTGTCCACTTCAAGACAAACCTCTCAGTTTGTGAGGGCAAGGAGGGTGACGGAGAAGCCAAAAAACCTAAAATAACTGCACAATTAGAAAAAAAAACAGCGTCTCTTATCGATTTGCTGTCCCGAGAATCCAGGAAGAGCGGCAGGAAGAGGTGAAAACAGGCCAAAAAGTTTGAGGGGAGCAGAATCGGAGCAAGAAATGAGGCTCCAACGTTTGTATTTTTCAACGTCCTTCAACCGCAGTTCCTCCGTTTTTCTTTAGGTTTTGCTTTGCATCCATCACGGGAAAGCCAGAGGGCAAAATTATTTCCGTCTGCAGCCCAGAAGAACAAAGCACACGGTGATCCATATTTCCGTCTGCAGCCCATGATGTCATGCATTGTGCTAATGCCGTGTTACGCCGCACCGGGGGACAATATATTTCACAGGAAATTCTTTGGAAAAATAATTTTTTTCCTTCTTTGTTCCACTTCGTCTTTGACAACAAAAACTGCTCCGCTGAGACACAATGACCCCGCCAGAAGGCCCTCGCGCAAATGGGAAATATTTTGCTGCTGTCGCTCCACACGGCGACAGACTGATGGCTAGCATTCCAGAAAGAAGTAATCTTGTTTCAGGGAAACATTTTCACATATTTCAGAAGCAGAAAACTGTCAAAACATGTGGTAAACACGGAGTTTCAGATTAGTCCAAAGTCGTAATGAGAAAATTTTACAGATTGCATTGTATTCATGAAAAGTTTTCTTTTTTTTGGCTTTTATTATGCTAAATGAGCTTTCCAACAGCTAATATAAACCCTTCCTCTGTCAACTGCCACTTTCTTTTCATGCAGCATCAACACTCCAAAGCAGAGAAACTCCAGCTGTCAGTCCTTTCATCATCGGTGAAAGAGAAGGGTGGATTTGATGCAGCTTTTATTCAAATCGCCGAGAGAAAAGAGAGGAGTGGGGGGGGACGAAGCTTACCTCAGAAAAAAGAATGCGACTGCATTTCTGCCTTCTCCCTCCCTCCATTTTAACCTTCTCAAGACTTCCAGCTCTGCTCGGGTCCGTTCTGCGTGGAAGATGGTGCTGCTAAAGCCACCCCCTTTTTCAAGGTGATCCCACATCAAACGGGGCGCCGCGCGTGCACGCTCAGACGAACTACACACTCGCTTTTATTCCCCCTAAGTGCTAAGGGTAAAGCTTCAAAGCGGGTCAAACCACCACCGCAATTGTTATTCAGTTAAGTCTTTCACTTTTAAACAACGTCAGGTGATATCCACCGATTCCTGCTTAAATGTTGATATTTTCGTCTGATTTAAGCGCTGAATAATTCACTCGCACGCGGCCGCGGGGACGGGGAAATCCGCGGAATACTGTCGGTGTCAGCTCGGTTTAATTCTTCCGCGCACGAGGCCGCGGACGGAGGAAACCATGAGCACGTCTGCTCTCGTTCCTGGAAGTCGTTTCCGACTCACGCCGGCTGATGAAGACTAAAACGATGAATAATACAGCAACATTTAAATATGAATTCATAGTCAAGAACTGTAACTTATTTATGAATATCTCTGACAGAAGATCAAACCAGCTGTAATTATGCACTCGGATGAATTTCCACGCACTATATTTGCGTGTTCATACTGTATATTTGTCAATGGAAGTGAGCTTCACCGTACATGTGAATGTTTTCCTCTGAATCTGTAATTACAATCAGAAACCAGGGTCAGTCTGTTGAATTGTAAATAGACTACACACACAAAGCAAACACACACAGCAGCCTCCTAATCTCCTGATTCTATCCTCTGTCCTATCTCCCTCTGCACTGACTCACCACATTCTTCATGCAAATTTACACAAAAGTCAACCAGAACCAATCTGGGCTGTAATATAAAACTGTGGCATACACAAATGTGCCAGAAAAAAGGGGTGCAACCACAAAAAACTTTTAATTTAGGGTGGATTCCATGTTGTAATCAGAAATATTCACCCAAATGTATTTATTTAATTCAAATATCGACTTTTTATAATGAGTCTTTCTATTTAAGCACATAAATATGAGAATTTCAGTGTTTATATATACAGACACACACATATATATGTATATATATCTCAAAAGTAGATTGCATGCCAAAAAAGCTTTCCAAAATTATTTACAGGCCACATCCCAGTTGACATTTCCAGTATTTTAAGCAACTTCTGACTGAGTCACACGGTTTTAACAACTCCTCCTTAATTAAAAATGCATTTGTTCCAACTTTGCAGAGGCTCCTGGTGGCTTCACTATTTGATTTCTGCATAATTAATAAGCCATAAAAGAGTGCGCCGCACTCTGATGCAATTTGCACAAACGATGGTGCAAACTGTGCACGAAAAAGAACAATTTGCATTTTTTTCTTTTTTTTGCAACTATAGTGAGATTAGAGCTGCATGAAGGGTTGCTCAGCCTAAAAAATGCATATGAAATATTGACAATTACGAGAGTATTAATCCATGTGGGACCCTGATAATTCACTTGATAGAGTTTCTGTGGGTGTTGTGCTTGTCACCGGCAATTAAACCTATAATTTCACAGAGGATGTGATGCAGAGTCGCCGTCAAGTATCATTTGCGGCGTTGGAGGAAGAGTGAGGAAGACAGATAGTCGCGAAAACCTGACGGATGTGAGGATGGACGGACGGGGTGGGAATGACGGTGACGGGACTCACCGCGGCCGCCCCGCAGAGAGCTGGGGGAGCGGTAAATGGGAACAGGTGGCTGGTGGTGCCGGGGCCCCTGCTGGTGATCTGGTCGGGGCAAGGCGGGAGGAGGCAAGGGGGCGCCGGAGGTAGGGGACAGGAGATGGAGATCTGACGACGAGGACGCGGAAGCCAGCGCCATCCATCCCAGCGCCAGGAACAACATCCCAAACAGCTGGCCCTCCTGGGGCTTCCCTTTGGGGAGCATGGCTCCCCCACCCCCACCCTCCCCTCCTTCACTGGCTATTTAAAAGAGAGTGAAGCAGACGTGCAGGGATCTGGGAAAAAGTGACCTCCCCGCGGCCAGCGTGCAGCAGCAAACTCCACCGCAGAGAGGCATGAGCGCCGGATCCACTCGGGCAGAAGATCCCAGATTTCCCTCCGTTTGCTCCTTTCAATCCAAAGTGTCTTCACTTTCTTTCTCCTGTCGGCCGGATCACCTGACGACAGCTCCTCTGACGGCCATCCGCTTGTGTGCGAGCGACCGGCGTGCACGTGCGCGCGACACCTGGAGCGTGTCCCTGTCTCACCTAGGGGGTGGAAACTGAATGGCAGCGGAGAAGCCGTCTGCAGCTCCGCTCGGCTCTGCGCAGCTCCGCTCTGTCAAGCCACAGATAATACACAGCTATGAGACCGAGGAGGAGGAGGAGGAGGAGGAGGAGAGGGAGAGACGGGGGGGGCGATGACAGAAAGATGTGGAGCTCCACGCGCACGCCGGCGTGGACAAACTGTCATTTCTCTATCCTCTCAGCTGCAAGACACTCCCCACACAGTTCAGCCACTCAAAACTTTTCTCCTCTTTTCTCCCCCCTCGTTCCTCCTCCGTTTCCCCCGGAGAAGTCGGGCAGCCGGGCTTGTTAACCCGGGGAGACTGATAGCTCTTTGTATTAGTCCACAGGAGAACGACACAGATTTGCAGACAGATAAAGAAAGGCAGAATAGATGGCGAGGATGAGGATGAGGAAAATGAGGAGCTGGAGGGGGGAGAGGAAGGGGGGGGGGGCGACGGAAGCGAGAGAAAGGAGGACTGGAACGCAGGTGAAACTAAGCGAAGATGATGGGACGAGAGGGGAGGAGGAGGGAGGAGGGAGGCGGCAGAAAGTGGGCCAGTCTATGCAAATCCGCCACGAGCTGCGAGCAAATCAGAGGGGGAGGCAGCCACTGCAGAGGAGGGGGCTGCCTTCAGTCACCGGAGGAGGAGAGGGGAAAAAGAATCAACACCTCCGAAACGTCTTCACTTTCTCTGCAACTGGAACTTGAAAAGTCAGGAGATGTATCACTAAAAAATCCTTTTTTTTTTTAATCCCGAGGAGCAAATAAGATGCAAAAATGACAAAAGCAAGATAAATGAGAAAAAAAAAAATGGAAGACAGAATTTCCAGAAATCAAAAGGAAATGTTCAAAATTGAAACAAAATAAGACTCCAGAAAACTGAAGGTATTGTGGGACAAGAGTGATTGGACGATGATATTTTCTTAATGGCGTTTAAGACGTTTTATTGTCTGTATACTAATAAAAGTTTTTGTTAAAGCAGAAAATTTTCAGTATCACTTCAAGCCCAAAAACATTTGATTTACATGATGGACTGAAGAATATGAAGAAAAAAAAACTGATTCTGAAAGCAAAAGTAAAAAAAGAATTCCAGAATTACACTATGTAAGAAACTGGTGTAGTTACCACATGTGTTCCCTCTACCAGGGCAGTATGACTCATGTGTTGTCTTTCTATACCACTCCTCTCCGGGGGAGCAGGAGAGATTCTAGATTCCAGATGACTCGTCTGTACTCCTGTTCTTGGTAGTGAACCTAGCCACTGGCTCGTCTCGGAGCACGAGACCTTCTAGATTCCAGTGGGCTTGTTTGTGTCTTGTTCTTGGCAGTGGACCTCGCCTCTGGCTCATTTCACGTCTCCAAGCAGGTAAGATTCTAGATTCCTGGTGGCTTATCTGTGCTCTGGTTCTTGAAAGTGGACCTCACCTCTGGCTCTTCTCAAAGCACAAGACATTCTAGATACCAGATGGCTCATCTGTACCCCTATTCTTGGTACAGGACCTCGCCTCTGGCTCACCTCACGTCTCGAAACAGGTAAGATTCTAGATTCCAGATGGCTCATCTGTACTTCTGTTCTTGGTACTGGACCTCGCCATTGGCTTGTCTCTGAGCATGAGACATTCAAGATTCCAGGTGGCTCGTTTGTGTCTGGTTCTTGGTAGTGGACCTCGCCTCTGGCTCATCTCGGAGCACGAAGTGTTCTAGATACCAGATGGCTCATCTGTAGTCCTATTCTTGGTACAGGACCTCGCCTCTGGCTCACCTCACGTCTCGAAACAGGTAAGATTTTAGATTCCTGGTGGCTCATCTGTACTCCTGTTCTTGGCAGTGGACCTCACCTCTGGCTCTTCCCGGAGTACGAAATGTTCTAGATACCAGATGACTCGTCTGTACTCCTATTCTTGGCAGTGGACCTCGCCTCTGGCTCATCTTACGTCTTGAAACAGGTAAGATTCTAGATTCCTGGTGGCTTATCTGTGCTCTGGTTCTTGAAAGTGGACCTCACCTCTGGCTCTTCTCAAAGCACAAGACATTCTAGATACCAGATGGCTCATCTGTACCCCTATTCTTGGTACAGGACCTCGCCTCTGGCTCTTCTCGGAGCACGAGACGTTCTAGATTCCTGGTGGCTCATCTGTACTCCTGTTCTTGGTAGTGGACCTCGCCACTGGCTCGTTCCCGCCCTCATATACATCGACGATAAACCGAACTTGCATCCTACTTACTAGCATCCACTTTAGTAAACACTTCATGCTTCCCAGCCGGTCTAGTAATTTTACTATCCTGTGATGATTCCCATCGATCTGATTATGTTGTTGTTATTGTAAAACATTGCGCCCCTTTTGTGATTGTCTTTACAACGTTTTTGTGATGTGATATGGACTTCAGGGCCACCGTACTTTCTTGATGTAAACGTAACAAATAAGGACGTCCGACCTCAGCCTGTTAGGACGGCGACTCCAACAGTTTTGACTACGTTTGTTTTCCAAACTGTAATTTCATTTGACTCCGGCGCACAGCGTTTGCTGCTGACCTTTCAAATCAACACAGCGATATCCCATAATGACAAGAGGAAAGCACGAGGACTGAGTGGGCTGCAAACGCATAGACCCGCCGCGAGTGAGGCAGCAGATCAATATGACTCATTGTCGGCTGAGCGGAAGCGCAGCCAGCCGCTTTCGTTTGCTTTGGTGCCTTTTTGTGATTTTGTTTTTTATAAGTCGTTATCTCAGACTCCTGGTGGTGTGATGTGTTAATCCAGAATAACCAGCAGATGCAGCTTTATTACCAGTTAATCATAGAGTGTTAATCTGGGTTTGTGATTCATTGTCGTGACTCAGGTTGGCTCAGAAATAACTTTATTTGACCAGATCGTAAAGTGAAATTATACTTTTGCACGTTTTCTATGTCATAGTTTGGCAGGATTTCATTTGAAATTCAATTCCGAGTTGTGTGTGGAAGCATTGGCATTAATCAACCCCGCCCCACTTCCCCTCCCTGCAACTGAGAGCTCTCTGTTTACACACTCTTCTGCTAGCTTACAGCCCCTCAAAACTCAACATTACTAGTAAAAAACAGAAATGATGAGCAATATTTAACCCATCAGACGCTGGTTTGGACGAGAAAAAACGATATACATCGTTTAAGGTTGTGATTTAACAAAAAAAAATCAGTTTTGTGCTCAATTTCTTCATAATTATCCTGATTATCAGCCATAAAGACATCATAAAAATTGGACTATTAATCGTTTTGACTTTTTTTTTTTTTTTGTAATTTTTTGACTAGTGACGCAGTTAATTCAAGTGGAATCTGACGCTGAGAACAGCAGATTTGTCCCAAAGCCACTTTTGTCTGCATCAGAACATCACGGTGATTGTGTGAGCAGTCTGAGTGTTACGGTGTATCGCGACAGCTCCAATCTTAAAGGGTTCATGCATCACCTACTGTAAAGTTTTTTTCTTTAAATCTTCTAAATTACTGGCATTAAGTTAAATACTATTTGGTGCATATTTGTAATAAACCTCTTTAGCATTTAAGGAAAAATGGACCTTAATAATGAATTTCATATGTGGGAATAGAAGTACTTTTCAAAAATTTTTTCCACATTGAAACATATTGAGAAACTCTGTTTCTCCATAGAGATTTGAAGCAAAGTTTTCCTTATTTTCATTTCTGGGATTTTTATTTCAAGATCAACTTCGGTTTTTTTAACTATTATGTATTTGATGGTTAAAAATTTGCATCTTATAATAATTTAATTATCTCCTGTTTAATATGAATTCATAAAAATGTTAGTGATTCATTTCTAAAATGCAAAAAAAAAAAAAAAAAAATCTGAACCAAACAGATACTTACATTCTCACTCATAGATATACATATTTATTTAATCATATACATGAGCATTCTCAATTCTAATGATTTAAACATTTTATTTTGATAATTGCATGCCGGTTTCTATTTTATTGCTATTTATTTTCCTTTTATTGTTCTATTGAGGAACAACATCTCGTCTCTGGGTTTTTGTCTACAAAAACTGAGTGAAATGACAATAAACGGATCTTGAATCTTGAATATGCAAACCTCCCGTCCTGGACGACCCCTCGTATGCTCACAAAGTACCTTAAGTCAAAACTATCCATCTATCGCCGACATGAAAAATTGCACCGACCGCGTACGCTGTTGTGAGCAGCACGCTTCATTTCCTGGGAACTAAGCCGACTGTCACTCACTTTGTGCTCTTTGAAGGGGAACCTAATAAAAGCAGACAACGCATCAAAGGGCGACATCACCTCTGACGCCTCATCCACAATAACTGTTTTCCTGTGATGCCATACGTGGCGGAATTTCATTAATTTTATTCAATTTTCTCTTAATTTTAATTAAACTTGCCAGTTACATCTTAATGAAAACCCGCTGACGGGAAAAACTTTTAAAACTTCGGAAAAACACTGTTTTCTGTTTCGACCTGCATTTGATATGTGCATAAAAATCACGAAAAAATGTGGCGAAACCTGCATTATTTTAGCATATCTAAAATGACAGTGTAAACACACCATGTTTTTTTTTACTTTATTTAACTGAAATCAAAAGATGCAGAGGGAAAAGATGAGTCTGATCGTTGCTTGCAGCTAAAAACAGCAATTTTAGTTGTTTTTTTTTGCTCATCTTTAGAGTTGGTGGACATTGTTGTCGCAGATGCAACCCTATCCATGTGCTCTGCCCGGAGGGCCTCGCATGTAAGCCACAACAACCGCTCCGCCATGAGGTTCCATTTCTGCATTTGCATCGACGCTCTCCCACACAAGCAAACCGACCGGCATAAAAAAAAGCCACACCCGAGCGGCCGAACAGACTCTGTCAGGACCTCCTCGTCAGAACGGAGGCTAATTAGAGTTTCACATTAACATTTCTCCGCGGTGTCTGCTGTGACAGATGAAGTCTTCTTCTGCTCGCCCCGCGTGCAGACAAATGGAGCGCAAAACATCTTAATGTTACACAAGAGTGGCAACGCCGAAGACGGAGGAAAATCCAACTCTATTAACCTCCGCTCATGATTCATAACCAGAGCCATGACGAAAACAAGGCATGTTCTGTACACGGAATGCTTGCTCGTGAAAATCATTTACAAACAGGTGTAATCAACCAATAACATTCGCAAAAGGCATTTTTTTCTTTACATTAGAGCTGCAAGGATTAGTACCGGACAAGCCCCCGTGTTACACCCCCTTATGGGTAAACCTGGCTCGGGTCTGGAGGGAAAATAACAATAAAACTGGACAACAAAAGAATAAAAGGAACACAGTCTATTAAATAAAGGAATGAAAGAACAAAAATGAAATAATTAGTGGCCTGATTCAAACTAAAGGGAATTGGAACCTTTGCCAAACATAAAATAAGTCAGAGAGACTTATGCTAATGCTGCCTAACCAAAATCTAATGCTAATGTGAATGCTTTTTGCTGAAAGTAGTCGCTAGAGATGCTAAAGCCTTTGCAAAATGTTAAATTTGCTAAACGGCAGGAAATTTGGTTAAAGAACAATGAAAATTTGCAGAAATTGACCTAAAAAATTTAGTTACATAGCTTAAAAATCCCTAATTTCTGCCATTTTTTTAAAAAATTTAATATAATTTTAGCTAAACTCCAAGTTAGCCCAAAAATTACTTAGTAGATCCCAAATTAGCCTAAAACGCTAGCTTGTTGCTTAAATATCAGCTAAACTCCAAAATAGAAACTCCTCAGTGAAGTAGATTAGCCAAAACTGTTAGCCTGTAGCTAAAATATAAGCTAAGCTCTAAATTAGCATCAAAAACCCCAGCAGATAAACGTCAAAAACGTTAGCATGTTGCTAAAATATTATCTACATTTTTTAAAAATGACGATAAAAGATGAAAACACAGCCCTTTAATATATTTAAAGTCTTGTTTCTTATCTCCTTAATGTTTTGAAATTTGAAAATTTTCTCATTCATTTCTTATGTTTTACATTTTTGCTCAATATTTCAAAAAACAATAAAGTTCGTGAATACCAAAAATACAAGCATAATATTAACATTTTGATACTGAGATTACTGAAATCGCTGAAAGAGTGATGGAGTTTTTATGAGCTGAAAAACGTTTGGAAAAGAGGCAGAAGAATCACTATAGTGTGAATGATTACTAAGCATTATCAGAGTTATAAATAATTCTGAAATGATCACAAACCGATTAGTCGACTTAATCGCTAAACGATCTCTGATTGGTCGACTATTAGCGTAACCGTTTGTAGCAGCACTACTTTACACTCGTACTGAAATCAAACGTTCACAGGGCCCTCCTGGGATTGATCAAGTTTTCTTTAAGTGTCTGCTTTCCTCCAGCGAGTCTAAAATAACCGCCGCCGTGTGATGCCTCGGCGCTCGTGCGCCGCCGTACAAACAGCTCCGCTTGTGTGAAGTGACAGGCTGTGAAGGAGGATTGGCAGAGGACAAAGAGCGCCGCCTTGTATTCGGAGCATCACAGCCTGGCACAGGAGATACATGATGAACTCCCAAGTGGAAGTGAGAAAAAAAATATATATTTATATAAATAAATAAAAAAGAAGCAGACATCGACAGCAGCAGAGTAAACAGCATTTGAAGTTGTTTTTCTTGGGAGCTTCCTCACCTGCCACATCCGCATAAGCGCGCGTTTTGCTGTTTTATCTGCTCTTCAGCAGCAGAAAAAAGTGATCGGATGTGAGCTGGAAAATAACCAGAAAACAATCAATCCTCCATGTTTTGGTCAGTTTGATGTGAATCATCATTACAACTTTTCCTAGATCGGGGTCAGCAACCTTTAACAGTAAAAGAACTATTTGGACTCGTTTTCTACTGATCAAAACCTGAAAGGAGCCGCATTGACTTATGTTAGCCTTTAAGAAATTTGAATTTGCATTTATAACCTTTTTTTTTTTTTTTAATAAATGTTAACAGTGTCTATTTTTGGCACGAACAAAAGCAAAAAAATATATAAAAGAAACTAATATCTTTCAAAAAGGGATTGTTTTTTTTCCGTTTTGAACTTCAGTAGCAAAAAAGCTAGCTTGCTGCTTAATTGCTAGCTGAACTTCAAATTAGCACAACATTAAATCAGCCAAAAATTTTAGCATGTTGCTGAAATAAACAAAACTCAAAATTAGATAAGATATTAGCTTAAAATGTTAGCAAATTGCCCAAATATTAGCTAAACTCCAAATCATCATAAAAAAACTAATTAGAAACCAAATTCGCCAAAAAAGCTAGCTTTTTATTGCTAAACTCCAAATTAGCATAAAATTCTTCAGTGAACTGAATTAGTCAAAAACATTAGCATGTTGCTAACATAGAAGCTAAAAATCTAAATTAGCTTAAAAACCCCAGTAGATAACAAACTAGCCAAAAACGTTAGCATGTTGCTAAAATAGAAGCTAAAACTCAAAATTAGCCTATAAAACTAGTAAATAACAAATTAGCCAAAAATTTTAGCATGTTAATAGATGCTAAAAACCTAAATTATCCTAAAAATCCCATTAGAAAGCAAATTAGCCAAAAATGTTAGTAGGCTATGTTGCTAAAATAATAGCTAATCTCCAATAGTTTTGAAATTTACTATTATTTTATTTTTCTTCATCCAGAGAGCCACCATGGAGAGATAAAAGAGCCACATGTGGCTCCGGAGCCGCGGTTTGCAGACGCCTGTCCTAGATGAACAGCTGTTTTTTTATTTTCGTATTTGCCCCCCAAACAAGAGAAACGAATGACAGTATTCACTTAAGCTGCCAAAAAATTACAACTTTTACACCCATAACATTACAAATCTGCATTCCTGCAACATTTAAGCTTCTTTATAGTCGCAAAGTCAGACTGTTGTGGATTTATTAAATATTTTGTGAGCAAAATCCTGATCAGTTTTTGCAGCTTTGATTCAATTAATCAACCTGCAAATAAGAAAGCTTTAAAGAAAATGACAAAAGTCAGCATTATTGTTGTAAATTATGTTTACAATATTGAATAAATCAAGCTTTTTTTACTGTCCACTTTGTTAACAATCTACATGTATTTTAACTAAACTTTTAGATTTTTCTTTTTTTTTAAAAGCTGCAAATGTGTTCACACGTGTCACAGTGATAACAGTTAACATCAATATTCTTATCCTAATTCACTTAGAAGCAACATTAAATTGTGTCAATAAAATAGATCTGACTGATCGATCAATCAATCAGTGCAATAATGGTTCTGTGATTGTGATTGGTTGTTTTGAAAACCATCCATGCTTTGATGGAGTTATTCCCATACATGAAGCATACACATACCTCATGGTCTATGAGGTCACGTGTGTCAAAGTCAAGGCCCGGGGGCCGGATCCGGCCCTCCAGGTAATTCTATTTTATTGTTATTAATGGTCCGATGTTATCTTGGGCTTATTTCTAACTGTTATAATTTTGACAAAAAATATTTTTACAAAGAGTAAAATATTATTTATTTAAGGTTTAAGTGGATTTATTCTGGAATAATAATCCTGCCTTTTATTATTTATAATTATGTTAAAAAGTTACAGTTTTAAAGTTTTAAAATTGGCATTCGGCTAGCTTTTTGAGCTATTTTGGCATTTACTAAGATTTTTAGGCTGTTTGGGAGTTTAGCAAATATTTCAGCTACATGCTAGCTGGTTTGGCTAATTTAGGCTTTTTTCAATTTTTTTTATTAATATATTTTGAAGTTTAGCTATTTTTTTCAGCTACATGCTTACCATTTTGGCTAATTTAAGTTTTTTTTTTTAATTTTAGGGCTAATTTTTCCATTAGCTAATTTTTTAACTGGCTATCGGCGTTTCCATCTATCAGCTTCAGGATTTTTAGCTATCAATTTTAGCATCTTCGGCGCCTACGTTGAGCTTACAGCATTCACACCAGCATTATCGCAGATAAAGCTATATATCTACTTCATAATTTTGTTAAAAAGTTATGGTTTTCATGTTTGACCCGCGACTTAAGGTGTGTTTTGGATTTTGGTTCCTTGTGCGATCGAGTTTGACAGTAAACGCGACTGAATCATAAAAACCTAAACTATCAGGCAGTAAAAGAAAAGCTTACAAAATTAAAATGCATCTTTTTTGGTAAATACATTAATTTGAAAAAAAAAAAAAAAAACTGGCCATCAAAAGTGACCTCATCACATTGTACCAACAGCTGTGTGCAAATTTGTTGAATATAGTTTATTTTTACCCTGCAATATGGCTCAAATGAAGTGTTTTATGCCGTTTTAGTCAAACTGTGCTTTGCACGGGAATCAATAAAGATAAAAGCTGTTGCTGCTCAAAAGTTCAGCACAGGAAGATTAGGTTTCTGAGACATTACAGGCTGCATTTTTACAACGCCATCACTCACAGTTTAATGTGGCAGCTACAGCCTTTAAAGCGAACAACAAAAACCTGAACTCAACAAGTTTAGTCTGGCTCGAACCAGAAAAAAACAGAGCATTAGATCACAACAGAACCAACTCTGGCGTTTCAGAACACTCACATTTTGATGGGCTGTCGTCAAAACAATGACGAGTTCAACTCGTGTTGAAGGGAGACGATGAAATCGTAAACATTGGAGAAATTAAAGGTCTGTTTCACGCTGCGGCCCAACAGAGGACACCCAGCTCAACACTAACACACTATCCTCACACCTGCAATCCTCTGCCTGACATGGTGTTTGGAAACAGACCGGAAGACTATGAATCAAAGGATACCTGGGACTATTATTAGATAACAGAAAAACATCCAAGAACCAAAATTATGGTTATTAAAAAAAAAAGTGGTTCTACTCCAAACCTCTAGAAAGAATCTTCTTTTTTTCCACTCAACAAGCAACAAGCAACAAGCCAAGCACACCTGATCCAGGTAATCAACAGTGGATAAGGCAGGGATTCTGGAAAATCCACTTTGAGGCCTGAATTTGGACACCCCTGCTAGTCACATACACCTGTGCAGACGGTTGACCCTTATGGATGCTGCAGGGTTTTGGGTTGTAGAAAGTACAGTTTAAACAGGTGTGTCTCACAGTACCCTAGAGGCTTGTACATGGAACGTGCCACTGTCGTGCATGAGGTAAATGTATCATGACACATTCAGATGGAAGCTGAACACGTATGGGTGATGCTGTCATACAGTGCCCTGTCACACTCTAGTTATTCGTAAAAAAAACTGACCTCTTACATACCATTTAAATGTCACACACACAATGTTTTTCTATAAGATGTTCACACAAACTGCGTACGACACACCTGCGTCTCACCTACTTCCTTACCTTTGATCCCAACCCACGTTTGCCCATTTTTTGCCTTTGCTGTACATATCTACTACCCATAATGGCTGTTGCCACCAAGTCCTAGGAACTCGGACTATGGGCAGACCTAGTGACATATGATGTGGGCAATAGAAAAGTGTCTAGCGTGCCATTTCTCCTCTATCGATTTTATTTTTGCTAATTTTTATTGCTGAACTTTTGTGCAAAAAATGGATTTTCCTACAAAGAAACTTGAAAGTGTTTCTCATTTGCAACAATCCAGTTAAATGTTACTTGACAGTTTTTGTCCATGTTTTAAAAGAATACCTGAAAATATACTTTATAGTGGAATATCGTGATAAATATCGTTATTGTTATGAGAAATAATGTATATTGTGATATACATTTTTTTCCATATTGCCCAGCACTAGGCAGACCTTTACATTTTTCCCTTTATGTCAACTGAAACTAGAATATTAGATTTTTTTTTTTGGTCAAGCTAACATCACTAGCTTCCTGCATTTAATCTCTGCACTGAATTCTATTTAAACAAACCTCCATGTTCTGCAACTGTTTCTCCATCAGACGTTGACTAGTATTCAAAACTGAAAACTAGAGGTCAACAACAATCTGAGTCTAGCTTGTCAAAAAAAAAGAAATCTTTCAGACATTACCTCTGGTATTAGTTGCTCAAAGCCAGACAAGTGAGTGGATAACACAGCAGGCACGCAAAGGCCAAACTCCACACAAACTCACACTTTCGCAAGCAGATATTACCTCAAGCAGGGAGAGATGTGAATTGATTTACTCTGCCTTAACAAAATAAAGTCTGGGCTCTTTGTGCAGTTGCACTTATTTGGCCCATTTCGTTGGTTCAGCTTGGTTTCTCAACCGAAGAGAGCACAGAAAAATAAATCTATGTTCATCTAATCTCGTACTTTAATCTCTCACAGAAACAATTTAATAAAAATCTAAGGACTGGATCAGGAGTGGTCGGGGTTGTGATGCAGTCGGCATCGACACCCTGTTGTGGTGAAGTTCCCCAGCACAGAGAGAAAGGAGATATTATCATGTGGCATTTTGGCTGATGTAATGTCACTGAAAGCATGGCTGTGTAAGATCCCGAAGATAAAAATACTCTGTTTAAAAGAAAAGCCCAAGGTTTGTTTTTGAGTACATGATGTTTCAGCCCGCTAGCAGAAGATATTAGGTGCTGGAAACACAAATCGACATGGATCTGGCTCCAAAAAAACAAAAGAAAAATGTTTAAAATATTCTTTGGGTTTTGTTTTTTTTTTTTTTTTTTAACGCTGCAAGATGTAATGTTTAACAGTGGAAATCAATACCTGCTTATCTTATCTTAATAAAACACTTTTGGGATATAGACTTTTTTATTTTTTCGCTGAGAAATGCGTTAAAAAAATCAATGTATCCTCCTGTGTATCTATAGCCTCTCACAGCCAGTTTGCTGTTCAGGAAAATATCTCTTATATTCCATTTATTTACTCTTTAAAACCAAAGAAAGCAGCTTTATGCTCTTTCTGACTCTTTGTTTACATGAAAGTATGCGAAAACCATGAAAGAGCTTTGGTCATTTATCTAGGACAGGGTCTACAACCTGCGGCTCCAGAGCCACATGTGGCTCTTCTATCTCTCCATGGAGAAAAATAAAATAGTAATTTTCAAAATAATTGGAGACTAACGTTTTTGGCTAATTTGCTTTCTAGTGGGATTTTTAGGGTAATTTAGAGTTTTAGCTTCTGCTTTAGCAACATGCTAACGTTTTTGGCTAATTTCTTTCTACTGGGGTTTTTAGGGTAATTTAGAGTTTTAGCTTCTGCTTTAGCAACATGCTAACGTTTTTGGCTAATTTGCTTGCTAGTGGGACTTTTAGGCTAATTTAAAGTTTCAGCTTCTATTTTAGCAACATGCTAACGTTTTTGGCTAATTTGTTATCTACTGGGGTTTTTAGGGTAATTTAGTTTTAGCTTCTGCTTTAGCAACATGCTAACGTTTATGGCTAATTTCTTATCTACTGGGGTTTTTTAGGGTAATTTAGAGTTTTAGCTTCTGCTTTAGCAACATGCTAACGTTTTTGGCTAATTTGCTTTCTAGTGGGACTTTTTAGGCTAATGTAGAGTTTTAGCTTCTATTTTAGCAACATTCTAACGTTTTTGGCTAATTTCTTGTCTACTGGGACTTTTAGACTAATTTAGAGTTTTAGCTTCTATTTAAGCAACATGCTAACGTTTTTGGCTAATTTCTTATCTACTGGAGTTTTTAGGCTAATTTGGAGTTTTAGCCTCTATTTTAGCAACATGCTAACGTTTTTGACTAATTCAGTTCACTGAAGAATTTTATGCTAATTTGGAGTTTAGCTATAAATTACGCAACAAGCTAGCATTTTTTTTGGGTGAATTTGACCTCTAATTCGTTTTTTATGCTGATTTGGAGTTTCGCTAATATTTTAGCAACTTTGCTAACATTTTTAGCTAATTTCTTATCTAATTTTGAGTTTAGTTAATTTCAGCAACATGCTAACATTTTTGGCTGATTTAATTTAAAGAGAAATGTTATGCTCATTTGAATTTAAGCTAGCAATTAAGCAGCAAGCTTGCTTTTTGCTACTAAAGTTAAAACGTAAAAAAAAAACCTTTTTGAAAGATATTAGTTTCTTTTATATATTTTTTTGCTTTTGTTTGTGCCAAAAATAGACATCATTCATATTTATAAAAAAAAATAAAAGGAAGGTTATAAATGCAAATCCAAATTTCTTAAGTCAATGCGGCTCCTTTTAGGTTTTGATCCAAAGAAAACAAGTCTAAATGGCTCTTTTATTATTAAAGGTTGCCGACCCCATGATCTAGTAAAACACACTTATATTGTATCAGATGGTTGAGTATACACTATCAGCGTTCTTTGCAACAATGGTTGTCCTCGAGCTGCTCCAGGATCAAAGGCTGCGAATGTATAAATCACAGACTCACATATGCAAAAAAAAAACAGGCTGCAGAGTTCCTCCATCAAAGGAGAAGTGATCCACTTTGACGCCAGAGGATCAAAGTGGAACTCTTGGGGAGCTCAGGTGACTCAGGAGGGTTGACATAATGGGCTTTAAAAACTAACCCGTACACAGTACGTGCAAGTCGTATGTAGGAATTATCAGATGTGAATCAGAGGGGGGAAACACAACATTGCTCCATTTCACGTTGCTTTTTCTTTTTCCTATTTAGCACCATTTTAATACTCAGAGTTGATGAATCCACTCTGGTTGGCCGGTATGATCATAAACTGATGTAGCACACGAGATTGGTGCAGAGCGTTTCAACCTTCGCTGCCGACTCTCGTTCAGAGTATTTTACAGTTCCGAGGAGGAGAGCTTGTTTGTATTCTCTCTACAGTGAGAGTCAAGCACACAGCCAATTTGCTCCCTGCCACTTCCAGGGCTTTGTCAAAACAGTTTTGGCCAAGCAATTTACAGATAATGTATAAAATATGAATCAGACCTTGTTGAGGGAGAAATCGTCCAGGGATTTTTTTTTTTTTTTTTTTTGGCTGTATGTGTGATAAACATGGAGCTTGAGTGGGTGAGAGACAGATGATTGCATCCAGGATGGAAATGGAATGAGAAACCATTAGCATCGTAATATGTTCATGTTGTCTTTGCTCATCTGCACACATGCTATGTGCAGAGAGCAGATCTGCACAACAGCCTTGGATTTCAATCACACTGATAAAAGAGTCCAAAAGTGGCAAAAAAAAAAAAAGAAACAACGTTAACATTCAATCCCACACTTAATCTCATAGCTATAATTTAACTGGAGATCTCACACGCTCTCCTGCACTTGTAGCACAACGATGTGATTCCAAAACGCCATTGTGCGTTCAAGTGTTGTCCAGAGAAACAATCCAAAAAAAAAAAAGCAATACACACACCTCTGCAGTCGTTAAAACTTCAATTTTGTCTGTTTGTTGTTTTTTTTTGACAAAATGCGACGTGCCTCACCAACAAAGCTCTTGAGTCGCAATCACCTGCCAGTCAGCCGACAGACGCCAGCCGCTCATTTGTAGGACAGACACGGCAGCACGCCTTCTGTTGCTATAAGCTGCAAAACTTACTTATGAGTTAGTGGTTGGAGGTTTTTGGATTGTCCTGGTCTGTGGAGGGTCTCCAGAAAAAGGGACGTCATGTAAAGGGAATCTACCATTGTGGTCAATGTACTGTGCAGTATTGGTAAGGATAATGAAAGTTGTACGCCATCATGACTGTAGAGTTAGATAAGCTAATTCTTCTTTGAATAGTTCTGGTACATCACCTGTCCGTCCTAAGAGAGGATCCCTTAGATTTCTTAGTTTTTTTTCCTTAAAATCTGTTTTTTTTTGGAGTTTTTCCTTATAGAGAAGGATGTTCTAAAGGTAGGGATGTCCAGTTTAATTTAGTCAGTTAGTTTAGTTTAGGAATCAGCTATTGCTCATATTTTATGACTGATTTTACGTTTTTGGTCAATTATCGGTGTGAAGCCCACTGAACTGTGATAATGCGCTGTATAAATAAAGCTGAATTGAGTTGAATAACGTCATAAGGTGACCTTTCATTGGACTCTAGTCGTTAGTAGGAAAGCAATGATTCACTTTCCCTGAATTTTCTTTTAAATCTAGTTTTTTGGGTTTTGTTTTGGTTCAAAATATGACAACAAAACAAAAAAATCTTAAAAACCTTCTTTTTAAATTTGCTAATTGGAGCGTAATGAAGAAAAACCTTTCAGTGGGCTTATACTAAGACTGGGCGATTCTGATCTTTTGGGTATCCCAATACTAATCCGATACTGGTCAATATTGCTGATATCGATACCAATATTGATGTTAATATCAATATTAGTATCAATACCAATAATGATACCACTATCGATATTGGTATTCATACCAATGTCAATACCAATATTGATATCAGTGTCAATATTTATATCAATATCAATACCAATATCGATTTTGGTATCAATACCCGTGTTTGATACTAATATCAATATTTTTTGTATATGTGGATATGACATGAACCTGAAAATCTCAATTCCTATTAATCGCAGCAAAAGTTTTCTTTGTAAGGTTCTCTTTTTTAAATGACTTGATAAACATAAAAAACAGAATTAGGACATTATTCTCAATTAAATGGGAAATAGTTTATTAAAAGCTGTATCCTTTTTGCAGATAAAGTTTTAAAAAACGATCCGATGCCAGTTTGAGATCGATACTATCGATATATTGGATCGATCCGCTCAGTTTTTGCTTACACTGAGCCTAATGTAATAAAACAGTAAATACCAAATCCTTCATCCTTTCAGTGGAAACATCAGTAAGGATGCAACAATTCTCTTTCCATTAATTTTTGTCTATTGGTGTATTAATTGGTTTGGTGTTCGATTGAAAAATTCCGGCATCTTTAGTTATAAGGCATACTGACCACCCAAATGTTAAATGCACAAGGTGTGTAGGTGATACATAAGTGCTTGTAGGACACCCACGAAAACTATGTTCTGATTTTCTCATTTCTAAAGACCAGGTTGCAGGCAAGAAGATCACACATCTGTTAAAACACTAAAAGCTTCTGTATCCACAGTGCGGTTTGAAAAAAAAAAAAAAACTCCATATGACACACCTGTGCCTCACCTACTTCCCCTCTAATTCTGGTATGTTCAATAAGTGTTAAAGTGTACATTTTTACTCTATGGACTCACTGATCAAAAAACGTTACAATCTTGACAGATTTGCACATTTTTATGTATTTATTTATTATTTTTCCCCACAGATGCACCCCTGAGCAATACATACACGTAACGCTACTTTGAAACTCCCCGGACTCGTCAAAGTGACAGTAGGATCAGGTGGAGTTGCTGGTCTGTCTAAATGTATTTTGGAATCTTAGGCCATGAACCGGTGCTTGGACTTCTGCGTTAAAAAAAAATAAAAGTAATCAAGCTGCATAAAAAAGTGCTGCTGAACATCAGTTATGCAAAGTCCTCCACCAGGTGTGTCTCCACAACTGCTATCGCGGCAAAAAAAAGTCATCACCTGGAGCTCTCGGTGGCTTGAAATATTTTGGGTCGTATCTCCGGGGACTGAAAAAGGATGATATAATTCACTGAGGACTGCTCCACCTTCTTCTTTGGCCACAGTGAACCAGTGTGTTGTATCACAGGCTAATAGGTTTGCAGCAACTTCTGGCTGAAAACACTGCAGATAATACCTTTAATAACCTTGAATTATAAGGCATTTGGAAAATGATATCACACCACACCAGGCGGGTGTAAATTAAACGAAGGACAGTTTTAATCACCTCGGGGTGGCTGAGTGTTGGCCACCCTGCTTTAGTTAGACTGTGTGCTGATTCTGTGGTGGGGCGATAAACTCCAACCACAGGCCTTTTTGACCACACGCCAGGTTGGCTTTCATTTTAAGCCGGTTCTATCAGAGACAAAGCTAGACGGGAAGCATTGAGCACCGATCGCTCTCTTCTATGAATATGGACACCAGCAATTACACAGCAAAGCAGCGTCCTCTTTTCAACATGACAACACTGAACGCACGGAGAGGCGGTCTGTGATCAGACTCACAATGAGACAAAAGTATAGGACATATTTCCACAAAAGTTTTCTGTGTGGAGTTTTATCCTTGGATAATCTGTCAACGATTACATTTCAAGAGGGAAATTCTATGCTATAACCCTGAAACTGGCAACATGAAGGATGGCGGTATCAAGATCTGTTATGTAGAGCAGCCGGAGCTCAAAGGTCAAGCTCCTCCATTGAAACTCTTCTCATCTATAAAAAAGTTCAAGAAAAACTACAGTTAAAAAAATAAGTAAAACTATTGAGATCAATAGAAATTACAGATTAGAGATAAAAATAAAGATATTATAATTCTGCAATAATGTCCATCAAAGTTCTGAAAGTTTTAGGTTTCCGATTATATAAACTATAAATAAATAAAAAGATGAAAGGATAAACAAAATATTTAAAATGGATTAAAAATCCTCTGAGACAATATTGTTGAAAAATGCAATAAACTTTCATTTAAGTTATGAAAGTTTTCTGATTTTTAGAAATACATTTTAAAAAGATGAATAAAAGATTTAAAGGAGGTAAAAAAAATCTTGTAAACAAACATATAACATGATAAAAATATAGATTAAAGTGTAAAAAAAAACATTTATCAGAATAAAAATTATAATAAACATTTTGCAAAAACTCTTTGATGTCATATTTAACATGTATGGTTATTTTTTCAGTTCTTCCATAGAACATTTTTAAAAAATATTTAAACAGATCAACAAAAGCTTTTAAAATGACTGAAATCTTGTAAACAAAAACACCTGAGACAACGGGAAAAAATGATTACAGGTTAAACAAAATGTTTAACAAAATAAAAGTTACAACACAAAAAAAATAAATCAATGAAAATGTGCTTATGTCATATCAAATTTGAAAATTTTAGATTTTTAAAAAAGAAAAGAAAAATCCTTGAAACGTGTAAAAATGTCTGAAACAAAAATACAGATTCTAGTTTAAAAAAATTATTACTGTTATTTTACTGCTTTTGTTTTTAATTGTCATTCTATTGACTTTTATGTATCTATTTATCTTTGTTGCTCTATTTTTTAGTGTTCAGCACTTTGTTTTAGCATTCTGCTCTTTGAAAGTGCTATATAAATATGAGTTGAGTTGAGTTTAAAAAAATAAATCAACAAAATAAAAGTTTTGTAGAAAACTTGATGTCTCATAAATTCATAAAAATGAAATTGTTTTTTCTTAAATTGATACTTTTAACTGAAAACAAAAAACGTTTTACAGCTTAGAATGTTTCAGACATATTCTTATATATTATTACATTACACCTGCACTTATATATAAAAATAAAAATGTAAATAAACTGAAACAAATTAGTTTTTATCAAAATCATACAACAATAAAAAAAATAAATAAATGCTGGAATCTCTTTGACAAAAGCTCAAATTATGGAATTCCATCAAATTTCAGCTTGAGTTTTTCTGCATTAAAAGTAAATAATATTAGAAGGCTGAAGGAACAATTTAAAGATTGACTTTCATTTGTCGCAAACGTAACTGCAGCTTAACCCATTTCGTGTAGACGATGCTTTAACTTTGAAACAGCTGATAAGGACTCTGTTGTTTCCATTTTAACCTTTAAGGCGTGCAGCAAATTAGTCTTCCACAAGCCGGTGAGCAGACGTGCAAGATGAGCAGATAACGCACAAAAAAAAAAGGAAATCACTTGCTTTTGTTGATAAGGTTATTAATGAGATACGAGCACATGTAGTAGTACACAAACGCACATGCACCTGGGGCAAAGCTGCTTCAAAACACCCATTCACAGGAGTTATTGTTGAGAATAGGATTACATGATTGAAGCCCTATTTAAAAGCTAATCTCTGTTTAATTTCAGCTTGAATAAAACAGCTATTTTCTAAATAATAATAAGCTTTATAACCTGTTTCTGAAATCTAACTGTACATTTTAGCCAAAAAAAACAGTTCTTTACTATTCCTGTCCTCTACAAAAAGGGTTGAAAGGGGCAAACAGAGTCAATATTTCAGGAACAGAACTAAAATAACATTTTCTTTTTGGACTCTAACGGGTGAGCTGAGTGCAATCCCTGATGGGCCTTCTTTCGGTGGAGGCAATCAAGCCTGAGCTGTAACATCTGCCTGGATGTCTCCTAACATCGTACATGCTGACGACAGCTTCAGGCTTTTAAAAAGGCAGCAGCTTCTGCAAACTTTATACGCCCTTTGTCTCAGTTCCTTTATGCAATGAAGGGCATCTTTCGCCTTTGAAAGGGAGAGTTGTTTTGCTCCATGCGGAAACTACAATTTTTGCATCATGGCTGCAAATCAGTCTTTTCATTGTGTTCTTAAGATATTTTTCTGTTGATGGATGACAAAATACCTTGAGAAAATTAAGGTTAAAATATTATTTCTGAGTATTTTGAAGCCCAGATGACGTTATGCATCTATTGGGTGCAGCTGGCGAGTTTTCCCTCTGCCTGTCTGTGTGGGACCTGACGTCATCCTATTTACCTTTCGTCAGTTCAGTTTGCAAGTGCAAGGGAAACGGCAAGAGAGATGAGCTTAGCTACGGTCATTTTAACAGTTTGCGCTACTTTTAAACCTTTATTCAACTTGACACTCACTTTCATGCATATAAAATCGTAGGAGCTCTCTATCGTGTCCAGGAGTGTGCCACAAAGGTTCGCGTATGCGGCGAAATCTGTGGATATTGGTGAGTGTCTGTTCGTGTTTGTTTGTTAGCTTAGCGGCGCCATGTTATTTGAAGCATTCTTGTCACACACATCTTTATGTCTGGTTCATACAAACATCATGTTTAGCTTGTTCAGACTTTACTGTGCCTCTAATATATGAATTGAGTATGTTGTCAATCGCTATTTAGCGCTTATTTAGGCACTTTAACCTTACAGGTGTAGCTGACTTTATCATGGCTGTATAAGCACATTTAGCAGCTAATATTTGACTGATTATGATGAATTATGAAGAATATATAAATATTGTTGTACTTCATTGTTTGATTGATGGATCCATGATTTATATATAGTACAAGAAAGTGCTGTATTATGATTTATATTGTGTATACACTGGAGCTAATGCTATTGTAGCCTGGTTATGTTATTAGTGTTATCTTTAGTATGAATTCTAAACCTTGGTCCTTTCTAGGCCAGGTTTTTAGGAACCCGATGGCGAGCATGGAGCAGGCCTAGAGCCTACAGAGCCCAAGGAAACCGAACTGAGTCTACTAGTCACTACAGAGAGCCACATTCCTCCGCCAGACCGGTAGGGGGCTCCTAGTAGTCCATCCATTGCACCCGACTCACTCATCTACCTCAATACTACAACTCTGGATTCTGGATATATTCATCTTTCTCTGACACTGGACATTGCTGGATATATTTACTCGTGAACTGTGGACCAGTTAATCTGTACAAACTCTTTAAACGTTGTTGGTTATATAGCTATTGTCTGTATGTTGCACTTTATATATCTTTTGCACTAATATATGGTGGAAAAAATACCAAACCAATATCCAGTCTCTGCCGCTCCCTCCTTGAGTCGTTCTTATATCTTCTGATGCTAGCCTATATTACTGATAATACTGATAATACTACTACTCATATCATACCAAAGCCTGACGCAGTTGTTAC
The DNA here is from genome assembly GCA_003999625.1 of Oryzias javanicus. Taxonomy (NCBI): domain Eukaryota; kingdom Metazoa; phylum Chordata; class Actinopteri; order Beloniformes; family Adrianichthyidae; genus Oryzias; species Oryzias javanicus. The sequence continues at coordinate 4,667,526 of CM012460.1, read as the reverse complement.
AATTTCTCTTGTCAAATCGTGAAAAAATGGTGCACTTCATTTCCAAAATCCTAGAAGAAAATTGTGGTTGATCAACTCCATTCTCATCTCTGACACGATAAGCTAAACAACACATTTCAGTCTGGCTTCAGACCTCCAATCACAAATGACCTCTTCCTTGAGTCTCGATCCACAGCGAGCTGCGACTTGTTATACTTAAGTTGCGACCTACGAGATTTGAGCCGCGATCCACAACACTTGACTCAAGACCTATCCAATTCAATTCAAGTCAATTTTCTTTCTATAGCCCAAAATCACAGATGAATGTTGCCTCATTGGGCTTCATGCAGGTAATTTTAAAATAGTCATGAAACACGTAAAATAGCTAAAGGCCAAACAGACTAAATAAACTGGATATCCCTGCTCTTAGACCCTCCCTCTCGGTAAGGGAAACCTGAGGGATTCCCACATGATGAGACTCGAGTCGTGAGCCATAAAACTTGACTCACGATCCACAACCGTGACCCACGAGATTTAAGTTGCGACCCACGAGACTTGAGGTGAGCTCCACTGGACTTTAGTGGAAGCCCAGGAGACTTGAGTCACCACATCTTGACGGCGGCTCTTTTTTTTTTTTTTTTTTTAGACATACAATCTGCACTGATTGTCTTTTTTTTATTGAAAATGTTTAGATTTTCTTCTGCATTAGCAAATGAAGATGATTTACTTATTACTTCTTGAATTATTATAATTCTTTGAATACAATCTGCACAATATTAGATTATTGTTACTGATTAACATGAGTTCCGATGTAAATGAGTTGTTGTGGATGCTTTGAATTTGGATTACATCAATGATATTAACGATCCTAAATAGCCTGAATCTATTAATATTTGATATTAAGTCCTGAACCGGATATTGATCATTCATGTAGAGAAAATGGTCGAGTCGGGGTGGGATTATATAAGTTCGCTTCCTTCCACTCCATTTCAAGCGATCTACTTGTGATTGATTATGTGAAGTTATTTCATGTATTATAACCTGATTGCTTGAAATAAACCATTTCATTCATTCATTCATTCTTTCATTCATTCATTCATTCAATCTTACCTGCTGTCCCAGTGTCTCCCGAATCATCTATAAAATCCTCCTGCTGACCTTTAAACTCATATTCATCCTTATTTTATGATACAGTATTTTAACTGACTTGTGCATAATTTATGTTTATTTTTTTTTGTAACAAATAAAATATATTATTATAAAACCTAATTTAAAGATGATTGGTAGCGATTTTAAAATAGATCAGATGTTATTATATTTAATAAAACAGTAGGTGTGAGTGATAGTCTAACCTTAAATCAAATCGTATTTTTAGCTAAAATAAAAATAAAGCTGTTAAGTCATCACCAAATGCCTCAATCTTTCTTTTTTTAACCCATTGCAGCATCAAGAATCAAGCATCACTTCAGAAAAAAAATTTTCAGCAGAGACCACCGAAATAAATAAATAAATAATGTTTTTACAATGTACGTACAATCTTCTGCGTGACAGGTAGCAGTCCCTCCGAGGGATAACTGCTTATTAAAAATCTCTAAAACGGGCCCAGAAATGTTCCTCCGCAAAAAATAGGTTCTCAAGAACAAAAGTGGAAGGAAGAATTAGTACGGCGGTGAGCGCAGTAGCATGAAATGTTTGAGTTTTTGGATGAAAGTTCAAAGAATGTTCACCGTTTTTAAATCAACACCTCCTCAGTTTCTTTAGATAGTTAACAGGATTCGAACGCTACAACCACAAGTTAAAATAGGATTTATTTTATCTAAATATCACACTCAATTTGTGAGAGTTTACAAGCATTTTCCCACACATTTTTTTTTTTTTTTTATTTGCAGCTACCTCTAAAAAAAGACAACTTTTCTCACCCGTCTGAGAATAACAGCAAGTTACTGTTGTTAAATGGAGAAACTGAAACATCCAACAGATGGTCTGGTGTCAATGGTTGGCACCCTCAGAGGTGCCTTCAAACCTTTTATTTCTGATCAAAATTAAGAGTTTAAAATGAAAAATGCTGCATTTCAAATTACAAATAGCTGCACTAATCAGGAGATTTTCAATCAAGGTAATGCCTGTTTTAACCCATCCCAGCCCCCATTTATTTCCACGAAAAAGACCAATGAGACGAGTTCCTGTTCCGTACTTAATTATCTCCCTAATGAAGAAAGAGAATGGCGTTTCATTACTCAGCTCCAGATTTAGACTCCTGGCATGCGAGAGGTAAATGGATTTAATGTTGCGAGGATAAATGGAGCAACAGCAATGATATGCAGATGTTTGCACATGTGCAGCGGGCGGAACAAACTACCACGCAGCGTTTGATGTGCCGTTTCAGCCTGGAAACCGAATCTGCGCCGCGCTACAACCGCGGTAAAGAGTAATCACACGGCATTTTAGAGCCGACAGCAAAGAACGACACCTGCGTGTTCCTGCGCAATTATCATGTTCAGTGTTTGCTGAAAATATCTACATCAGCTTGAAACGGGTGAAGGATTTTGCAAACTTCTATGTTGAAAAACATGTTTTAAAAGCTATTATGAGGTAAAAATAATATTTTTTTAAAATTCTGAGTATTTCCCCTTTTAAATATCTGTCAATCAAACTGTCTTGGACAGACTCTGTTTGAATGGCTACCATTCAGGTTCTGGAGAAGATGCTATCTTCACATTGACTGCAGTCAAATGAGCCGCCGTTCGCATTCCTGTGGTCCAATCAGCCGTCACTGGATTTTTGGTGTGAGTTTCATCCAATACTTACGGTAGCAGGGCTGAAAACGCTGGAAAATCTCCACCGGACTCCACGGAGCTTCTTGATGTGACCACGGAAATGCGAACGGCGGCTCATTTGACCGATTGTAAATCAATGAAAGAGCGATTGGATGTTAGCTTTCATTATTTTCTGCTCTGAGAAACCAATGGATTGAATGGATTGATCAATAAACATTGGAGAATGAGCTAAAAGAGTCTTTGGTGAACTGGAAGGAGAAAGAATCAGGATTTTGGAGGAAGTTCTGTCCATGAAGATCTGAGCTGACATCCGGATCAGAACCATACGGCTGGATATTACTGATATTTTTTTTTGTAGCAGCGGTGAAGATTTACGCTAGCGAGACACAGAGTTTTCATAATCAGACAGGGAGAATCAGGGGCGGGGCTGCTCAGAAGCCACGCCCCCTCAGAGGAGATTTAGAAAGAGGCCTCAAATCAACATGAAAAATGGCTTTTTAAGGCATTTAGATTGTGGGATTTTGGTTAAAAACTTCATAATCATAATTATTATTATTTTTTTTATATTAAAAGGAGTTTTCTAATGATAGATGTCACATACACAAAGAAAATTAAGCAGAAAATGGAAATTTTTGAAGAATTAGTTTGTTCAAATCGTTTTAAATATTTAAAAAAAGGGTGGGAAACAAAATATTCATCATATTTGTCAGAATAATCCTTCTTTCTCTTTCATTTTTCAGAAAATCATCTCTTAATCCTCCAAATAAAACTACTGTGTGATCTCACGTTCGATTGACAGATCATCCAGAGCTCGCTCATTAGTGATCCTTCTAACAAGCTCACCCCCGATTGATGAGAGTGGTTGCCATAGAAACGATCACTCAGATCAACTTGGACCAATCATTGCTCACTAACACGGATTGTGACGTGTCTGTATTTAAAAAAAAAAATGAATTGACTTCATTTAGTTGGAGCTGTAAATAAGTCGTTTCCGCTGGATGACATCACACTCTCTCGCTCCAGTTCTCTTATACCGTCAACAGGGATCAAAGGACTCTTCCCATCCTTTGTTGTTGTTTTTTTTAAATCTTAAACTTAACAGATACTTTTGATGTTTTATCCAGATAACAAAAAAAAAACGTGATAAAAATATCCACATTTGTGGGAACATGCATTCTATTTCATGGTGCTCATGAGCGCAGAGACCAACATCTCCTCAACCTTCAAGCAACAGCAGCCTCATGCTACTGAACTGTAATCTAAAGCCTCGCTTTGCCTCAAGGTCAATTCATCAGAAAAGTTATCACGCTTGAATTATACATGCCAAGCGCTGTAAACCATAAATGTTGAATATCTCAATCATGCACAAGAAAAAACACAAAAAAAGACGGGAAAACAGGAGAAGAAGAGAAACAAAGATGAGTGGCAAAGCAGCCTGTCGCTGGACATAAAGATCTGAGCGTTTTAAGCCGCGGCAGATGGATTTCAGACCGACAGAAAGGAAGTTTTAATGCTTAAATGCACTCAAAAGAAGCAAACAGAAACAGATAATATGAGAACGGGAGTTATGCAGTATATTTTCATGCAGAAACTCAATTGGACGTGATCTCATTCACCTAAATTCTCAGGATGAAGCCTTCAGCTTTTTTTTTTTTTTTTTTTTTTTTCCTGGAGCCAGACTTTTGCTGTGAACCCAAATGAGCAAATCAATAGTGTATCGAGTGAGGTCAGCCTCCGTGAACTCTGGCGCTCTGATCCGCCGGCTCGCCATTGTGTTCCCGGTGAGTCTCTGCCTCTCACATACGCGTTTAATCGCGCTGGAGAATGAATGAAAATATAGACGAATCCCAGTTCATATCGCGGTGGATCTAAAAGTAAGGCTAAAAAGATAAATAAATCTAATTTAAACGGCTAAAAAGAGAAAACATTTGAAAACAAATCTTTTCTTTGAGTTACTGTATTTTCATCATTTCCTTCCTATGAACCTGAGATTAAAACGAAACGCGCCGACGCTGAGGCGGCAAACGGGTGATCAACTATTGATTTTGGGCTGGGCGGGGCTTATAGCAGCGTGGACTTATGGGAAACGGGACTTGGAGTGACAGAAAGTAAAGCTTTCCCGTCCATGAAATTAACAAAAAAAAAAGAAAAAAAAAACAGACCCAAAGGGAAAACCATTTTCTCCTCCCAAACCTCGTGACAGTGATCGGATTTCAGCGTGGGTTCAAATCAGGATCAGATTCAAATGAACAAAAAACAGATTGAAGACTTGAAAAATAGACATTTTAACTGAAAAAAAAAATGAAAACGACATTGTAAATTTGGGGGAAAAAATTGAAAAAAAACTTGAAATAAATCTTAAAAAAAAAAAAAACAAAATTAATTTAAAAAAAAAATTTTAATTGAAAATTTGAAAAAAAAAAGAAAACTTGAAATAAATCTTGTAAATGTAAAAATTACCAATTGAAAAATATTTTTCCTTTAGTAACAACTGTTATTTTGAATTTTTCAAATTTTCTAGTCCTCAGTTTAAAGTTTCACTTCAGATTTTTGAGTTTTCTCTGCTGAGCTGATCCTAATTTTACATGGGGGCGGGGCTTCAAGCTCATTGGCTACCGGGACATGTTTCCCAGGGGGTCACAGAGCGGACTTTTACTTTACTAAACATTTTCTACACTTTTCTCAGACACACATGTCTATTTTTACACTTTTCTCTAATTTTTTTTTACTCTTACTTTTCAAATTTTCACAGAAAAATAAGTCTAGCATGAGATGAAAACAAGAATCTAATCACTATGAAGACTTATGTGACGCTGCCAATCAAGAACAAGATCAACAGCAAAGTTGCGCTGAAAAAATTCCACCAAACAGCGAGACCGCGAAAGGTACACCGCAATATTAGCGAGAGCAAAATGCACAGTAGCAGGCGTAACACGTCACATCACCATTACCTGTTGGGGAATCATGGGAAACCATTGAGCTCAAAGACCCGCCTCCATGTAAAGTTAGGATCAGTTTGGCAGCAAAAATCGGAATTGAAACAGTAAACTGAGAACTTAAAATAAAGATTCAGAAAAGTAAAAAAAAAAAAGTGGAAAATTCAAAACAGCAGCTGTTACTAATTAATATATTTTAAATTGGTAATTTTTACATTTATGGTTTTTAATTCAAGTTTTCAGTATTTTTTTCCTCAAATTTTCAAAAATATTTTTTTTTTTATTATTAATTTCAAGATTTATTTAAAATTTTCAGGGTTTTTTCAAATTTTCAATTTTTTTATATTTATTTTTTTTGTATTTACAATCTCTTGTTTTTACATTTTCAAAAACAATTTCAGTTTATAAGCTTTCAATCTTTTTTCTCGTTCACTTTAAGCTGATCAAAGTTATAGAAAACCATATAACCCAAGGGGGGGAGGACATTAGCTTGGATTTTCCCTGCCCCGTACATAAAGGAGACGGTTCGTTTAATCGCACAAATCCACGCGTTCTCCTTGTTTCCCATCATTTGTCCGGGTGCATTCCTCCCGGCAAAGCGCATTTGGGTTCATGTGAGAGCAAAGCTGGAGAGGCTCCATCACCGCATGGATGAGGTCATAAAGATAGCGATCGCATGTTTGCTGACACGCCGCTAATGGAGGCCGGTGCCTGATAAAAATGGCGTTCAGAGGAAACACGTCTCTATTTAGCCCTTCATTTTTTTTTTTTTTTTTTTGCGGCTTCACCTGGAAAATGGCTTCCACCCCCACAAATAGAGTCACTGAGAATAACACCAGCCCCTCCATCTGGCTCTCCCCCAGCCAGCCACGCCACGCTTGATCATTAAGAGGCCGGGTCCTTTGGCGCAAATAAAAGGGATGGGTAAACAAACTTGCGTTAGGAGGAGTGAGTAAGCAGCAGTGGAACCACAGGCTAATATGCTTGCAAACAGACATTGGGAGTGTCGCATTGTAGCAAACGATGAGAGGAACATTTATCCCTCCTTTGCGCTGTCTGGGTCTCCAGCTTGCCATTACCGTCTTCCACCTGCTCAGCTTCTGTTTGTCTTCCTCTGCCAGTCAGACGTCTGTGCTTCTCCAAGCGGCTCCTCGACGGTTACGATGAAACCTTTACAGAGCCACTCCGATCTATTGTAACTTTAGAGCTGTCACAAACGATTATTTTAATAGTCGACTAATCACTAGGGGTGTAACGGATCACAAAACTCACGGTTCGGGATCGTTTTGGGATCAGTTAAAAAGTAAAAAAAAAAAAAAAAAACAATATAAAAGCTAAATTCATTTTTGGAAATGCTTCAAATCATAAATTCAATAAGCATTTAAAGTACTTCAGACACACAATATTTACATATTTAACATCAAAACATTTGGTCATTGAAGCTTATTTATTAAAACAAAACATTTTTAAACTTTGAACACAGACAAAATGCTAAAACATGAAGTTTCTGATGACATTTTCATGTCTTTAGACCAAATCTACAAAAACTGAGATAAAAGAATGTTTAAAAATAGTGTTGATAATACCAAATCAATCTAGATAATTCCTTAAAAGTTAAATTATAAATAAAACAGTTAAAATTAATTTTGGTATTAACTGCTTTATTAAAACTACCTGTGGGAACATTTAAATGTTTTAAAAATAATTATCTGTAAAACGTGGTACTTCCGCGCTCGCTTTTCCTGATGAATTTTGACACATTTCGCCTTCCATACATGGTTCGGTGACGAGGTACGGCGAGTCCGTTACGGAGCTGCAGCTTTCTCCTGTGCGGGACAGTTGCTGCTTTAAACTGGAAGATTCTTTGAACCCAGTAATAGAAATGTGTACCGATGCTTTTATTCAGCTCCTAAGATTAAATAAACCTGATATCTATCGATCTTCGTCCTTCATTATGAATCTGAGAAAAGTTTTTGACAGAAGCTCCTCCCACACGCAGCGGGAGCTTCAGGTAAACAGACTTTAGGAAAACCGGGAAGCAGCTGCTTCAGGGCTCGTCAAAACAAAGAGGATTTTCAGGAATATGACGACAATTTAATTCGATGTGAACGGACAATTGGTATAAATTATGATAGCGCGAGGTGCGCACGTGTGTGTGCGTGTTTTTTTTTTTCTTTTGGGGGGGGGCGCGATCCGCGGGTCAGACCTGGCCCGAACCGTGCCGTCTGATCCGTACGGATCACGGATCTTCTGTGATCCGTTACACCCCTACTAATCACCGATTATTTTTTCCGATTAGTCGACTAATCGGGTCATGCGCAAACTGGATGTAAAGCTCATATCTTCAACATCATTGGCGTTAAATTTGAAGTGTTGAAGCTTTATTCAAACTAGAAATAAAGACGACAGTTTATTAAACCTTCAATGAATCATGCAGCTTCTTTACTTCATTAGTTTATGGTCGACATGGTCACTATTTGTGGCAGCCCAGCTTAACCATCATTAGCTTTAACCTAACCAGAACCAGATAATGCTAGTGTGAACGCTGTAAGCTGAATTCGGTAGCAAGAGACGCAAGTGCTTATAGCTGAAAACACTAAAATTAATACCTAAAAACGCTGAAGTTGATAGCTGAAATCACTGAAGCTAATAGCTGAAAACGCTAAAGCTGATAGCTAGCTAAAATATTAGTTAAATGCCAAATTTGCCTAAAAAACTGGAAAAAAAGCCCAAGTCGGCCAAAACATCTAACACAGCTGAAATATTAGCTAAACTCCAAAATAGCCTAAAAATGAAAAAAAAAAAGCCTAAATTAGCTAAAATAGCTAGCATGTAGCTGAAATTTTGGCTTAACTTCAAAATAGCCAAAAATACTTTTTAATAAATGCCAAAATAGTCCAAAAAGCTAGCATAATACCATTATAACTTTCAACTTTACTACACTCTGACTCCATATAATATAAAGTAACGACTAATCGACTATTAAATTAGTCGTCGACTATTTTAATAGTCGATTAGTCGTCTATTAGTCGACTAATCGTGGCAGCCCTATTTAACTTTTACTCAGGAGCGACTTATTTGTGATTTTTTTTAAACATAATCAACTAACAACCTCTTGCCTTTAAGCGCTTGTTTCCCGCTAACAACCACTAGGGGGCACCGTAGGTTTTAGCATCTATTTGCTGCAGTCAAAGAAGAACATGGCTGAGAATCTGATCGTTATCCTCATTTTCTTCTTTGCAACGAGACATTATAATTATTAAAAAACGATACGTGCAATACGTGCAAAGCAATTACAGTTTCATTTACCAGAAAAATAAACATAACTAGAAAAGTGCATTACCTACAAAAATGCATGTGTGAATGCATTTTTGCTGAATATGCTAGCTATAAATAGCATTAATTTGCATTAATTGCATTAATTTGCATGAAATGCATAAATTGTATAAGGTGCATAAAGTGCTTAAATTGCATTAATATCTAAAAAAGCTAACACATTGCTAATATGTTAGCTTAACTCCATATTAGCCCCAAACAACCTAAAATGTTGCCAAATTAGCCAAAAAAGCTAACACATTGCTAATATGTTAGCTTAATTCCAAATTAGCCCAAAAAACCTCAAAAGTTGCCAAATTAGCCAAAAAAGCTAACACGTTGCTAACTCCAAAGTAGCCCAAAAACTTCAAAAGTTGCCAAATTAGCCTAGCCGAGGCTAGTAAACTAGCATAGATTGTGTTAAAATCGTTAAGTGTACAAATTTCAAAAGTACAGGCATGAATGTCCTGAACAAGCTGAACGTATTGATACCACTGTTGCATAAGTTGCAAAATTGCATAAAGTTTCTAAAGGATTTGAAAAATTCCCATTCATTTCCAATGAGGCTAGTAATTAGCTCAATTTGCGTAAAAAACGTACATTTTGAGAATACCAAAAATACAAGCATGAATGTACTAAATTTGCGGAACGGTTTGACACCAATATTGCAAAAGTTGCAAAAGTGCACAAAGTTTTATAACGATTTGAAAAATGTCCCTATTGATTTAACATGGGCTAACAATTGCGCAAAATCGCAAAAACCGTAAAATTTGCGAAAACCAAAAATACAAGCAGTAATGTCCTTAATGAGACAAACGTTTTGATACCAAGATTGCTGAAATTGCATGAAGTGTGCCTGAGTTTTTACTCGTCAAAAAACGTACGGAAGAAAATGTAAATAGGTGAAAAACAATGTTTACAGCTAGTTGTGTGAATACATTCAATGCATTCACACAATTGTTTTTCACCTATTTACGTTTTCTTCCGTACGTTTTTTGACGAGTAAAAACTCAGGCACGCTTCATGCAATTTCAGCAATCTTGGTATCAAAACGTTCGGGTCGTTAAGGACATTACTGCTTGTATTTTTGGTTTTTGCAAATTTTACGGTTTTTGCGATTTTGCGCAATTTATGCTAATTTTTAGCCCTATGTTAAGTCAATGGGAACATTTTTCAAATCGTTATAAAACTTTCTGCACTTATGCTTTTTCGGCTAATTTGGCACCTTTTGAGGTTTTTTTTGGGCTAATTTGGAGGTAAGCTAACATATTAGCAACGTGTTAGCATTTTTGGCTAATTTTGCAACCTTTTAGGTTTTTTTGGTGCTAATTCAGGGTTAAGCTAATATATTAGCAACATGTTAGCTTTTTTGGCTAATTTGGCAACTTTTCAGGTTTTTTTGGGCTAATTTGCTGTCAAGCTAACACATTAGCAACGTGTTAGCTTTTTTGGCAAAGTTGGCAACTTTTGAGGGTTTTTTTGAGCTAATTCTGAGTTAAGCTAACATATTAGCAATGTGTTAGCTTTTTTGGCTAATGTGGCAACTTTTTAGGTTTTTTGTGCTGATTTTAAGCAAAAATCTTCAGCATTTTCAGCAATCACATTCCGCAAAATGCATTCACACATGCATTATTGGAGGTAATGCACTTTTCTAGTGTTAAGATTTCATTTTGACCTAAAAGGGCAGGACATAACTTTTTAAAATAAATATTTCCCAGGTAGGTTCTACTAGTTCCACTAGCAACTTTTTTCACCTAAAACAAGCAAAAAAAGTGATTTATATTTTTAACAGGACATTATTCCAGTGTGTATGTGTGACACGGAGAAGACGGGTTGACGGGAAGGGGCGGGAGGTCGCTCCGGCGCTGTATGTTGAGCTCCCCAAACATCCCTGGGTTTAACTCTAAATATTTCTGGATGGTACGCGACTCTCCGCCCTTTGGCTGAACTTTTCAACTCCATGCTGAATGAGCAAGCAGGTGGGTCGAGCCCCCCTGCGCTGCAGCTGTGGCCCCAAGATATGCCCTCTTTGTGTAAATAGACAAAACCCAAGTTGGCTGAGAGAAGCTGTTTGTGGCTGATAAAGCACTCCCAGTCCTCGGTTTTCTCTAACCGTCTGCCACCGCCGCTCTCGGGCCCGCTCCTCACCTTCCAGGTCACGCGAGGTGTCAAGAGCTGGTCGCAGTTCACACTTTAATGGTTCAACAGTTTTTAGAAACACGTGGGTTAATGGATGAGCTTAAAACAAGTGGTTGAGATGGTGGCGAGTAAAGACGCCGTTTCATCTCAGATGACTGGGACAAAAACTCATTACTTTCAAACAACCGTTTAGCAAGTCAAATGGTCTCACTTAGCCCTGACGGGTTTTTTTTTCCTTTCTTTTTTCTCCCCCTTTTTTTTTTTTTTTTTTGCTTTTCCCAATGAACTCATCTAGAGTTTGCATTTCAGAAGGGCTTTCCAGAAGCTAATTAGCTTTTGATGGAATAAACACATCTGGCTGCCGAAGAATCATAATGTCATGAGAGCACCCAGATGGACTGAAATGCAATTATATGTGGTGGATTAATTATGAGCTCTTACACCGGAGCTACATTGCTGCATACTGGGAAAACGAGGGATGGAAGAAAATCGAAGAAACTGTCGAACATGTTCGGTGCATTTATATTGGCAAGAGTGTGGTGATGCGATTCGCGTCTCCTGATACAATTTATATTACGATATTATCCAAGACGCTACATCTGTAAAGTATTGCCATTTAATGCATTACCAAATCGATTTTTCAAGTGATGATGTCATGATTAGGGTTGGACACTGATTGGGTTTTATGCGGTTCAGGTGGTTTTGGTTCCTAATTGGTGCCAATTTTGGTACTTGAGTCATGAAAAATAGTGTCTACATCTTACCAAATCAACACATTCTCATTCCCAGGTCATATATTGACGTATAGTCAAGACATTCATGTCAAAAATTGTCGTTTTTTTGGCGTGCTGGTTGTTCCTATTAAATCAGACCACAAACCGGCAGTGTGCCTTTCTTTTGCCGCGCAGCGAATTTGTCAAAAACCTGATCCGGCGCTTGTCTCAGGGGTTACCGTTGTCTGGATGACAGCCACTTCCACTGTTTCTGTGTCTCTGTGACTGTATTTAAAGGCTGTCCTGCATTAACCCGATTGGAGGGAAAAATAATGGACATTTTTTATTACTGTCTCCATGAAAATAAGTAAAATATCACAGTTCAGGAGACCCGGCTTAGCTGCTCGCTCCACGTTAGCGACTCTCTTTCTCGCAGCTTGCGAGCTCCACTAAAGTCCAGGAGACTCTCTGACTGCAGCCAGAGAACTTCAAGGTCAGTCATACTTTCTCTTAAGACCCACTTTATTTTAATCATGGCTCACTTTGTCCAATCAGGATAAAATTTGACTTCATAACGTTTCAGCGCTGCTGACTACACTGAAAAAAACCAACAAACAAAGCAATGACTCTTGACTTAACGAAGAATACTTCTGCTGCTAAAGATAAGAGGTTACAGGTGCCTTGTAGAACAAAGTGAACACAATTAATTTATCTTAATTAACAAACACACACTCTTCATAGCCACTGGTCCTTATATGAAGTCTTTATCTAGACTCAGAGCATCTAGAGTCCCAAAGGCTTTACCTGCTGAGGCACTACTTATCTCATAAAACTGCTTTGTTTATGAACAAATGTATTGAGTTCCCTTTCCGGGACAGAGAAAAAAACCACAACATTGCTTTCACTTGCTAACAGCAAACAGAGACGTGTTTCTAACCTTGGAGTGATGTTTTTGGCTGCATCTCCCTTAACTTCAATTTCCCGTCTATCAGGAGAGGATGCCCTTAAATGAACAGACCTTCAGTCACATTGAATATACCCAGATTTGCTCACTCAGCCACAGCAGTCAGCAGTTTGAGGACCTTTGAAAGGATCCCAAATTTTAAGACTCTAAAATAGCCACTAAATAAAATATATAAAAGTTCAATTTTTTAGTGGATCTTTAGAAAATATTCAGTTCTGTAAAGGTGTTCCAAAACACTAACTTAAATGACTATATTTATCAACTTCTACATTTAAAGCAGGGCATCAAATAAAAGGAAATACAGTTTACTTAAGCTGAAGCAAAAAAGAAAGCGTAAAAAGGATCTCAGAATAGTTGAAAATAGACTAAAAGTTGTTAAAGTTTGGCTAAAGCCTGCATTGTAATCTCATCCCTCCCTTTTTTACCGTGGTTGAGCAAAATCAATCCACACGATTTGTGTGCCCAGTGGACTTCTAACATGAGCAGCCAGCTGGAAAATAGGTCCACCGTCACCCCACAACACCTGGACCGGCCTGACATTGCATGGATGCTTCCTTTGGAAAGCGGCGCACGCACACGGGCACGCTCAGACAACCACACACACACACGAGGGCAACCTTTGGCTTGGTAATCTCAAGGGCACCGCCGTGATGACGGAAAGACTTGTGATTGTTACAGACACTATAATTGGAGCAGAACAGACATTATTTGCTGTGATCTCTACAGAAAACGAAGGCAATTAACACATAAGGTGCAAACTATATTGTACAGCAGATGAGTACAAACGTTTATTCAATTATTTCTCTTTCTATCAATGCAATTAAAATGATTTCTTTGTATCAAGGTGAACAATGTCAGGCCCAGAATTAAGAACTAGAAGCTCAATAGTCAAAAAGCACGATATAATTCAACCACAAAGCCTCAGTGATATTTTTTAAAAAGTATGTCTTATTTTCAACATGTTCAGATAAGAATCTAATGAGTGGTCCAGACCGGACTGGACCAGATCAGCGTTTGAGCGTTTCCATTGTAAAATGGACCTGTTAACTCGGACCTATTCTCAGTCCATCATAGAAAAATGGAACAGACCAGTTAGGGCGGAGCTACTTTCGACACACGATGCAATCCAGTGATTGGCAGAAAGGTATTATGATGACAGCTGGCGTACAACCAGCGCTTGTCCCAACTCAAGATCCAAACAGAAGGTTTTGACCTACTTTTTTGTTGTATTCTTGCTGTTGCTGAATTGGAATGACGGACGCTTTCAGCGGTACTTCTGTCTCTCTAGCCACTGAGGAGTTGGGTACGGTCCGGTCTGGTAAGGACTGGTACGGTACAGTCCAGATAATTCTGGTGAGCGTTTCCACTCGCTTCCACTGAAAGGTATGTCTGTACATGCGTGGTGTACACCTCTAGAATGTCATATTGTAGTGCGACCACTAGCTTGACCGCCATTAAACGTCAAAGAACTGTTGCTGTTCTGCATTATTCAGAAGAAAAGTAGACGATGATTTTATTACTCTCTTGATACAAATAAGGAAAACTTCACACAATCATCAGATTCTCTTCCATTTTGGTTTTGGACTCTACAGGCTGATTACATCATCAGCGTCTCAATGGCAAAAAGCTGGTTTTCTGTTTGATTTTTGGCAAATTTCATATTTGAACTCTGGGAACAAGCTAAAAATGACAGCCCTAGTTGCTCGTAGTGCGACATCCAGAAGTGTGTGGTTTGTCTGACCAATGAGATGGTTCTATGGGCGGGACAATACTGAGGATAGAAAGGCGTGGCTGCATCTACAACAAAATAACCAGTTTAAAACAGGCCCTCGGACTGACAAATGAGAAATCGGAATGACAATTGTTGGCCGATAATCAGTTGACGTAAAAATGGCCGCCTCTGCCTCTTACGATGTAAACAAATCTGACTCATGAAGAAAAATGAGATAAATGATGACTTTAAACTTTAAAAACTATACGACAAAAAGTTATTTCTGCTGCTGTCACAACAGTTAACTCTTTCTACAACACATTCTTATTCCCAAGTCGACACATTTTGACACATTGTTATGGACCCTCCGTGTCAAAAGTTGACGTGCTTGCTGTTCCAATCAAGCTAACGGTCCGTCTGCACCGGTATCCTAACCATAACCTGGTGCCAAACGCAGAGCAGTACTGGACCCAGATCAGCACCGCTACTGGATGCGGATCGGCACCAGTACTGGATGCAAATCGGTACCGGTTCGGGGTGCTGTACCACTCCTGGACGATGTAGCAGTTTCGGCCACGGTAGCAGTTCTAGACGCAAGTACCAGATGCGGACCAGGATAGGGTTAGGGGGACAAGTGTTCTGACCCTACTCTAGGGTTCCAGGTTATTCCAGACTATTAAAACCAAAAATAACTAAGGAGATTTTTATTTCACCTTTATTTAACCAGGAGAAAACTCATTGAGATTGCAAATCTCTTTTGCAAGAGTGTCCTGGCCAAGAGGCAGCAAAACATTTAACAAATATTACAGGACAGACAAAACAATACACATTACTAAATACTCATTAAAGTAATAAGTAAGTAGAGTAAGTTAAAAAATAAAAATAATAACAATAATAACAATAATTTCATATAAAACATTTACATGAGGAAGACTGACTCTCTAAAATATCTAAAAGCCTCTTGTACATGTGAAGTGGTATCTTATTTTCAAGCCCAATTTCAGCCTGTAGCTGATTCCAGGATGTGGGAGCTGAAAAACTGAAAGCCTTTTTTCCCAACTCAATTCTGACTCTAGGCACAGACAACATCAGGACATTTTGAGACCTCAGATGATAATCTACAGAAATCCGTGGCACCAAATAATCTGATAGATATTTGGGAATTGATGCCCTTACCCAACACGTTGGATGCACAGTCGGGTTGTAAATAAAACTAGTAATGGATGCGGATTGTTACCAGTTCCAAACGCTGTACCAGTTCTGGACAGTATTCCGGTTATGATCTTGGTAGGAGTTCTAGACGCAGATCAGGCTAGGCTTCCAGGTTAGGGTACTGGTACTGGATGCAGATCGGTACCAGTTCCAGATGCTATACCAGATCTGGACGGTGTACCGGTTCTGGTCTCGGTAACAGCTCTAGATGCAGTACCAGATGCAGATCAGGACAGGGTTACAGTTTAGGGTGCCAGTACTGGATGCAGATCGGTACCGGTTCCAGATGCTATACCAGATCTGGGCGGTGTACCGGTTCTAGTCTCGGTAACAGCTCTAGATGCAGTACCAGATGCAGACCAGGCTTGGATTAGGGTTCCAGGTTGGGGTACCGGTACTGACCGAGTCCTAAGGTTCCATCCGTCAAAGGAACCTGACCCTGATCTAATTGGAACAGCCAGCACATCAAAAAACGACGAGTTGGGGACACCCTAAACGTCAAAGAGGGACGTAGAGGGGTCCTTAACCAAACATCGATACATACCGACTTAGGAACGAGACTGTGTTGGCCTCCACTCCAACAGACAACACAAGCTTGTGTGTTTGTGCGATCGAGAGAAAACACGCTTGAGGTGTCAATTAATGTGAAAAAGTGCTGCTGTTCCGCTGCAGTGTCTGGCTTTTGTCCATCTAATTCAAATTGTTTACTCCAGTTAGCACAGACCTGCCATCCAAACAACACGTCAGACGCTATAATGGCTCTTTTTAATAGAAACAAATGCCAACACTTTCAAAGCTGCTTGGAGTGGCTGCTTTAGTCAGAATATTGAATAATAAACTGATGACGGACACGCAACAAATCCAGATGCGTTTACTCTCACATGGTTGGCTCCAGACGTCTATTTATCAGCTGATGTGTTTGAATAAACATCACCTGTCTCGTCTGATGATTTCACCTGCTTTTACGGGACGGCGGGCGGTTTTAGGCGTTGGGTACAATCATAATGATCCTGCTTATCCCCCCTGTCAGTCTCTCTCTCTTTATCCGGGGACAGGATTCCCAGACAGCATCCATTTACCGGTCTGACTGCTGCCCTGGGACCGCAATATCTGGCTCACAATATAATGCATCGCCGGTCCCATCAGAGCCCACAATGCAGAACACTAACCACAACCCGAGCACCTGCCTCCCAAGACGGAAGCGTGCGACAGACGAATTAAAACCCAGAAAGAAGGAGCAACGACGGCGCCGCGTGTGAACGCCGCCCGGCGTGACTTTAGTTTCAAACAGTTGGAGCGAGATAGATAACAAAAGAACAAATTCATCAGGAAAATGTAGATTTTTGGCTTCTCTTATACACATCAATGAATACATTTCTCTTGGGCAGCAGAAGGAGTGAAAAAAAAAAAAAAAAAAAAATCACAAGGCAGATTCAGCGCTCTGGTTTGCTTTCATGACTTTTCCCTTAACATTCAAATTTTAATGAAGTGAAATTACATTGAGGTTTCCAAAGGGAAAACTGAGCAGAAATAACAGAAGGCGCAGAAAGAGTAATGCGTTTATCACTAATGGGTAGCGAAGAAATTTCTAAATATCGTATTACTGAGCTTTTATAATATTTAAAAGATTTACTCATCCTTGAGTGCTTTCTGCCGAGCGCTTTGGAATAGAAATCATATTATAAATATAGAAACTTCTCATTTTGGCGACTAAAATACAGCAGTTTCTGCCATTTACAGCCTGATACATGAATTTTATAAATGCTCGGCATTACAAAATAATAATAATAAATAGCTCAGCTGTTGCATGGGAACATTTTGCTGAAATAAAATTTTCAAGAGGCAAAAAAAAAGTGGAATCTCCTTGTACGTTGGGAGTCTTCCTCGCCAGAGTACATCTTTAGTCTCAGATGGCAGAGAAGTTGATGTGAAGTGACATTGTATTTATGAGTTTCACAAAGAAAAGAGAGGTGTTCTGACCTGTGAAGCATGTCTGCTGGAACCTAAAGATTACTTCTGGATACAAAAAAAGTAAGACCAGCTGACATCACCATTAACATGTCTGTGTGACACTCTAAAGACAGAATGTCATTGTTTTATTTTAATTTGAATTAAAAACTAAGACAAATACAACAGTATAAAACCATCTTGTTTCTAGTCAATCTTTATTTTCTTGGTTTGTTACTTCTTTTTCTTATATTGTGAATGCTTTGAGCATTCTCGTGATCCTGTTTCTTTTTATTATTATTCCTTATTTATTCTTACGTACTTTTTTAATTTGTACAAACTCAATAACACTTTCGGGAATTTCTGAAATTAAGGAACGTTCCGCTTCTCAAGGAATTTCCTCCTTGTACTTTTGGTATTTGTACATTTTACGGTTTTGAAGATTTTACACAATTTATGCAGTTTTTCAGCCATATTGAAAATGAATGGTAATGTTTGCAAATTCTGCAATCAAAACATTCAGCATGTTCAAGACATTCATGGTTGTGCAGTTTTTTAAAAATTATTTTAAGCCACTTTTTCAAATATTTTTTGCATTTTTACAAATGATAAAAGTTTGGTATCAAAATGTTCAGGACATTTTTGACATTTTTTGGAATTTAAATTTTTCAAGAAAATCTTACAAATTCTTGTGCACTTTCTGCAAATTATGCAAGTTTGGCATCAAAATGTTCGGCACGCTCAGGACGTTATCCAGCAATTACAGTTAATTGCTTTAGGATTTTCCGCAAACAGCTTTAGCATCCTCAGTGACCAGATTCTGCAGAAAGAATCTCATTACCATAATCACAGGTGATGCAACTTTCCTAGTTATAAATAAAAAATGGGTCCCATATATATATAAAAAAAGCCTAATTTGTTAAAATAATTACTTACTAAAACTAAAATATCATATTTAGGTAAAATAATAGAGATTTTGAAATTAAATGCAATTATTAACCCTTTTATTTTTTTTTTTTGACTAAAGCTTTTTCTAAAGAAAAGACAATGTATAAAAAAACCAAAAAAATTATTCTAATCATGTACTAAAAATGGGCTGCACTCAAATTCATATATATATATATATTAAGTATATATTTGGAAAATAAGAGATAAAATAACTATTTTTGTGGGTCTTACCACTTAAGAGTCACAATCTGTCATTGTAATGGTAGCTTCATTTAAACAGATAGAAAATAACAAATAACATTTTATTAAAGGAAATACATATTTGATTCCCTAATATAAAAAGTAAACCAGATAAGATAATAGAATGTTAAGACAATAGAATTAATCATTCAGGCTTCAAACTTTCCAAAATGAGAAAGACTAAAAGATTTTATTGGATTTAAGGGGGAAAAAGAAGCTTTAAAAAGGTCACAGATGGGTCTTCCTATTGGGCATTATGCTCCAAAACATCCAGCCAAGGCAAGCAAGGAATGGCTGAAGACGTATATTAAGCCTAGCCAATATCTGGACCTCAATCCCATAGAAAACCTATAGAGTACAGAGTTGCCAAGTGACAGTCACCAAATTTGAAGGATTTAGAATTTAGAGAAGAGTGGATCAAAACTCCTGGTATGTGCAGAAAACCTTCTCATCACAAACAGGAACCATTTAATTATATGCTTTTTTAATTTCTTTTTAAGGGATCAAATACTTGCACAATCTAAAAGTGTGAATCGTCTGAAAAATAAAAAAAATTATAATCGATTCCCAAATCTTTCCATAAAGTCGCCTAAAAAAGCTCCATCTTTGCCAGGTTGTGTGTTTTTCTGTCCTTCCTTTCTGTCTTCGTCCATGTAAATAATTCAAGTCAAATTCACTATTTATTAAAATGTCCAGATTCCTGACTTGGATGGCAAGTAATCTCGCTTGGTTAAAAAATGACCCCAGAGCACCTATGCAAATTCAAGCCAACCATCAAGATATATGTTCTGACATCTCCAGGGAGCATGTGTAGCCTAATTTGCAACACGGTGAGGTGACACATGGCCACGAGTGGGGAGGGCGAGCCGTTGTGGCCCGTGGCAGGCCTCCCTCTCCGTTCGCTTCTGTCTCTCGCAATCTCTCTCAAGCTCGCCGCCTGCCCCCCCCACCTCCCAGTCAACTTTTACCCTTTCCCTTCTCTCCTCCCCGTCACGTCATCTGAAACACCCACCATGTGATCTGCTTACCTGCTGGAGGGAACAATAAAGTTTTTATGGAATGGTAAAGGACTGAGAAGTAATTCAGTTTTGTTCTCCTAAAAGAAACGCCTTACTTAGCAAATAACTTGTATTATATATTTTTTTGAAATGTGTAGAGATTTTAGGCTTTGGTGACACCAAACGCGATTCACACATCAGATGCATCCAGATGTAATAGATGGTCGTAATCAGAGCATCAGATGTGGCGTGTTAAGAGTTAAAAAAAAAACCATAACTGTGGCAAAGAGGACACGTTCTGTCAAATAATCAGAGACTCAGCTTTGGCAACACAATCAGTAGGTGGAGTCCAGAACCAGCACGGAGGAGAATCTGATTGGTCAAAAAGATCACGTCATTTTATTGTATGTTACTTTTTGTATTCAGGCAATAATAAAGATATTGTTTGTTTAGTTTTATTATTTTTCTTATTCAGGCTAAAGCAGGACAGCATGTCATCAAATTGGGTCAGATAAAGGTTGGAAGTACCGCTGAAAGCTGCCACCATTCAGAGGTAGCTCCTTCAGAAGACGGTGAACCTCACTGTACTGAGACAGTCTCTGAATGATCTCATGAACCTAAACATATTTACAGATTCTTTTGTAGAACTCTTCAAAACAGATAAACTAAATATTTTCAACATCATTTAAGATTTCTATGCATGGTAAATGAGATATACAGTAAATTTAGCCATGAGGCCAAAAACTTTTCTTACATGTGTATAAAGTATTAGGTCCAAGAACAGATTTTTGGACAAGTGTGCAGCAGCAAATTTGAACCAATTTGTAAAATAGCCGACTGCAAATTTGAACCACGAGAGGCTGGCACTGCAAGTTTGACTGAAATCTCACGGGTCGCGACTTAAAATCTTGTGGGTTGAAACTGAAATTTTGTGGGTCACGACTCAGATCTTGTGGGTCACAACTTAAATCTTGCTGGTTGCACCTCAAATCTCATGGACCATAACTCAAATCTTGTGGGTCGTAACTCAAGTCTCATGGGTCACAAATCATAGGATTTGAGTCCCGGATCAAAATCCTCACAAATCTTGTGAGTCACTACTCAAGTTCATGGGTCATCAATTAGGACTGGAATCTCGCGGGCCGTGACTTAAAATCTTGTGGGTCGAAACTCAAATTTTGTGGGTCGCGACTCAGATCTCGTGGGTCATGACTCAAAACTCTTGAACCATGACTGAAATCTTGCAGGCCGCAATTCAAGTCTCATGGGTCGCCACTCAAATCTCATGGTTCTTGACTCAAGTATCATGGACCGGGACTCAAATCTCATAGGTTGTGATTGAAGTTTCATGGGTCGCGACTCACGAGACTTGAGTCCCGGCTCACAAGACTTGAGTCGCAACTCAAATCTTGTGAGTCACCACTCAAGTTTCATGGGTCGTGACTGAAATCTCGCGGGTCATGACTTAAAATCTTGTGGGTCGAAACTCAAATTTTGTAGGTCGCGACTCAAGTCTCTTGGGCCATGACTGAAATCTTGCAGGCCGCAATTCAAGTCTCATGGATCGCCACTCATTCTCGTGGTTCTTGACTCAAGTATCATGGACCGGGACTCAAATCTCATAGGTTGTGATTGATGTTTCATGGGTCGCGACTCACGAGACTTGAGTCCCGGCTCACAAGACTTGAGTTGCAACTCAAATCTCCTGAGTCACCACTCAAGTTTCATGGGCCACGACTGAAATCTCGTGGGTCATGATTCAAGTATCATAGACCGGGGCTCAAATCTCATAGGATGCGATTCAAGTCTCATGGGTCGCAGCTCATGAGATTTGAGTCGCAACTCAAATCTTCTGGGTCGCGGTTCAAGTCTTGTGAGTCATGACCCCCAAGATTAGAGTCACAGCTCATGAGACGTGTCAGGAGAAGCACCTGAATAGGGTCGGAGCTGTTTCCGGTGTTTGCTGGTGTGATCACACCTTTAGTCTCGCCTTTTTGACACAATTAACCACGTTGGGTTTACTTCACTGCGATACAGTTTGCCTAGAAATGAAAAACAGGGCTGCCTTTTCAACAACCTACATAGCCTATTCCATCTTGTTTCCAGGTTTTATCTTGTTCCAAATATGGCTTGGAGAGGGCAGCATTCATCACTTGCCAGTGGCACGTCCTAATGAAGCCGTCGTTTGTCTGCCTAATGGCACCTGAGCTCCATCTGTCATGTGCAAGCCACTGCAGAGACGCACAACGTTCACCTTGCCAGCTCCCGTTCGCCGACAGAGAGACGATCACGTCCGACCTTAACCCCGGACGTGTGTCTCTTTGCACATGCATGCTGTGAAATCGCTGTCGTGAAACGTGGCCTCTTCGGGCGGGTCGAGGGTTTGTGGCCAAGAGGAAGCGTTCCGCTGCCTCCGTGCCATCGTTCTCCTCCACGGCCCAGACAAGGTGTGACATATGTTGTCAGGAGTGTAGGGTGTGTGTTTGCAGCTCGACAGCTGGAGCCGGGCTCTCTTATGGGAGTACTTCGTGGCATCTACCGTACTGCAATGGCCCGAAGGTTGGTTTGACAACAGTTAACCTTGGATTTATCTTGCCCACTGCTAAGCACAGAAACACACAGAGTTGCAGAAACATGCAAGTACACAGTGGAGCTGAAGCGACACATTTTAAAAACCCCACTGTATAGTTTGCATGCCTTTGAAGCATGCATTTAAGCATACCCCTCTATGCAAAGAAGCATCATGCATTATGCAGCGCGTGTTCGTACAGAAGAAAGCGTCTGCGCAATATATGCAAACCCCAACGCCAATCATTACTGTTGTGCTAGCGGTGAACTTATCTGACAACAAGCTCTTAACCTTCAGAATCACCTTTAGAGGGAAGAAAATCTCCTTTGCATTTTTCTTGCATCAGTTTTCAGGACTTATTGGTGTTCTTTCACATTAGTCCGCTACGGAAAGTCCGTTGCATTAGTCCGTCGTGCCACATTGTTTACCCATCCTTGCATTTTAAAATATATTCAAACCGGCTCGTCGCTCAGTACACTCAATTAAAATAACTTCGCCTCGTGCACAGACACTGCAGTCGACTTTTTTTTTAGCAGTTCGGTGTGGAAAAGATGGATAAGAAAAAGAGGATTCTGGTCATGGAGGAATACAAATGCTGTTTGAGGCTGTGTGCTAAGCTAAACTCAGATTTAAAATCCATAAATACTCAAAATACAAAATTATGCATGGATGAAAGGGTATTAGTGTATGCTCTGCTGAGTTTGATCACTATGTAATTGTCTACTAAAGCATTATTGGAATTTCTTTGCTACTTTGTGCAATAAATTCTATTAAACATTATTTTTATGATTTTTGAAACTTTATTGAAACAAAAGTGCTTGTTAATCTAACTTGATCGTCTCACACCTGGATTTAAAAGTTTATTATAATAATCTAAAAGCCACTTTAACAATTTAATAAGATGAAAATGAATTTTTTTATGATGAAGGGTTCTTTCAGCACACAACAACATTCTGGAGTCTATAAAAGCTCAGATTTAAGATATATAGAGATCAAAGTTAACATGCATGCTGGGAAATCAGTTTAAATCACTGGAGAATACCAAGAAGGGGAACGAAAATTAACATTTACCATCAAAATAATTCATGTATTTTTTCTTCACTTTTTATTTCAGTAGATTTTTCAGTAGATGTTAATTCTCGTCATATCATTTCAATTAATGAATTGAAATCCTTTTGAGAAACTTAATATTTAATGTCAGTACTAATATGTATATTTGAGTTACTTTTCAATCAATTACAGGCTGTCTTCCCATCACACATATGACATATTACATATAAAACTTTATAGAGATTCTAGAAATATTGAAAAAACACTATTACGCAATTACAGTGTTTCCATTCAATCATAATTATGCAAATAAACAAACCAACTAACACAATAAGTCAGCAGATACATTCACATTTGTTTGAAAACTCCATGTAAATATATTTGTTGTTTGTCTTTCTTAGTTTTATTTATCCAAAAAAATAGTTTATTGAGATACAGAACATGACATTTATTTCTTTATTTTTTTTTTAGGGGGAGGTTTTTGAATCAACTGAAGCCACACCACATGGCTTATGTACTCCTCTGTCTCACGGGCCTTTAACTTATCGAGTCTGACAATAGACAAGGGCGGCATGCAGAAAAGTAATTATGAGGAAAAACTGCATAGCTGCCCACGCAATCATCTGTGTCAGAGGCCACACAACAAAACACAGGGCTTCCTTAAATGAGCCTGACAAGCCCGGAGAATATTAATTCTCTCTCCCCTGGTTTTATCCCCCTGCACATGTTTTATTAAAACCTTTCTCATCAAGGACACAATATGGAAATGATAAAGTCATCCAGATTGGCAGTGTGTGTTCCTGGAGGTGTGTTTGATACGGAGGGAGGTCGCACCAAAGGTCAGATAAGTCTCACACACCACGTCTGATTGGGGTGCTGACCAACGTGAAGACCCCTTTATTCCAGCAGTTAATGGCGGTACCGACGCCTGCAACGGCAGCCACAGTCACACAAATGGACACTAAATCCGCTGCCAAAATTCAGATTCCTTAACCTCTCAGGCACTGCCAGATCCACAGAGTCATTACACACAGTAATCCGGCCAATCAACTCAGTTCAGCTTTTGGAAAGGATCAATAGCTGCGTTTCCATTACACTTTTGCGCAAAACTTTATCGAAATTTCTAGAATTTCGATAAAACACTGTTTCGAAAAAACAGCGTTTCCATTAAACCATGATTATGCGAAAAACTCGAAGTAATTCCCGCGATAAGTCATTAAAAAAAAAACATGTCGACGGATATAAACACTATTTTGATGTGCAGTAGATTCATTCACATTTCTGCCACGGCGCTAGCTCTCATCCTTCCATTCAGAGAAGACGTCTACGTCTGATCCGAGCCTCGGAGCGGCAGGCTCCTTATACGTGGGAGCGACGTAGAGTCAAACATTTTTGGGAAATCGTGGTTGAAGAATTCACCGAAGAGCTGTGGATTCAGCATTTTCGCATAACACGCTCAACTTTTGATGAGCTGTGCGATGCTGTGGGACCTCTCGTGGCGCCCGCTGTGCGGTGCCCAAGGCAGCCAGTTGCTGTGAAAAAGCGCATCGACCAGCTTTTCACGTGACTCGTTTGTTTCGAAAAAAGTGTTTCCATTACAGTTTTTCGAAAAACTACTGTTTCGATACGGCCCAAATACCACCTCCTCTAAGCGCAAAAACTTTATTTCGAAAAAGGCGAGTTTTTTCCAAATTGTGGTGTTTCCATTAGGAGAATTTAATATCGAAATTCTGTTTTTCGAAATTTCAGAGTTAATGGAAACGCGACTATAGAGCGTGCACCATAACCTCAAATATCAGCAAATACTTCTAACAAAAGTTCAAATAAAACGTGAAAAAGTACATCAGTTTTTCATAATCATGACTAAAAACAACCAAAAAAAACTTTTTTTTAGAATATAACTTCACTTATTGTATGTAGAATTATTATAGACTGAATAAATAAATGTATTAAGCATATTAACATTGCATCTCGGTGCGGCACTCATCCAGGACGCATCACACCAACGACTTTAAATGATAAATGATGAATCGTCTCTAAGAGGACAGACTGTATATGCTGTAACACTGGAACATATACAGTCAAACGGTGTGTCTCAGCACTAACTGTCTGTCAACGTATAGATTAAGCACATCATTGTCTTCCTTATGGGCTTATTGGGACTCCCTGCACAAGCATCCGTCTCATCCGTCAATCTTTACATGTCAGGAATGCTGAGTGTGGACAGGAATAGATGCATGTGAGATACCAGCTCTGATGTGACAGAGAGGGAGGGGAGTGTATATATAGTTTACATCACAACTGATCTGAATATGAGGGAACACAGAGAGGGGGAATTAAAAAAAATGCTAAACTAAATGGGACAAAAATTCCTTTAATTCATGAAGTTGGTCTCCAGTTGCAAAACCTGTAAAACATTTGTACTTGTTTCCAGGCGTCAAACATACCACAATATATGTAGTCAACCCTGACGACATGATGTTCTAGTTACGTGACATTTAAAAACAGAAAGATAGAAGCCGAAAACCCCCGAAATAACCTCTAGTGATACAATGATTTACTTTCCCCTTGATTTTCAGGTCACGGTTTTGTTTCGGTTCCATTTCCGATTTCTGTTTCACAAGACAAGATTTACAACTGAGCAAACAACAGTTTAAGCTAACCCCAGTTTTATGTAATAATACGATAAATAATTATTCCTTCTTAATTTTAGCACAACTGTTTGACACTTTAAATCTAAAAATTCAGAAGGAATGCATCAATATATATATATATATATATATATATTTTATCAACGTACTTTTTTAAGTTGAGAAAACCATCAATCCAAATTTTTAATTGGATGAAAACAAAAATGTCAAATGTAACAAATGACAAAATTTGTATTAATTGATTCAATGTTTCACTTTTTATAGTGTAGCAACTTTTCCATCCATTAATTTTGGCTTTAAATTATTTTTAATCATTGAGGTCCAAGTATAACACAGTACAGTGAACTTCATCAGATATTTGACAGAAAATTCCATTTTTGGGGGAAATTAAGATTGTTTTTTTTAAATAAAATTCTCAGAAGAAAAAAATATCTTTCTCTCTCTCTATGCATATATATATATACAGTATATATTAAATTTGATATCGTATCAATTATGATCCATGGGGATGTTTCGTAAATTTTTGCTCACAACATTACTAGTTTATGATTTAAACATATTGACATGACTTTTCAGGAAAAAAAACAAAAAAAAAACACCCTATTTACATACTATGATCCACACATTTTAACGTGGTTTAACTTTATTAAAAACAAATTATTCCAAAAATATTTAATTCTTTCTATAAACCAAAGAGTCATTTAAAAAAATAATACCAATAGATGACTCATTTTCACCATGCAGTTTAAAAAAATTGACAAAACTTTTGCCACCAGAAGTTATCTGGAGGCAGCCATTTTGAAATGAGTAGGGAAGACTCTTGTGCTCCCCCTAGTGGTAAGATGATGAACTACACGACAGAAAACAGGGTAATGAGATATTATGGAATCCATTTTAATGTTATTCAGGGTTAAGTTAAAGTGTGTTTGACTGTGACATATAAATAAATGTTTAAAAATCTCATCAGAAGATGATGCATTTTTATCAAAACACACTGTTTTATACAAACACTGTACTTAAATGATGGTTTTACGGCATGTTGTGAAAAAAAAAAATCAGAGAGATTCAGCAGGAAGTTTAATGGTTATTATAAGTCACCTGATTTACTGTCTATTCTCATGCAAATGGTTCCCGTCCTGCGAGCCCTTCGGTTCACTCCATCACTTTCAGCTGCTTGTCTGAATGAAGCATGAGGAGCATTTATGAAAAAGTGACCAATGTCTGAATGACTGAACGCCATCGCTTTAACAGATTGATGAAGCCATTAATGTTTCATATCTCAGGTGTGGAAAAGAGCAAAGTGCTCAACAGTGAAGTGCAGAGGCTTCCTTATCTCCACAAACGTGCTCTTCACAGATCCAACTGATAAGCACAAATATCGAATATCTATGAAGGCGGAACCAAGAATTATTATTTGGTTTCGCTTCTTTCTTGTTCTGTATTTTTAGGATTTTGCTCATTTAATTGATTTTGTTTTTATTTTGATAGAGCTCTGATTTTTTTGACAAAAGAACAATTATCTTTTCGTCTACTGGAAAATTATTTAATTTTATGTTGTTTTCTAGGACAGTTTCTGCAGGTGTTCGTTAGAAATTCACCTCTGAGTTGTGGGTGGAAGTAAGCCGGCTCTTACTTCCCATCATCCCTCTGTTTACTCTCTTCTGCTAGCATCAGAATGGAGTGGGAGCTTGTGGTCCACCATAATTTCTTCTTTTATTTAAGCATATTTTTCTTTTATAACAATTTATTTATCTTTTTATGTCCTCCATCATTTTTTAAATTTTCATCAGAGTGAGTCTTCAATCCATTTCAGTAGAAAGGATCTTTGGTGTATTTTTGTTTCCTACTTTCTTTTTCTCTTTTTTTTTAGTTGTTTTTTAGTTTTTGTTTAGTTTCTTAGTTTTACATTTCTTGATCCTAAATGGTTTTGGGTTTCTTTCAGTCAAAATTAATATTTAAACGATAATAAGGATCATGATCTGAAAGAAAATTATTTGGTTAAAAAACAATAAAGATAGATAAAGCTGGAAAAAATATTTATTAGAATATTTAATATCCAAAATATTTGTTTCGATCATAAGTATAAAATATATAGAAATAAAAATGAGCACGTATTTACAAATTAAAGCCAAAATATATATATTTTTTTGGTGGTTTAACAGTGTCTTCTGCTAACAAATAAATAAATAACCGCATTTTAAAATGTATGTGAACCCCAGAAAAGTGTCACGGATAAAAATATGCTTTGGCATGCTGAGTTCCTGCTTTTGTTATCTGTATAATGCTGCTGGTAGCAAATCCTGCATGTGGCATATCAGCAGTGAACATAAGTGATGCCGTTATCTTTTTCCCCCGTCTATAAATTCTTGGATAAAGCCGATGCACTCCACAGTAACTTTCTATCTTCCGTATCTATCGGTGAGTTACACAAAGAGCTCTTTTCCTGATCACAGCAAACAGAGAGAACGTATTTGAGAAGAAAAGAACCCCTGACCTGCAGGAAATATAAAATTCACTACTTTTTTTTTTAAATCAATGTTTATTAAATAGGCTCCACAAAGCGTCACTTCAGTGTGTATTTCTGGATAAAGACGTCTAGATTATTTGCTGATGTCGGTTAAACTATTCTGAAGCAAACGGGGAGAATTAACCTTTGGGATGTGAAATCTAGCTGTTATTCTCCTCGGTTATCTAATCCCCACGCAGGGAATTTGCATACACTGCTCGGATGTTCGTGCGTTCTCACGTCGCGGGGCTAGCGTGTCCCCGGGATACGGCGAGATCTGAGGGATAAACACTGCTGAGCCCAAACAAAATCCAAGCCAGCCCATTAAATGAGGCGTGACTCAGGAGCCCCGCGTTACTCCTCTTGATGGTGTCTGTTTTAAAGTCATTTATATAATGACGCCCGATGATTCACTGAGGAGGAGAGCAGAAATGGAGCAGAAAAAGGGCATATTGACTCTGCTGAGGGTCCCAGGAATTATCGGCCCAAATGCGCAAGGAGACAGTTAGCAGAAGGTCGGCGTGGAGACGGGAGCGCTCCGGAGCCGCCGTGGCGCCGACGACGCAGGCTTGTTTTCTTTTCAATTAACTTCAGAGAACAAAGGTGTAAAAAAAAAGTGATTGAAACACAGCTGGGAACAAATGAGGATGCGGAGATAAAACCTGCTGCATGTTAATGTTACATTTTAATCAAAGAGAGGGAATCATCGGCTTGTTGCAGGAGCTCATGTGAATCC
This sequence comes from Oryzias javanicus, assembly GCA_003999625.1. Taxonomy (NCBI): domain Eukaryota; kingdom Metazoa; phylum Chordata; class Actinopteri; order Beloniformes; family Adrianichthyidae; genus Oryzias; species Oryzias javanicus. The sequence goes on along the minus strand of CM012460.1, from coordinate 4,638,135 downwards.
TCAGCGTGACAGAGGGAATCCTCACATACATACTCTGAAATGTGCCTCCTGTGAGGTGAAAATGAGCATTTGGAAAGATGGGAAATCAAGTTTTTAACATGAACGTGTGGTATGTTAATAATAAGGATTAAGCTTAAAATTTTGGAGAATTTTCCTTTATTCAGATAGTTGAAAAAGTGTAATTTGACAAAGCTTTAAAGCTGCGAGCTCCCTGTCCGACTCCATTCTGATGCATCCGCTTCCAGACGAATGGATCTTTGATTTCCTCAAAACTGTTGGGCAGGATATTTCTGATATCGCTCCCCGTTTCTGTTGGACCAGCAATGTTAGGTTGGGGGTGTGAGGGGCTGTAAGCTAGCAGGATAGAGTGTAAACAGAGGGATGATGGGAAAGAAGCTCAGGCTTACACTAGACCACATGTGTCAAAGTCAAGGCCCGGGGGCCGGATCCGGCCCTCCGGGTAATTCTATCCGGCCCTCCAGATCATTTTATTTCATTGTTATTAATGGCCCGATGTTATCTTTCGCCTATTTTTTTCTTGTTTAATTTCAACAAAATGTATTTTTTGGAGAGTAAAATATTGAAAGTTATTTAAGGCTTAACTTAATATATTGTGGAATAATATTGCTGCCTTTTATTATTCATAATTATGTTAAAAAGTTACAATTCTAAAAAGTTAGCTAGTTTCTTGGACTATTTTGGCATTTACTAAGAATTTTTAGGCTATTTTTGGAGTTTAGCTAATATTTCAGCGACATGCTAGCTGTTTTGATTGACTTAAGTTTTTTTTCTTTTAGTTTTTTCGGCTAATTTGTCAGCTAGCTAATATTTTATCTGTCTCTCAGCTTTAGCGTTTTCAGCTATTAGCTTAAGTGTATTTAAATATCAATTTCAGGAACTTCACTATCAGCACTAGCATCTTCAGCGGCCAAATTCAGTTTACAGCATTCACACTAGCATCACCACATGCCACATATCTAGTTCATAACTATGTTAAAAGTTACATTTTTTAAGTTTTAATAAATTAGAGTGTTCAATAAATGTTTATCCTGTTCGGCTCGCGACCTAATGTATGTTTTGGATTTTGGCCCCTTGTGTGATTGAGTTTGACACCCCTGCACTAGACTCAGCAGGATAGAGTGTAAACAGATGGGTGATGGGAAGGGGGCGGGCTTAACCCGATCCAAGTCAAAGAAAATGGTAGATTTCACCTGCTGGAGACAACAAGATGGCGCCCAGACATTGGCTTTGTTCGAATTCTTCCCCTAACGCTCGCACTGCCGTAAAGCAGTCATGTTTTTCTTTTGTTGGGGTAAAAGTTTGGAATGCTCAAGATGTTTTGAAAGGTTGTACTAACAAAATATTATTTTAAAAAATATTTGTAAAGACGAAACTTGAGGAATATGTAATTAGTAAGTGGGGACAGGCGCTAAAAGCCATCTAGGATTGTTTAGTTTTTTGTTTTTTTTTTGCTTTATGTTTTTTATAGGTGTAATATAGGGGCAGCAATTAAATAAGAATTGTATTCTTCTTACTGCTCCTTTCTTGTCATGAAGATATGTGGACCTTCAACGTGTACCGACTATGTAAATGTAAAGCTGTCTTCATGAATGGAATAATATAAGGAATGAACTACTAAAAAACTTTAGAGTGCAGTAATTCGGACACCATGCTCACTACTTTTCTTTTGTTTTTCTAAAAAACGGATGTGACGGTTTTCACGAAGGGAAAAAACGAATAAAAACGAACATTTCACGACGTTTAAATATGACTCCACTGTGTTCTAAGGGTGAAAATGTGGATGTTTATTCAAATATTGCATTTAAACACGTTATTTGTTCCAAATTGTTCGACTGCAATGCATTGTGGTCTATATCCGCTAATCTAGTGACCATCGATTAAAGACTTCTGGGAAATTTCCAGTGTACTCAATTTTGGAATTAATAGACTCGGAGAACACTAAAAATGGGGAACGCACTATATAATGATGGGGGGGGGGTTCGGACACAACCATTATTAGCCGAAACAAGAAGTCCGGAACAGGAAGTTCACGTCCTTCCCTTTTCAGTCGAAAAATACTTTTCATTTTTTGGTCGGAGAGACTAATTTAACATAACAGATTAATTTTTCCATTTTAAGCTTTAAACCATGTATCAAAGTCGAGGCCCGGGGGCCGGATCCGGCCCTCCGCGTAATTCTCCAGATCATTTTATCTCATTGTTATTAATGGCCCGATGGTGCTCGTTTCTAACTTGTACAAATTTGACAAAATAAAGTAAAATATTGAAAGTTATTTAAGTTTTTTCATAAAGTTTAAAAGTTTTTAAAGTTTCAAAAATGTTGTGTGACTGAGTTTGACAGCCCTGCTTTAAATCTTTAACACCCTTTTACATACTGTTCCTCAGCTGATCTGCACAGAAAAGCAGCTTTACGCCGCTAAGTAACACGTAAAAGTAGCTTTTCCTGAATATGCAACATATTACTGAAATAAAGTTGCGCAAAATAATAACAGAATAAGATGATTCTCGATTCAAAATTTACAATTTTTTGAATTGTTTTCCGTCCATTTACACACTAAATTGTTAATTCACATGAAAGGGTTTTAGTAAAAGTTTACATGTTTCTGAAATTAGCGCCACCTTGTGTGAAACCTCCTATATCCTCGAAAAAAAACAGTTTTTAAAAATATTTTTGGCTCAAAATGGCACGCTCGATCAAAACTGCATCATAAAAATGATTTGAGCGGAACTGGAAAAAAATTCCGACAACAAAACAGCAGAGTCAGCTGCAGCAGGTGGAACTTCCCTCCGGAGGAGCCAGGTGCTCTAACCAGCAGACTATGGAGATGGAGATTAAGAAAGTGTGGGACGCTCCAACAGCCATGGATGTCCTCTGTGATTAAAGCGGCTTAGATTGCACCGCGGCGGCGCGGAGATCCCAAATCGCCGTATTCACTGAGTGACTGCTTTCAAAGAGGCTGTCCTACATGCAGCTAACCATTGTTAAAACGGAATTTAGTCTTCACAGAAATCAGAACTTTCGTTTATTGCTGAATTAGGCAGAATGTTGGAAAAGTGGAGAAGACAAGAGAAACCGGAAAATCCTGCGGTGTAAAATTGTTATGCCAATCTCCTGGACACTAAACGCTGCGTTTTATTTTCATAAACCTGATAAGAAAAGCATAAATTGAGCTTGTATTGTTTAAAAATCGCTGCATCAGAGATTAAAAAAAGGCACTTAACTAACGTCTGCTCTCCCAACTCTTTAGAGATGACTCTAATCATCTCTGACCTCCCACCTCTGACACATTATCCCATCACAGCTCCGCCCACACGCTTTGATTTCTCTTTTCTTCTATTATCCGAGGAGTGAAATTAAAGCCAATAGCCGCCGCCGCCGGCGCCGCCGCTCGCGCATGCTGCTGAGAGCCGGAGACGAACAGATCAATGACACTCCGGCAAACAATATTACCGCAAACACGCATCATATTACCGACACAGAGAGATGATAATGTGGAGGCGATAAAATATGGATCTCCTGCCATTGATCCACCGACGTGTTTGTGCGCGCAGACAAATAGCTAATTAAACCGTGTCGTTTAGTTTTTGTCTGCTAAGACGTTCTGATGACCTCTGATTACAAAACATGGGAAGAAAAAGGAATTTAATTTTACTTCTCCCTTATGTGCGCTGTACAGAACATGTATGTTTAAAAATGAAAGACACACATGATTTCCAGATTAATCGTTTGTATGTTTTGTTAACAATAAAATCACAAAAGCAGTAATTTTTGTTTCCTGGATCACAAGTTCTTTAAAAAAATATGTTTTCTTTGTGATTTTGTTTAATTTGATTTTAAAATAAATTATGTTATTCTTCTGAAACAAGTAAGGGAAAAAATGTTTATTTATTTGGTTATCAGACAAAAACTATTAATACTGGTTGAGCAATCAGGGGAGGAATTAGCATTAGCCAAAGGTAGGCAATTGCCTGTGGCCCCTAACAGTTAATGAAAAATGTCTAAAATAACTTCCACTCTCATTATTATTTAAGTCAATCATAAAAAAATAATGTTCTACCTACAGACGATCAAAATTGGTTTGGGAAATATAAAGTTTGAAAAAGTGAACTATTCTGACAAGAATGGCAAATTGTAGGAGTTCCAATTATGTTCCTCTCGTTGTTTGGTCCCGCCCTTCATAATTACTGGCCAATGACTGAAGAGATATTTAGTCACGTGGTTTTGCTTATAGGCTTTAGAAATTGAAAGGCAACCTCAGCTCAAGACTTGATCCGGACCAAAGTAAGCTGACTCGGTCCGGACCTGTTCCAGTCTGAATTGACATGAGTCCAGTCGGTCAGACTTTATCAACTGCACTCACAGTAAATGTTGAACTTGTTTGTGGGAGTCAGAACTCTGTCTCTCCCTCTGGTTACCGGCGGGAGCCGACTCCACAGTGTTGACTTCACTTCATCTCCCAGCAGCCCCAGCGCACAGCTCATTAATCAATCACCCACCTGAGACTTCAGCAGCACACAAAGCCACACTCAGTGCAAAGTATTGTTTGTGCCACCCTACCTGCATTACCGAGCGTTTCTATCTGGTCTTGATCTTCTGTTTCTCACCCTGCTTTCTCTCTGATTGCCTGCCGCCTGCCCTGACCCTCGCCTGTACTCCGCTACCTCTACTCTCTTCTTTGATACTCCCATACTCGTGATTCCAACTGTCTGACTCTGATTTAGCTTTGTGGACTTCTAGCTGTGCTTAGTTCTAATGAACCAGCTGTCTGCCTGTTTATGACAGGCACACAACACGTTAGCCACGCTAGCTTATTAGCATTACCTGTGACTTCCAACTTTGTTTGCAACGTGTAAAATAAAGAAAGACTGATAGCATTTAAAAAGAATGTGTCACCGTACTATGCCAACCTCCAGCATTGTTAGTAACAGTTAAAATAATAGTACAAAATCACTACATGCTAGCTAAATTAGCATATTAACAATAACACCCAACTTTGCTACTCGTAAGAAAAACAGACTAAAATATTGACAGGAAAAAAAAGTAAAATACGATAGTACAGCCTCATATCATTTTTTCCCTAAAACTGCTTGGTCCATCACTGAGGAAAAAATAAACCAGGAAATTTGCATTACCTGCGATAATGCTAGTATGAATGTTTTCTTTGCGGAAAATTGTGAAGCAATTGACTTTAAGTGCTGAAAAGATTTGCTAAAAATGCAAAAGCTATTCGCAAAATGTTAAATTTGTTGAAAGACTGGAAATGTAAGAGCACTGAAAACCTAAAAATCTGAAAAAAAATTGTAATAAAATTGCTTAAAAATCTCTATACATTCAATCTTGCAAAAATATTTATTATCTTGCTTACATATGAGCTACACTCCAAATAAGCCCAAAAAACCTCAGCAGATCCCAAATTAGCCAAAAAAAAGCTAGCTTGTTGCTTAAATACTAGCTACACTCCAAAATAATCATTAAATTAGTCAAAGACGTTAGGCTGATGCTAAAATAGAAGCTTAACTCTTAATTGGCCTCTAAAAACCTCAGAAGATAAGAAATTAGCCAAAAAGTGTTAGCATGTTGCTAAAATATTAGCTAAACTCCAAATTAGCTTTAAAATAACCTCATTAGATGCCAAAAGAGCTAGCTCATTCCTTAAATAGACCGACTAGCTAAACTCCAAAATAACCTAAAGTTACCCTGTTGCTAATGTAGAAGCTAAACTATAAATTAGTCTTAAAAATTGCAGTAGATAACAAATTAACCAAAAATGTTAGCATGTTGCTAAAATATTAGCTGAACTCCACATTAGCATTATAAAAAACCTCTGTAGAACCAAAATTAGCCGAAAGAGCTAGCTCATTGCTTAAATAGGCTGACTAGCTAAACTCCAAAATAACCTAAAGTTACCCTGTTGCTAACATAGAAGCAAAACTATAATTTATCCTTAAAAACTGCAGTAAAGATTAGCCAAAAATGTTAGCATGCGGCTAAAATATTATGTAAACTCAATTTTTTTTTATTGCTATAACATATTAAAACAAAGCCCATGAATGTTTAAAGGTTTGTTGCTTAAAATTTTGAAATTTGAAGAATTTCTTGTTTATTTCATAATATTTCAGTAAATAAGAAATTAGCCAAAAATGTTAGCATGTTGCTAATATATTAGCCAAACTTCAAATTAGCTTTAAAAAACCTCATTAGATGCCAAAGGAGCTAGCTCATTGCTTAAATAGACCGACTAGCTAAACTCCAAAATAACCTAAAGTTACCCTGTTGCTAACGTAGAAGCTAAACTATAAATTAGTCTTAAAAATTGCAGTAGATAATCAATTAACCAAAAATGTTAGCATGTTGCTAATATATTAGCCAAACTTCAAATTAGCTTTAAAAAACCTCATTAGATGCCAAAAGAGCTAGCTCATTCCTTAAATAGACCGACTAGCTAAACTCCAAAATAACCTAAAGTTACCCTGTTGCTAACGTAGAAGCTAAACTATAAATTAGTCTTAAAAATTGCAGTAGATAATCAATTAACCAAAAATGTTAGCATGTTGCTAAAATATTAGCTGAACTCCACATTAGCATTATAAAAAACCTCTGTAGAACCAAAATTAGCCGAAAGAGCTAGCTCATTGCTCAAATAGGCCGACTAGCTAAACTCCAAAATAACCTAAAGTTACCCTGTTGCTAACATAGAAGCTAAACTATAAATTATCCTTAAAAACTGCAGTAAAAATTAGCCAAAAATGTTAGCATTCGGCTAAAATATTATGTAAACTCATTTTTTTTTAATTGCTATAACATATTAAAACAAAGCCCATGAATATTTCAAGGTTTGTTGCTTAAAATTTTGAAATTTGAAGAATTTCTCATTCATTTCATAATATTTCAGTAGATAAGAAATTAGCCAAAAATGTTAGCATGTTGCTAATATATTAGCCAAACTTCAAATTAGCTTTAAAAAAACCTCATTAGATGATGAAAGAGCTAGTTCATTCCTTAAATAGGCCGACTAGCTAAACTCCAAAATAACCTAAAGTTACCCTGTTGCTAACATAGAAGGTAAACTATAAATTTGTCTTAAAAATTGCAGTAAAAATTAGCCAAAAATGTTAGCATGTTGCTAATATATTAGCCAAACTTCAAATTAGCTTTAAAAAACCTCATTAGATGCCAAAAGAGCTAGCTCATTCCTTAAATAGACCGACTAGCTAAACTCCAAAATAACCTAAAGTTACCCTGTTGCTAACGTAGAAGCTAAACTATAAATTAGTCTTAAAATTGCAGTAGATAATCAATTAACCAAAAATGTTAGCATGTTGCTAAAATATTAGCTGAACTCCACATTAGCATTATAAAAAACCTCTGTAGAACCAAAATTAGCCGAAAGAGCTAGCTCATTGCTCAAATAGGCCGACTAGCTAAACTCCAAAATAACCTAAAGTTACCCTGTTGCTAACATAGAAGCTAAACTATAAATTATCCTTAAAAACTGCAGTAAAAATTAGCCAAAAATGTTAGCATTCGGCTAAAATATTATGTAAACTCATTTTTTTTTAATTGCTATAACATATTAAAACAAAGCCCATGAATATTTCAAGGTTTGTTGCTTAAAATTTTGAAATTTGAAGAATTTCTCATTCATTTCATAATATTTCAGTAGATAAGAAATTAGCCAAAAATGTTAGCATGTTGCTAATATATTAGCCAAACTTCAAATTAGCTTTAAAAAAACCTCATTAGATGATGAAAGAGCTAGCTCATTCCTTAAATAGGCCGACTAGCTAAACTCCAAAATAACCTAAAGTTACCCTGTTGCTAACATAGAAGGTAAACTATAAATTAGTCTTAAAAATTGCAGTAAAAATTAGCCAAAAATGTTAGCATGTTGCTAATATATTAGCCAAACTTCAAATTAGCTTTAAAAAACCTCATTAGATGCCAAAAGAGCTAGCTCATTCCTTAAATAGACCGACTAGCTAAACTCCAAAATAACCTAAAGTTACCCTGTTGCTAACGTAGAAGCTAAACTATAAATTAGTCTTAAAAATTGCAGTAGATAATCAATTAACCAAAAATGTTAGCATGTTGCTAAAATATTAGCTGAACTCCACATTAGCATTATAAAAAACCTCTGTAGAACCAAAATTAGCCGAAAGAGCTAGCTCATTGCTCAAATAGGCCGACTAGCTAAACTCCAAAATAACCTAAAGTTACCCTGTTGCTAACATAGAAGCTAAACTATAAATTATCCTTAAAAACTGCAGTAAAAATTAGCCAAAAATGTTAGCATTCGGCTAAAATATTATGTAAACTCATTTTTTTTTAATTGCTATAACATATTAAAACAAAGCCCATGAATATTTCAAGGTTTGTTGCTTAAAATTTTGAAATTTGAAGAATTTCTCATTCATTTCATAATATTCAGTAGATAAGAAATTAGCCAAAAATGTTAGCATGTTGCTAATATATTAGCCAAACTTCAAATTAGCTTTAAAAAAACCTCATTAGATGATGAAAGAGCTAGTTCATTCCTTAAATAGGCCGACTAGCTAAACTCCAAAATAACCTAAAGTTACCCTGTTGCTAACATAGAAGGTAAACTATAAATTAGTCTTAAAAATTGCAGTAAAAATTAGCCAAAAATGTTAGCATGTTGCTAATATATTAGCCAAACTTCAAATTAGCTTTAAAAAAACCTCATTAGATGCCAAAAGAGCTAGCTCATTCCTTAAATAGACCGACTAGCTAAACTCCAAAATAACCTAAAGTTACCCTGTTGCTAACATAGAAGCAAAACTATAATTTATCCTTAAAAACTGCAGTAAAAATTAGCCAAAATGTTAGCATGCGGCTAAAATATTATGTAAACTAAATTTTTTTTAAATTGCTATAAAATATTAAAACAAAGCCCATGAATATTTAAAGGTTTGTTGCTTAAAATTTTGAAATTTGAAGAATTTCTTGTTTATTTCATAATATTTCAGTAAATAAGAAATTAGCCAAAAATGTTAGCATGGTGCTAATATATTAGCCAAACTTCAAATTAGCTTTAAAAAAAACCTCATTAGATGCCAAAAGAGCTAGTTCATTACTTAAATAGACCGACTAGCTAAACTCCAAAATAACCTAAAGTTACCCTGTTGCTAACATAGAAGCTAAACTATAATTTATCCTTAAAAACGGCAGTAAAAATTAGCCAAAAATGTTAGCATGCGGCTAAAATATTAGGTAACTCCAAATTAGCTTTAAAAAACCTCATTAGATGCCAAAAGAGCTAGCTCATTGCTTAAATAGGCCGACTAGCTAAACTCCAAAATAACCTAAAGTTACCCTGTTGCTAACATAGAAGCTAAACTATAAATTATCCTTAAAAACTGCAGTAAAGATTAGCCAAAAATGTTAGCATGCGGCTAAAATATTATGTAAACTCAATTTTTTTAATTGCTATAAAATATTAAAACAAAGCCCATGAATATTTAAAGGTTTGTTACTTAAAATTTTGAAATTTGAAGAATTTCTTGTTTATTTCATAATATTTCAGTAAATAAGAAATTAGCCAAAAATGTTAGCATGTTGCTAATATATTAGCCAAACTTCAAATTAGCTTCAAAAAAACCTCATTAGATGCCAAAAGAGCTAGTTCATTACTTAAATAGGCCGACTAGCTAAACTCCAAAATAACCTAAAGTTACCCTGTTGCTAACGTAGAAGGTAAACTATAAATTAGTTTTTAAAAATTGCAGTAAAAATTAGCCAAAAATGTTAGCATGCGGCTAAAATATTATGTAAACTCAATTTTTTTTTTAAATTGCTATAAAATATTAAAACAAAGCGCATGAATATTTAAAAGTTTGTTGCTTAAAATTTTGAAATTTGAAGAATTTCTTGTTTATTTCATAATATTTCAGTAAATAAGAAATTAGCCAAAAATGTTAGCATGTTGCTAATATATTAGCCAAACTTCAAATTAGCTTTAAAAAAACCTCATTAGATGCCAAAAGAGCTAGCTCATTCCTTAAATAGGCCGACTAGCTAAACTCCAAAATAACCTAAAGTTACCCTGTTGCTAACGTAGAAGCTAAACTATAAATTAGTCTTAAAAATTGCAGTAAAAATTAGCCAAAAATGTTAGCATGCGGCTAAAATATTATGTAAACTCAATTTTTTTTTAATTGCTATAAAATATTAAAACAAAGCCCATGAATATTTAAAGGTTTGTTGCTTAAAATTTTGAAATTTGAAGAATTTCTTGTTTATTTCATAATATTTCAGAAACTATAAATTTCATGAATACCAACAATCCAAGCAGGAATGTCCTGAATGAGCGGAATGTTTTCATACAAACAATGGTGAAATCTCTGAGAGTGTGATTGAGTTTTTATGTGACGATCACTAAAGAATAACCTCAAAGATCCATTTACCTCTTCCCTTCCATTTCCCATCATCCCCTTCTCCTGATTTCTCTGGCCTCTGCTGGGTTTTACTGGAACACATCATTAATAAGACACACTGCTGTTTCTCTGAGGCGCAGCCAGGCTAATTTTGACACAGATTTTATGCCTTCTCTTTTTCCGTCTTCCATTCCTACCTCGAACACAGACCCGATCTCCTTTTAAGCCTCGACCTCCCTTCCTCCCCAGCCGCCGCACACCGGACTGTGCAATACATCACTGTAAAAGCTGCCCATCTCCCGCCGCCGCCTGGGGAAAAAGGCAAGCTAGGCAGGGGTCAGAGCCGGGTTATAGACCAATCCCCTAACACAAACTTGCAGCAGGAGCCTGATTGGAGGTCTGCTTTCCTGCCAAGAGCCGGCTGAACCTAAATTTGTCTTCCCCTTCCTGCTCAGGCGCACGTGCTCCTCGCATGCGATCTTTTTCTGTCTTTTTAATCAGGTGCGCCTGAAAGAAAAACGCTTGAAGTCCTCGGCGGGAGCGGGAAAATGAGGCAGGGGGGAGGGCCGGCGCTTGTGACAGTGTGTGGGCAGTAATGAGTGTCCCTACAACAGAGAAACAATCAGTGAGGCCTGAGTACACAGCCCACTCAAACATGCATGCAGAACAGCGTGAGAGTGATAGGATGGCAAAGGCCCGGGGCCAGTCTCGCTGACGAATACGCATTAACAGCACGCCGCTGCGCCAATAATAAAGAGGAAAAACACGCCACTTACAGAGCAGCAAAAACTGTATATTATCTGCACCAGTCGGTGTAAAAGAAACGGTAAAGACGATTTAGCGCCACTCTCAGCTGTTCTGCCCCACGCCAGGACGGCGCACATGACATCCCAGTGTGTTCCCCCGGCCTGCCCCTAATAAGCACGCAAAGCCCTTCAAAAGCATTAGCCCGCCGACGGGAGACGCCGTTATCGCGGCGGACGTTTCAGCGAGAAGGAGGTTCGATTCACTACGGCACGGGCACGCGGGAGGAGAAACATTTGCCCGGCGCCGGGGTTGCTGCAGAGGCATTCGGAGAAGTGGGGCAGACGGGGGGGGGAGCGCACGGTTTGAAAACAGCCTGAAATAAAACAGAGATGGCACGGCCGCCAACAGAAACCGACAAAACGAGAAACACGAGCGCCGCCGCTGCCGGTCCGGTCCGGTCCGCAGACCAAACCAAGAGCATGATGGGAAGCGTTGTAACCCAAGGAAGATTGATTACAATCGATTGGGAGGCGCTAAGTCTTTTTGACACCTAAAGATCAATCCACTGAGCCAGATTTACTCAGGACAGCTGTCAACCAACGAAGACGGACTGCAGGAGAAATGTGTGGAGGACAGCAAAACCAGAAAGAGGAGCTCACGTTGGAGATCATCCGTCTTCTGGAATGCTTTTTAATTTGTCAAAAAATGTCCAAGAATTGAACAAGAGGTTGGATCCAATGCAAGATTAAACTTAAAAACAAGCAAATAAAGTCCAGAAAATCCACGCAAAACTATGTGTTGCATGAGAATGCAGTAACATTTAAATGACATATTTAGGCAAAAAGAATCAGTTAAAGCTTGTTTATTATGAAAACAACAACACTAAAATAACACGTTTCTTATATTTTAGTGTTCTTTTCACATTTTTTGATCATGGAGGACATACTGCTAAAAAAAATTAAAAAAACATTTTTTTTTCATTATTTAAATCATGAATGAATAGCTGATGAAAAAATGTAGAAATAACTCATGTATGAAGTAGAAAACACGCTATAATCTCCCTGCCCTGGTCAGAGAAAGGAAGGGGGGCGGAGTTGCCTTGTGCTAATATGCCTACAACTTAGAGGGGAATTTCTAACAAACTACTGAGACACTATGTCTCAGAAAACATCACAGTTTTAAAATAGTTCTAAAGATGATTTCAGTCGGACTTTAAATGGTAATTTTTTAAACCTTAAAATATTTATTTTTTCTTCTCAAGGAAAAAATTGTGTAAAATCGTCAAAATTTTCAAGTTTTAACTCTAAATCCTAAAAAAACCCCAAAAAAACCAAAAAAAAAAAAACCCACTTTTTTTTAGTTATCACGATAAATGCGTGACAAGTGTAAGTCATAAGTATTTCATTTGTCCCTCATTTATCAATTTGTGAAGATGTCTGTCAAGGATCATTGAAGAAGAAGTACACTTCAGCCATATAAAGACCAGATAAACACGAGCTTCATTGAATTTCTTAAATTTGGCAAACAGAGCACTGGGTATAAATCCCATGACATCAGCACCATAGACAGTTTCATTTGCTGTCCCTATGATGCTCTGTTTTTATTAAACAGTGGGAACTAGAGTTTCCCATATGACGGCTGATACCAATGCTTGGTTAACATAAACATACATTTCTGACTAACCGAACATCTTTATAAACTCATGTATGAATTTTACAAACTCTAATAAAGAAATATTTGATTAAAGTTGTCTAAAACATTGCTTTTTTCTCATTCTTTCTTCTTCTTCTGGAATAAATGCTATAGCATGATCGCCACCTAGTGGTCAAAATGAAACACCCTCCAGGAGAAGCAGAACAATGTTTACAAATTAACGATCTGAACATTTTTGTTAGAACTTCTCCTTTAGAGAATCCATGTAACACTGGATGATAAATATATCCAAAATATATAGTAGATTATAGGCCTGCCACGATTAGTCGACTAATCGATGACTAATTGACTTTTAAAATAGTCGACAACTAATTTAATAGTCGATCAATCGTTACAAAGTTTCTTTGGCCTTTTATGGAGTTTAGCTAATATTTAATCTACATGCTAGCTGTTTTGGCTAACTTAAGGTTTCTTTTTTTAGTTTTTTAAGCTATTTTTAAGTTTAACTAATATTTCAGCGACATAGCTATTTTGGTTAATTTGGGATTTTTCTGTTTTTTTTAGGCTAATTTTGAGTTTAGCTAATATTTCAGCAGCATGCTAGCTATTTTGGTTAACTTTGGCTCTTTTTATTTTTTAGGCTAATTTGGCATTTAATTAATATTTTAGCTGGTTATCAACTTCAGCGTCTTTACATCCAGTTTGCGCATGACCCGATTAGTCGACTAATCGGAAAAAATAATCGGTGATTAGTCGACTATTAAAATAATCGTTTGTGGCAGCACTAGTAGATTATTAATATATTTCTAAACAAATACGTCTAAATGTGTAAATTCAAAATTGAATTGACTTGAAGAATAGAAAAAGTTGGGAATTGAATTGATTGCGGCTCTGATGAATCAAATCGAATCATTTCTGGAAATTATCATGATACTCAGCCCTAGAGCAGTAGAACCCTGTATGGTTTTTCATATGAGTCACGCACAATTGTGTATGATTCGCATATGAATTGCAGATGAACTACATAAGAACAATGCACAAACTGTGTAATTCTCAAAAAAACTTAAAACAGCTCAAAACAAATTCACGTAAAGACCCTCGACATATATCTTCACCCATCGACAAATGAGGAACACAAATTATGAATATCACTTATGTGTCACAAATCGCTAATGAATTGCACGTCAACAACACAATAATCGCACACGGTTCATGTATGATTCACTTATGATGTATCGGGTTGTATCCGGCGCCATGCAGAATGCGGACCGCCACATACCGGGTCCTTCTCGTGGATCTCCCCAGCTGTGACTTCCGCCGGGGTTCCCCAGTCTTGGTGGGGTCACCCCATCCGGTTGACTAGTGCGAGCAGCTGACTTAGAATTGGATCGGACCAGGAGAACGCTGTCCGTGGTGCTGATTACAAAGTGAAGAAATTCAATGACGCGCAGGTTTATCAGACCTTTGGGTGTTTTATTCATACGTCTTCAGTGGTTTGAACGTGGTTCATTCTTGATGTATCAAGAAAACATTCATGTTTAAAGACCACACCGTCTTCCACGTATGACCAAATTCTTAACATGCATAAAATGTACGTAGCAGCTGTGTAAAGAACATTTGACCCACACCTCAACTTTGACAACATCTTTGCCAAGTTGCTCAAAGACTCCGCCTCCAAACATGATGCGGAGGGTTAGCTTTGCTTTCTCCAAAGCCCTCCTTACAGGGACCGCCCGCTAAAGTTTACAGCGAACATCCAGAACTGGAGATCCTGATGAGGAGCAGAAAACGCAGCAACCTCAGATCCATCCCTCACTCCTCGCCTCTGTCAGAACACCATGTTTCTCTCTTCACTCACTAATGCGTCCATGGGAAATCCTGCTTATCTTCGGGAACTTTTCACCCCGAAAACTTCTTTCCAACCCCTCTGCTCCACCAATACCAATCACATCTCAGTTCTAAGAACAAAACTTCCAACTGCTTTAATTCTCTCAGACTCTACTGTAAGGAAATGTTTTACTTTTGTTTATGTTGATATCTTTGAGATTTAATTAATCGAAACTATATTTTACATTAAAAAGATTTCTCAAAAATTAGATTAGAATGCCAGAAATACATGCTGGGTCCCCACATAGATAGATAAACAAAAAGGTGTGTGTAAACGGCATCTCCAGAATGACATGAGTCATCCTGCATTACTTTCACCATTTCGGTGACGTTTTTGACCCCTGTGTTTATCCCAGATTCTCTCTGGGAGACTTGACATGCAGTGACACAGTTAAAGCTGCAATCACACACTCCCGGTCACAGCTACGCACGCGTACTTCCACCATCTCATATTTTCCTGTTCCCTCTCTTCATGCTTGGGAGACAATTTGAAATGGTGTGTCTGCGGACAATTGGCCCTCTGCTGTAATTGGGTCCCTTGTCAACCAGCAAATTCATGTCAGCATTGGTCGCATGAGATACTAATCTAAATGGCATCAGTGTCCTACTTTGTAAGGGAGAGTGCAACGGAAAGTAGGAAAGGTTTAGTAACTTTGAGTTGAAATGTTGTCCAAATATTTCTGTGTTGCTGAAACTCTGCGACTATCACAGTCAATGGAAGTCATTTAATGATACTGTTTTTCCTCTATAATTGCTCTAAATTAATATATTTGTGCTATTTCTGCGGAAGGATAAAAATGAAGGAATATTTCACACATTTGCCTTAATGCAAAAAAAAAAAAGAATATGGGTTATAATGTAAAAGATAAAGTAATACATGCAAAGTAACTGGAAGGGTTACCTTGAATTACTTGACAAATAAATTATTTTAAGAGGTGTTTCTTTATGCTTACAGCTTTATGTTACTTTAATTGTACTTTTTATAGTTATTTTTTAAAGTTTATAGCCACTTATAATAATGTCTGTGTCAAACCAAACAAACAAAACAAAAAAAACAAATGACTACAGATCTCTTTAGCCATTGGCCAGGAATTACGGGGCGGGGCAAAAGATAAGAGAAAGAAATCATGGAAATTATCTTATTTAGACTTTGTATTTCAATGAGTCACTCATGTAGCTCAAGGTTAAAGATACATCCCATAATGCCTGGCTGTGGTGGCTGTTTTAATCCAGTTGTTCCACTCCGAGTGCAGAGTCTGTTCGGACAGAGTAATCTGAACGAACGAGTTCAGTCCAACTGGAAACGAATTGAGACCACCTGGAAAGCAGTTCCTGGTCCGGGACCAGGGTCCACTTGTGTGTATTATTGGGGAAAAGGCGGGCGTTCCTGTTGAGTAGTAAAGCTAGTAAACAAAACCATGTGACTAAAGATCTCATTGGCCAGAAACTGCGAGGGCGGGGCAAAGCAGCGAAAGATGAAAAGTCCTGGGCTTTGGAATCATTGGCAGGACATGAAATGATGTAGCTACTTCCATTAAAAACATTTCTAAATTAAAAAAAAAAGAAGCTGGTAAAATACTACACATACACAACATAATAAAGGATAAAATAAGACACCAATAAAATGTGAAGAAAATAGAAAAATTATATTTCGCTGATCAGTTTTGATCCGGTGGTGGAACATTAAAGGCACGACGACGCCTATGAGAGTAGGATAATAAGTGTTTATGATGGAAAAAGTGGCTTCAATGAGCGTACATTCATCTCGCCACGTTTCAGTGAGTTGCTGCGCCTCATCATTGTGATATTATTATTGTTCTTTAAGAGAATTCTGTTAAAAAGATTTCAGAATGACTTCACACCAGACACGAGCTGCGTAACAAGAAAAGCTTGTAATAATTGTCTTGAAATAAACTTTCTAATTAACCATCGGCTGTGGTCGTCTTGAACCGGTTCTTCCAGACTGAGGAATCTCAGAGCAGCAGATTGGAAACAAACCGAGAGCAAAAACGGATCAGAGGGCGGTTCCTGGTACCAGACCGGAGACTGAAAATGTGTTCGTCATCTAAGAAAAAAAAAAACTCTGTTTCCCTTTGAGCAGACAAAATGTGTCTTATCTTAATACAACCTTAAATTTGTATTTTTTTTTCTCTGAATTTTAGTTATAGAACTCAAAAATCCTTTTCTATAGAAATATCCTTGATTATTTGAACACCAAACAGTCCTTGAATAGGAAAAACTGTACTAATGTGATCCATACCATACTGTTATGTTTATGTTTTTTTAACTTAGTTAAGATAAAATTAATTTTACATCAAATTAAAACCAAGAAAATTCACCTTTTTTGCTGCAAACTGCATTTTAACTGCATAAAAAAAATGTACCAACACATTTTTGATTAAACTTTATTACATAAATAGTAGTCTCACAGCATTGACATTTTGAAAATATTGATTATATATTTCATGCATGTGCATATACCTTATGTCACAATATATTTCTTTTTATATATAATTAATGCTGTCGTTCCGAATGGAAACAGCTCCTCAAATGGAATTGTTTGAGTTCACGGTTCGGTTTGTACGAGGGGGAAGAACTGGGAAAGTGCCGACACAATAATTGCTGACATTTAGCAACAGGGTTGGAAAGGGAAAAGAATTAGAAAAAAAAAAGGAGCGCAAACCACGGCGGTTGAAAAAGACAGCAGGGGCAGAGATAAAGGAAACTTGAGTGAAAGGTAGATAATTAGCATTAGATGAACATTAAGCATTGAGCATGAGGTCTTTCTTAGCTTTAAACACTGTACTCACTGCATGAGTCATCTCTGCTTGTGTGCAACAGAAATACTTTTAAAGTAGAAAAAGAATATTCTCAGCACAGGCAAGTATTACAAAAATATCCGTACTGATCAATGCAAACGGGGTTGTTCTTAGTATTTCTCCTGTTTTATCTCGGAACGTAAGGAGATGACAGCATGTTACCGTTAAAAATAAAGAAGTAATGGGTCTTGAATTGATGTAAATCACAGGTGTTGTGAGATGGGAACTTATTTGTCAGAGAACTACTCCGATGAACCGCAGGGTTCTTCTGCCAGGAGCTTTTTACTACTTAAAATGATTCGTTGAAAGATACAATTTTCATTGTTATTTTAAGTTCCTGCAGAACCGAACAGCTTTCACTCTTGTTACTTCCCCAGGAAGGATGTTGTAATCCTTGGTTTGAAAACCGAACCGTGTTGCAGCTCCATTGAACTCAATCGTGGGGATTGAGTTAAAAAAAAAAAATTTTTTTTAAGCTTTTCAGAGTAAAATAATATCCATACATACAATCATATATTATCTTTGACACACTAAAGAACACATTTTTAATAAAATTAGTTATTTTTGTGAATTTCTTTCCACCCTGAAGTAAGATCAATCTCAGAGGCTCCGCCTTTAGCTGCTTGTGGTCGTTTAATGACGTCATCCTCGAGCCGACTTTGGCAGCGTGTCTGTGTTTCACCCCCGAAAACGAAACATCCACATTTTTTCAAACGTATCATGCACCTGCCTTACATAACCCAGACGTTTATTCCAAGCATTTGGAACAGACAGGATGGTGATGGCTAATGGTTTCATTTTACGGTGAAATTCTGTCACGAAATGCAGACAACACCAGATGAATATGTCAGAAATATTGAAATGACGAGAACATTGGATTATGTTCTGATTAGTACTGGCTGTAAATGTTTCTTTTCTATTTGAAGCATTATCAATCTCCCTATAAAAATCCTCTTTGCTTTCATTTGAATTATTTTCTTGAAGAAAAGCACAGGTTTCCATCTAAGATCAATAGTCCATGCTCAAACCAGTTTTGTAATTTGTTGCTGCCTTTCTCCACCAGGACATATCCTACTCCCTTTCTCCCCAGGAAGTAGTCTTCTCCCTTTCTCAACCAGTAAATGGTCTATTTCACTTTCTACACCAGAAAGTAGTCTTCTCCCTTTTTCCACCAGGAAATTTTCTACTGCCTTCCTCCACCAGGTAATAGTCTACTCCCTCTCTCTATGATAAAATCTTCTACTTCCTTTCTCCCCAGGAAGTAGTCTTCTCCCTAGCTCTGCTAGGAAATAGTCTACTCCCTTCCTACATCAGGAAGTAGTCTGTTCCCTTTCTTTAATAGACTGTAGTCTACCTCCTATCTCCACCAGGAAGTAATCTTCTCCTTTTTTCTACCAAGTAGTAGTTTACTCCCTTTCTCCATCAGGAAATAGTCTGCTCCCTTTTTCCACCAGTAAATAGTCTACTCCCTCTCTCTAGGATAAAATCTTCTACTTCCTTTCTCCCCAGGAAGTAGTCTTCTCCCTAGCTCTGCTAGGAAATAGTCTGCTCCCTTTTTCCACCAGTAAATAGTCTGGTCCCTTCTCCACCTCAAAATAGTCTGCTCTCTTTCTCCACCAGGAAACAGTCTACTCCCTCTCTCCATGATAAAATAGTCTACTTCCTTTCTCCCCAGGAAGTAGTCTTCTCCCTAGCTTTGCTAGGAAATAGTCTACTCCCTTCCTACACCAGGAAGTAGTCTGTTCCCTTTCTTTAATAGAATGTAGTATACCCCCTTTCTCCATCAGGAAATAGTCTGCTCCCTTTCTCCACCAGGAAATAGTTTGCTTCCTTTCTCCACCAGGAAATAGTCTGCTCCCTTTCTCCACCAGGAAATAGTTTGCTTCCTTTCTCCACCAGGAAGTGGTATCCTCCCTGTCTTCAGGGGTCTCCTCAGTATCACCCGCTTGTTTGCATTATTCTCTGATTCGTTTAAGATCCTTAAATGTCGTGCAGATTCCTCACCAGAATGTTCTTTGCCATACGCCACCGCACGGAGTTTAAACGATAAATCCAAAGAGTGTTTCTTGGCCATCGCTAAACTTGATCAAAACCCAAATAGCACAGGAAGCCAGGGTCTGCACGAGCCGCTGGAGCTAGCAAAGCTAGCTTATCTCCGCTAGCTTTCAGAAGTTAGCGGAAGCCACTAGACCAGGGGTCTGCAACCTGCGGCTCCAGAGCCACGTGTGGTTCTTTTATCTCTCCATAGTGGCTCTTTGGCTGAAGAAAAATAAAATAATAGTAATGTTCAAAAAAAATGGAGATTACCTATTGTTTTAGCAACATACTAACGTTTTTGGCTAATTTGCTTTCTAGTGGAGTTTTTAAGATAATTAAGAGTTTTAGCTTCTATTTTAGCTACATGCTAACGTTTTACTAAATTAGTTTACTGAGGATTTTTATGTTAATTTGGAGTTTAGCTAATATTTTAGTAAAATGCTGATGTTTTCAGCTAATTTGTTATCTATAGAAATTAAAATTTTTCAGAATTTAGCTTCTATTTTAGCAACATGCTAACGTTTTTGACTAAGGAATTTTAGGCTATTTTGGAGTTCAGCTAGTAATTAAGCAACAAGCTAGCTTTCTTTTTGGCAGATGTGGCCTCTAATTAGTTTTTTATGCTAATTTTGAGTTTAGCTAATATTTTAGCAATATGCTAACATATTTAGCTAATTTGTCATCTATTGGAGGTTTTAGGATAATTTTGAGTTTAGCTTTTATTTTAGCAACATGCTAAATTTTTTGACTGATTTAATTTACAGAGAAATGTTATGCTAATTTGAAGTTCAGCAAGTAATTAAGTAACAAGCTAGCTTTTTTGTTACTAAAGTTAAAAACGTTAAAAAAAAAATCCCATTTTGAGAGATGCTAGTTTCTTTTTATATTTGTTTTGCTTTTATTCATTCCAAAAATAAACATTATTCACATTTAAAAAAAAAAAACAAAAAGAAGGTTATGAATGCAAATCCAAATTTCTTAAAGGCTAGCGTAAGTCAATGTGGCTCCTTCTAGGTTTTGATCAGTAGAAAACGAGCCCAAATGGCTCTTTTACTGTTAAAGGTTGCTGACCTGTGCACTAGAGAAAGTGTTTGTGTGTGTTAGTGGTTGAAAATACCATTTTAGGGTTGTTTATAGTGAGGAATGAACATTATAATACACTCACAAGCTCAAAAAGTTGAACTGTCATTGTGATCTTTAATACGTTTTTGCATGAGTAATTTGTTTGATGTGATTAAACTACCATACATATCAAATATCGGTCTAAAACTAAACCGTCGCCCAAAAATCAAGGGTTGAAGTGAATTGTTGGGGAAAGTGAATGGTTGCATCCTTATAACCCAGTAACAGTGACACAGAAAGGAGGCCGAAATGTCGTTTTGGTCTGATATTAGGAGGTTTAGGTGATTCAGCATCACCGCTGAAGCACAAACGAGAAAGAGAAAAAAAAAAGGGGGCGGGGCTGCAACAAGAACAATGGAGCAATGAGACCAACTCACCTTGGTTTGTGAACCACACACACAACTAAACTGCTGCTGTAAGCCATCGGGGGGGCTGCAGAGTTATTGTGCGTCTTTGCAGGTGCAATTGAGCACCGGGTGGGAATGCTGTCCGCCGGTGACAAATTACTTTTATTTGTGTGGCCTTTCAAAACTATCCGGCACACTGCACAAGTACACAGTTGAGTGTAGCTCTGATGGAAACTGATGAGAAAGTGCCTATTGATCCCCTCCGCTGTTCAGCACAGGTTATAAAAATATGACGAGAGAAGCAATCGGGCTTCATATATGATCTCAAACTTACTGGGAATTTGAACACAATGCGGTCATGTGAATAATAAAAATAGGAATAGCTTGATTTGCGGATAAAAAAGGAATTGATGTGCAAAAAGTTAGCCTGGAATGAAAGTAAATAAACAGCATCAACGAGAAGTCATATGTTTGAGCCACTCAGCAAATCCTTCACCCCCTGAAGTTCGATTAATGCTTCCAGGTATCGATTGCCTGATTTGTATGTGACGCGGGCTCTCCGAAAACGTGTCTAAAAACATGCGTTGATGGATGCGTCTGCGGCTGAAAAGGGGCCAGGGTGGATGCTGGGAACACTCTGACAGCCTCAAGGTTACCCGCCTGGCACCAGAACAGATGGATGCCCCTCATCGTAACTGTCTGTAATGTGTTCAGCTCAATCATTCCCCACTGCTCCCTTTTCAGCACTACATCTCTCTCATTCCCACACAGCGGCAGAGTCTGAGCTGCAGAGGCAGCAGTCGAAGTTATGATTTTATTTATCACGCTGGGAGAGATTTTGCAGTTGCAGCAACTCCCGTATAGGGCTGGAAATCTTTAGAATTTATTTTTGAAAACTGGGTTTATTTAGTTTTAGTTATCTGTCTAATGTCCGTCCATTTCAGTAAATATGAGGCACCTCACCAAAGAGAAAAAAAAATTAGGAGTAGATCTCAGAACTCACTAATTAAGAGATTGTGTTTGTTTTCTTCTGGTAGGAAGCTATTGGCTGGGATGTTGCCTCCAACTGTGCTGTGCTTGGCTAAAATCATTAAGAATTTATTTTTTAGAGTGATTTTCTGCCAATATGATGGAGTGAGACAAAAAAGAGACATTAAAAAACTGGAATCTTGGTATTCAGGCGTTGTGTCTCTGGAAAACATTCCCGTTTATGGCTTTAATAAAGACCCGCTTCGATCAAAATCCTGCTTTTAACATGTTCTTGTGGTATTTTTCTGATGATGGAGGACATACATTTGAGTATTAATTGATTTAAATCAGAAACAAGATGAACAAATGAGATGAAGGAAATACTTCCTGCCCCACCCCATTCTGATGTGTCCACTCGTAGATGACAAGATTCATGTATGTCTTTGTTCTCCTGGTATCTGGTTCTGAACCGACGGATTCTCACTTTCATCTCGTCATATGTGGGCGTATGGTTCGGCCCCCTCTGCACCACTTTATTACGTCCTGGGTGTCCCCAACTTGCCACTTTTTTTATGTGCTGTTTGTTCCCCGTTAAATTCAGGGATCCCCAACCATCCAGGTCGCGAACTGATACCAGTCCAAGGGCCACTTGGTATCGGGCCACAGACAAGAAAAAAATGATTCCCCCAACTCTTGGGATGCAGATCAAACCGGTACCCTAACCCTAACAGCGGGAAGGACCTAACCCTGTACCAGTTCTGCATCTATTACCGCGACTCGACAGTACCGGACCTGTGATCTAATGGGAACAACCAGCATGTTAAAAACCGGTGAGTTGGGGACACCCAAAAGGTCAAAAAGTGGAAGGGGACTGAGCCAAACGTCCATATATGATAGATTGGGAGTGGAGAAGTGTTGTCTAAACTCTCCAGCTGGATCGGTAATGTTGGGTTGGAAGTGTGAGGATCGACTAGTTGTGGACACCCAAAATGTCAAAAAGTGGCGCAGACGGGGCCCGAATCATACGATCACATATGACAAGATGGGAGTGAAAATGTAAAGTTAAAACTTTACAGCTGGATCGGTAATGTAAGGTTGGGTGTCCGAAGACTGACGAGTTGGGGACACCCACAACGTCAAAAAGTGGCGCGGAAGGGGCTTGATCCATACCTCCATATATGGCAAGTTGGGAGTGAGAATGTGTTGTCTAACCCGTATAGCTGTATTAGTAATTTTAGGTTGGAAGTTTGAGGATGGACGAGATGGGGACACCCAAAACGTCAAAAAGTGGCGCGGAGGGGGCCCGAATCATATGTTCATATATGACAAGATGGGAGTGAGAATGTAAAGTCTAAACTTCACAGCTGGATCGGTAATGTAAGGTTGGGTGTCTGAAGACTGACGAGTTGGGGACACCCACAACGTCAAAAAGTGGCGCGGAGGGGGCCCGAACCATACACCTATATTTGACAAGATGGGAGTGAGAATGTGTTGTCTAACCTGTATGGCTGCACGGTTTGGGAATGTGAGCTGTAAGCTTTCCAGAGAGCATGTTAAGAGTTATAGGTGATGGGAAAGGGGACGGTGTTGCAACTCACAGCTTTCTAATGAACTACTACAGAAACTATGTCCAAGAAAACATTTTTTTTTTTTTTTAATATAGTTAAATATCCAGAACATTTTAAAACAAATCAAACTATGATCAAAGAGGGTCTTTAAAGACTTCCTTTCATTAAGTCAACTTAAAACTGAACATTTTAATAAATAAACGACCTCATGCTCGGCCACAGAGGTTGTGTTCTTAAAAGGTTTGCTGCAGCTGAAAGGAGCAGCATTGCGTATTGATTTCTATTGTTTGAGGGTAACGTCCGCTGGGAGCGCGAATCAAAAACCAGCAAAGCGAAGTTAAAAGCAAAGTCTCCACCACATCACTGGAATCCAACAAAAAGTTTAGAAAATTCTTCAAAAAAAATGTAAAGCGGTGACATTTTTATTTGCTATATGCATCACATCAACTTCCATGATTCTCCTCCATCTTTTTTGCCCTTTTCACATTGTCTTTCTTCTGGCCCTGGGGCATTTAGGCTCCACAGCACCGCATATATCCAATTATACCGCAGCTCTGAGCACGACGGTGACACATCGATTGAAGCTCCGCCAAGTCTCTTCTCAATGACATAATGCTGCACCGGGCAAGCATCATTAGCTTCATCTGCTCCCCACCTGAGCTTGACATGAAGTTGTAATTCTGGTCATACATGCAGGGACAATAATACCAGCTGTAGCGCAGATGAAACCATCAGACCCTTTACATAACACCGCAGAAAGAGCTTCTTTGATATTAGGAATGAAAACAAACATGCTTCACGTTAGAGGACACAGTGAGAATTTTCAATTTGGAATAGTGTCTTAAGGACAAATCATTCTCTGTGGGTCTCTTTTGTCCCAATTTCTTATCCACCAGTGGTATTTATAGGCAAATGTTCCCATAATTCAATGCTCCACTTATAAGTACTCTTTTTGGGCAAAGGTTATTTCACAACTTCTGCGGATGAAAATATTCCGCCCCTCGCTTCCAGGTTCATGTTGCTTACCGCTCGGATTAGTAAAGAAAGCTGTCCGTGTACAACAATTTAAAGTGGCACATCTGTGTCCAGCTGACACAAAGCCAGCTTCCACGGATGCCTGCTCCGAAGCCAACCAACCGCTGCTCCACGTCGGTTCCAGCCGGCTCAAGCTACTTAATCCCATTTACAGAGACAGCCGGTTAAATTATTCAATGCTCCAATGAAAATTCCTTCAATATTCATGAGGCGCCCTCTTGTATCCACCGAACAGTGCGCGCACGTGCGTGTGCCCGTTAAGTGTAAAAGCCTCCGTTCAGCGCTGGTGTCACGTCAAGGTGAATGGCGCTGTTGTGGGAGCTGCTTGTTTTCATCCCGCCGCTTTAAAAGGGGCGTGAAGACACATCAGTCAAAAGTGAGGAAACGTCGGAGGAATTATTGCTTCTCGGTTTCTGCTCAGCGGAACCCTGAAAGCACCGGGAGACACGGGATCGGCGGGTAACCCTGACGGATTCAATCCCCAAACGCTCCCGAGCATTATTTGATGTTAGCATCAAACTGAAGAGCGCTATTCAGTTGCACGACCCCCCCCCCCCTCCCTTCCACTTTGTTTACGGCGAGCCGCTGACATCTGCAGAGAGAATTCGACTATTAAAGTGGAGTAATTGTTCTGCATTTGCAAGAGTGTCCTTGGAGTTAAATGAAAGTCTCTCATTATACCTGGAAAAAAGTCAAATTTAAAAACACAGTTACTAAGAAAAGAAAAAATAAACTGGATGGAAACGGTAGAGATGTGCATCCAGCAGCAGGTGGTTTTCTTTTTTTACCTTTTAGGTCGTCTTTTAAACAACTTTAAAAGCATTCTTATAATTATGATTATGTCGTTTTTTTGCCAAAATATATTAAAAAATTTGTTTTCTTGAACATAGTTTCTGCAGCATTTCATTAGAAATTCACCAATGAGTGTTTGGTGCAGAGTTAGCCTTCCCGCATTTCCCATCATCCCTATGGTTACATGCTCTGCTGCTAGCTTACAGCCTCTTACAACCCCAAGAAAACATTGTCTGTATAATAAAAATGGACAGAGTGGTGGTAGTGTAGTTTAATAGAAAATACCCTCTTAATTGTAACTGAAACTATTAGTGTAGAGTAAGCCTGCCCCTATTTCCCATCATCCCCCTTGCTACATGATCCCCTGCTAGCTTACAACCCCTCACGACCCAAAATAACATTATCTGTGCAACAAAAACTGAATAGAATGGCAGTAGTGTTGTAGTTTATTAGAAAATACCCTCTAAATTGCGACTGGAACTCTTGTCACAGAGTAAGCCCGCCCCCAATTCCCATCATCCCACTGTTTACATACTCTGCTGCTAGCTTACAGCTCCTCACAACCCCAACAGAACATTATCTGTATAATAAAAATGGACAGAGTGACAATAGTGCAGTAGTTTATTACAAATTCATCTCCAAATTGTGACCGGAACTGTTGGTGAAGAGTAAACCTGCCCCTATTTCCCATCATCCCTATGGTTACATGCTCTGCTGCTAGCTTAAAGCCTCTTACAACCCAAAATAACATCTGTGCAACAAAAACTGAATGGAATGGAAATAGTTCTGTACGTTGTTAGAAAAAAATACCCTTTAATTGTAACTGAAACTTTTAGTGTAGAGTAAGCCTGCCCCTATTTCCCATCATCCCTCTAGCTACATGATCCCCTGCTAGCTTACAACCCCTCACGACCCAAAATAACATTATCTGTGCAACAAAAACTGAATAGAATGGCAGTAGGCTGTAGTTTATTAGAAAATACCCTCCAAATTGTGATCGGAACTCTTGTCACAGAGTAAGCCCTCCCCCATTTCCCATCATCCCACTGTTTACATACTCTGCTGCTAGCTTACAGCTCCTCACAACCCAACAGAACATTTTCTGTATAATAAAAATGGACAGAGTGACAATAGTGCAGTAGTTTATTACAAATTCATCTCCGAATTGTAACTGGAACTGTAGGAGTAGAGTGTGCCTGCCCCCATTTCCCATCATCCCTATGGTTACATGCTCTGCTGCTAGCTTACAGCCCCTGCAACCCCAACAAGATATTATCTGTGCAACAGAAATGGACAGAGTGGAGGTGGTGCTGTAGTTTATCAGAAAATACCCTCTAAATTGAGATGGAACTGTAGGAGCAGAGTGTGCCTTCCCCCATTTCCCATCATCCCTCTGGTACATGCTCTGCCACTAGCTTACAGCTCCATACAACCTCAAAATAACATTATCTGGGCTACAAAAATGGACAAACGTGGCAATAGTGATGTAGTTTAACACAAATGCGTCTCCGGATTGTTACCGGAACTTTTGGTGCAGAGTAAACCCGCCCCCATTTCCCATCATCCCTCTGGTTACATGAACTACCACTAGCTTACAGCCCCTCACAACCCCAAAATAACACCTGGACAGCGTAACAGTAGTATCGTACTTTTTAAAAAAAATTTCAGAATTGTGACCGGAACTGTGCAGGTAAGCCTATCCCCATTTCCCATCATCCCCCTGGCTCCATGCTCTGCTGCAGGCTCACAAAAATAACAACAAAACATGGCGAAGAATATAAGAGGTATCCATAGATTTTAAAATAAAACTAAGAAGAAAACTAAGATGTACACAAATCTATTTGCCTCCAAGTGATGCATCAGAATGGAGAGAAGCGGGGACCTGGCGGCCCGCCGGTTGTAGCCCCTACCTCACAGCTACAAGATGCGTTTTTGCATCTGCTCCTAACTCACAACCATTAAATACAGAAGCTTTCAGAAATTCAATTCTAATCTTAGTTTTATTCTATGTATGCCCTAAATCAGGAGAAAAAGACCACAATAACATGAAAAAAAAGCACCAAAAACATGATTTTCATCTTTAAAGATTCCTGACCTCATACTAAAAGTCTCCAGTTTGGTCAAAAAAAAAAAAAAAAGCTCAGCTCTTTCCTTTTGTGTCTGGATCCCAAAGGCGAATGCAGTCACACGCTGAAGACTGCAGAGTTACAGAAAAATAAATGGAGGCTGCATAGATAGCGGCTCACCAGAGACCTGTTGGCTTCAATGGAAAAAGCGCGGAGGGGGCGCAGAGGCCCAAAGCTAACAATCAAGCAGAGATGAATCCTCCAGCCCCATTACTTCCCCAAGTGTTCACTTTACTTTGTTAAACTTTCTATGTGGTCAATGACAGAGTCGGAGAGGCAGACAATTACTGATATTTGCTGTCAGCAATCAGAAAAGAAACAGAGAAAGAGGCTACATTTCCACATTAATTAGAAAGCGAGGACGCATACGACCACGAGGCAGACTTCTCATTTTTGTATCATCCGAGCAGAGAAAACCGCTGGCGACCTATCTGTGCCACAACACATGGAATTTGAGTTGATTGTGCAATATTTTCTCAAAGATCAATACCTACAGTCACAGAGTGCACTTTACATTTGCACAGGGAGGGGATTCAAAAAGACAAAGAGAGCAATAAAAGGCAAAGCAGTGACGAAAAATAACAGGAAAGCTGATTTCATGCTTGGAGGATTGCATATCATTTTTTTTTTTTCTCCCAGCATAGAGGTGCAGTGTGCGGTACTGCGTGTGGATGTAGTGCCACCTATTGGATGCGCCTTGCAAGGACGTTAAAATCTTACAGCATGTTTTTATTTCAAGAAAAGGTGCACCAAGAATGTACAATTCAAAAGCCAGCAACCAGTTTTTACTTAATTCGGCAATTAAACACTATAAAACTTTCCTAAAAGCTCCAGGAGTTGAATTAACGAGAGTTCTCTGATCGCTAATTACCACAAACAGACCCCGCCACCAGCTGAGCGCGGGAGTCAGTTAGCCGTCCTGCGCGAAAACAGCTGCACAGACGATCAAAACGGCGGCGAATGCTAAGTGGGAGAGAAGAGAATGGGATTTGAGAGAGAGAGATGAAGTCATGCTCAGCGGTCTGACATCAGAAAGGTCTGGATGATTAGGGACGCTGGCAGTCACAGATAGCGGCTCAGCTAACAGCCTCCGCCACCTCATTAGTCTGGCCCGGCAGCGCTGTGCCCCCACTATTAAACACTAAATGAAAGACCGCCAGTCGTGATTGCTGAGGGGAAGTCCCCGTCGTCGTGGGGATAACTGATCTGGCACACACGCATAGGCAGGCTCACACTTGAACTCCGGCGATAGCTTTTTGACTGACGTTTATGAGGATTTTACACATCATCAGCCAGAGCGGCTCACTCTGGAACCTGGAGTATAAAAGCTCCAGACTTCATGGGAGCTTTTTTTTCCCCAAGAAATCTTTCTGCATAAAATAAGCATAATGACAATGAGTGAAGGGCCACCAAGTCCTTGAGAGGAGGCTCTCCTGCTTATTATTGAATAGGAACTGTTGCAGGTTTAATGCATGTTCACTGTGTGAGTTTAGGGGTGAAAAATAATAAAAAATGTTGCTGCAACTTGCAATTACCCAGCCAGCAAGAACAGAGGAGCCCCGTTCGGTTTAAAAGTGGGTAGAAAATGTGGGTCTCCAATAGGTTTCTGTGGTGGCCCCTCCTGTATTTGGCATAAGTGGGCTGGCTCGCTACGCTAGCAAGCTGCCCAGCTAGCAAGCTGCCCAGCTAGCAAGATCCCTGGAGCGTAACCTGCTAGCTCAATACACTGGAGCTCACTAGCTTACTCAGTAGAGCTTGCTAGCTTGCTACACTGGAGCTTGCTAGATCGCTACAGAGGAGCTTTGCTAGCTTGATACATCAGAGCTTGCTAGAGCAGAGCTCGCTAGCTTCCTACAGTGGAGCTTGCTAGCTTGCTACACTGGAGTGTGCTAGCTTGATACAGTGGAGCTTGCTAGGTCAATAAAGCGGGATCAGCAACCGTAGAGCTTAGTATGGCGGAGCTTGCTACACTGGAGCGTGCTAGCTTGCTACACTGGAGCGTGCTAGATCGCTACAGAGGAGCTTTGCTAGCTTGATACATCAGAGCTTGCTAGAGCAGAGCTCGCTAGCTTGCTACAGTGGAGCGTGCTAGCTTGCTACAGTGGAGCGTGCTAGCCTGCTACAGTGGAGCGTGCTAGCTTGCTACACTGGAGCGTGCTAGCTTGCTACAGTGGAGCGTGCTAGCTTGCTACACTGGAGCGTGCTAGCTTGCTCTAGTGGAGCTTGTTAGCATGCTACGCATCCACTGGGAGGCTGGCTAGCGTAGCGAACCAACCCCTGAGAGCCCACTTAAGCTAATGTGGGTAAACAAAGGTGGAGCCACCACAGAAACTCTGGACCAACCCAATCAGGCTCTAAATTTTCTGCCCGCTTTTAAACCACTTTTGACGGCTAAAGGTAAAAACTCCCACATAAATTGCCACCAGCTGGTGGTCATTGATTGATTTTGGCCCAAATTTCTACAACAGGGTTTCCTGTTAAATAATAATGACTTAAATTTCAGTCCAGAGTGATTTCTCAGCTTTTTAGCTCACGCCCTAAATAATTAACAGGCTTAATTGAAACCTGCAGCAGCCCCTCTTCGATGAGCTCAGCAGTACTCACGGTCATTGCAGTAGGTCCCCGTGTAGGAGGTCATGGAGCAGTCGCAGGTGAAGTTCTCCCACTGCTGAATGCACACGCCCATGTTGGCACACGAGTCCTCCTGGCAGGTGGTGCTCGGACCTTTGGAGGGCAGCAGAGGGCACCGTCAGGCCGCATCACAAGCCATTGCAGAGCTACAATAGAAGCTAGGAACCATGCAGCAGAACGCACTCCGGAGAGAAACAGCTACACAACATGGGCCCGGTGAAAAAAAATGAAAAATAACACCAGGGGCAAACAGTGTCATCACCCTAACCGCTAATGCAACGAATCCAGAGGAATCTCTATTCATGCAGCTGCAGTCACGAGTGAAAGATGTTTGAGAATCAGCAGCGTGATCCTTTAAAGACCCACTCTGATGATGTCCTATGGCAGAGGTCGGCAACCTTTAACAGTAAAAGAGCCATTTAGGCTCATTTTCTACTGATCAAAACCTAGAAGGAGCCGCATTGACTTACGTTAGACTTTAAGAAATTTAAATTTTCATTCATAACCTTCTTTTTGTTTTTTAGATAAATATAAATGTCTAGTTTTGTCAAGAACAAAAGCAAAAATATATATAAAAATAATCTAGCATCTCTTAAAAAGATATATATATACATATATATATATTTTACATTTTTAATTTTAGCAGCAAAAAAGTTAGCTTTTTGCTTAATTACTAGCTGAACTTCAAATTAGCATAACATTTCTCTGTTAATTAAATTAGCCAAAAAATTTTAGCATGTTGCTGAAATAAAAGCTAAACTCAAAATTAGCCTAAAACCTCCAGTAGATAACACATTAGCTAAAAATGTTAGCATATTGCTAAAATATTAGCTAAACTCCAAATTAGCATAAAAACTAATTAGAGGCCCAATCCGCCAAAAAAAGGCTAGCTTGTTGCTTAATTACTAGCTGAACTCCAAAATAGCCTAAAATTCCTCAGTAAACTAACTTACCACCTAAGTTAACTAACAACATTCTATTTTAGCAACATGCTAACTAACAACGTTAGCATGTTGCTAAAATAGAAGCTAAATTCTAAATTATCCCCCAAAAAAATTCAGTAGATAAAAAAAGAAATAGCTGAAAACATCAGCATGTTACTAAAATATTAGCTAAACTTTAAATTATCTTAAAAACCCCACAAGAAAACAAATTAGCCAAAAACGTTAGCATGTTGCTAAAATAGAAGCTAAATTCTAAATTATCCCCAAAAAATTCAGTAGATAAAAAAAAAAAAGCTGAAAACATCAGCATGTTACTAAAATATTAGCTAAACTCTAAATTATCCTAAAAACCCTACAAAAAAACAAATTAGCCAAAAACGTTAGCATGTTGCTAAAATAGAAGCTAAATTCTAAATTATCCCCCAAAAAATTCAGTAGATAAAAAAAAAAATTAGCTGAAAACATCAGCATGTTACCAAAATATTAGCTAAACTCTAAATTATCCTAAAAACCCCACAAGAAAACAAATTAGCCAAAAACGTTAGCATGTTGCTAAAATAGAAGCTAAATTCTAAATTATCCCCCCAAAAAATTCAGTAGATAAAAAAATAGCTGACAACATCAGCATGTTACTAAAATATTAGCTAAACTCTAAATTATCCTAAAAACCCCACAAGAAAACAAATGAGCCAAAAACGTTAGCATGTTGCTAAAACAGAAGCTAAATTCTAAATTATCCCCCAAAAAAATTCAGTAGATAAAAAAAAAATAGCTGACAACATCAGCATGTTACTAAAATATTAGCTAAACTCTAAATTATCCTAAAAACCCCACAAGAAAACAAATTAGCCAAAAACGTTAGCATGTTGCTAAAATAGAAGCTAAATTCTAAATTATCCCCCAAAAAATTCAGTAGATAAAAAGAAAAATAGCTGAAAACATCAGCATGTTACTAAAATATTAGCTAAACTTTAAATTATCCTAAAAACCCCACAGGAAAACAAATTAGCCAAAAACGTTAGCATGTTGCTAAAATACAAGCTAAATTCTAAATTATCCCCCCAAAAAATTCAGTAGATAAAAAGAAAAATAGCTGAAAACATCAGCATGTTACTAAAATATTAGCTAAACTTTAAATTATCCTAAAAACCCCACAGGAAAACAAATTAGCCCAAAAACGTTAGCATGTTGCTAAAATACAAGCTAAATTCTAAATTATCCCCCCAAAAAATTCAGTAGATAAAAAAAAAATAGCTGAAAACATCAGCATGTTACTAAAATAATTAGCTAAACTTTAAATTATCAAAAACCCCACAAGAAAAACAGATTAGCCAAAAACGTTAGCATGTTGCTAAAATAGAAGCTAAATTCTAAATTTTCCCCCAAAAAACATTCAGTAGATAAAAAAAATATCTGACAACATCAGCATGTTACTAAAATATTAGCTAAACTCTAAATTATCCTAAAAACACCACAAGAAAACAAATTAGCCAAAAACGTTAGCATGTTGCTAAAATAGAAGCTAAATTCTAAATTATCCCCCAAAAAAATTCAGTAGATAAAAAAAAAAAAAAAAAAAAAAAAATAGCTGAAAACATCAGCATGTTACTAAAATATTAGCTAAACTCTAATTTATCCTAAAAACCCCACAAGAAAATAAATTAGCAAAAAATGTTAGCATGTTGCTAAAATAGAAGCTAAATTCTTAAATTATCCCCCAAAAAAAGTTCAGTAGATAAAAAAAAAAAATAGCTGAAAACATCAGTATGTTACTAAAATATTAGCTAAACTTTAAATTATCCTAAAAACCCCACAAGAAAACAAATTAGCAAAAAATGTTAGCATGTTGCTAAAATAGAAGCTAAATTCTAAATTATCCCCCCAAAAAAAATCAGTAGATAAAAAAAAGCTGAAAACATCAGCATGTTACTAAGATATTAGCTAAACTTTAAATTATCCTAAAAACCCCACAGGAAAATAAATTAGCCAAAAACGTTAGCATGTTGCTAAAATAGAAGCTAAATTCTAAATTATCCCCCAAAAAAATTCAATAGATAAAAAAAAAATATCTAAAAACATCAGCATGTTACTAAAATATTAGCTAAACTCTAAATTATCCTAAAAACCCCACAAGAAAACAAATTAGCCAAAAATGTTAGCACGTTGCTAAAATAGAAGCTAAATTCTAAATTATTCTCCCAAAAAATTCAGTAGATAAAAAAAAATAGCTGACAACATCAGCATGTTACTAAAATATTAGCTAAACTTTATATTATCCTAAAAACCCCACAGGAAAACAAATTAGCCAAAAACGTTAGCATGTTGCTAAAATACAAGCTAAATTCTAAATTATCCCCCCAAAAAATTCAGTAGATAAAAAAAAATTAGCTGAAAACATCAGCATGTTACTAAAATATTAGCTAAACTCTAAATTATCCCAAAAATCCCACAAGAAAACAAATTAGCAAAAAATGTTAGCATGTTGCTAAAATAGAAGCTAAATTCTAAATTATCCCCCCAAAAAAATCAGTAGATAAAAAAAAAGCTGAAAACATCAGCATGTTACTAAGATATTAGCTAAACTTTAAATTATCCTAAAAACCCCACAGGAAAACAAATTAGCCAAAAACGTTAGCATGTTGCTAAAATAGAAGCTAAATTCTAAATTATCCCCCAAAAAAATTCAATAGATAAAAAAAAATATCTAAAAACATCAGCATGTTACTAAAATATTAGCTATTAAAAAAAAAAAAAAACCCCCCAAAACAGGAAACAAATTAGCCAAAAAACGTTAGCATTGCTAAAATAATAGCTAATCTTCAGCCAGAGAGCCACCATGGAGAGATAAAAGAGCCACATGTGGATCTGGAGCCGCAGGTTGCAGACCCCTGTTCTATGGCATCAGGAACAGACGAAAAAAAAGATTGTATTTGTGAAATTGCTATGAACTCCTGAAGAATCTACAGCCTCGAACACGACGGGATTTGTTTCAGTTTTGAAAATCCCTTCAAAAGGCGATCGGAGTGGGTCTTTAAGAAAGCGAGCACGCTGCGTCTGGTCGGGCTCATGTGATGACTCTGTCGGCATCCCGTCACCCCGGTCGCACGGACAGTGTGTGCAGGTGGACGTGCAGGCCAGGCGGCTCCAACTCCCCTCAAAAAGTTTTAGACGAGTAAAACCTGGCACGCTGCATTCCCTCAGCCAACAAACAAGACGTACACATAAAAAAGATCACAAATGTCTCATAAGAACAAAAACGGTTCTAGATAGGTAACTATGTGAAAAATAAACGGTTAAACACTCAATATAGAAACATTTGTGCATATCTTCATGAATGCAGACAGGATTCTAGAGGTGTATTCAAAGTCAAACTTCATGTATGTTTTTTTGACAGCAGTGGTCACCAACCTGGAGTTTTTCTAATTTTAGTTTAAATCAGAGGTCGGGAACCTTTAACGGTAAAAGAGCCATTTGGGCTCGTTTTCTACTCATCAAAACAAAAGGAGCCGCATTGATTTACGTTAGCCTTTAAGAAATTTAAATTTTCATTCATAACCTTCTTTTTGTTTTTTAAATAAATATGAATGTCTAGTTTTGTCACGAACAAAAGCAAAAAAATATATAAAAATAAGCTAGCATCTCTTAAAAAGATATATTTATATTTTTTACATTTTTAACTTTAGCTGCAAAAAAGCTAGCTTTTTGCTTAATTACTAGCTGAACTTCAAATTAGCATAACATTTCTCTGTAAATTAAATTAGCCAAAAAACTTTAGCATGTTGCTGAAATAAAAGCTAAACTCAAAATTAGCCTAAAACCTCCAATAGATAACAAATTAGCTAAAAATGTTAGCAAATTGCTAAAATATTAGCTAAACTCCAAATTAGCATAAAAACTAACTAGAGGCCAAATCTGCCAAAAAAAAAAGCTAGCTTGTTGCTAAATTACTAGCTGAACTCCAAAATGGCTAAAATTCCTCAGTAAACTAACTTAGTCAAAAACTTTAGCATGTTGCTGAAATAAAAGCTAAACTCAAAATTAGCCTAAAACCTCCAATAGATAACAAATTAGCTAAAAATGTTAGCAAATTGCTAAAATATTAGCTAAACTCCAATTAGCATAAAAACTAACTAGAGGCCAAATCTGCCAAAAAAAAAAGCTAGCTTGTTGCTAAATTACTAGCTGAACTCCAAAATATCCTAAAATTCCTCAGTAAACTAACTTAGTCAAAAACGTTAGCATGTTGCTAAAATAGAAGCTAAATTCTAAATTATCCCAAAAAAATAAGTAGATAGAAAATAACTGAAAACATCAGCATTTTACTAAAATATTAGCTAAACTCTAAATTATCCTAAAAACCCCACAAGAAAACAAATTAGCCAAAAACGTTAGCATGTAGCTAAAATAATAGCTAATCTTCATCCAGAGAGCCACTATGGAGATATAAAAGAGCCACATGTGGCTCTGGAGCCGCAGGTTGCAGACCCTGGTTTAAATGAAACTCCAACGACAACATTCCGACTGAAGGAAGCAACACATTCTCATTCCCAACTCGTCACGTATTCATGTTTGGTTCAGGACCGCTCTGTGCCACTTTTGGACGTACCGGAGGCGGTACCGCCCGTGGACTGGTCCTCTGGACGCGGCCGGTACCAGACGCGGTACATAACCATTCATATCATATTTAATACACACCCGTATTTCATTTGCATGATCCAAACTTCCCTTAAAAACCACGTTTTCTGTCCTGTAGTTCACCATAATTCCACTAGGGGCAGTAGAGGGTCACGTCAAAATGGCTGCTTCTGCTAAATCTCAAACACTTTTGATGGGAAAGTTTATCATTTCTCAAATAACTCATATATTGTATTTCATAGATAAAAAAAAACTACTTAAGGTATTGGAATTACGCAAAATTATTAACAGTTAATTTTTTTTAATATAGTTACTTCATATTCATGATCAAATTTGAAACATTGGGTAAAATAAAGTATTTTTTTCATATCTTAAACTAAAATTGTGGGCAAAATCGTATCTATATCTCATTAAAAACAAACTTTTTACAGATTTTATCTGTATTTTATATAGTAGTACTTTTCTTGCTTGCAGGTTGGTAACCACCGCTTCACTCCACACATAGCTCTTCCGTTTGAATACCAGAGGGAATGCAGATACAAGACAAGCAGACATCATCAACAGCTACTCCACGTTCCCACATTCTGGACAGAAACGGGAGCAGAACCTCGACATCGACGCCTCCAGAGACTCCATACACCACAAAGTACAAGAAATTAAATAATAGACAAATACAATAAAACGGTCAGGAGCGGTTGTCTTCTGCAAGACGACGCGCAGAGAAAACTTCTGAGGTGCAGAACAATCGTTGCCATCGAAAGTGCATTTACTGTGTAATGTATAGTAATGGGAGTCAACCAGGCATTCCCAACCCTTTTGTGCATGGATGCAGCGTGTTTATCAATGCAGACCTAATGTGTGCACTCGTTTGATGGAATGAGCAGTGGAGGATTGGAATGTTCCGGTGTTGCAGCAAAGACGGTTTTGCTCTCTGATCAGGGAAAAAGAAGAAAAATTGTCGTTTTTTGTTTTCTTTCTTTCAGGAACATACAATAAAATCCTTTGTGTTGTGTATTTGCTTGCACATTACTAATAATAACTGAATATTTTGACGCTTTTATGTTTTAGCCTTTAAAGAAAAATACCAAAGTTGTAAAAGAATTTTGTCATGGAAAAACAGCTTTGTGTTTAATTTTGAGCCTTAAATAAAAATGCTTCCTTTTTCAGCTACTTTTATTTATTTATTTTTCCTCCACCAGAGAGCAAATCGTCCCTGCAAGCACCTTGGAAACATCATTGCCATGGTGACGGCCACAATGCATTGCACACAGCAGAGTTTCGGGGCAAGCTGCCTCCAAGAGGCGGAGTTTTGACCCTCTACCTTGCAGGTCGGCTTTGGTGAAAGCCACTTTGTTGGTGCAGAAAGAAAATAACAAAAAAAACAATAAAAAATAAAAAAAAAGAGCAGAGCAGGAAAAAAAGAGAAGGGGTTAGTGAAGAACCAAAACTCTAGAAACATGAGAACTCTTCAGATCTGTTAAAAAAAATCTGATTTGTATTTGTTTTGAGGGTTTTAAGTTCCTCAAAGAATCCTGAAGTTAAAGTGGTCTTCTGCTGCCCTCTAGTGGACAAAGACATAACTACATGTTGTTTTTTATGGAAATTTATTTTCTAGTTTTATGGAAAATAAGCAAGCAAATAAAAAAACATAAATTATTGTTTGTTTTGAAGGATTAATATTTACCATATGAAAACAGCCTGACAGTAACTTTTATTAGAAAAAGATACTTAAATGGATCAAATCAAGAAGGAAAAAAAATGTATTTTTTGTCACTTTGTTGCTTGTGTCAATATATTCACCACTTTGACGCTCCAAAACCACCAGATACACAATTTCTACTCAAATTTCTGGTAATTTTCTGATAAAATTGAGCTAAATAATAATAACACCTTTAAAACGACAATTTGCAAATAAAATTAGAAGTTTTTGCTAATGCAATATTGGTGTTTGAGATTATTTTTGTAACTATATTTCCTATTTAAAGTATTTTTTTATATTTTTGGTCAATTCAATCATTCTGGTAACAAAATATTCTACTTCTTTAGGAAATTCTTGTTTGTACTTTTGAATTTTTTGATATTCTTATAGTTTCTAAGATGTAATTTAATTTACATATGCGCCACAACTGGAGACGGGTGTGATCGCTTGCCATCTGACCTGAAACAGAACAAACAGCTTAATTTTTTACGTTAGAAAATAAAAAAATGAAATTTAATAAAACTGAATTTCCTTGAGATAAAAT
Source organism: Oryzias javanicus (assembly GCA_003999625.1). Lineage (NCBI taxonomy): Eukaryota > Metazoa > Chordata > Actinopteri > Beloniformes > Adrianichthyidae > Oryzias > Oryzias javanicus. The sequence goes on along the minus strand of CM012460.1, from coordinate 4,600,165 downwards.
AGGTTAATTGTGGAGATTTTGATTCACTTTGTTTTGAAGCTTCAGATCGCAACAATTCCTGTTTAGGATGACTTTTGATGTTTTTGTCAATATATTCACCACCTTGATTCTCCCGGATCAATATATTTACCACCTTGAGTCTCCCGGATCAATATATTTACCACCTTGAAGCTCCGAATCAACCAATCTATTCAGATATTTTAAGATATAACAAAGTAAATTTGTATTTAAAAATAACACTGTTATTAGGAATGGTGCATTTAAAAAACTACAAATTTCAAGTAAAATTTGAAGCTATTAACTTTTTACATTTTTTTGTAAGTATGTTTCTCATATTTTATATTTTTATTTAATTCAGTCATTCTGGTATTAAAATGCTTTACTCCTTTAGAAAATTTCTGTTATCCGTTCACTTTTTTAATATTCTTATTGTTTCTAAAATGTCAAATTGTCTTATAATCTCTCTAATCAAGAACCCGTCATTTACACCCAAAATAACTTTAAATATAACTTTTTTTTTAAATTGATGTAATCCTCCTGGATTTCATGGATTAATCTCACAGCTCTCAAACCAGAACTGATCCAACAATGACAAGAATTACACAATAATTGGGACAAATTCCTGGCGAAGAAGAGAAGCGAGGATTAATCGTGCTACCAAATGTCTGCGGGCGCTTCTGAGGAGCCTCCTAATTACCCCAATAAATCTCAGGGAGCAGGTAGTGATTATTTTTTTTTCATTTTGTTTATCATCGTTGTTACCTTCACAGCCGCGCTCGATCTGCCCGCTGCGGAAAAGTGCGTCGCTGATCAGGTCTGGCAGGCGGCCGTTCAGATCCACGGTGGCCAAACAGCCCTGGAAACCTTCTCGAGAAACCACCAGCTTGGGGAGATTCTGGTACATGTTGGGTCCCAAACCTCCAATGAACAAGTCACCTGATGGGAGATAAAAATTCATCAACATCAAATTCATTTTAGGGCAAGCTCAACTCCCAAACTTTACCTTTGAGGTCCAGGTTCTTGGCTCCGTTGACATTTTGGTTGACTGACTTGGAATCCACTTTGAGTGTGTGTGTGTTGGAGGCATCTCTTGTGATGACAACATTGTGCCACTGGTTGTCGTTCAGAGGACTGTCGCTGTTCCCTTTCAGCAGACTGGGCCCGTTCCCTAAATCGAACACGTAGTGAATAAACCTGAAACAGAAACCATCATTCAGTATCCAATACACTGGAATATGTCAATGGAAAATACTTTAACAGAGAAAATGTATCATATTTGATCCACTGAGATCTCTATCTCATTAGCATGATCCACACTGTCCTTAAAAACCTATTGGATATTAATTAATCCAAGTTTTCAGCCATGCAGTTCTTCATACTTCCACTAGAGGGCAGTAGAGAGGTTTTTCCTGGTTATCTCAAAATGGCTGCTACCGTGAAATATCAAAAACACTTTTGACGGGAATGTTTTTCAAAACGTTGTGGTGGTAATTACTGTGGAGTATAACGGCCACCAAAAAAAAAAAAAAAAGTGATTTTACGAGATTTTTCATAAATTTACAAGAATTAAAGTTACAACTTTTAAAATAATAAATTTATTAAAATTATAAAATTACATTTAAATTTACTTTTTTATTCATAAATATAGGACTTTGTTCTCATAATTTAACAGTTACGACTTTTTTAAAATAAATTCACAACTTTAAAGTTAAAAATGTTCTTAATTATCCGTCATAGAAAATAACTCATCTAGTGTGTTTTTTCTTTTTAAGACTTCCTATAGCATTGATGTAATGCAAAATATAATGATATTTAATTCTTTAAATACAGATAGTGTTTATATCAAAGTCTAAATCTTGGGTAAACTGTTTACTAAACGTTAAAATTAGTTGTGAGCAATGTTTTACAATTGTTATCTACATCTCATAAAAAAATTATGTTGCTTTTTTTTTTTTTTTAACATAAAAGTGTTTAAAAACATCTTCATTCCAAAAAAGTTTTATTTTTATTCTACTTCTTTAATGTAGTGGATTATACAGGGTTAAAAATTTTAATAATTTTTTTTTTGTTTGTTTGAAAATATATTTAATACAAAGTTTAGCCTTAAATATAAAGATACACAACCCTCTTATGTAACAGCACAATAAAAGAGGTTTCAGGACAAACTTAAAGAAAAAAAAGTAATTAGCACTCATTTTGAGAGAAATAAATTCCCAAAATGCATCAACATTTTTAACAAAGTTGCAATAATCAGAATTCTAAAGTGATTTAATATAGCTGACTAAGTGATTTTAAGGATAAGTCACCCTGGCATCATGCAGCAAAATCCGCATTTCATCAAAAATAAATGAAAAAAATCTTTATCTGGAAGTAGAGGATGCATCAACATAAACAAATCAACAAAACGCATTTAAATGCATCTCAGAGGCTTGTTTTTGTCCCACCCACCCTTTGACCAGCTCCACGGCGATGAAGTCGTTCCCGTCTCCGCTGTTGAAGAGGATGAAGCCGTCGGGCGAGGTGGTTTTGAACTGGAAGAACAGGTGCATGGTGGTGTACGCCTGCAGCGTGGCCAGGCCCAGGTAGCTCGCCTTTGTCTTGAAGGTGACGGGGTCCGCGATGATGAAGCGCATGCCGAAGCGGGCGTTGAGCTCGCAGAAATCGATGTCCCCGTTTTTGCACATGTCAATGTACTGCATGCCGTTGAATTTGAGGCTCTGAGGGGAAAATTCACAAAGATAGAGAATATTTGTGTTTGAATAACACAACAATGAAACAATGTTGGTGTTTAAAATTCAGATTTCCTAAACATTTGACAGTGATTTCCTGCAAATAATTTAAAGCAAAAGTTTCTCCGGATACCTGAAGGTGACCAATAAAAGGTGACGGTGCAGACGAAACGAAACGCTTCTCAGTCAAGATGCCGGTTTCCACGTTGTTGAACTCAAGACGGGTGTGATCGCCCGCCATCTGACCTGAAACAGAGGAAAAGACTCCACATTTTTCAGACAGAAACAAACCAAAAAAAATAGAATTGATTAAAACTGAGTTTCCCTGTGATGGAATAGGTTCATTGTGGAGAATTCAATTTACTTTGTTTTGAAGCTTCTGACTGCAACAGTTCATCTTTAGAATGACCTACAATATGTTTGTCAATATACTCACCACCTTGATGCTCCACGCTCAATATGTTCACTAACTTGATGCTCAAAGGTCAATAAATTCACTACCTTGATGCCCCACGCTCAATATATTCACCACTTGATGCTCCAAGGTCAATACATATTCAGCACTTGATGCTCAAAGGTCAATATATTCACTACCTTGATGCTCCAAGGTCAATATATTTACCACCTTAATGCTCTAAGGTCAATATATTTACCACCTTAATGCTCTAAGGTCAATATGTTCACTACCTTGATGCTCCAAGGTCAATATATTCACCACGAGGATGCTCAAAGGTCATTATATTCACCACGAGGATGCTCAAAGGTTAATATATTCACCACCTTGACGCTCCAAATCAACCAGATGTACAAGTTTACTCTGATAATCTTGTGATAGAACAAAACACAAAGTACTAAGTGTTTTATTAATAACACCTTTATAGTAAGAGGTGCATTTAAAAACTACAAATCTCAAGCAATATTTTCAGTTATTGCTGATGTGTTATTGACTTTTTAGATTATTTAAAGTACATTTTCTATTAAAAGCTTTTTTAGCTAAATCAATATTTCTAAAATTAAAACGTTGTAATCCTTCAGGACATTCCAGTTTGTATTTTTGCTTTTTTGATAATGTTATGGTTTTCTTAAGATATCAACTTACAATTGTTTAAAATGAAGATCCTTAAAAAACACTTTGGTCTTTGAAAGTAACTTTAGTAAACTTTCTGCGAGAACAATGAGTCAAACCTTTACAAAAAAAGTTATATATATATATATATATATACATATATGTATGTATATTAACCAATAATATTTCTATCTAACCTTTCTTTAACTCGTTTTTTATTTATCCTTAAAAATATCAGTTATTTTTCATGTTATTATTTATTTAAGAACTTTTGCTGCAATGGTGGTATTTTACTGTCACCTCGTTTGTTTATTTATTTATTTGCTACTAAATTGGAACTTAAAAAAAAAAAATTCAGCAATAAAGTTGCAGTTCCGGATAAATAGATACATTTGTTTTTATTTCTTTAACAGTCTTCAGACAATTATTATTATTATTATCATTATTAGAAATTAGGCCTACTCTTAAGTTTTAACAGCTAATAACTCCATTCTTTATATCTAGAAAAACTATCTTTTTTTTTTTCGCTTGAAGCTTCATTTATTCATTATTCTGCAAGTTTTCTGGTTGAAATTGTGTCATGAAAAGCTTTAATATTCAAAGCACTCAAAAATCCTCAATGAAACACATTTAAATAAAAAGATACAACTCCCACCAAAATAAAACTATCACAAACATGAATACTAGGGCAAAGAAATCAAAATAAGAACACTACCTTCAGCCATGTCTTCATCCACAATGAGCTTGAAGTTTTTACCGCGGCGGACCACTCGCACTGAGTGCCACTCATTGTCGTTGAGCTTTTCTCCCGCATAAAGAACCTCAGGGCCTTTGCCTGAGGATGAAGGTCAGTTAGTCAAGGGGGCGGGGAAGAGACGAGTCAAATCAAACATTATTATTATTAAAACATGTACAAAAGCACTCAAACGATCAATCTACTAGTATTCCCAGTTTACCCACTAAATGTTATTTTATTAATTAAATAATAAACATTTTATGAGGAAAGAAAATAAAAAAATCTATAAAGTGAGACGATTAGACCACTAGAGGGCGATATTACTCTTTTTTTTGTGTTCAAAATCTCGGTTTAACATCAAAACAAGCTGTTAGTTTGAGTCATTTTTCTACTCAAAATTGAAAAACAGAAAAAAACAAGTGTATAAACAGCTAAATGAGTTTAATAAAATAAAATAGAAGCAGACAAATTGTCTCTGACACGATTCTGCGACTCATTAAAAATCAATAATAATCTCCAGCTGACATGAAGAGAAAACTATCTGCAGTGTGGTACATTATTTATCGCATTCCTAGAACTGCTTGGCTTTTTATTCTTTTATTCTTCTCTTCAAAACCTTTAAAAAAGTAAAATATTGATTTATAGAAAAACCTACAAAAAAAAAAAAAGAAGCCTAAATATTAAAGTAAAATTTAGATTTATTAGAAATACTGGTCCTTTAAAAGTGGATTCCTGAAGATAATCAATTCTCTCCCCAAATTTAGATGCACTGCAATCAAACGAAGAAGAATGTTGACTTACTGGTGTTACAGTTTATCCTGACACAATCTAGATGGGAGGGGAGAATAAGTGACAGATGAAATCGCATCCTTCAAGGTTACAGCTGCAGACATCCAAGAGCAAGTAAAGCCACCTTCCGGGGACGGACACATGATGCCAGCGGACTCTTTTTTTTTTTGACTCCTGATTGCCATGGCAACAAACGATCCAAGACAATCCAATTATTTAAATTTGTTTAACAAAATAACATTAACTCCATATTGACTGAGCTGTCTCAGGTTGTTTAGTTAATTGTAAAGTAACAGGTCAACCTGCAGCTTCACATTATTATTATTATTCGTTTAGTTGCTACTTTTTTTTTTTTTTGCCAATTGGAATTCAATGGCCACATCGATTTTGCAACCCGGCAAACACTGGAGCCCGAGCGCACACGGTCAAATAAAACAATCAGAAACGTTGCATGTTTGTCATGACGCGGGGTTAAAATCCATGTGACCTGCTCCCACCGGCTGGTTATCATGTGCCGTCAACCGCAGCGGAGAAGTGGGAGCAAACAGCCTCGTGCCACGGAGCACCGACACCTCCCAGAGGCCCGTCGGGGGATCCGAGTTAGCCACGAAGAAAGGGATTTTTGGGAGTTTTAATGGAGAATATTCTAAAAAAGCAAAAATCTGCATATTGATGAGATTTGATGGGCGTTTATCTGAAATCTCCGGATTTTCCGGGCACCAACTCTGCCAGTCGGCCCACCATCTGCAGGCGTGCTGGGTGCTGTGGCATCGGGCTGTTTGCCAGACGGGCCGCAGACTCTGGGCCTTTGAAGGGGTGAGTGCCATCTTTGAACGAGGCATGATGGATGCTGGCTACACCAAAGGATACTAATGGACCGGAAAATACAAAAAAAAATAGACGACAAGCTGATAAAAGTGCTGATTTTCAGTGCAGAGATCTGAATAGATGGCAGCAAAAAACCTCAAATCTTCTGAAATAATATATATTTATGGAGGCCATCTATTAAAATAGCTTAAATAAATGTACATGCCTAAAAATATATTTATAAAAGTAAGAAAAATGTGTAAAGTTTGATCAAAACGAATGAAGACGCATGAAAGCGGAGACGTTGGCGGTCCAGGCGGGTAAATCAGTGACACATGCAACCAATGAGGGTTTGTAAAACCTCATATATTAAAAAGAAAGAGAAGACGAGGAAAGGTTACCCCCCCCAAGTTGAGGGGAGACGGTTTATACATTACCAAGGTTGACCGTCAGCTTGACCCGCCCGCCGTCCAGCTCCAGCCGCAGCGTGTCCGCCGACTCGCGGGACGAGGCGGCCATGAGCAGGCCGAACGCCCGCTGGGACGTGAACCGCAGGGACACGTCCTCGGCCTCCGTGTGCATCACGTTTGGCATCACCACCTTCATGTACATGGTGCCATCGAAGGACAGGATGGACGACTCTGAAAGACAAGAACGGGACGCGTCAACAGATTTAAAACCTTGTTTGAAATTCTCAAAATCAGTTTAAAAAAAATAAACATTTTGACAGATTCCAGGGTTTTAAGTGTTCCTAATGGTTCTAAAAATACAGTTAATTAGATGTTTTAATTAAAGATAGTTTGATTTATGAATTTCTGGCTAAGAAGTACCGCAAACGTTTAAAAATAAAACTTTTTTTTTATATTCCATGACCTATCACTAGATTTGTTCCATCAAAATGATCCTGTGTGACACAGGAAGTCTTTTATTTTGAAAGGAAGTCTTCTGAACTTCAGTTTTTTTTTTATTATTTACAAATATCCAAACGTCTTGGTGTCAAACCACAATTATTAATGCCACCTTCTTGATCATGTTTAAAATTCTGTGATTTGAGGCTGTCGCCGCCCACATTTCACTCGGAAATCCAAACACATGGTTGGTTACAGCCCCGTTCCCACAATTCAGTGTAAATATGTTCAACTGGTTGAACTTTCAACCAACGAATGCCCATTCTGTATGTGGAGCCTGTGACCAGACGATCGTTCTGGAGGCGGAATCCAGAAATTCTGGTCTACGCTTATTTGCACAGAGTTGTTATTGACTTACGTTAGCCTTTAAGAAATTTAGATTTGCATTCATAACCTTTTTTTTAGATTTTTAAAAATAAATATAAATAATGTCTAATTGGCACAAACAAAAGCAAAAAAATATATAAAAAGTGTCTAGCATCTCTCAAAAAGGTATTTTCTTACGTTTTTAACTTTAGTAGCAAAAAAGCTAGCTCGTTGCTTAATTACTAGCTGAACTTCAAATTAGCATAACATTTCTGTGTAAATTAAATCAGCCAAAAAATTTAGCATGTTGCTTAAATAAAAGCTAAACTCAAAATTAGCCTAAAAACCCCCAGTAGATAACCAATTAGCTAAAAAATGTTAGCATATTGCTAAAATATTAGCAAAACTCCAAATTAGCATAAAAAACTAATTAGAGGCCAAATCTGCCTAAAAAGGCAGCTTGTTGCTTAATTACTAGCTGAACTCCAAAATAGCCTAAAATTCCTCAGAAAATTAACTTAGTCAAAAACGTTATAGGAAATATAAAATAATAGCAAGTAAAAAAAAAAAAATTGGAGGTTAGCTAGTAACATTCTAATGTTATCTACTGGAGTTTTTAGGGTAATTTAGAGTTTTAGCTTCTATTTTAGCAACATGCTAACGTTTTTGACTAATTCAGTTTACTGAAGAATTTTATGCTAATTTGGAGTTTAGCTATAAATTAAGCAACAAGCTAGCTTTCTTTGGCGTATTTGGCCTCTAATTAGTTTTTTATGCTGATTTGGAGTTTAGCTAATATTTTAGCAATTTGCTAACAATTTCAGCTAATTCCTTTTCTAATTTTGAGTTTAGTTTATTCAGCAACATGCTAACATTTTTGGCTGATTTAATTTACAGAGAAATGTTATTTGAAGTTCAGTTAGTAATTAAGCAATAAGATAGCTTTTTGCTACTAAAGTTAAAAATGTTTAAAAAAAAATAGAGGTAGACCTTTAGGAACACCATAGAAGTTTGTATTTTTTTAACTTATATTTAAATCTTTCATTACTATTTAAAAAATAATGTGCTGCATGGACAGATAGTTTGATTTTATTCATAAGATTAGTGTTCTTTCTCTATTTTTAGACTTTTTGCAGCGCAGCATGCACACCAAAACTCAATAATCTGGAGTGAATTGGTACATGAACGCTCACGTGTCCCTCATATTTTATTAAAGGGGAACTCCTGGGTTCAGCCGTACGATCGAGTGACGAGTTTGCGAGTACAAGCTCTGCTCACGAGTGCAGAAAATTCAATCATTGTGTTACTTCCTCCTCTCTCCGTTTGCTGGGGGTTACTTTTTTTTCATAAGATCCCATTACCTGTAACTGGGAAAATCAGAGCGGGATATTCATAAATATCCACGCTTTAATATCACTGCTTCCGCGCAACGCATCGCGGCGTAACACGTAAGAAATGGATCACGGGACTGTGGAGGCTGCCGGACCAGACTGATCTTTTCTTTCAAGTTCACACGGGGAGAATGTCAGCACACTGGAAGCCTCTCGGGGAAAGAGAGACAGATTAAAAAGAGTATCCAAGCATGAAATACTCGGTTGGACACGTCAGCTTTTAAAAGAAGAAATTGCCCCGTGGCCTTGGTAATGCACCACTGTTTGACTGGTTGGAGGAATAGCTGTTTGCTGCAGGTGAAAGGGTTTGGAGCGTGGAGATGGTAAATGATGCAACGCGCCTTCAAAATATGTAGCTTTTCTAAATGATTTGCAGAGAACTCCAGGTGATGCATTATGACTGTGGGTGGTTTTTGGTTTCCTATACATGCGGAAGTCTATTTCTGTTGTGCATGTCCCAAATGTTAGTGCATAAGCAGGGTGCAGTCAGTCATCTATTTCCCTTCAGCCTGGTTCTAGGAAAGAACAGCCTATTTTATTGTTTTTACACAAACGCCTCAGAAAAGTATGGACTGACTGACAAAGCTATTAATAGTATTGGTCAGTTTAGAAAAAGTGGATAAAAGTGGAAGTATGAAACAAAAATATGCTAATTTAAATATGCAAACTGGGTAAGAAAAACGGTCTTACCAAGAATTCTCATTTTAAGAAAATGATTCTAGTCATTTTGCTAAAACTGAGAATTTTTTTCTATTTAAAAACTTTATTGACAAGATTATTTGAACTTGTCAAAAAAAATAAATTAATGGAATGTGTAGTGTATTGAACACAGTCTCATCCCTAAGTCATCATATATTGGCGATTGGTTAAGGACCCTTCCCTGTCACTTTCTGATATTTTGTGGTATGCTGGCTGTTCTAATTAAATCAGGGGTCGGGGGTTTTGTTGGGTGTGGTACTGGACGTGGACTGGTCCACTGGATCCAGCCGGGACCTTAACCCTGACCTGGTGCCCTAACCCTAACCTGGTCCACAAACCGGTACCACGTCTGGTAGGGTCTTTGCATGGTACCTGGAGTGCAGTTCCGATACTATCCAGTACCGTACGGTTCTAGTACTGTGAAAACTGGTACCACGTCTGGTACGAAATGCGCGTGGTATCAGGCAAACGCTTCCAGTTCCGTATGGTTCAAGTATTATGCAAACTGGTACCACATTTGGTAGCATAAACGCGTGAGACCAGACCCAGCTCTCCAGTACTGTCCAGTTCCGTATGGTTCAAGTATCGTGCAAACTGGTACTATGTGTGGTAGCGTGTGTGCGTGGTAACAGGCGCGTGGTTCTAGTACTGTTCGGTACCATACGGGTCCAGTACAGTCCAAACTGGAACCACGTTTGGTAGCGTAAACGCGTGAGACCAGACCAGCTCTCCAGTACTGTCTGGTACAATATGGTTCCAGTACCGTGCAAACTGGTATCACGTCTGGTTGCATATGTGCATGGTACCAGACCCGCAGTTCTGGTACTGTTCGGTGCTGTACAGTTCCAGTACCGTGCAAACTGGTACCACCCTTGGTTCCAACATCATCAGTAGGGTAACATTAACCTGTCTCACAGCAGTCTAACCGCAGCTCACGTTCCCTCATGCACATGGTTCCAGTACTGTCTGATAACTAATGGCACCAGTACCAGTTTGTGGTACCGGTTCCAGTATGCATCCAGTATCACGTGTTTGGTACTCCGCCCATCCGGTACCAAGTTAAGGTGAGGGTTAGGGTACCAGTGTGGTACGCGTCCCGGTATCAGACCTTATCAGACCCGAGATTTAATGGGAACAGCCAGCATGTCAAAAAAGATGAGTTGGGACACCTAAAGCCTCAATTTCAGACGTGGAGGGTCCTTAACCAAACGCCAATATCTGACGACTTATTTGTTGTTACATGAACTTTATTTGTCTCACAAAGTTTGAGACAGATGACTCCAACTTTAAAAGCAAACCTGTTTAATATTAAAAGTTCCAAGATTGCCTTCTGTTTGGATTTAATTAAACTTCCAGCAGGGTGTCGTGCTTTTAATGTGCAGATGGCTGAGATAATGAACCAGCAGAAGCCACGGCGAGGTGACAGGTATACACAACTCCAGTCAGCCACAACAAACATGCAGGGAAGTCAGAGACAGAGACAGATTTTTTCCATGACAATAAATATGTTAGTTACGGGTCACAAAAGGTAGTATGAGATTAGCAGAAACTTTTCGTTTAGCATTCTGTACTGAAATTAAACTAATAGTGGACTCAACCATTGTCTGGGACATCTCTGGACAGGGGAGCTCCATTTTTCTGGAGTACAAATAAAGAACTGAAGCGAGTAAGTGTGATGTCATCCACAGAAAAGGATGTACTTTGGGCTCCAACCAAATTAAGTCAATTCAGTTGACATTTTTTCGAGATACCGATGCAGAGATGTGTTGGTCCGAGAGATCGATTCTATGGCAATCACTCTCGCCAATCAGGAGTGAGCTTGTTGGAAGTCCACTTGAAAAAGTGTAATACTTTTATCGAGCCATCTGATTGGTTAGTTTTTAACTTGAAAAACTTGCACCAAAAAAAGAAAAAAAAATGTAACAGCAAGAATGATTGTTCTGACAAATACAACCACTAAGCAATAGATGTTTATTGGTCAATAGTAGAAATTGGCTTCTAGGGCACTTCCTATTAACTCTGTACAATTCTCATATACAGTAATTAATTAAATATTGTCTTGGCATCATTTTAACTCTAGAACATTTTTGCTATAAAATGTTATCCCTTTATTTATTCCGCTATAATAAACTCAATAAAAAATATCTGACAAATTACATAAATATCTTTTTATTATATTATATGATGGATAAATTAGAGTATCTTATTTTATTGAAAATTACTGAAAATTTTAAAATTTGAGAAGAAAAAAAATCCTTAATGATAATAATAATAATGATACTGGAGACCTAGTCTTTGGTCCACCATTCCTGGGACATGGGAGACTTCACCCCATGACTCTCAGAAATATGCAACATATTAAAAATCATGTAAATACTTCACCCGGAGATACTGCTTTAGGGTTAAATCGATAAAGTATCATTATATTTCACCAAATCTATATTTAATAGGTCTTTAAGGGTCAAGCTTCCTTCTTTGATTTAGTTAAGATTTTTAAACTTTGAATAAAAACGAAAAATATATATTTTGTGTTTACAGATGGGAACTGAATTTGGATTATTTCAAACAATCAAAAGAAAAACAAAAGGGATATACAGTATATCTATAAAATTATAACTCAAACTTTTAGATATTTGTATTTATACAAGACACATTTAACCTGTTAAATGTAATTTTTGTTAAAAATATTATAGTTATTTGCTTGTAAAGGGGTGTGGGAGGAAGCAAATATATAACACAACCATTATCCTTTACTCAACTATTTATAAATCTAAGGTTTTATTGGAAAATGTTAGGATCCTAACATATACTGTATCATTTATAGTAGTTGGTATTTCATCTCTTCTCCATTCCTATGTGCTCTAACATTAATTCGATCCCCCTAAAGCTCAACACCTGCACCCTACCTGTAGATGATCGCTGCCTAATGGAGTTTGTCTCCACATTTCCTCCCATTTGATCCAAAAGGTTAATCCTTCCAAATCCTTATGCAAAGACTGAGTGTGGCAGAGGTCCTCTCCACACCCGAACGGCACTATTTCCTCATCTGGGATTGTTGCTTGGTAGGCAAAAGGGGTTTTGTGTCTTAAAAAAGCTCAATGTTTTAGGTCTGCTGCTCCCAGAGGCGGAAAACTTTTAAGACGGGAACGACTGGGTTTGTTTTTTAACAGCTGCTTAATTAAGAGCCACGAGGAACGAGTTCGGGAGGGAAAGAGAGAAACTTTATTTTTTAAATTCCCCACTGTGAGCAGAAAAATCTCCTTCGAAATACTCTGAATTTGTAGACCATTTCTGCAAAAGATATAATTATAACTCAGTGTATCGCAAGAGGAATCATGGTTACCACAGAGTTCATGATCGCAACGTTAAAAAAAAAAAAACTTGACTGTTATGTCTGTTTTTAGTGATATTTCTACATATTTTATCAAGCTAAAATAAATCAACACTTCAACTACTAAAATATAAACATTTTATTTGTCGTCAGAATGGATGTCTTGGTAAATCGAGAAAAAACTGCAGTATTTACCCCACCCTCGCTAAGTGAGAGCGGGGTGTCATTGATAAAAAAAAAAAAAACTCTCTATTGATCAAACCATATAAAATCCTCTGCTTCAAAAGCAAAGAACTACGAACAAGTGGGGCACTATAACCGATAAAATGAGCTAATATTAGAAGATGAAAACGTTTCATGACCCGATTTATGTGCTTGTCGCGATATCGCCAGAGAAAAATTCTGGGAACGAGTCAATATTGACGCGTGGAAACAGTCAATCACAACGATAATATTGGGCACAAGACGGAAAAATCTGTGGGTGACCTGTTGGATGCTTATATTTATGGCTATATTTTTTTCTAATTTTCGTTATATATTCTTCTAAATTTTGCTTCATTATTTTTCTGAATTAGTTATAAAAGTAAAGTTTGAAAATCTGTTTTTTGTTGTAGTTTGATGTTTTCTTGTTCCACAATATCACAAATTTAAATTAAGGCACCTTTAAACGCGGCTTTTCACGACAAATAGTGGGTTAAAAAAATAATAATTTGATTATTTACTTATAGGTCATTGATGTAGTTGTATATATATCTATCAAATATTTGCTTTCAGTGATTTATACTTCTCTAGCTTTAATCTTCTTGCTTCATGTTGAGTCCAACTCGGTGTTATGAAACTGGAGCCGAGCCCCAGCTGAAGACTGTGAGGAGCTGATATGACGCAGTAACTTAAAGGACTGCACGTTTATCATGTTTTCTAGCAATATGGTTGAAAAAATGAACAATCTCTACGACACACCTGCAACTCACCTACATCAGCCTTAGTTATCCTTATTTCTCACTTGCAGCTTTCCCGTAGATAAAAATATGCATGAATAGTTTTACTCTACGGACTAACCAAGCCATCTGAGATTTTTATATTTCCTGTGGGACGGTCATAAACACCAGTGAGGGCTGTTGTGAAGGCTTTTGGAAGTAAGGGTGAGTTCTCAAATATGATCAGATTCTCTTTCTAAAACGTTTTTTTTTAAAGGGGAACTTCTTGGTTTGGTGTAAAAATTAAGGAAAATGAGTTAAGATTTACCGAAATAATCCCTAAATCTGAGAAAAAAGTTTACATTTGACTAGATAAAAACACAAGATTATAATGGATGGAACTCGGGCTAGATATTAACAATAATTACCACAATTGATTCAATTCATGATTCAAGATCGAATTTGATCGCTACGTTTAACAATTCTTTCGATCCACTCAATTCAATTTTGAGTTTTACACAGTTGACATATTTAGACACATTTGTTTAGAAATACATTAATAATCTCCATATACACTTTGATGATTTCTTATATTAATCTGATACAGTTCACACACCGTAAAATGCATTAGTAGATTTACTATAAGACCGTTAATAGCATACAGAGAGAATACAGAGAAACTCAAACGATTGTTCTGCTTCTACTGGGGAGCGTTTCAGTTTGGCCACACCTAATTACAGAAGAAGAAGAAAGTATGAGCAAAAACCTGTACTCTACATGACAAATTGTTACTTTAAAAAATGTTTCCTTAAAAGAATTAGGAAAATTCATGCCTGTGAGTTTATAAAAATGTTAATTTAGTCAGCAATATATGTTGACAGAGTGCTAGCATTAGCAGTCCTAGGAAATACCATTATATGTTAGCATCAAGCTAGCATACTTAAGCATTTTGCGTTAGATTGATCTGTAATTTTAGATGGATTCCGATCAATTTTATCTGCACAAGTACTCCTATCGGTATCCTTCCTCAACTCTTTCTTTCAGATGGAAAACCTCTGCCGCTTCCAACACAAGTGTTTATTTCATACAAACATAATAGAGGAAACCGATTGCATTGACTCAGAGTCTTCTTTAATCCGACATCAAATCTACATATCTCCTGCTGTGCAATTTTCTGAAGCGTAACAGTAAATCAAAGGAGCTGTGGTTTTGTGCAAAGCTAATTGCAGTTCCCATAGCAATGACAGAACTGCAAAATCAGTTAAAAAGCTGGAGCAATCATCACTTTAGATCTTTAAAGAGCTAAACACCGAGCCTGCCGCTGCCACTGCCGTCATACAGAACAAGTGTAAAATTAATGACGCACATCTGCAAGATTTTGTCTGACAAAAAAGAAAACAACCCATGTGTGCAGATGCAAGGCAAAAAAAAAAAAAAGACTGCAGCACTCCTCTGTGTATTGGTGTTTAACCCTCCATGAAAAGGCCCCTCTCCGCCTGGGAAACGCAGCGGGAGCGCCGCAGCTTTAGTGTTCTGGCCCATAATTTGGTTGAGAGAGTTATCAGCGGTGCTGAGGATGTCATTTCAGATGGTAATTAAGCTGCTGCTTGTCATTCCGTGTGCGCGCGCCCAGCGTTGTTGTGAGTTTTCCAATGAACCCACACTCGGTATAATTAGCAGTCCATCTTGAGCAGAAGATAAAGGAGGAGGAAGGCTAATAAGTGAGGAGTTTCACAAATATTGTGGGTGCCGCGGATGGAGAGGGAGCCAGTCAAATCTCAACACACTCAGTCTGTGTGTTTCCCTCTTCTTCCTCAGTGCTGAAAAGTTGTTTTTCACTTCTAACATCTTGGGTTAATGTTAAAACAGAGAAAGGCAGTTTGGTTTTATTTACAGTGTATGTGTACTATGACTTCCCACAATACTTCAGTGCTGGAGAACACTTGACTATCGGTGTTATAATCCTCCATGTGATTGGCCTCTTGGGGCACAAGAGCTTGCACGCACATACTCTAAAAAAAGGGTTACAGCAACAGAAATCCTGATAGTCAAAAATATCCCAGAAGGCCTCACTGTATTATTCAAAAAATACTTCAGGAAGAGAAGCACTTATAAATGCACTCAGATATGAGATGAGGGAAGCACACAGTGTTTTCTCCAGGGATTTGTCAGTTCAAGTTGGATCAGGTATGTGTTTGTGATACCACACCATCACAGCTACAGAGACAGTTGTTAGTTGTCTCATTTCAAACCACTGGGGATAATGAAAGCCTGTTGGACACGATGTCAACAAATATTTCTTTTCTGTAAATCAGTAAATAAGCAGTGTAAAGAAGCCTGACGGTAGTTCACGAAGGCCCAGTGGGGCCGTCCTAAAGCTGAGAATCAAACTGTCAATCACCTTAACAACAGCTAAAGAAACTAAGAGTTATCCATTCCTGTCTTTGAGGACTACTGAACCACATGTCACATGGGTCTTTCAGCTTCTTATCGTTTCGATTAATAGCCTTGAAGTGGATCTGCAGCCTTTATTGTACAACAGATACCTTTTTACTGCAGTGGAATAAATGAAAAAAGCTGGTTTTAGGTTGCTCAAAACAGTTTTTACCACTAAAAAGCATCTAGGATCTAGGTTCCCATCCTTGAATTGCCACCTTAATGTGGTGCAGGGGTTCGAATTCAAGAAAGAGGCCTCTCGATCGAAGAAGAGTGGCAAATCCCAAATGACACCCAACTGAGTGCACAAATTGGGCACCCATGTCCTGAACAACATGTACAGATAGCCAATGTAGCCATTTCTGTGTGCTTTATATTGTTCTCTGTGCTGGTGAATTATTTTCAATAACAAGCATATTTGTTTTCTTTTCTTTTTTTTTTGTTTTCTATTTGTTTTTCCCTCCTTCAGGTTTCCGGCAGGTAAGTTTATTGTGTTCCATTCTGCTTCACTCATGGTTGCACGGACCTATGCTGTCTGGGGCTTCTGCCCTTGGTAGGGTCTTGGGTGACGAGCCAGACAAAGAGCGGTTCAAGACAAGACAATAAACTTTGTTGATCCCGAGGGAAACTGGTGGTAGAACAACACATCCAAAGAGAGGTTGCCCAGAGGTTGGCAGCAGTCGTGCAGGTTTGAGTATTTTTCACAATCAGACAGCCCGAATCCACCCGTAAGGACAGTTGGGACTATATCAGGACCAGAAAAGACAGGATATGATGTCAAAAATAAAGCATCTTCAACCTGTGTCACAGTAGAAACGACATAGATTGAAATACAAGCAAAAGTTAATCAACATTTAAGCAACATTGATTCACAAAGATGACAGATAAACACACACGGCGCGCCCACGCCAAGCTAGGCCTGTAGAAGTTATGCATTATTGCGCAGCACATCATGGCACAGCCTCCGGGAGAAAGAAGAGTTCCCCAAGGCGTTGAAAACTACGGAAAAGGTTGTGGAGAGGGGGTAATGTGGTTTTCCATGACAATTGGCTGATAATTGCACTTTCAGCAGATTTGCCGAGGGAGTTGGTCTTTGGCCTGGGAACGTCCAATTATACAAAATTGTTTGGGCCCAGGCAGACCCTGTTTCTGTCTGCTTGCTGAAAATCCATAGGTACTAGTCACTTAAATAGTCACTTATCCAGGTCATTTTTCATGGTTTCCTCCAAGTCAAACCATGACCCGCTCCACGCTGGTTTCTATCTTCCCATGGATGACTTCAATACGATAGACACAGGCAAAAAGAGCATCGATCTATGCCTCCAATCCTTCAGTTCGTAAGTCAGAGTCTGTATGTCTCCCAGTCTCTTCAGAACCCCTTGATGAGAAACTCAACCAAACACCCTCTTACGTCACCTGGACTGGCATTACTAAGGCCCCACCCTAGAGGGAGACTCCTCCCACAAGCCTTGGTCGACCCAAGACCAAAGTAGCGGAATGGGATCGCTCTCTAGTAGGGCCGGGGCAAAGTGGTTTGGGTGGCAGTTGAAGGCGAGTGCCAGGCATCTCGTCTGGATGCCTCCTGGAAGCCTCCTTGGGAAGGTTTTCTGAGCATTTCCCATTGGGCGGAGGCCCCCAAAGAGACCCAGGACATGCTAGAGAAACTACGTCTCTCGACTGGAATGGGAACGCCTCAGGGTCCCCCCAGAGGAGCTGGAGGAAGTCACCGTGGAGAGGGAAGTCTGGGAAACTTTGCTTAGACTGCTGCCCCCGTGACCCGGTCCCAACTGAGCAGTAGAAGATGGATGGACCTAATTATCTACAAAATGCAAAAATTTCTACCACCTGTCATAACATATTTTACAAATATCAAACTAAAGTTCAACTCTGGCTCTCTTTTGATCTACTATAAAAGCGTTTCAAATGTCGCTCTTAGCCACAAAAAAAAAAAAAACCCAACAAGGTTTCTACAGTAGTTCTTTAGAAATAAGTTGTCTCTCTGTTTCTCCTGGTAGCTTGTAGCTTTTGCTACTCCAAGTTAACATTACCGGTATAACAAAACATCAAGCTATCCAGCCATAAGGTTTTGATCCAGATTCCAGCTCAGATGAGGAAAACAAAGACGTTCATGGATCTATTTGTCTACAAGTGTATGCATCAGAATGGGGAATGTCTCCTGTCCAATGTATTTTCTACACCGCAAATGTGCTTTTGTTCTACTTGTAATTTTTCATCTGCTCCTGATTCTCAATGATTTGTATTAGAAAATACTGAAATGCAATTTTAATCTAAATTTTCTTTAAAATTGTCCTCCACTATTAGAAAAATGCTACAAGAACACATCAAAAACACTTTTTTGGGGAGTGGGTCTTTAGGACAAGTCGTTATGACGTTAAGAGGTAAAATGACATACAGAAATAACAATAATTGAAATATGGTAAATTTATAATTAGCAAACTGTGGTATTTTAGAGCAAAAAAGTGTTCCTTTCTTAAACTAATGCACGTTTATGTCAGCAGGTTGTAAAATCTGAATATCAAGGAAATGCTTCTCTTTTTTATTGCCTTCAGCATAGCAAAGCCATCCAGCTTTGATGCAACAGGAAACAAGAACGTCCTTATTATTCTGCAATCAAAGAATTCCTATTAGTACAATGCATATCCGTATTCCTGCCTTGGGCTGGCTTCCAGTTTATCACACAGACAAACACTAATGCAATCAAAGAAGCCAAAATCTGTCAAGTACCAGATTTTAGCGCATTCCGAAGGCAGACAGCCAGAATGAGGTGAATCAAATCACAGACATCGTTAAATATTCTGCTATGCTGAACCATCAGGATAACATTAAACATTGAGCAGACCGCGCAAAGGTATGAAGAAAGCTGTAGAGCTTAGGCGGATATGACAGGTGACTACGCCGTAGATGTTAATCACAGTTTTCACAAAGTACACTGCAGAGAGCTATTTTTACACAGTTAAGAGCAAAGTTTTGTGAGTCAACGACTTATTCCCACAACGATGTTGACTGAAAATTAAAGGGTAATAACTTCTGCAAACACCTTACATTGTTAAAAAATAAAAGATGAAACGTCAAAGTGATCAAGTTAAATCATTGGAGAATTGAGATGTAAACAATAAAAGGCCTCATTTGTTTATTTAGTCGAGTCCTTTACTATTGATAATGAGTATTTTTTTCGTCATAAATTGGCTGCTCCTTTGTTATTTAAGAAAAAAAAACTGTCCTAAATTTGCCCACCCCTGGTTTAACCCTTTAACACCCAAGCCTCAAAATGTCCGCCTGGATTTTTCTACTAATTTTGACCTTGAAAGGGTCAAAGAGTGTCCTACAAATGAGAGGCTTTGCCCCTTTTTCCAGAAGACATTGAATTTTCAATATATATCATCATTTTACAGTTTATTCTATTTCTCTATAGTTCATAACAATTTAAATGTAAAACAAAAACACGCAATCAAAATATGATTTTTAGTGTTTAGTGAGAAAAACGGTGCAAATGAACAACAGGTTTTGATGTGAAAAGTTTAAATTTGTCCAGTTTCAAACTATTTTCTGTATCTTTCTCGCTAAGTGTGGAAAAAAACAGCATAAAATGTGAAATCTCTACAGGCATTTTTGGTCGTTTTTGGTCTTTCTTGGCTCCTAAAAGGTCTTAGTGATGCTGCCAGTGACAGACACAAGTCCCAAACTTTTAGGGAGTTCCCTCAGAATTACAGTAATTCAAAATGTGTCCAAATGTGAAGGCGACTCGCTCGATGCCAAAGGGTTACAATATTTCTTTAACTAAACGTGGGTCCTTTTTACCTACAAGAGTTCATCTAAGCCATGGTGGCTCCTTGGCTGAACATACAATAAGTCATTGAGACTGCTGATCCAGCTTGTCGGAGTCAGCAGCTCCCACCAAACCAAAACTACTTAAAGAAAAATAAATAAACAAAGCCCGCAAACTAAGACTACCAACCCCAAACTAAAATAACAAAATCCAGCAGTGTAGGACTGCTGAGGACAAGGAGAGAAAAAAGAACAATAATACATAAAAAAAAGTAAATTAAACTTAATTAGCATTATTTTAATTTAGATTGGTGAAATTGATACATTTTTGGTTACTAGCTATCCAGAGCTTCACTTAGATGATCCTGTTTGACACAGATCATCTTTTATTGTGAAAATAAGTTAAAACAAACTAAGAGATGCTCGGTTATTTTTTTATTTTTGCCTTTGCTTGTGCCCGAAAATAGATGTAATTCATATTTATTATTAAAAAGAAGAAGGTCATGAATGCAAATCTTAATTTTTTAAAGGCTAAAGTAAAACTACTCGACTCCTGAGTACAAAACAAGCCCAAATGGCTTTCACCGTTAAAGGATGCCGACCTCTCATCTAGGTATTCAGCAGCATTTTGGTAAGTTCAAGATCATTATCAAGAAATAGAAAAGTTTACTGTTCATTTAGTGTTCATGATGGCTACCTGGTCTGTAAGCCCCCAGCCTCCCCTGCAGCCGTTGGAGCCTTCTCCCGGCACGGCGGGTGGCCAGCAGTGGAGCTGTAACAAATCTCCCTTTGCTGCCGTTCAACAAACCCTCACGCTGAAACAGGCAGGGAGGCGAACATGAGCTCTGCACACACAGAAGTGCTGAACCAGAGCCCCGTCACCATCAGGGGGCAGCAGCCAGCCGCTCGTGACCGCGTCCCGACTCCACTCCACATGAACCGAGGAAGGAGAAATGAGGGAATCTAAATAAATAACAGGAAGAGGGCTCATCCGAATGAGTGGAGTTTAGGTGAACTAGAGAGAATTAGATCGCACATCCAGGGCTTCCTCTTTTAGTGTCATGACACAAAATAGGTGTGACTTCTGTAGCTTGACTAGACCCTTAAATGATGCAAATTCATATATATTTCATAGATGCAGTTCAGTATACCCTCCAACCTCGATTCTTTTTAAAAAGGAGGTTAAATCTGCCCCTTACTCTTATGGACAGAGTGAGGAGGAAAGGATGCTGGGGGAGAAGGTGCAGCTCACAATGTGTCACACTGAGACTGGCTTTACATAACCCAGCACATTTAATTACAAATGGGGATTAGGGAGTGGAGGGATGATGCGGAAAAATGGATGTCGAGAAGATCTGGTCGCCTCTCTGGGATTTTTAACAACAGAGTCAACAATGTTCACCTTTTCTTCAGCTTCTCGCTGCAAAGCTTTTTTTTGTTTTAGTGAACTGCATGAATCTGTACTAGCAAAGTGTTATAAGACCTGATGAAAATTCTGTTTTTAGTCTTCTCTTATAGTATTTTTCTGAAACTAGATGACTTCTATAAGCTAACATTTCTGAGTGTTTCTTTATTCAAATCGTACTTAAAAGAGGGGCAGACAAAACAGTTTTAGTTGGAAAATGCTGTAAGAAATTACGTAGAAACTACTACACACTTGTAGACGACTAGATCCACATACATCTTTGTTTTCTGTTTTCCTGGACATCTCTACATATACATATATATATCTATATATACATACACATACTTATATATACATATACTATATACATATACATACATATATATATATATATATATATATATATATATATATATATATATATATATATATACATATATATATATACATATACATATATATATACATTATACATATATATTACATATATACTATATATAACATACATATATATATATATACACATATACATACAGATATATATATATATATATTCCACACAATTGGTAGAGTTTTAGCCTAGTTTTATTCACATAAATAAAAGGTTTTGTGTTCAGGGTTAGCTTAAAATATATCAAAAGACGGTAAACGTTTTATCAAATTCAAAGAAGATATTAACAAGATTTTAGATTTGTATAATAGTCATCTGTTAGTTTTAAACCGCAACGTGATCGGCGTGAATCTGTTTATTCTGTCGCGGAGAAAAGCTGCTTTGTACCAAAATGTAGCACTTTATTTCAGTAATGTGTTGCAAATCGATGAAAAGACGCTTTAAAGTGTTGCCTACCAGAGCAAAGCCGCTTTTCTCTGCAGATCAGCTTCACGTTAAGTAAGGAGTTACTGTATGTCAAAGATCATTATAGTTTTTGACAGAGACACCTCAGGTGCTAAATGTTCATAGTCTAACGTTGGCTTCACACCGGACGCGGAAACGCTGCGAAACGGTGTGCAGGCGGAGTGGTATCCGCTGCACCTCCAGTTCACACCGGACACGCATTCTCTACGACGGTCAACAGACGCTCCTGTCTCAGCTGTGGTTATTTAGAGTATTTTTGATCTGTATGTCTGTCTCAATGTGTTTTTGTTTTTTGGTTTTATTGTCTGTTTAGAAACAAACATATGATCAGGTTTCTCAATCACGGTATTTTATTGTGAAAAATTGGTTATATTTTGAAAATTGACCAGATTTTCTCATGTATGTTTACCGCACTTCCGCGTCCAGAGTGAACCAGGCGTTAAATACAAACTGTTAGGGTCGTGATGGCTTTTGTATACTTTTAAGCTATACTACACCTTTAGATTTTATCATTAACACCTTGTTGAAGGCAGTTAGGTGGGTGCACCAAGGGACCTAATCAGTACTTTTACACGGACAAACAAAGTCCTAAATTACCTTGTTGGTGGAAGCAGGGTCAGAGGCATTGACCGCTCAAGCTTTAGATTTGCTGCAAACTAGCCATGGCTAAAAGCATTGGGAATACTATCAATAGTATGTCTACGTTTTTATATCTGTCCTTACTCAATAAATAAATTCAAATTTAGTAAAGATTTGTCTTTGCATTCCCGGAGATTTCTTTACAAGCTTGATCCAACTTTCTATTAAATTGACTAAATTCCAATTGAGTCTTTTGATCACGCAGAGGTTAGCATCATAGTCACCGGTTATATTAGTCTTTTCCACCAAAAACAAGAGCATTTTTCAACTGAAATTAGCGGCGTGGGGATTTAATGATTTCGGTAAATAATTTTCCGCCGCCATTTTGTCTATTTTTGTTGCGCCGGTAATGTTAGGTTGGGGTCGTGATTGGCTATAGAGCAGGGGTCTGCAACCTGTGGCTCCAGAGCCACATGTGGCTCTTTTATCTCTCCATAGTGGCTCTCTGGCTAAAGATTAGCTATTATTTTAGCAACATGCTAACATTTTTGGCTAATCTGTTTTCTTGTTGGGTTTTTAGGATAATTTAGAGTTAAGCTAATATTTTAGTAACATGCTGATGTTTTCAGATATTTTTTTTTTATCTACTGAATTTTTTTGTTTTGGATAATTTAGAATTTCGCTTCTATTTTAGCAACATGCTAACGTTTTTACTAAGTTTACTGAGGAATTTTAGGCTATTTTGGAGTTCAGCTGGTAATTTAGCAACAAGCTAGCTTTTTTTGGTGGATTGGGCCTCTAATTGGTTTTAGCTAATATTTTAGCAATATGCTAACATTTTTAGCTATTTTGTTATCTACTGGAGGTTTTAGGCTAATTTTGAGTTTAGCTTTTATTTCAGCAACATGTTAACATTTTTTGGCTAATTTAATTTACAGAGAAATGCTATGCTAATTTGAAGTTCAGCTAGTACTTAAGCAAAAAGCTAAGTTTTTTTGCTGCTAAAGTTAAAAATGTAAAATATAGATATATATCTTTTTAAGAGATGCTAGCTTATTTTTATATATTTTTTTGCTTTTGTTCGTGACAAAACTAGACATTTATATTTAAAAAAAACAAAAAGAAGGTTATGAATGAAAATTTAAATTTAACGTAAATCAATGCAGCTCTTTCTAGGTTTTGATGAGTACAAAACTAGCCTAAATGGCTCTTTTACTGTTAAAGGTTGCCGACCTCTGCTATAGAGAAACAAAGGGATGATGGGAAGTGTGGGGATGTACTCCCCAACAACAGTCCCGCCCACAACTCAGAGGCGAATTTCGAAAACCGCTTTGCAGCAACAATGTCTTCGATTATGACGTATTAGAAAGTAGATCAAAAGATGATGGAAGAGGAACTTTAAACACAAAGTCACTCGGATTAAAACATATCATCCTTGCTGATTTAAATATTCAAATCTGTAAAGAAAACGTGAATTGATTTGGACGTTTTACAGCAAATTCTCCAAACTATAAGAATATAAAGGTAAATAATTAAATAAAAACAGTCTTGCTCCTCAGCTCAGAACTCCATTAGGTAGAAACTACAACAATGATGGTTCTCCAAGACGAAAAAAGGATCAATTATCCTGGGAAGTGGCCGTGTTTAACAGACAAAGCGGAGACGGGGAGTGAAGTGAGGCTTGTTTTAAGGACGAGAAAATATGAAAGGAGAAATATGCGGGCCCAGGCGTTTTCTGCAACCCGTCGCAAAGTAAGCACGCCTCAGCTTCAAATGAAAAAAGGATTAATTTAGCATGCCTCCCAAGGCTGCAAAACTGCAAAACAGCTTGAACAGAGCATATAAAATCTCAACAGCGGTGCTCAGATATCTCCACGTTAAGCTGTGTACCACTTTATAGACTAAAAGCTGAACAAACAGAGGCAAAATGCAGAAATGAATAGGAAAAACAAATCTCAAACAGGACGCTCACATCTCTGAGAGGTCATTCTTTTTATAGTATGTGAGCAACTTTAACATTTGTATTGTGAAATCCCCGTTTTATCATTGACAGACGCCACAGGAAGGATCAGAACGGCGCGTGCTCACCTGCATGTGCGCTTTTCAAAGACTCGGTTTGAACTGAAAGTTTCAGAGCAGCGTGTCAGAGCACCTTGGCACACTTATTCTCAGCGTAAACAGTTTCGGTTGTAGCAATGACTACTGCCTTCTTTTGAGTTCAGAAAATCCTTTCATCTCAATACGTGACATTTTCTGAAGGCTTTTTTTTCGCTCTTACACAGGAGCGCCGGGCATGCCGTCGTAACGTTACACAGCGAAACGCACGCCGATGTACGGAAACAGTTTGTTTGAAATCTGCATGCGGTTATAGTGGGTATGAATATAATCCAAATTGAGTCTGATGCGTTGGGTTTAACGGCAGAGAACCTCTGATCTATCACCTGCAGTGAAGCTTCACCAGTAAAGAGATGTGAACGAGTGATCAAATACAAGGACTTGTCAGTAAAAACTCAAAAACTGAGGGAGAAATAAGAAAATATTTCAGCACTGAGGTTGTAGAAACCACAGAAGCTGATCAAGTAATTAGTCAAGGTTTTCTTTTTACACTTTCAAATATGAGGCTACATTTGATAGAAATCAACATCTCACAATTATTACATAAAACAAAATCTTACGTTACATGTTGACATGCCCTTACTCAGTTATAGTTTTCTGCAGCTTTATGCTGACATCTAATAGAATAAAATAAGACATAAGGGGAATTTGTAGCTAAATCCTTTCCTTTATAAGCCTCCAGGCTTCCCTCCGGTCTTTATATTACATGCATTGAGGAATGTAAGAGAGAATAGGGATATACTTTCAATCAAACTTTTTGACAGGTGACCTTTGACCCCGCAACCATGGAACCCCTTTCCATCAAACTTTTTGACAGGTGACCTTTGACCCCGCAACCATGGAACCCCTTTCCATCAAACTTTCTGACAGGTCCCGCCCCCTCCCAAACCGGGATATACTTTCCATCAAACTTTTGACAGGTCCCGCCCCCTCCCAAACCGGGATAGACTTGTCGTCAAACTTTCTGACAGGTCCCGCCCCCTACCAAACCGGGATAGACTTGTCGTCAAACTTTTGACAGGCCGTCCCCACCCCCTTCTACCGCTCCACCCCTTCCTTCCTTCCTCCGGCCCACTGGGCGGAGTAAAGGGATGGTGTATTTAAACATAGAGTCAGACCCCTCAGAACCAACAGAGCCTTTGACGCAGCAAGAGCTAACGCTAAAGAGCGACATTTTTTTTTTAATCGAGAAAAGTTGAAAAAAGACAAACCATGGATGCCTCTCCAGCGAATCAGGTTGCTTTGGCAGGGTCACCCCTCATTTGGAAAACGCCAATTTCTGTCATCAAGGTTGTTGAACAGGAAAAAGAACCGGCGCGGACTCCCGCGAAACGGATAAAGTACCTGTGCCGTCTTCAAGCCCCACCCCAAGCAGAACTTCAAAGAGAGTGGTTTTTTGACGAGGCGGACGATCGGGATATTTCGGTTACGTCTTTATGTACGAGTGGGTGAGCTGTGGATGTACCAGAGAGAGACGGTGTGAACCCGTCCGGTTGCTTGTTGATGGCGGCGTCGCTAACCTCCAACGACTGGTCCGTGCTCAGACTGACGATGCTGAAAAGGAGGGAGTCGGACTCTGATGAAGAAGAAGAAGAAGAAGAAGAAGAAAACACACCGCCGACGGCCAAGCAGACAAAATTGGATCAAGAGTCGATCTCCTCGGACCCTAAAGACCCCCCGATGACCGGGACAACGTTCAGCGCTCTCTGGCAATCAAAGTCTTCTTCCTGCGATCATTGGTTTTATAGAGTCAGCATCCAACGATCCAAAGATGTTGAGGGCGATGCCTTTTTTATGTTGGAAAGTTTCAACTCCAGCTGCGGTGTGTACCGAACGGTGATGGAAGTGCCATTTTCCTTTTGGAGAGAAAAGATGCTGGAGACGGAGCCTCACATCACAGGGCTCTTCCATAGTTGTCGCGACTGGAGAGACAGAATGACTGTGAAGAAAGTTTTGCAATTTTAACCCAACCCCTCCTTCAACCCCGCCCACCCACCCATTTAACCCCTCCCCAACTTCCTTTAAGCAACGCCTCCTTCAAACCCAGCCCACGGATCCGCCCTTCACCCACCCCTTTTTTAGTAAGCCCGCCCCCGCTCTGACTTTAAAAAGAGCGACGGGGTACGGAGGGGAGACTTAAACCTCCGCCGTCCTCCGACCGACCAACAACTCTAAAAGACGAATATGCCCCTTGCTCAGAGACGTCTTACGACCATCTGGATTCCTCCGACTCCTCCACCATCACCGAGCGATCAAGACATGGTCTCTTCTTCGGCGACTCCTCCAGACCTGGTCCCTTTCGATCCTTCTCAGGACCTCTACGCCCAAGTGCCCGAACCGTCCCAGGACGTCGTGATGGAAGAGCCTGAATCTCAGAGCCTCTATACTGTGGAGGAGGATGAGGAGGTCGAGGCTTCCCAAGTTTTGGACGAAGGGTCTCAGAGTCAGCTCAGCTCCTCCGCCGATTCTCTCGACCATTCACCCTCACTCCTGCAGGGATTGGTTCCCCCCAACCGCGGGGAAAGGTGGAGGAAACGGACAAAGAGACGGACGATGAGGGTTGGGAAACGGACCACCACCCCAGCCTCCTAGCATGCCGGAAAAAGCGGAGGAAGAGCCGGAGGAAAGCCTTGATGAACGGGTTGAGGATGTACCCGAGGGTCTGAAATTGGATCGTCGTCGTCTAGCGTCGGGAAAGCGTCAAGGAGCGGGGTTTAGACGTGCCGGGGAACGTGCCCATGGAGCGTCTCTGCGGTCTGAAAAAGTGCCGAGATGAGGAGGAGGGGGCCTCTTCTTCTTCTTCCCCACAGCAGTCCCCCATTCGGAAGAAAGAACGGGATGAAACTGATTTTTCATTCCTCGATCCTTTTGTCAAAACGGTCAAGGCCGCCGTATTAAGATTCCTCTGCTGCTGCCTGAACGAGCGACGTAAAGAAGACTGCTACGGATGCCAGGTTGACCATCCGAGCCAGACTCAACATCCCTGCTTGTTTGAAATTGAAGACGGATTTATTTACAACAACTTTCCGCTTCTGGTGAAGAAGCTGAAGATCCCCCGTTACATCGAAGCCGTCAGGATGCTGCTGTTCAAGCACGGAATACTAATGGACGACTCGAGAATCCTGGGAGCGACCGACGCTTTCCTGTACGAACTGAGATGCGCCGCTCTCCAATCCACCGGCGACTTTGTGGACACCATGTACGAACGACTGATCAAAGACCGAGAAGTCGAAGCGGAAGAAATGGAGCAGGCTACAAAGATTTGGAGAGGCGAGGCTTTCCGTCCCCCGCAGCTGCTTTTTTACAGAAGGCTTTTAGAGTGAGATTTTGACTTTGTGTCTTTTTACTCAAGCATGTTTTAAACTTGAATGTATCTTGCATTTATTAGTTTTGCTCTTTTATTAAAAAACAAAAAAAGTTTGTTGTACGTAGAATAGTTTTGCTTTTTTAAACTTGTATGTATCTTGCATTTATTAGTTTTGCTCTTTTATTAAAAAACAAAAAAAGTTTGTACGTAGAATAGTTTTGCTTTTTTTTAAACTCGTATGTATCTTGTAGAATAGTTTTGCTCTTTTAAACTCGTACGTAACTCGTATTTATTGTAGAATAGGTATGTCTTTTATTACAAAGCAAACGAGTCTTTTGTGTAACAATGTGTAATAAATGGCATCATACCAGAGTCACACGGCTCAGTCTCTTTTTGAGAGTTTGAGGGTAAACATCATGACTGAAAAGCGAATCCTGAAAAAAGCCTATTATGACCCCTCACACCCAGGGAGCTTCGGGGGTCCGGAGAGATTACGCTCGGCCGTGCTCGATGAAACGGGGAAAAATATCAGGTTGGTGGATGTAAAGGATTTTTTATCGGAGCAAGACTCCTATACTCTGCACAAACCAGCCCGAGTCAATTTCGCCAGAAACAGAGTGTTTGTGGCTAGACCCTTAAAACAATTTCAAGCGGATCTGTGCGACATGCAAGCTTTGGCGGAGCACAATGACGGAAAAAAGTATTTGCTGACGGTCATCGATGTTTTTTTCAAAAAAGGCCTACGTCCGTGTTTTGAAGAAAAAAACGGCCGACGAGGTAACAAAAGCTTTCGAGTCCGTTTTGAAAGAAAGCCTCGTTCCAGAAAAAATTCAAACGGACGCGGGCAAAGAGTTTTTCAACAAAAGTTTTCAAAGTCTCATGAAAAAGCACGGCGTCGTACACTTTGCAACGGCCAGCGATTTAAAAGCCTCCGTGATTGAGAGATTTAATCGAACGTTGAAAACTAGAATGTGGAGATTCTTTACCGCCAACAACACGAGGCGTTACGTGAACGTTTTGCAGGATTTGGTAGAGGGTTATAATAAAAGTTTTCACACGAGCATAAAAATGGCACCCGCCGACGTCACTTTTGAAAACGCTCCTCTAGTCTTTCGCAATCTCTACGGCGCTTTCCCGATCGCCACAAAAAAATAAAGATGAACTTTAAAAAAGGAGATTCCGTCAGACTATCAAAATTGAGAGGAAAGTTTGACAAAAAGTACGAGCAGAGTTTTACGGACGAAGTGTTTAACGTGACCGAGGCTCTTCCTCGCACGCCGCCCGTCTATAAACTAGAAGATTACGATCGCGAACCCATAGAAGGATCTTTTTACGAGGCAGAGATGCAAAAAGTTAAACAGAGTAAAGACCGGACTTATCACGTAGAGAAAATTATAGGGAGACGCACGGTGAAGGGGGAAAAGCGGGTCCTGGTAAAGTGGAAAAATTGGCCGGAAAAATTCAATAGTTGGATCAAGGCCTCGGAATTAAAAAAACTATAATTAGCTCAACGACTCACGTTTTGCTTTATTTTTCACCATGGCTGGGTTAGGTAAAGAAGGTTTCTACATCACGCTACCGTCTAACGCCAGTTTAGACGTTTTCAAGGACAACACCAGCTCCAATTTTCGCGTAAATTTACCTCAACACATTGATTTTCGAGAGGATTGGGAAGTAGCTCTGACTGAAATTTCTTATCCCCACACCTTTTACAACGTCCCCCATGAGGACGCCTACTTTGAATGGAGAGAAAAACCTCGAGAACCGGCCACAGAATCTCCGATACACGTTCAGAGGATAAGAGGGGGTTGCTACGAGACCCTACACCTGTTCAGAGCGGAGATGGAAGGCTTTTTTAGAAAAATTAATTCGGACATTTATTTGGTTTACAGCATCATCGACAGACGTTTTGATTTTCAAGCCGGAGGAATGTTTCACCTGCGTTTTTACTCCACTTTAGCGCGCATCATGGGCATGGAGCCGGGCGAATGGTTCAAGTTTGACCGAAAGATGGCTCCTTTCCCCGCGGATGTGAGAGGGGGTTTTTATCATTTATTCTGCTACAGCGATATCGTAGCGCCTCAGATGGTTGGAGATGTGTACGCACCGTTGTTGAGAACGGTGCAAGTTGAGGGGAACTACGGGGATATCGTGACGCGTCGTTTCAACCCCGCTTACTATTTACCGGTGGCTAAAAGACACATTGAAAACATTCGAGTGGAAATAAAAAGCGACCAAAACAAACCGGTGGATTTTACTTATGGGAAATGTATATTAACGCTGCACTTCAGACCCAGAGTATAAAACGAGCCGTTCGAGCGAGCGACGGTCAGTGTCTACGCTACGGCGAGCGAGAAGGTTTGGAAGTAAAAAAAAAAAATTAAAATAAATTCACGATGGTTTCAGCTAGCCTGAGAGAAGACCCTCAACGCTTTGTCCGTTACTACGATAGTCAGGTCGGAGGGGGTTTGCCCGGCTTCTACGGTGCCCCTGTCATGTACGGCAGGGGGCTCGGTTCTATTTTCAGCCGACTTTTTCGTTTTGTGAAACCTCTTTTAAAACCGGCCTTTACCATCATCAAACCTCACCTATCGGCGGCGGCCGGCGACCTAGCACACGGACGTGTTTAGGAGAACCGTCTCAAAAATTAACTCGGTCAGAAACGAGAAGCAGGAAGGGTCGGGCGGTCTCGCGGTACTGTCTCGACGGCCCCAAAAACGACCGCCCGGGGAACGAGCGCTCTTTGCGTTCGAGCATAAAAGAGCGCCCGGCCAAAAGAAAAAATTAGTCGCCGCTAGCAAGAGGAGAAAGAAGAAGCGCGCCGGCTCAGCGGACATCTTTTAGAGCTATGGCTTTGCTGCATCAAAAATCTACCGAATGCGCTCTGGGGAACTCGATCTGTTTTCGGCGCCCATGACGCAGCTGTCCGTCGAGGAAAAAACTTACTGCGAAATATCTCCGGTGTCCGCCATCACAGAAAGAGGCCCCATTGAGTTTTTTATCCCGGGGGACGGGGACCGTTACCTGGATCTGAACGACACGTTGCTTTACCTGCGCGTTAAAGTCTGCAACGCCGACGGGTCAAATTTAGCGAACGACGCCCAAGTATCGATCATCAATTATCCGCTGAACACCATTTTCGACCAATGCGATGTGATTTTAGGAGATCGGCTGATTTCTCAATCCAGCGCCACGCATCCTTACAGAGCCGTGATTGAAGCGCTGCTAAACTATTCGGAGGACACCCTCAAGAGCCAGTTCACCGCGGGGCTGTTTTACAAAGACACCGCGGGGAGCATGGACTCTATCGTCCCCGTCAACGGACCGAATAAGGGTCTGAACCAACGGGCCGGATTCATAGCCAATTCGCGTGAAGCACATCTGGTGGGTCCTCTACACGCCGATATCTTTTTTAGCGAAAGATTTTTGCTAAACTCTGTGGATCTAAGAGTGAAGCTGACGCGAGCCAACGATGCTTTCTGTCTGATGGGACCCGCCGACTCTACGTTCAAACTGAATGTGATCGGAGCCTCTATGTTTGTGAAGAAAGTGACGGTGTCGCCGGCCGTTCGAATAGGTCACGAAGCGGCTTTATTGAAAGGAAACGCTCTATATCCCCTTTCGAGGGTCAATGTGAAAACTTTCTCCATCCCCGCAAACTCTAGAATCTGCAACCAGGAAAATCTTTTTCTGGGTACGATGCCTAAATACATTGTGATCGCTATGACCAATCATGAGGCTTTCACCGGCAAGAGAGATTTAAACCCCTTCAACTTTTTACACAACAATGTGGAATATTTGGCTCTGTCTCAGGACGGACGACAGATTCCGGCTAAAGCTTTCCAACCCCAATTTAACACCGGACAATCCGTTAGAGAATTTTACAATTTATTTAGCGCTACAGGGAGACACTTGAAGGATTTACCGCTGTCCATCGACCGTCAGGATTTTGGCCAAGGCTACACTCTTTTTGTATTTAATCTGACCCCCCGGTGACGATTGCGAGGCCTTATCGGCCGTTTCAACCGGCTCTTTGAGGTTGGAGATGCGATTCAGAGCGGCCTTGACCCACACTACTACCCTCATCGTTTACGCCTGTTTCGATTCTGTGCTGGAAATTAACTCAAAAAGACAAGTTCTCGTGGACTATTATTAGTCGGGATGGATTCTCACCAGCTAGAAAACATTTTACACCGTCTGCTGGGTGAAGAGGTTTTCTGCGGGGTGTGGGCGAGCGATCAGCTGGCCCGTCTGACTCGCTCCTTTAACCCACCCGCCTTCTTTGTGGTCAACACAGACCCTTCTGATCAGCCGGGTCAGCACTGGCTGGGGCTGACGCTGGAGAAGGGGGGTCGCCACGTTTTTCGATTCGTACGGATTTCCGCCTGACTTTTATCCTAAAACCATCCTCGAGTTTTTGAAAAAGCGATCGAACGAGATCGTGTACCAGCGGCGTCAACTTCAACACGCGATGTCGACCGTTTGCGGCCATCACTGCATTTTTTATCTTCATCAGCGGCGTTGCGGATCAAGTTTTGATCGAGTCTTAACTTTGTACAACGGGACGATGTGATAAAACACGATTTTATGGTGTTTGACTATGTGAAAAAATATAATCAACGCCTTAGAAATAGAATCTGCTCCGCTTCTAAACAGGGATGTTGCAGACTCGAACATTAAACGTCAAAGAAATACTCTGTACAATGCGTTAAATCGGTTAGAATAAACGATTTATTGAAGAAAAAAAAGTTTGACTACGGGCGTATTTATTTTACACATGTAGCCATCGAGGAGACATGATCCATTTTTTTTCTTGTTTTACGTCGCGTCTCAGGTTCCTCCGGGGGTTCCTCATCCGTAGCCTTCATACGTCTGTATTGAACACGAGCTTGGGGGTTGGTCACCATGGATGAGGGAATGTTTAATTCAGAGAGCGTGTGTAAAAATTCGGACCAGCCGGCCGGCGGAGGGACGGATGATTTCTTGTAAGGCTGTGAAAGGTGTTTCATCAAATCTATCATATGAGAGCCTTTCACGGTTTTACCTCTGTAAACAAACTCCCCTTTTGAATTCCAGCCGTCGGCTTGGGGTGAAATTTTTCCAAGAATGTACTTTGCGTTCTTTTGGTCTCGTGCGGGGAGACCTTTTAAAATTTCATCCGCTTCAACGTCGTCCTTTTTCAGAGCATCACCCGCCGCCTGAGCCCCGGAGGCTGAAGAAGTATCAGCTACTCTCTGCAGAGGATGATGCTGAGGCTGTTGCTGCGGCCGCTGCTGTTGCACCTGCTGCTGTTGCACCTGCTGCTGTTGCACCTGCTGCTGTTGCACCTGCTGCTGTTGCTGCTGCTGCTGCTGTTGCTGCAACCGCTGCTCTCTTTCCCCTTGTTTCATCAAAGACAGATAACGGTGTAGTAATTCTGTGTATTTTCTAATTTTTATAAGAGGTCAGTCGTCGATCGTTCAACCACGGCTCGCATTTTTTCATCATTTTCATTCTTCCGCCGTTGACTCT